>JAAWXA010000002.1:7134764-7245950 GCA_038090715.1 Florisuga fusca | reverse complement strand
GTTACCGCGGGTCCCCGCGGGCAGCGGGTGCGGGGACATGCCCCTGCCCGAGGCACCGGCTGCCCACCCGAGGCAGAGGGAGCCCTCGTCCTCCGGGCGATCACGGGCGGTGCCAGCCCCTCGCCCGGGGCCGGGCGGGCTCTCGGTGCAAAGCGCGTCCGGAGCAGGGCGGCGGGGTGTGCGGGGGCAGAGTGCGAGCGGCACCGCAGAGCAGGCAGGAGCAGTCCCAGAGCAGCCGCCACACGGTGTTTTGCCCCTTCGATTTGGTTGTCATGGGGCCTTGGCTGCTTCGGCTGAGTTGTTTTCACTCTCGGTTTCAGTTTGTGCAGATGCTCAAAATTACTCCCTAGCCTTGTCCGCAGCTTACACAGATATGCACTTGCCAAACACTCTTGTACGAGATTCTTGTGCGGCAGGTAAGTGTAATTATTTTTATTCTGCAGGTCAGAGAATTGAGGCAAAGTGGTTAAGACTTGCCCGTGGCCACAGAGAGCGAGCTGGTTTCAAAACCACTCTCTAAACTTGAGTCATGCTTGGGGTAAAACCATGGGAATTCTGGCTTCCCATCCTGCATCTTGTCTCTGGCCTAGTTTCCTTGGCCTCAGTCTGAATCTTTAGTAAAACTGGAGTAGGACTCTTGTTTAAGCAATGCCTCAGGATCCCCATTGAAAGCCTTGAGCCTTTCATGTGGTTCTAGGTTTCGTATCAAACTTAACTGGTTTTTAAGATTTGGAGAAATTTTCAAAGGTCAAAGCGCGTTGTGCTGTTTTTTAAACTTGCTGGGATTTCACAACTCTTGGGTTTTAATTCTAATCTGGTAACTGTTTTTATCAGTTGAACTTTCACTTGTTTTCTGCTGATTTGTAAGCAGTTCTTCAAGTTAATTTTTGAGACAGGAAGCTAATCAGCTTAATCACTCTAGCTATTAGCAGAATGTCCATATTTTCTAATTTTTTGTTGTTGTTGGAAGTGAAAGGAAGGAGGAAATTAGGGTGAGGCCTGATAAAGCAAATACAGAAAACAGTATGTATTTTATATGCAATGTTTATGGGCAACTTTACTGTTTTAGGCATGTTGCTATTTATGAGTGTACACCATTAATATGCAAGCTGAAATGATTATGTTTAATTTGTCTTACATTTTGGGGAAAAAAAATAATTAAATCCTTGTTGAAACTGAAACAAAGGATTTGCATAAATTAATAGAAAAATATTTTACCTCTTGGATGTTCCTAAATAAGCAAGTGCATATTTTCATGGTATATAATCAAGTCCTTGAGTGTACACAGTGTTCTGGGTTAGGCTGAATTGTTTCTCCTGTAGTTCTTTGTTTTTTCAAGTGTTTACACACAAACGCCTTAAGGGAATAAAGGTGTTAGTGCCAGTCAGTTCTGCTTTGCTTGCATTTTATGGCTTGCTCTAATGCAGATATGCATATTGAAAGGTATGGATGACTGGTGTGTATATATATATTGTTTAGATGTGCAGTTGGAACTTCAAGTTTTTTCAGTACAGGGCAAGATGGAAGATCGGGAACTGGAGGTATTTGTGAGGGCTTTGAGATTTGAGTGAGGTTCTTGGTTTTTTCCTTTTTGTAACCATGCAGGCAATTTCTGACTGCTTTGCTTCGTTAGAGTGACATTAACTACTCAGTCTGTTTTACTGAAATGCAAAGCAAATAGAGTCAGGTTTGTCTCATCTGCATGTTCTGGGGAGATCTGTTGCTGCGTCTCTTATTAAGTCTCATGGAGTCTCCTATCTGGCAGTGGCTTGGGCTTTAAATCAGTTGTGAGCTTAATTGGCATGGTAATATAAACTCTTTGTTAAATATTTATTACACTACCTCACAAAATGCACATGCTAGGCACAGAAGAGGCATGTTTCTGGCCATACTGTGTGACAAATCTAAAGTGACAGCTGAAAGGTAGCAGGAAAGGAGTTATAAAGAACAAAGTGATCAGGTATAGGTGTTTCATCAGTGGCATTTTTTTAAACTAGGTGGATTTTTTGCGCTTCAGCACTATTAATGTTTAATTCTGTGGTGTCTGTACCTATTGATCAGACATTCACTATCTCTTACACTAACAGGTAAAGTATGCAAATAAACATATAGAGCACTTGACTTTTCTTGTGCCTGTGTTGGAAGGAGCAGGTTTTGTCAAGGTCATCAGCCTTATCGATCCTCCTCAAGAAGGGCATTCTTGTCTTGGAGATCCTCTGTTAAGGAAGGTGCAAAAGGGGCTGTAGCTGACAAATGCAGCATCAAGAAGGTGAAAGCTGGCACAGAGAAAATGGGAAGAGACACCAGATGAAGAAAGGAAATAAACACAGTTTATAGTCTGGAGAACATCAAGCTTTGAGAGTGTGTGTGTGTGTGTGTGTGTGGTGTGTGCATGCACATGGGAGGAACTGTTATATGATGTAAGACATTGTAAAAAATGTGGTTTCCATCGTGTTCTGTTCCTTTAAGCATTTACTAGCAAATGACACTTTTATACATGAAGTTTGTGTAACTCTTAGAAATAACTATTAAAAATAGTATTTGGCTGCATTTATTCCTTTATATAGTCAGTCTTTTGTATTTGCATTCAAAATGGGCACAGGTAGAAGCAGGAAAGGAAGGATGTTGCAAAATAGGACGTTGTAAGGAAGAAAATGAACCCATCCCCCTGCAGTTTTGTAAGAGGTAATTTTATGTGGAGAGCTGAGTAGGAGAGTGTAAAACCTGCTCCTTTAGTAAAAGCCCCTGAAAGGCATTTGAGCCATGTTGTCAAAACAAGGCATACACATGCTGAATCTAATACTGATACTGCCATTTTGGTCCATAGAAAACAAGATCTAGACGGGTGAATTTCTACTGTATAAACCAGTCATTAGATTAGGGAGTGGGAAGTGATGTAAAACTTAAAACTAGCATTTTTCAAAGTTTGTGATAACCTGAAAATAGTGAACACATACAGACACACACACCAGCTTCCCAGCCTCCCCTGAACTGATAGCAGGCTTTATCAAAGGTATCAATTAACAATGTTGTAAATACAGTTGGTGTTTTGAGGAAATTCTATTTTCTTTTCCTATATATTAATTATCTTCCTGTGTGAAGTTCAAGGCAAGCTAGTGTATCATAACAGTCAAACACAAAAACAGAATACTGCTGAGCACGTTCTCTGAATATCAAACTCAGTGATATTCACCTGGTCAATAAAAACAATTTGGTGCTGTAAATACTGGATAATTGATGAAGACCTGTTGCTCTTCAATCAGCCTGTTTCCTTTAAGGATATGCTGCCTTTGACTGACTCATGATGAAAATTTATCTAAAACTGGTAAGTTTTAGGAACTTGGTAGGAACAGGAGACCAGAAATTGCTTTTTTTGTCACCCGTTCATTTAAACTGTCTAGCCAAGTTCTGCGAAGTACTGCAAGAAAGAAACAAATTCTGTTGATTGGTCCACAGCTGATAATTGTTAACTTTGGGGGATGTGATGAAGACAAGGGTTTCTAATCTGTTTTTTCATTGGTCTTTCATGTCTGTGTTCTCTGTGTGTGTTGTCCCCCCTTCCATTAAGGAGCAGGTGCTACAGGGTAATACCTGCAGACAAGAGAAGTACTTTGGAGTACTTAAATGAGGTGTGACTGTCATACAGCATAATTGTGTGATTAGGATAGCCGTGACGGTGTTCATTCTGTGATGTGTGCTGCTGCAGGTATTTTGTGTCTGGCTATGTGTTTCAGGAACAGCTATTAACTCCAAAATTGGAAGTCTGACAGGGCTTGCTAGTATGTGGCTAGCTACTCGGCCTAGAACATTACGGGGAATTGGGGAAACGCTGTTCTGACACCCTGATGAATCACCAATTTCTTTGAGCCTTAATCTTTTCCAACACTCGTTTACCATGGAGGGATGGGCTATGCATATTCTGGATCCTGCCAGTCCAGCTCCTTAATGGGTAGTTGAATGATGTAATACAAAAGGAATCATTCGTTCATGAGCTGAATGGATTGCCGCCTCTGCACTTCCAGCAGCTTTGTTGTTATTAGCATAAGGCTGTTGGCATGTAAGGTGCTGGTGTCCCCCAGAGTATATCCTACACTAAAGGTTTATTCTGGGTTGCCTTTATGGCCACCTAGGGTTCATAGATACCTTGAGTTCAGTGCGGATGTATTTAACTGTACACAGCTTTTGTTCTGAACTGTTGTTCGTATAGATAGAAACGTAGGTGCCTGCAGGTATCTCTAGGCGTGCATCTGGCATGGTGACTTTTGATAATTTGATCTAGAATAGCTTTATCTCTTAGGGGCTCCTTCCTAAAATGTCTATATCACTTTCACTATTGAAAATAGCAAGCATGGGCAATATAGAGACTTCAGAAATTACACCTTCAGATATTATCAGTAGATCATGTGGGACTTGTTCCAAAATATACCGAGTTTGGGTGTAGTGGGAGAACACAGTTATTTTATCTAAAGCTTGTGCTTGGGTTTTTGCAAGTCTAAATACTGTGTAATTTTATTTTTGCTTTAAGGTTTCCTGTTTTCTTGCACAAGTATCAGAACAGTATTTTCCCTTTGCTTAGATAAATTCTCCCTTAATTTCATACTGGCTCTTCCCTGCTTGCCTCTGGAAATAAGCAACAATGATGAGTATTAATACTTTCTTGATGGTAAAGGATGTCTTGGTAATGGAGTTAGAAACTTTCTTCCAAAAACTGTAGCTTTCTCTTATTCTGTGGAAGTATTTATCCACATTTCTCAGCAGACCTAATATTCTGCACTCTTTTCAAGTATTTTATAATCATAGGATGCCAGTGATCTGAAAGGGAATCTTGAACAGCACAATACTAGTCAAGTAGTAATTCTGGTGGTGAAAAACTATTTAACCATTTGATAAATCTCATTTGTCAGGAACTTAACAAAACGCCTGAAGCTTTGCAATAAAATTTCTTGGCAGCTTTATGGTTTTGTTTTCAGTGTTGGTATCCACGAGCATATTTTAACAGGTTGTGATGCTGTTGCTGGTTGCCCCACAACAGAATCTGACTCTGACTGCTGTTCAAACAAGGAACTGATGAATCAACAGGCCAATGTCCAAAGTAGCTTGCTTTTTCATACCCTGGCACTGAAGATTTATGGTCAAACACTTTGTATCCTACTTGTTTCTGATTCTCCTACGAATTAGAAAAACAGAGAAAAAGGGAAGAATGAATTGGGGCATGGTTACTTGAAGTGTTAAGGACTCCAGCTTATGAAATAGCTACCTATATGTGCAGAATTTGCAGTCTTCTCTCAGAGCTTTGTTCCCATTCATTATTGTTGCTACCCAACAGACAGGGACAGAAAATGGTCAACATGTTGCTGTTTAAAGCAGCAAGGTAAACAATTTGGTCATAATGTCACTTGGTTTGGAATATCTTCAAGATTTTAGGTTTGCTTGTTGTCCAAAGACAAACAAGCATTGTATTACAAAGAAGAGAGGAGGAATATATATATATATATATATACACACACACACACACACACACACACACACACAAGGTTTTTATTAACCTGTTGCAGTTCAGCATATAATTATTTTGTTATAGCTTTGTTTCTTAATTACTGTTGTGTATTTTAACTACTTGGATGAAGGAATCGGTGGAAATGTTATGAGATTCTGTGCCCAGTTATTTTGACTTGCAGGAAGAATTATTGTCCTTAAATCCAAGGTCAAATATTGGAACAGTCCATTCTTTAGCAACAAGTCAAAACCTGAATTACCAGTAGTTTTGATTACAGTGATACTCTTGAAAGGTGGGGTGAACAAATGTGAACAAATGTGCATCCAGTAGGTAATAGTCTTCCATACAGTCTTCTAAAAGTAAGCAAGGGTTGCTTCTGATTTCAATGAAGCTTGTAATGGGAGATGCTGACTTTTTTAGAAGGAGGAAGTAATACTAAAATGACTGGATTATTTGGGTTAAATTCTATTTTTGGCAAAGAGGTTAATGAAATAATCATTGGCAAAAACATCAGCTTCCTTTTTGTATTACAAAACCTTAAATGATGCTTCTTCTGTAAGTAGTTTAATTTCAGTTTAGGTTTTGTCCTGAACATGTTTCAAAACTTAAAATAACATATTTTAGGTAAATTAATGCCTTTCAAGTCATCCAATTAAAAAAAAAAACAAACCCCAAAGCCTCAGGGGAGTTTATCCTGCACTGTGTGTTTTACAGAACAATTGTTTGTTAAAGTAATCTTCAATTATTTTAACAAGGAGTCGAGGAGTATTATATACATTGTTATTGGGAGAAAACTTGCATGACAATTTTTATTTTACCACTGTAATTGTCAACATACAGAATCTTACTGATTCAGTATGTGTCTCCCACCTGGACTTTACATAGCTGTTCTGTTTACAGCAGATGTATTCCAGCAGTGCTGTAAGAGCTGTCCCATCAGTCTGTGTCAAATCTTTTCCAGAATTGTAGTTCTGAGTGAATTTGAATGAGATCCTTGTCATTAGATTTCTCTTCCCTAAATTAGGCGTTTATTATGTGGTCTTAGGATGTGGTAATAAAGAACCTATCAAACTGGCTTTGAAGCTATGTGTGTCTTAAAAAATAATTTGAAGTACTAAAAATATTGTGTCCTAGGAGTTCCTAAGACAGTTTTTGATGTCCTCTTGTTTAAGCACAGCACTATTTGTAGACTTGAATCAGAATTATATGGTTATCAAAACAGTATGGTTACTCTAAAATGATAAGCCTAGTAGGACCTATTGAAGAACATCAGACTTCTACCCTCACCCTTGGAACTGCACTAAATCTTAACCTTATACTTTCAAGTGATGTTTTTGGTCATGCCTTTCATAATAAAATTCTGCATCCTCTTCTGCCAGCTTCTGAATTTTTCTGAAGAGGCTGCTGTTGATAAAATCTTGCTGGGCAGAGCTGGATTACTTCTTTCCTTCATGAACTATGTTGCCTATGGTTGCAGACAGCATCATGAATGTGCATTGGCCATTATCTGGTTAGCAGAGTAGTGAAGTGTGTGGAAAACTTGAAGATGGCATTGGTAAATCAGGAGGAGGAACATGCAGTATTTGAAACAAGGAAGTTTGTTGTTCCCAGCATTGCTGAACTGATGCTCTTCGTGCACAACATTTAACTTGTTCCCTGTAAGCAAGTACTAAAGCTGCTGGCACTTTGTCATGTGCCCTTTGTTTTCAATACCTGGTGTTTCTTTGAGACTGTCAACTAACACAGCTTAAAAAATTCAAGTAGTTAGTAAAATATAGTAGAACTTACTGTTTTTGGGAGGAAATAAACATAACTTATGACAGGTCTGTTTACTGCATCCTGAGATGCTGGTGAGTCTGCTGGCCATCAAAGTTTAGGATTTTTTCTATTTTTTTTCTCCAAGTCAGGAGTCTGTATCAGTCTTAAGATGAAAACTGGCTTTGAAAGTGAAACAGTTTCTATAAATTTTACTGCTCTGTATGAGCTCTTAGCATATTTGATTGTTACTTCAGCAAAGGGATAGGAAGATGAATCTCTCTGACTTCCTTTTAGTAGATACCTTCTAGAAAAGCAGACTCAATAATAAAAAAAAAAGTTTGGTTAAGTGAGAGCAAGCCAGCTATGTGGGGAGAGAAGGGAAACAAGGAAAATATATTATTATGCAAGATGCTATTCTTGCATAATAATTCCTCATGTGTGCATGAGTTCAGAGAGGACGTAATAGAATGAGACAGACTTAGTATGCAGTGTGCCAAAGTAAACTCACCTTCTAGAAAAAAAAGGTATGTTCCAAAATGGAACTGTGGTTTATTGGGAAAAAAAAATCAGTAAGTCTTTTCACATGGCTTTTTCTGGTAGCCTCATTAATCTCTTCATGGGATGTTCTGGTTGGTTATGGAGACCAGTAATAAAGGCTGAAGATCTATGGAAGTTTTTGAGAAGTTTTTTTATTTTAAATAAGTTGGAGTGAAAGACTTTAAGTTACGTCACTGTTTAGAAAATGCTTACTTAAAAATAGTACAGAAATGAAGAATTGTTTTTTTAAATCCAATGTCATTAGTTCCTGCCCTATCTACTCCAGGACAAGTTTAATTTTCTTTCCTGTTCAGCGTAGTGCTTCTGGTCTATTGTGTCTTAGTCCCCTGCTTTGTGTGTGTACAGTGTGCTGTTGCTAACCCATGTCACCTCACTGCGGACAAGAAATGTGGATGAGGATAGTTGATGATGAATTAGATAAGTTTTTCCATCTGATGGTGCTGAACTTCCAATCCAGATTTTGTGATGCTTTCCTAATGTTTGCATTAGGTGCAAAAAATAACTTTGTGTCAGTGAACCATATTTAACATTAAAAGGGGTGTTACATTAAAAGCCTGGAGTAGTCTCCCAGCTAATCTGGAGGCATAAAGGTAGCTGAAATTGAGAAACTTTGACTTTCAGAGAATTTCAATTAATCTAAAAAAGATCACACCAAAGCATCTAGAGTTTGTATTTGTGTAACTGGTAAACAATTTTAGCAGCTGAAGTTGTATATTAGTAAAAACAACACCACTGTATTTGCATTCCCTTAGCTTTGACCTGTATTTACAGGCACTGTTGCATTGTGATGTAGTCAAATGTAATCAATAAATGCAGGTGGATCAGAGCTTTATATGAAATTAATTTGGGCAGTGAGTTAGTGCAATGTATGATGCCTGTGCTCCTAAGAAAACTTCATAATTAAAAAATTAATTTTAAAATCTTGTGGAAGGAGGGTGCTTCCATGACATTCTGCAGTGTCTTTTAACCCATGCTAGTAGTAAACTTCATGGGTGTTGTTTTTTTATACTTGGCTGTTATTTAGGCTGTCTGGTTTTAGAGGATTATGTGGAAAGTTAGCTTCCTTTCACTCTTGGTTCAGTACAGGTGTGTTCTGCTGGGATTTCTTTTGGGAAATCATACAGGAAGGATAATCTATTTTTTTTAATCTCCCAGTAGGAACTACCAGTGGTCCTTTCTAGGCAAGAGTGATAGCAGCATGATGTGGACTTGACTGGTTTTCACTCAGAACTGCAGTACTTGTTTTGCAGTGCTCTGCTGATTGATTCCTACAGAACAGGAAAGAAGGATTTATTGCATCAATTCTTCAGTTTGAGTCTCTTCTCTACTGCTTTGCTAGTGGTCCCAGAAGTGTTTCTGCATGCAGCTACTTGTAGTTCTCTGTTTAATTGTTGGTAGAAAAGGGCGATTTGTGCAAATTTATTTAAATGCTGTCCTTGCTGGTAATGTGTTTGTGTTTTCTTTCCTGGAAAAATAGAGACACCAGGGCTGGGAGGGAGGGAGGAGGTCAGATGCTCATGAACCTAACTGAGGGCAAGTGATGGAGTATTTAGTGAAAAATCATGATGCTTTGAAGTACTTGCCTAATGTGCTCGAGTGACAAATTCCTGATTTCTTTCTTGAAAAAGATAAAAATCTTTTTTCTCCAGTGTGAGATGTGTTCTGGTCTTTGTAGACCTTGGTAATCGATTTAGAATTTGTGATTCTAGATTCAGTTAGGTAAAACAGCTTTCAGGAGAGCACGGAGTTGTGAAGAACTGTGGTCATAAATGCTTCATATTAAGGCAGCATCCCACCTTTCATTTCAGAATTGTTATAGCTTGGCTGAGCTGCTAACAACCTTAACTTTGCCATTTGAGGGTTTGCTCAGATAACACACAAGGGTTTATTTTCATTAGCAGCTTGGTACTTTTTGAAATCATGATCTGATAAAAGAGTATCTTATCTGACATGATAGTTATAATAGAAATTAAATACACAGCCTCATGGATAACCTGCAGGGTGTGTGCTGTTCCAGTGAGGAAAACAAGCTTGTGGCTTTATGAAGGATGTGATACATGAAACAACCCCAGTTAATTAATGAGTTGGGTTCCTTAATGTTATGTGCTTCAGCCTGCAGTCAGAGAGTGCTGGTTCAGATTTGAAAACTGAGAGCAAGCTGTAAGCAAACTGAAAAACTGCTCATGGCATAATCACACTTGTCTTCAAGTCACATGATACTCTCACCAGGCATAAAAATTTCTTCTCAGGGGGTTATTCCTCTTGGTAGACACTCCTGGCGTTTTTAAATGGTAAGAGTGGTAGATTCTTGCTTCCTGTAGATTGTCTTGCTCTTGACTGGAAGTTTTTCCCTATACATCTGTACAGAGTACTTACCACTTATCACCACATTTCTTGGGTATTTTGTCATGTGTGTACTAACTTATTGCTTGGACAACTAATTACTGTAACAATCTGACTTTCTAGACTTGTAGAATAATCAGTTGTGTTGTGTGATTCCATTGTGAGGGTTTGCATGCAAGTTAGGGTGTTTCATAGATTTTTAAATAAGAAAATGCAGAATTCCCTTTAAACAGCAAAGTTTGTGGTTTCTCTTGAAATCTCAGGCATTATGAAGAGATGAGAGAATTTCAGAACAGTTTTGGGCACTAATCAACCTTATAAGGAAGAGAAAGTTCTTATATTTTTGAAGAAGATGCATCAGGATCTCTAAACCATTTGAGCTCATATTTTCTGTTGCAGAATGTTAAAAATTTGCAGCATTAAAGCTTAGGTGGTCTTCTGACAGTGCATTTCTTCCCTACATTGTCACCATGTCTGTTTTAAAATGCCTTACACCTACCCAGTGTCCTGTTGTGGATTCTCCCTCAGTGCTTATATCCATGTTTCTCTACAAGAATCAAAAAAGTTGCATTGTAAGCAATTTTCTTGTCAAGAAGGGAGACTGAAACAAATCAGAGGGTACTTTTCTCTATTTTTGAAATTTAACTTTCCAGCCAGCATGTACAGTGGGTGCATGTATGTTTTGAAACTCCTGTCTGGCAGGCTTGAAAGAATGCCTGGGTCAGGCTAAGCTCCAGAAACTAAATTTTCAACTTTTCTCCAACTGTTTAGCTAATTAGCAGTTAAATTCAGAGCCTTGTGATGATTTTAAGAATAGTATTGTAGTTACCTTCTGTAGACACATGCTGTGACTAAATATTTATGTCATGTCAGCTTTTTAATTGCTGTTGTGTAATGCAGAGTTTACAACTGATGGAGGCACAATGGTGATTGCAGAGATCACCACTGACAAATGTGCTTTTCAGGGCTGTTAAATTTTTTTCCTTTGCAGCTATTTTGTCCACTGTGATAACCACCTCATAGTACATTTTCTGTTAAATAATGCCATCCTTGGAATGATAGTTTTGTTTGTCACATCTGTTCTGTAAAGAGAATTATTTCCTGATTTGAAAGGCAATATGGGAACCCCTGAGTTCTGTCAGAGCCTTTCTGTATCGGATTGATGCAGCCTGATGGGGCTGTTCATCTGCAGAAGGGTAACGTGCTCCATGCAGCAGGGTGATGGTTCAACTCTTGCATTAGCAGCTGAAATCTTTCAAAGAAAGTCTTCTACAACATCTCTCTTACTAAAATTGCAAGCTCTAGTTTGTACAACTGTTCATAACAGTAAAAGAGAGGGAAACTTGCAGCCTTTCAGGACTCAGATTTATCAGTTTTTCTTGATGGTGCTCTGTAAACTCAACTGTTCTATACCTGAATCATCATTTTTACCTGAAATGAGAATATATGCCTTGAGTAATCAAAACACTTGTTGATATAAAAAAGGTAAATTTTGTTTAAACAGGAGGAAATATTTAAATGAGTAGCATACTTCTGAAAGAGGCATCTGTCATTTCTGGTATCAACTACAGGATGTATTCATGAGGTAATAAAAATCTTTTTCAAAGCTGGTCAGTGGTAGCTCCAATTACATTTGCTGCAGTGTCATGATCCTTGTGGATACATCAGGACATGAAAGATGGTGAGGAAGTATGTTATCTCTGGTAGAAAAAGGGTTTCTGTCCTGCAACTGGAAGCTTGGTATGATGCTTACATTAAGCAGTGCACCTCTGTTTTGAAAACATTTTAGACTTTCTCATGTTCCTGGAAGTATTTCTGTATTAGTTTTGTGAAAAGTTTCTCTTGGTCTTTGTTTAAAGTCTCTAGAATGTTTGCTAGAAGAGTTCTGCACAAAACCAAACTCCAGTCTATTTTTGTTTGTGCTTACTGGAAGAGCAATGAAAAGATCTTTTATTCTAGTGAGCTTTTTGTTGCACCGTGTGTTCTGTTAGCAGTGTGAAAGTTAGTTGTCAGCACTTGCATTTGTAAATCTCTTTTTAAGGGCTGATTACTCTGGGCTGAAAGCTGGCAGGCAAGATCTCAGCCCTAGAGCATTGTTTGTGGTTTTGCATGTTTTTAAATAACAGATCTATCTGGCTGGTTTGATTGAGAACGCATGCTGCTGCTGCTCCTACTCTTGTAACTCCTGACAGCAAAACAAACTGCATGAAAGCACACTTTGGATATTAGGGAAGGTAGAGATTACTTCTAATAAAAGTGGAGTTGGGAGAATCAGGGTATATTCTCCATGGAAGTGGAGCTGGTTGCTTGGTTGGGTTTTTTTGGAGGGGGGAGGCAATATAGTGGTTTTCCTTGGCCATGTAACAATAGAGTAGATGTGTCTTCCTAGCTCTTTTTGAAGTTGTGGTGTATGTGGATGCAGTGTTTATGTAAATATCTTCAGACAGTTGAACACTAACTCTGCCAGTACTATAAGATACCTAAAACTGAACTAAAATGCAGTGTAAAGGTTAGCTTGATGTTGGCACCACGGTAACACTCGTGTGGCTTTTGGATGAGAGCAGTCTGAGCTCTGCTTGGTTTGGCACCCAGACAAGAGTGATCATGTGGTTGTGTGCACTTACCTGTATTGTCATCTTGTGTACTACTGCTGGTTTGTATCTCAGCTCCTGAAATGATGGAATTCTTATAACACGATGCATTTGAAAATACTTTGCCAGTGAAGGACCATATTGTCAACTTAAACAGAAACAACGAAACAGTCTACAACCCACCACATTTTATTTGTGAAGGTGATTGTGGGTGTTGCAGAAGGAAAGTAATAAGCTGAAGCATGTGCTACCTGTGCCACTCAGGCAGGTGGTCTCTGTCCCTCCTGAGAATATTCATGTAACTCCTCGGATTAACCACTGCTGACCAGGTGCCCTCAGAAACAGATCTGTAAAAGTAAAGAGTTACTGTCCTCATTGTCCTTTTTCTAGTGAGAAAACAACTTTATTGAAATGCTCTTCCCCTTCCTGTTGCAATCAGTAGCCTAGCAGACTGAGGAGTGTATGAGTTTGAGAGAGTTGGGACTTCATGGTTGAATTATGTGCAGATTCTAAAGAAACCTGGTTTTATCTGCATATTAAATTTCTGGGGTGTAAGTGTCTTGTCTACTTACGAGTTTGAACTGCTTTTGTTAAGCTTCAGTAAAGGCATGCACTTTCTCTTTGATTAGGTAGTTCTGGAAATAAGTATTTGTGTGTAGTGAGAGTAACTTTCTTTTTGACATAATGTATCTGATGTTGTTGAGCTTGACTTATTACTCTGGTGATTGAATAGCATGCCAGAAGGAAAAATGAAGATTTAGCATATGCATTTATGGAATTGAAATGATATAATATTACAGAAGTCTAATATTGTACTTTTAGATCATTTCATAAATGCAGGCTGTTCTTCAGACTGTGTGACTAGACATAATTTGTGGAAGATGTGTTTTTTGTGACTGTTTGCTATAGACTAAAAATGTTATTTAAAAGCCTAGTTAAGAGATTGAGTGCTGCTGAAGATTTCTCATGTGGGTTTGGGTTTTTTAATAATTTGAATGAAGAAAATTGCATTCTGCTTCTGTCAGCTCACTTCTGCCACAGGTTTTACTATCTCCATCTCAAACAGTCTTGCCGACTTGCATTTTTCTCTTGAATGTCTCCTTATTGCAGCAATTCAGTGTATCTTTTAAAACAGTGGGTAAGTTAACTCTTAGTGGGATAATTTTTATTACATTTAAAGGCCACATTTAACTTGTTGGCGGATTTGATTATTAAAATAGCATAGAAAGAGGATAAATTGCCAAACAATCAATCCTGATCTGTAGTTTCTAGTACTACCAGTTACTGGTTGTGATTTCTGTAAATAAGCTTGCATGTGAAGATACATGACAATACTAATGGAAAACAAGCTGTAACACATCCCATGAAGAACCTTTAACACTCTGATTTTTATTGTTTCTCTCCCTGAATTAACATTGTCTTTTTTCCACAAACACTGTTCTCTGACATGTCATGGAAGCCTGAAGTCATAAATGTTTTATGCTTTAAGAGATTGGTAAATGGCAGCTCTGTGGTGGAAAAGTTGATGGCACTCTTTCCAGAACAGCCCTGCACATGAAGTCATTTTGAAGTATATTGCAACAGTTGGGATTTTCCAGCAGAGCACTTGAGGTCCTGGAGATCTTTAGCAGTGTGACATAACAAGAAAATTGCAAAGCAAACTCTTTCTGCATTTGAGGTCTTTCTGTACTGCTTAGCCAGCTGCAGAAAGGCAATAGCTGATCCTTGTTAAAGGGATGGGATTTAGAAGGCAGGTCAGATACTTCTCTCTCACTTGTGTTGAGAGGCATTTTGCTCCTTAATGATCAAAATGCAACTTAAATACATGGGTTTGTACTTATTAAAAAAAAAATCCATTCACGAGGTGAGTGGATTTTCAGTGTTATGTATTGCAACAAATTTTTGTAACTAATAAGAATATTACCCTGAGTAATCATATTAACCTGAGTAATCCAAGAGTTGCCTACAGCTTCAGTCTACACCTAGCCTGTGATAAGTGTCTTGTGTAATCTCATCTAAAGGACTTCTGAAAAGCAGTAGAATGATGTGCTGCTCTGATTGCTGGTGGCCTTGCCCAAGAAATCTGAAGTTGCAGCATGCATCTTGCAGTCATGTGTTATCTATCAAGTTGGCCAACAACTTGTCTGTCCTCAGCCAAAATTAATGATTTAGCTGAATATTCTGCACTTGATGGACAGTCAGCAAATGCTTCAAAGGATGTATGTGTAGTGGAACTTTACTCTGATTTGTTAGACTCACATGATCTTTTCTTTTATGTGCCAGAGGATGGAAGAGATTGCAGCATGACCAGGGACAGGCTGATCCAAGAAGGGAATGGGAATGTGTGAGATAAGCAGGCAATGTAGAGGGATGCAAAGTGCCACCTTGGCACTAATATGGGGATCAAAATGCTGAACAGCTAACATCATTGCTGACTGAGATGCATTTGTCTTTCTGTGATTAAAGTAGACTTCATCTTGTGAATCTGGACAAATGTGCATGCTCAAGATGAGTGTGAACAGCAAATATGAAATGTGTAAGCAGTCTAGTGCTCTTTCTAGAAAAATAGTAATACAAAAATTTAAAAGGCTAAACCCAGTTTATTTAAAAATTATTAACAGAAGCTTTCTCCAGGAAGATTACAACACCTTACACGATGTTAATGGGCATACAGGTTCCAATGTGTGGGTTTGAGCAACACAGGCTCTTAGCTATTTAATATTTGCTTTTGGAAAACTGCTTTAATCCCAAGGATTATTCTATTTTATAAAACACAAACATCCGGAATGAATTCAGGATGTGTATATATATATAGACTCTGTTTGTGTGTGTGAGACACTGTATGTGAGAGGCAGTATGATTTTTTTTTTCTTGGTCTGTGTTTTTGTTTGTGTCATCCCTTATTTAAATAGTTTCTATTCCAAGAAGAGTCAGGGTGTTAGGAAAGAAATCTTCCAGTAATATTGTAGTAACACAGTGTATGTATTTTATTCAAAACCAGGTTTGTCATCCAGACTTTACATCAATAGCATGAACTGATAAGGAACTGTTAGTCTAAACTAAGTATTTTGTTCTCTTGGGGACATCTCTATATTTGTTTCTTCAACTGTGTATGCAAGATATCTTATGTTCTGTTTAATGCCATAATCCAGGTGCTTGAGACAGCTCATAGATGAATGTAATAGTTTTATTTAAAAATTTTAGAATGTATCCATTGGTTGTTATAAAAGCTTTTGCTTTTGTCCATTTCAATACCTAGTGTAGAGGATATTCCATGGAAGGCCATAATGTCATAGACAGAAATACTTTTTAACTCCAGCCTTTTGGAGTCAAGAGAAAAGGAGCTTATGCTGCTAGAGAATGGAATCATACTGCTGCTTTCCATGTGCTGCAAGTATTTAATTTTTTTCAGGAGGTTGTAGGGAATCTCACCCTGGAGCTTGGAGTCACCAGCTCAAAGGCAATACAATTCTCCCACACGTTGTTACAGATGCAGTACTGGAACTTCACATAAATAAGTAACTCAAAAAGCATATTACAACTTGCTCATAGTTCTTTGAGAAAAGAAAATTTTTGAAATTACTCTGATTTTACATCCTAATATTTATCTTCTGAGACTTTATGCTTTAAAATAGATCTTCCTGGGTTTTAAGGACGTTTTTTTTTAGTAACAGTACTAAATAATAGCACAAATTTCAAAGTGAAGTTTGCCACTGGACTTTCATTTCTACTCAGTTTTCTACTTATGTAATCAAAAAATAACATTTTAGGGTGAGGGAGCAGAACAACTTGTTGAGTGTTACTAATCTAGCAGAACCGTTCGTTGTAACATGCTTCTGAAAATTTGCAGAGATTAAGTGACAGGGTAGTGGTAGAAGACAAAGGTTGGTTTGTGTCTGACTGCTTCTTAGTACGTCTACCAGGTGGTATGAAGAAGTCGTGTTTGAAAACCAATCTGAATCATTAAGGAGAGAACCAAGTGAAACTTTCCCAGTGGAATTTCCCTGCCCAGTGCTGTGGCAAGTGTTCATCTGCACTCCCAAGGCAGGCAGGAACTGGGAGCTGGAGCATAGCTGCAAGATCACTTCATCCTTGCCTTCTGCCCTGACATTTTCTCTGAATGCATCTCTGAAAGCAAAATCCTGACCGTCTTTTTGGACCTTTGGTCTGAATCAGCATGACACCTCTGAAATGGCAGAGTTCTCAGCAATTTTGACAACCACTTACAGTCTTTTATCTTCCTATTTCCGCAGCTTACAAAGGTGACCAGTAAAGTTCTCTCTGAGCAGCCAAAAAGCAGACAGCTCATGACTTCTGATCAGGACACTAAAGTTGTGGCTGAACCGCAGGTGCAGCAAGTACAAGAAGTTAAGGACGGTTCTCATCTAGTAAGTACTATAATTATGTATTCCCCTGGTGTAAGTGTTGCATAAACCAATTTTTTTTTTACTATGCCTTAATCAAAATTGTACCTCGGCATGTTTTAGGTGACAGTTGGTGATGGCATTCCAACATGAAATGCTGAAAAGATCTGTTGAAGGTGGCTAATTCCATGCTGAGTAGGGAGCTTCAGCTTAACTTCAGCCCTTCAGGGGATTTAAGGGAACTGCAAGTTGCAACAGTGTGCTCTCATTTAAGGCATGGGACTTTAGGCTGTGCAGGAATTGTGTATCAATCCTAACTTAGGTTCTAGCTCACACATTAACATGTGAAGAAAACACAGGAAATGCACTTGGCATGTACCTGTAATTGAAAAAAGTGCAGCCTCATACAAATAGGAAATTGCATTTTCTAACAGGAATTTTGCTCAGTTCTGCCAAATGGCACATGCTGCTGCTTCTGTGCTACTGTGCAGAATCCAGTAAGTTGCTTTATGGGATGCTTTTGGCAGATAATACTGCCAATCCTAGTGTGTGTATGTATCTTTCAGTTAAGAAGAGTGAATACTTGATTTGTGTGTAAGCTCTACTCATAACATTATATTTTAATCTTTGATCGTTAACTGTATCTTGGGAGGAATGTGTCCTCTTTGGACAACTTGAAGGGTTTAGTTTCAGTGTAAATTCTACTAGGCACTTAGCCTGTGATACATGAAGCAGCAGATGCTTGCTGTTTCAGCTTAACCTTGCAGCAGATGCTTGCTGCTTCAATTTACCTTGCAGCGATTATTAAGGAGCATTTTGAAAAACACTCTAAACTTGTGCTTTTCTTTCCTAAGCCAGCTGCTTTTGTTTTTTTTTTTTTAAATTCAGGTACTCAGGGCATTCATTTCAAAAAGCCAGTTTGTAAACTTGCATAAGAGGCTCTTGCAGATTTGCTTCAAAAGCTTGAAAATGTCCATGCAATTTAAACAAGTGCATTAGTACTAAAGGTGGTTTGATTAGTCTTTACATTGATGTGCTTTTAATTTGGCATTTAGAATTTTTATAAAACTACGTATCACCTTGGATCTAAATCTTAATTTATTTTGTGCTTATTTGGAGAAGTAGAGTGACCTTTTCTTTCAGTTTTAGAAAAATCTGTCTGCTCTTTTCCTTTGTAGAGGACACTAATGTCAATTCAGATATCTTGGACTGTATCATAGTGCTACAGTGGAACATTTCAAGTAACTAATTATTTTGAGAATAAAGCATTTCATTTGCTGAATATTTTATTCCAAAAAGATGAAACCTGTAACTTGTTAAGGAGCATTATATGAGCATTTCCACAGCATCAGCAAGTCAATTTGTTGTATGAAAATCATTGCCAATACATGCTGTTAGGTGGTGTTTTCAACATGGCCCATTCCATAATGGGGTGTCTGCATTGAGTATGCTTTGCCAGTTCAGTTTGCAAGTTTTGCAAACAGGGCTATAGTGTGAGAAAAATGGCATGGAGTACAGGAATAAGTTAGCAAATGAAAATCATTAAGACACTTTCATCTGTCAAACATGGGATAGGAATGAGAAAAAATTCTGAAGTCCTGACTTGATTGCATTTAGCAAGCACTGACTGTTTCTTGTGCGTCGTAATTATTTTGAGATCAGAAGGCTTGACTCTGTAGATGTAGATTGATGTCTGTGGTGATCCTTTAGTGTACATTTGATATGGGGCCACACTGCCATGGTATCTGGTGAGATTTTTAAGTCTATAAAGAAGACTTAACCAGGGAATGTAATTCAGCAGATTTATTTTGGCTATGCTGTTCTACAAGCATCTGCTGGTACCTGGTATGAATAATTTTGTGTCAGTTTTCCTTTTGGAAATTTTGATACACCTCTTTAGATCCTGGAAAAGTAGTCCCCTGTATATTAATCGTAATTGTTAAGTGATTATGTAAAGTAATTTTTGTTACCTCTTTAAACACTAGTGATAAATTATCCTAATGATGAGGACTTCAGTCAGTCTTTTTCCTTTGGTAGGCACAAAAATTAGCACGTGCTCTACTTTTAGTAATGAGCAGATAGTCAACAGTTACTGAATTGAAATGAAAGTTTTGATGTGATGAAATCCTTCAGAAATCACTTTCAAGGGTTGCTTTTGTTAAAGATACAGAGGCTACTTGTTGACCAACAGTTTTCAAGGGCCACATGACCTTATGGTGAGGTCAGCAAAATAATTTCTTCTGCCTTGAAGTAGCTATAAACCTAAATGCTGTTTAATGCCTAATGCAGATTGATTGTAAGCCTAGTATGCTTCATTTCCAACAACAGCTCCTCTTGAATTTAGCTGGTTTTAATACTGTTTAACAGCAGAATTTGAGTAGTTTTGTGTGCAAGTCAGTTGAAGGAAACGAACAACCTGAGGATCCTTGTAAATTTCTTGTTAATAGTATCATGGCCTTACAGATTGAAGGTAGATAATTTGAAGGATACTAGCAAATTTTTAGATTTGATAAATTGGAGTTAAACATGCTGTTATTACTGGCTTAAAAAAAAAAAAACTTAAGGAGAGCTTTATCACTTCAGGTGATACCTTACCTGGAGGATTTGTTTGATTTACCTGATTGGATTTGTTTGTGTCCTGAATGACAATTACTCTTTCTGTCAGACTGGATCCAGGAAAGTCAGCATGTAAGAAATGTTTCCCTTTTAACTCACTAGAAATTCAAGGTTAGTCTCTGAGGGAGGAGGCCAAGACTCAGATGCCATGATGGAGGTAGCTTATGATCTGTCTCTGTCAGACAGGACTTAATTAATTTTCAGTGCTAAAGGCATGGTCTTATACCTTCTTATTGATCCTAACTCTTCCTCTGCCATGCCCACAATTGAATGTGTGGCCTCTCAGAGCACTTTCCAGGGACCAAAGAATTTTCTTCCTTGGTTGGCTAAATTGAAGACCTGGTATGGAAATTTGAAATCGACTTTAGAAAGGGGCTGTTGTCATCAAGTGGTAAATTTCTGCAAATGTTTATATGTTTCAGTGCAGGATATTACCAAGGGGCCATTTAAACTTGCTGTCTGATTGTAATACAAGCATCACCCATTTTTTCCCTAGCTGAATAATTATCAGGTGTTGTCATGGGCTTGTTTTATTGGGAGTTTAAATCAGTGTGGTGTGCTGGCAATGTGTATAGGTACCAAAATACAAGTTTAGTTATACTGTTAGTCCTAAGCACAAGAAAAATAGCTAGTATGGCAGAAAACTTAGAAGGGTACTTAATTGTACTTCCTGAAATGTTTTCCTTATGAGTTTATACAGGAGGATGTCTTGGCTTAGAACTGCCAAGTTATGTTGTTTAAAAATCCTGTTATAACCCATTCAGTAATAAGCCCCCAAATAAAAAAGGACTGAAGAAATTAGATTTACTTGTTTCATATATGACCTTGAGTAATAGTCCAGTAAAAAATCATTGTAGCATGTAATCCTCAGATCATTTGATAGTACACAGGATTACATACAGTATATGCCAGTTAAGAGTTAAATAGCAGTTTGTGTAACATGTAGGTGATATTTAATGATTTAAGAGATCATTAATAGGTGTAAACAAGAAATGTGAGGTTTAAACCTTGAATGTCTACAGTGTCAGCATCGTGAAGGATCAGTACTGATCAGTTTTTGCTTCAGATTTAGACCATAAGAAAACAGCTGAATAGTTCTGCACCTGTAAGTGAGTTGTAATGCTAATGTTTAATTGCTTTAATGTGAAAAATGTGTACTTAAACTTGTTAACAGTCCATTTACCTTTGATATATTGGATGCAAAATATAAGCAATCTGACCAGCTGTTTCCAAAAGCCTGCATTAGTGACACTGCAATATGTGTTGTGATGTAGCTCTTCTCTTTCTTCTTAATTGGCATTGGACATAACATCAGGTGTGGCCTAGGAGTGCAGAATAATCACTGTTTCTTCAGGGGTAGTTACAATTGCATGACTATTACAGAAAAAGGATAAAGGAAGTTAGATGCCAGAAGGTTATAAGGACTACTGTAACTTCTGTTGTTGTAACTTTGTATAGGAAGCTAGACTGTATTTTAAATAAAAAAAAATTGTATTTAAGGCTAAACTGTATTTCAATACTTTTATGTATAAGACTGTATGTGGGATAAAGCCTTATTCCTTGTCAAGGAATAGATACATGTAAAATGAAAGCAAAGGAATAAGAGTACCCCTGTTAAAAAGCATATTGATTTCTTGCCTTTTGCATAGGTGTGTGCAGGACATAGGACTAAAGTTACTAAAAAAATAGTGTTCAGGTTATGAAAGTGCTGCTTCAGAGCAGTTTGGTGCCATAAAGAGGGAAGATGTATTTAGGCTTGTAGATAAGTACACCAGAGCCAAAATAAAAAGGAAAAACTTAAAACAGACCCCTTTCTTTAGCTGACCTGGACTGTTAAGTTCTATTAAAGTGCTTTTCAAGTCAGCTGGTTGTTTTTAGCATAGCCAGAAAGTTTTTAAGACTTATCAAGGCTTGAAAGTTAAACAGTGAACTTGAAGTGACAAAACATAACAGTTTAGTATATTCTGCTTACATTCATGTTGCTGGGCATTTTAATGGTAATCCCACAATAAGCAGTATTGAGAAATGTGACTTAAGGAATGTCCACTATTGGTGCTTAAAAATAGAAATTATTGCTGGAACCCTTAGATAAAACCAAGAGAACAAGTACAAAATGTGCCTTTGTACATAAGAATATGGGAAAACGGGAAGAAGTTTCTGCTTGCCTAAACTGCTTCACTGGTTTTCTTCTCATTAGTTGATAGCAGAAGTGCTTGTTAAGGCACTGGAAAATGGACTTTGCCCTGGTCTGTGTCTGAAAAGCACTTAGTTCCTCTCTAGATAGCAAGCAGTCAATAATGGTTAAATCACAGAGGGATAAATCTTGCTCATCGTTTACCTGATGAGGGAGTTTTCTCAAGAGTTGTAAAATTTGCAAGTATTGCTACAACTTTATTCTGAAATTAAAACAGCTGGATTGTTTACTAATGGCATTTCTTAAAAAAAAACAAAAACCTATTATAAGTAACTCCCTCCCCCTTTCCCTGTTCCTCGTTCCAGGGAATGCTAAGGAGAGGAGTGGCTTGGCATAGTTTTAAGTCTGGATCCAACCGTGTCAGATAACTTTGTCCCACAGAAGAATTTAAAAAAATGCAGCAGATGGCAGCAATGATGCATCAGGCTTCTGTCCTTAAGAACAATGTATCTGCAGGCACCTTGAGGCTTCGTGTGTTGGATAAGCTGGGGAAGGGCGTAGTCTTCCTCTTCCTTACCTTGAAATTTCAAAGCACATTTGCTGAGGGAGGGGATGCATTCTCTAGCCAAGTCAGCAGTCTTTTGATCAGAGGATTAGTGGTGAATATGAAGTTCCCCCTGAAGTATGGTTCTTTCACATGTACAGATCAGAGTCTCCCAATGGCATTTGAAGGCATACGACATTTAAATACATCATAACCTGTATTTAAGAATCTTAAGCATGTGGGTTTTTTAAATTAATTTGTCCTATAGGCAGAATACTTGTCTGGGGAGAAAAAGGTTCATTGGCAGCTGTATTACAGCTTTGCACATTTCTCTGTTACAGAGTTACAAAGACAAGTAGGATAAAAAATTACTCAATAAATATATGTATACCTTGCAAAAATTTCAGAGGAGAGAATAGAAGCATTTCTTCCTTTTTGAGGAAGAGATTTGCTTCTAGTCTGTTTTATGCTGCAAACTCCACTACTGTTACAGCAGGAGTGCTTCAGAGTGGCTGTAATGCAGACTAAAGTGAAACATTTGAATTTCTAGAGTGCTGCTGGGCTTGCTCCGTACTGCCTTGTACTTAAGTTGTTATTATAAGATTATAAACAGTTTGGTATAGCAAGATCTTGCTTTTTATATTCTCTTCTACTTGATTTTTTTCTAGTCTGGTTCTGCATCATGTGGTTCTGTGCAGAATTGTTTTTTCTCACTCTTCAGGTGACAACAGGAAACAAAAAATATTTGTTTCTCTTTTGGTTCCTTACTCTAAACAGATGTGAAATAGGTTACCACATAGAAATGAATTAGTAAAAGAGGAGCTGATGCTTAATTTATTTCAGTGTTCATAACAGTAGATTTCTGTCACAAGTAAAGTAAGCAAAGGATACTGAAAACAGAGTGATTGTAGACGTCTATACTGAAGGTGGATTTATTATTATTATTTTATTTTATTGAGATTTTGGAGACAAAGCAGAAAACTTGTAGTGTGGTGATGATAGGGCCCATATAGACAGCATAGATAAGACTGAATCATGTCTTCGGCCATATGTAAATGTGACTTGTCATGAAGGTACCTGTAAAATAAGTCACAATGACAATCATGCAAAAAGAAAACCCAAACACATATGTACTGGAATATTAGGGCATGTTAAATAGCCTTTACCCTACAAGTACATTTTGCAGTAGAAATTAAAATGTATCTCTTAGTAGTTGGTTAAAATACAACTGCTTTAATTAGCCTTGGTACCCCTGTATGCTGCTGTATGAATACAATGAAGGCAATTTGCCAGGCTAACTTAAAATTCTAGTTCAAGTACATCTTGATTAAACTTGCCATAAAGTGCACAACCAATGGAAAAAGTAACACTGACTTTAATGTACAGCTGAAAGAACATTTGAAATAGAGTTTAAGGGTCTGTCTTAATTTCATCTGTGTTTTCGGTATCTTCAAGTAATGAAATAAAGGGGTGCTGTAGTGGTACAGTCTGCAAATTTTCTGAAGGGCGGGGTCCAAATCTGAAATAATAGGAGTGGATTTGAGTGACACAAGATTAAGTAAAGGCAAATGGGAACAACTGTTTGCAGCAGAAAAGATTGCTGAGTACTTTCAGCTTTTTCAGCAAATAGATCTACAGTAGTAGAAGTTTTTTAATACCCAAATAGAAGAGTGTTAAGTTCTAGCTGCCATATGGTCAGAAAGAAGCCTGCTTGTATACAACAGAGAAAACTTACACTGGAGATAGACATTTGGTAGCATTTAGTCAAATGAGGGGTTTTTGGTAAAAGAATATTCAGTCTTTTGGAGGTTAAATATGATTAATCCTGCCACAGTACCGTGAGACAGCTAGAGGCCCCTTCCATTGCTGTAAGTCACTGAGGTATTTCATATGCTTTTTTTCATGCAGATAACAAATGAAAAAAAAAAAAAAAAAAGGCTTGGAACAGAATTAGCTTCTGATAACATGCAATGACTGTTCAATGGAATACATGAGGTCTTATCTATCTTTAGCCTGTTTTTCCTAAAGAAGTAATCTTGGTGTAGATTGAGCTCTGGGGGGAGGGAGGAAAAGGAGAAAATGGTTGAAAATTTATTTGATCTAATAGCTTCCACTAGTTCAGTTTTTAAATCAGATTTAAATATGTGAGGCCAGAATGCATTTATCCTTGTACAGAAAGTAGGGGTTATGTTAAACTTCAAGGGAAGCAGTTTTTTGGCACCCATAAACATTGTGAAAGTTGTCCTTTAAATATTACAATATTTTGGATGAAGGAAACTTCAGGAAATTTAACAATGGAGGTTCCTAAGACTTGGTAATACTTGTAAACAGACTGTAATCTCATCAGGAGAATTATTTGGCTTGAATATTACAGTACATATGATGAAATACTAAAACATAGCTCAGCAACTGGGATTTGGACTTTGAGTGGCAATGACATATGAACCCCTGCATGGTTTTAAAGTGAGCTATTTTTGGCAGCTGGGTGTTGGCTTGGCTCCCCAGCAGCAGAAGAAAGTTTAGTGTATAGAGGAAGGTGATTTGCAATGAGAGGACTCCTCTGACACTACTTATTAGACATGGGCTGCTGCTTCAGTAAGGAATTGAGTAACAGCACGAATGAGGAGAAAACTGGCTTATTACAAAAAACTGTGGAAGAGGAAGCACCAGAGTCAAGGATAAGTAAAACTTTATCTTCAATTTTAGGAACTGTGGAAAGGCAGGATCTGCATACAGTGGGAAGGACGGTTAATGGGGCAGCTGCAATAGATGGCATTGAACGTGTTTGTAGCAATGATTGCACAGTGTCAAATTTTAAATCTGGGTTTTGGGATAGAAAAGCAAAATATCTGTCATACAAAAGCATGGAGAATACCCCCTGTGAGAGCTCTAGGAGAACGTATGACAGACCTTTTAGCTTCTTTAATTCCTTTAGTCACCTCCTGAAGGTCTCTGGTGCATATGGAAATCTGCAGAAAAGTGAAGAAAAGAAAGATAGGGTTATTAAAAAAAGAGCACCTAAAAAATCTAGTAGTAATGGTCAGCACATGAGCAATATAGAAAATATTAATACTAATATTAATAATGAAATTGCTAACAGTAATACTAATAATGAAAATGTAGCTGCAGAAGAGCATTGCTTGTTTGGTCAGATTTCACATGTACCAGAAATCCTAAACGAAGGCTTGCAGGGTGAAATTTCCTTAAATAGAAATTTTCTGGAGCATTATGCAGTTGTTACATGTGACAATTCAAGGCAGAATGCAACAACAGGAAATGTTGAAGACAAGAGTGACAGCCTACAAAAAGTTTCAAGTTCATATAGAGAGATGTCTCCGACATTTTCCTATCTTGATGTAGACAGCAGACAGAATACAAAAGAGAGGGAGTTTTATAGTATTTGTATTGTAGATGCTGAAGATCTCAAAGGGGATGAAGAGGTGCCAGCTACTGTGCATGAAGAGATTGCAGCAGACATAGATAGCTCAGCTGTCACTGATGGAGGAATGTGCAGCATGGGACGACCTCTAGACACTGAGGAGGAATTTCCAGTGCAGCAATTGGCACAAGTTGAAGCTAAGTTTAATTCACAGGGAGAACTGTATGAGTATAAACAAGAGGATAGGTCAAATGTGCAGAAAAAGGAAACAAATGAATATTGTAGCATAGACATCCAGTCTTACGCTAACTTACCAGCTAGCAGGCATGAAGTGCATAGGTTAAATACTGACAATACAGTAACAGGTGGTTCAAGAGTGAAAGTATCTGATGAGGTCGTCCCTGAAAATCAACAAGAGGAGTTATATACCAAAGGTAATGCTGTTGGTTGGGATGAATCACTCCACAGAACTTGTGATTCTCTAAAATCTGAAAATGCTGCTGAAGAGGACCCATCTGGCCCTGAATCAGAAAACATGAATCACAGTTATTATAGTTCCAGTGTATTGCTAAGCACTGGAGCATATAGTTCAGAAAAACCTGAGGAAAGTCATGATTCTGACATTGTACCAGTTAGTTTAAGTAGTCACCCTTCAAGTGCTGTAAGGAATATAAATGCTGAACAAGTAGCAGAGAACATGACAGGTGACTTTAAATTGTCATTAGGGTTACGTGAAATGGACAATAATTCTTTTTTGGTGAGTCAACATGCAGAAAAACTTGCTGAAGAAGGCTGCTTCCTGAAGCCAGAAAGTGAAGTAAACTCAAATGTGGAAAAGAAAACATTTCAAAGAACCTATATTGATAGCCAAACATCGGCACCTGACTCTAGCAGACATCACAGTGTTTCAGAAGAATTTTTGAAAGATAAAGAGAAATGCACAGGTTCAGTTTTGGATAGCTGTGAAGCTTTGAGTGTGACTGAAATGCATGAAAGCTTTGAAGAAAGTTCTGGTTTTCAAACTCAAATTAAGTGTTGCACTGAAAACAAGACATCAGCTGAAGTTGCAAGCCTAAGTGGCATGGAGGAAGATGTCTCTGTGAGTACCCATGAGCTAAAAGGTGACATGTTTGAGGAAGTTGGTAGCTTGAACAGAACTCAATCATGGGTAAGTGATGACATTTTGACATCTCCTGATCTACACAACGTGAATGCAGATGAAATGTTCCTAAAGGAAAACAGCATAGAATCCCCGATTTCCCAAGATTCACCAGAGAATAAAGGTAAAGTATGCAAATACTCAGATTCAGATAACAAAATGACCATCTCTTCTGTGTCCGTGGAACACGAGGATATCAATAAAATGGACATGAACTGTAGACAAGACAAGCAACAGGATATACCTTCCTTCCACAAAGTGGAAGATCAATGGAATGTGGTGGCTGACTCGGCCAAAATAGCTGAGGATGTAGCAGAATCTGTAAACCAAACAAAATTTGAAGATCCCCTAAACGAGGCAATTGATAAAAAGGCAGAAAATGTAGACCAGAATTTGGACGGTGACATTGTTGATGGTAGTAAAAACATCTTAAATTGCAATAAAGGCTTCATTCATGATCAGAGTATTTACTGTAACTCCACTGTACCTGTAGCTTTGGACAATTGTATGTACCAGAGTGTAAAATCGATAGATGACACTAAAGATCTGGAAGGTGCCACTAATCTCTTAGATAAAGGCCATCACTGTTTACCTTCGATGTGTCAAAACTCACGTTCTCGTGTGCTTGATAAAGTAGAGGAAGAGCCTGAATTATGTCACTGTGCCAGCCCTGAGCTGGAGGTCAGTAACACCCAAATTTCTGTCAGGACTTTTACTGAATCGGGATCAAAAACTCCTGAAGAAAGTGTGTGTGATGTAAATGAATGTAATCTTCAGGATGATGAAGTAGAACAGTGTGTCAGCATCCACTCAAATGGGGAGAACCATGCTTTTGGTATGTCAGCTGGGAACCCAGAAGCTTTTACCACAGGGGACTTTAAGCAGTTAGAAGCCAAGGCTACTGAACTGCAAAACACCAGTTACATATTAAATACGCAAATGAATGACTTGACGGCAAATTGGGAACAGATGCAGTCAGATCACAAGATTTTCTCAAACAAAGAGCTTGGAGTTTTTGTTGACCCAGAGCAGGTAGACAAATACGCTGCTACTCCTTCCTATGAAATACACAGTGCCTCTCCAGGTGCCACAGGACTTCAGCGTGGCAGTGAGCAGTGTTCACTGGAGCTGATGGAAGAAGGCATATCCAGTGACCAAGAGCACTCCTATGAGCTGGGCAGACAAAATCCCCCAGTTGAAATATGGTCACATTTCATCAGTTTTCCAACTGGCAATGCTGATTGGACAAATCAGCCATTCTCTGACACCATTACTGCTGGTAGTGGTGAATATCTGATGGGCTTTTTATGGAATAATGCAGTTTCTAATGATACCGTGAAGAATGACAGACTATGTATAGTTAGTGAAAACTTCCAGAATGAACCTGAAGATCTAAAAGGTGCTTCATATGCTGTGGAAAGATACCCGTATCAGCTGCTAGCACCAGAAAATGTTGTTACTTGGGGATGGCAAGAGGCAGACAAATTTGTAAGTATTATGAAGAAGTAATTTAATGTTAAAGCTTAAAAATGAAGCTAGGAATTGGAATGGGCCAGTAGGCCAACTGTGGTTTTCTTAGTTAAATAAATCATGTTGTTTTGTCCTGAAGCTGACCACTTTTTCCTTGGCAAAACCAAATGCTAGAGTGCAGTGTTGCTGAATATTGATAATTTTTTCTTCTTAGTTCTGATTACACTGTGTGAAAGTTTAAATGCTGGACAAAGTTGCAGCGTGGTTGCTGCTGGTTGCAGATTCTCCATTCTAGATGAACTTGAGATAAGCACCTCAGGATGTGAAAGGGAAACTTTATATGTGTCCTACTATGACTAGTGCTCTTTACTTTCATATAGGAAAAAATGTTTGTGGATTTCTTGAAATCTTAAAGTTCTTTAATTAGTAGCAATTCGGAAACCTTTTGCTCGCCTGGAGGTGATTACCTGAAGTGCTGTAGAAAGAAGTGGCTGCAGGAGAAGCACAGGGACTGAGCCTGACTGGATTTTGGTTATCTGGGGAAAGAAAGAACCAAAGCCAATATGTGGCAGCTGCTGCTCCTCTGCCTTCCCTGCTGAGCCCATGCTTGGTGCTGTTGTCCACACCGACTGTAGCACAGTGGCTGTTCTGACCTTGTTCAGCAGCTGCTGTGCCTGGCAGTCGGGTGTACCAGGGGTTATGTTTGCTGTCCCTCAGGGACAACTTTTTGTATTACAAATGGAAACAGATGGAACTTGCCCTCGGTTTTGAATCTGTACTTGTCAAGGAGTTGTGTTGAACGCTTCCATTTCTTATAAATCTTTTCTCTGTCATTCAGTAGATGTGTTTAAGTTGAGATTCCTTGGGTCTTTTAAACTTCTGAATGTGCTTTCTGTGCTTATTGTACTGCCCACTTCAAACTAATTACATGGAGCAAACTAAAACATGGAGCTTTACAGCAGTGCCTGTCTGAAACTCTGTGGTGTTCCTAGCATCCTTAAATTCACAAACCAAATTCTAATAAGCTTTTACAGTGTTTATAATCATGAGCAGTACTCTTTTCTCAGTATAATTATATTAAACCACACCAAAGATATTCTGGGTACGAAAGAACTTAATACATTTTGCTCAAAGGTCAGCAAAGCAAGAGGAAACTGACATGTTGCTATCAAAAAAAGTATTGCAGGTATTGGCAGTGCAGAGCAATCTCTCTGGAGCACACATACACCCATTATATAAATGGCTACATGTAACCGTATGTGATCATTAAATGTGTGTTTCAAACCCAGGGTAGAGGATGTAATTGGATCTGGTAATTCATTATTTTAGGGGAAAACTAAGCTACATTTTTGTTAATACTCTGTATTTTCACTTGAAGTAATGACAGAAGTTGTCATGAACACATCTCATTGCTTTCAGCTTTCCATAATGCTTCCTTAGAGCTGTTACATGTTTATATAAATCCAAGTAAAACCAAACCCTGTGCTTTTGTATTTTGGTTTGGTTTTTTTATTATTATTTCATAGAAACAGACAGCCATGTTATCTCAGTGTTGATTATAATATATTAGAGAATTGCCTGAAGTCTAGTTTAAGTTAGTCTGCCAGAGGTGAGTAATAAATGTTTATTGTAGTTTGCTCTGCCTGGCTAGCCTTTTCTGGTGATTTTTAATTAGGGAAATGATTCCTGTGCTGCAGAACTCAATTGGTTTTGTACCTGAAATGATTATGGGATGACAATTCAGTAAATATATTCAGATGTGAAAAAAACTTGACAGTACAATCATGAGCTGTACTTTTAATCCTGTTACTTGAAACTGTAAATATATAAACATAGATACATGCTATGCACCCACGAAGTACATAATCAAATTTCCTTTTTGTAGGAGTCAACCAAGGTTTCAGAGTTAAATCCTAATGCAAAGGTGTGGGGAAATCATATGTTACACTTGGAAGCAAGTGGTGCCACTGATGGTAGCGTGAGCAAAACGTGGGAAGAAATACCTGACCAACCTCCAGATTCTTGTAAAGAAGGTATGAGTAAGAATTTCTAGATGTTGCTCAAGCAAAAGGTGAAGAATTCACTACAGAACTTTCTCAAATTTAATTTCTCGTGTTTAAAGAAATCAAGGCAAATGTTAGCATCTTTACATCAGATTTCAACTCTGTTAAAACTAGCTCTGTTTGTTAGTTTTAACTCTGGTGTTACTGTCGTTAGAAGGAATGCTTTTTTGAGTGCATTTGTCTTGTCTTCTGCAGGACTGGATGCCAATGGTGATGGTGACAAGAAGCATCAGAATGCAGTGCTGACAGAGCTGCAGGAGCCATCACCAGCTGTTTCGGTGTCAGACCAGACAGATATGAACCCTTTGGCTCTCGATCATTCTGAGTATGAGTCTATGCATGAAACCACCCAGACAGGTAAGAGAAAGCTGATATTTACTTGGACTTGGTTTAAGAAAGTAAAATCCATTTTGAGTTGAACAGTGAGCATCTAATAAAAGAAAAAAAACACACACAAAAAAGTTGAACAAAAAACCCCACTTCAGAACAAGAAAAGCTACACCACTTTGGTTGTTCTGTATATGCATTCTGTAAACAGACCCAGAAAATCCTGTTTCTTCTGCTCTCAGCATTAGACATACTTGGAAATCAATCTCTTCCCAATTAAGTGTTGTCCTTATAAGATACTGCACAGAATGGATCATAAGCACTGGATATAACTGAGTGTAGTTTTCTGAAATGGTACTGTGAATAGAGTCCCTAGTGTATACATTTACATTTAGATACAAACCTTTCTAAGCTGCATGTCTGTAGTTGGGTTGGGTATTGACAAGAAATTCACTTCCATGTCACATTGTAGTGTTCATGTATTGAATTATCAGTTTTGCACCTAAAACGCTAAAATAAGCAACAGAATGACTTATCTGTGTTCTTTTTTTTTAATGAACTAGTGATTTTTTTCAGTGCAGATGTTAGTTGTAGTCCATGCCAGATGGCATGTTTAGAGGAACTTCTGGAAACTAGCATGGAGATTCAGCCATTCTTATGTTTCACTGCAAGGGACAGAAGGTCTGCAAGATGTGTGTAGGAACTGAAGTGAGGGATGGGGAAGAGAGGAAAATGTGCTGCATGTTTCTTAAGATTTGTGAACTCCTTGATCTTTGTCCTTAATAGTTCCTGGAAATGAAAACACGTGAAATCACTGTTGTGGCATCATCCTTGCTTGTGTTGACAAATGAAAGGTCTTTCTGACTCTTCCACCTCAGGGTATTCCTGGGTCATATCAAGTAATGACTAAAGGGCAAATAGGAAGTGATATTAATGGTGCTTAGTGCTCTAGAAGGGAACAGTGTTCCTCAGCTTAGTGTTAAAACTTGTCAGCATGTCCTTTATGTGCCCAAAATAGTGAAGTTCTAACAAGAGTCAGTGTTGTAAAGCAGGTGAACAAGCAGGATGGATCTGTTCTGCTTGATGAATAGTAACATAAGTGGTCCCAACTCTGAAATGTGTTGTGTTTTTTAAAATTATTACTTTAAAAATGCATATAATTCTGGTCTTTGTCAAGTTCTGGGCAAGGAAGAAAGAGGAGCTGGAGAAGATAAATAGTGGTTACTACATGATGTGTATTTCTCAGGTGTTGGAGGAAATTAGAAGTTGCTTTAGGAGGAAGAAAGGTTGAGGAGAGCTGAAGAAAAAGCTGAAAGTTACTGAAGAAGGGAAGGGTATAGAGGGAAACAGTCAGTGTGAAATACTTAAAAAAAATAATTTACATTTATAAAACATGTTAATGTGTTGTAAATCTCTAAAAGCCATACCCAACTTCTGCTCTTTAAACAGTTCTCTCACTGACACAATTCGCTTACCCTCACCTGAGTGTAGTGTGTTGGGATTAAACTAAATGAACATGAAACTAGTGTTTTCCATGATGGTTTTCTAGATATAAGAAAAAAAATTTCTTCTTAATGCCAAGATTATTAATTGATCACATCTGTTGTTAATTGATTGGATATCTGCTGATATTTTGTAACTATGCTTTTGAAACTATTTTTTTCTGAATTGGCTTGTTGGGAACTTACAGTGAGGCCAGAAGCACAAAGTGCCTCCTTTGCATGGATCACCTGGTGCATTAGTTGTCTGCTTTAGTCAAGGTCAAGTCAGCTAGGAATTGGTTAGCTTTCTAGGATTGGAAGATGCCACCTAAGTCAGTTCAGTATTCTTTTGAGATGTGAACTTTTCTTCTAAAATTGCTTCAAATTTTTATTTGGAGACCAGAGGTTAACAAGTGAAGTCAGAAAAAATGTCTTAAGTATGAAGTGTTCCTGTGCAATTTTGGTGGGTGGTGGACTAATAAACAATGAACACTTACTGAATTTGATGATTTGTTTATAGATATACAGCCAATATGAGACAATGATTAAAATATCTACTGTGTAATACAGCAGAACTAAGTTTAAACTGAAGTATCTTAATTATTAGGTGGAAACGAACACTTGCAGCCAGACGGTCAGGAAGATTTACGAGAATTACTGAAAAAAACACTGGAATTCTGCTTATCTAGGTATGTATATACCTAAATGTATCAAACTGGGGGCTACACAGTTAACAGGAGCCAGTACCTAATTTTGGATGCGTGTAATGTGTTTCACAGGTATCACTTAATACTGATGGGAAAGTATGAGAATTTGGGGGGAAATAACGCACAAATTCCACAGTATCATATTGATGTGTACCTTTTATAGATTGCATGAAATTTTTGGGCATGAATCAAATTAGCCAATGTATTGTTTTGAAGGGAGAGTAGTTAAAATTAATTATCAATCAGATGAGATTTTTCCTTCTTTTTTTGTGTAAGTTAAAACAGACTATCTCAAGCAATTTGGTGGTAAGCTTTGTTTAAGCTAATAAGTTATATTTTTAATTTTTTGCATTGATCCTTAAAATAGAAAGGGCTTTACAGATGCACATATAAAATCCTAGTTTGTATCAATGCAGATTTAAAAATTAAGGGCTCTAAATCATACATGTTCCAGTATGAGCTGATACAAGATCATCAGAGCAGTTAACTTGTCCTTAATTATTCTTAGTACTTGTGTCTAGATAAAATCATCCTCAACGCATGTCTTAACCTAGAACAATTTCTAATCTGTGTACTTCTGCATAATCACAGTCAGTGGTCATTTGAAGTAATGAACTTGTAACAGTATTACACATTTGTGGGGGTGTTTTGTAGAGGAAGATGTCAGTACTATTGGGGAAGGAAAAAAAATATTTTCATGTTTTCTAGGAAGTGAAATGTAGGTGAATGGACTGGGGAGTTGGTGAAAATGCTGAAAACAAACTTAGTGTAGCAATCTGCCTTCTGTTATGTGATGAGTTTTTGTCTGAGGTCTTGGCAAAAATTACATCTGTGACATTTACCCATTTTTTTTCTCTCCCTACAGAGAAAATCTTGCCAGTGACATGTACCTTATATCACAGATGGACAGTGATCAGTATGTGCCAATAATGACAGTAGCAAACCTTGATCATGTCAAGAAACTCAGTACTGATATGGATTTGATTGTTGAAGTGCTGAGATGTAAGTGAAACCTCTTCAAGGCTAGAAAGCATTTTGTCGGAGTGTTAATCCAGATTTTCAATTTCTCCTCCTTTTTTTCTGTATTACAATAAAATGTCATCCTTTTTCTTTTAAAATGTTATGCTTTTATTCAAAACTCTCCTGGATGCAGTCCTGTGTAATGTGCTCTAGGTGATCCTGCTTTAGTGAGAGAGTTGGGCTAGATGATCTCTAGAGGTCCCTTCCAACTCTGATAATTCTGTGATTCTGTAAAGCATGAAGTAGGGCAAGCACCTTCCAGTTTAGCCCATCACAACTATAGAACTGCAGGTTTGTCAAAGCTATTTCACTTTTGAGGTAGTGAGTGATGGTGTGTGTAAATGAGAATAATGTGAGTTGAAATTCTCAGAAAAGGCTTTTGGATCTTACCACTAAACTAAGAAGCGAGATGTGCCTTAGAAGAAAGTTACTTAATTTTCTAGTCTGGAAGAGTGAGAAGAGTGGGGAGGCTTTAAGGAACATGTCTTAAGTTTTTCTGAAAGTGTCCTCACTCATCATCTGCTTGTATATTAATGTTCAAAAATAAGTTTAGCACAAAAAAACCCAAAACATTGCACTGTAAAACTGTGTGTGCAGAATCTTCCCCTATTATTCCTGACAACTAAAGTGTATTTTTCTTTTCACTCTTAGCATTGCCTTTAGTCCAAGTGGATGAGAAGGGAGAAAAAGTTAGGCCAAATCAGAATCGCTGTATTGTGATTTTACGTGAAGTACCTGAATCTACCCCCATTGAAGTAAGTATTTAATTGTTCAATAAAGAATGCTTTCCTTTAGAATTGGGAAGATAGATTATTTTTTTTTCCTAGATTTCAATAAGTATATCGCATTTTTAGTACATGCTTAGCTGTTTTCTAACAGTAATTCTAAACCTTTGTTTATTGCATGTGTTTGGACAGTAAATATATTCAGTAGTAGCATGTTGCTCATAGGAAGGCTGTTAAAAGCTGCAGCTCTGCAGAGAGCAGAAAGTTGACAATGCTGTGTTTGGTAGAGATACCATCATTTTCTTGGACTCTATCTTACCCATATGTACTTAGTGCTCAGCCCCTTGGATAAATAGCAAATGAAGATGAGGGGAGGTAAATCCTAGAATGGAAAATGCTGCTGCTGCTCCTTAAAGCTTGTTCAGTAAAGTACTTAAAGCTTTGCAAACATTTCCATAATGCTGAAGCTAGAGGTGTCAGCAAAGCACTAAGGATCTCCCAAGAGCTTGTGGAATGAATGTAAGAGTGAACAACTTGATTCTTTAAAATCTATTCAGTGCAACTCTGTAGCTGCAGCTATGACTAATGGAAAGACTATACAAAATGTTTAAGCCATAGATAAAACCATCTTGAATTTTCAAAAAGGAGAAGGCACAGATTCTTGATGGTGGAGAGGTATTTTAATTTGCCCTTCTTTTAATTTTACAAGGAAGAATAAAGATTCTGAAAAGTTTGTTCTTCTTGACACTCTTTATATGAAAATTGAAAGTATTGCAGATTAAAAATTAGAGGTTTTCATATTGACTGGATGGTCACTCTTAAATGCTGAACAGCAACAAAGTTTCTGAAGAGTTTATTTCAGAACAGCTCTTTGGGAAATAAAGGGTTTTATATATTATGTCCTTAAATTTGCTAAACTGGAAAATCTAGGCTTAAGCCTAATAGGATACATTTTCTGTCATAGCATGGTCTGGCTTTATTTAAGCAGCAAAGTTCAAAAATGCTGTAAGGCTTCCCAAGTTGCATTGCTTTTCGATGCTGCTTCCCTCAGCTCTGTGACAAAAAATAATGTGCAAATGGGTTAAACCAAATATAAAGTCCAGTGTGTGTTTTTTCTGTCGAAACTGGCTGATTGTTTATCTCCAGCTCTCTGGTGAAAGAACAGGATTCTCCTATACCATGCAGCATACATAGATTTTCTTCTGGCTCCATGGTTTTATAGACAGTGGGAAAAATTTTGCTGCACTTGATGCCAAATACAAGTGTGTCGGTATGGCCTGTGTAGCTATTTCCCCTGATTTCAAAGGAGCAGCAACTACTACTTGCAGTATGTTCTAAGAATATGCTTGTTCAAATTCATTCTAGTTAGCAGGGGGATCCTGCAGGTGTTCTGAATTTCTCATTTGTGTTTTGTAAGCCTCACAGTGCTTTTTATCTATCTTACCTGGTGTTCCAGAGTTCTGCACTTTAAATTGATATTGTCTTCTATCCTCTTCTTTTTCCTCCTACCCTTTTCTCTCCCTTCTTACCAAAACCACTTTCCTTAGGAGGTAGAAGCACTGTTCAAAGGAGATAATTTGCCTAAGTTTATCAACTGTGAGTTTGCCTATAATGACAATTGGTTCATCACGTTTGAATCTGAAGCTGATGCACAGCAGGTAATGTTATTTTTTTTGAAGCATTTTAGAATATAACACTAAACAAGGGCAAGATGAGTGTGGATTCAGGGCTGTAAACTGTATTATGAATGTGTAACAATATAAAAAGAAAAACATCCAAACTTCTAAAACCAGTAATGCTTCCCTTTAGCTAATGTCCAGTTACCAGTGCCAGTAAGCATAACCCTGTAAGAATTTTATCTTGTTCATATATCCTAGCTCCCTGGACAAAGCTATAATTTTTCATATGATAAAAGTGATATTTTAGATGACACATTGAAATGCTTCAATCATAAGACAGAAAATTTTGTTTTAATGCTGCTGAAACATTTCTGCAATGACAAGTATTGCTGAATACAGTTATGAGTGATTTCTAGAGTACTACATTAGCAGACACTTGAAGAATTATTGCTAACCTTAGCCTGCTGTAAAAACTTTAAATCATATTTGACAAATTTTATAATTATTCTTTTAAAGGCTTACAGATATCTTAGAGAAGAAGTGAAAACTTTCCAAGGGAAACCAATTAAGGTAAGCAAAGGTTTACAGGTTTTTCAGGGCCTGTGTCTGTGTGTTCTGGGTTCTGTGGGGCTCAGTGTCTTTTCTAGTATAAATTTAAGTGCTCCAATCTTAGTTGATATTTTACCTGAAGGTGGGTTTTGAAATGTAGCACATGCCATTTTATTTTTCCTTTCCCTCCTTTCTGGCAGTGGTTAATCCAACCCAGCATCTGGCCAGCCGGGAAGGAGAAAGCAGTGTCTTTGAAAGCTTCTAGTTTGAAAGATCCTGATTTATTTTAGAGGGCTACTGTAATAAATAACCTCATCTCCTTTGCAGGCAAGGATAAAAGCAAAGGCAATAGCTATAAATACATTTTTGCCAAAGAATGGATATAGACCTCTGGATATGAACCTCTACACGCAGCAGCGCTACACCACGTCCTTCTATTTACCTCCAGTATACAGTCCCCATCAGCAGTTTCCATTGTACAGCTTGATTGGCCCACAGGCCTGGTCAGCCACACACAGCTACCTTGACCCCTCATTGGTGAGTAAAAGCATTGCATTAAAGCATTCTGATATGAACTGAATAAACTTAATGGAATCAGATAAATAAGGATAACTTAGTTTCTTGATCTTCCAGCAGGAAAATAAGTTCTAGGTTAACAAGCTATTGCCCTATTCAGCATGTTCTTAAAGCAAAATATTTGTTATGCAAAAGTAATATCTTTTTTGGCAATAAAAAAAGAAATTACTTTTGTTAATAAAAAAAATCACTTAATTTTAAAAATTTTGCTAAAGTGGCTACTAGTAAGCCTTAGAGCTAAGGTTGTAGTACGAAGTACTTATTTTACTCTAATGGGGCATATGCTGCTTCAGAATTGTGGCAGTCCCTTCAGAATTACCTTGGCCCCTTTTAGTCTCTTGTCCTGCAAAAGCTAGTATGAATATAGTCTTTTTTTTTTTTTTTTTAATAACTGGCAGACTAAAGTTGTCCCACATGTTTCTCCCCTTGTAAATGCCTCTCTACTTGCAGCTAAAAGAAACTGAGGTAGCAATGCTGAAAATTAGAAGCTTTTTAGAGTTTTTTTTGGCAGAGGATTTAAAGTGTCTTTGGACAAACTTGAGCAAACTTCCTGTGTACTGAACAGCAGCTAATTAAGAAGTTGGTGTACTAAACATTTCACACACAGGGAAGGTAGCCAGAGCCCTTGCAGGGGAAGATGTTTTAAGGGGCAAGAAGAATACAGAGGACACCCTGTGAACAGTGAACACTTTTATTCCAGGAGAAAGCCACCTTATTAAGCAGCAATGCATGTGATTCTTTCTCTAGATAAACTGACTATTGCACAGTAGTTGGATCTCACTAGTGCAGAAGATGTAGATTAATTAGCCACAGGTTCAAGCACAGCACAGCATAATGTTTACCTGCCTTATGTCATCATGGAACTTTGTGTTTTTCAGAAAGCTTGCTGTCCCAGCCTTTGGCAGAGGATGTCACAAGTTTGCCAGGGTTAAAGATCTTGTATGTTTCATAGTAAAAACAAAATTAACTGACAGAGCTTTACCTCCCACAGTTTTGCAGCATATTGCCCTTGGGTAGCTCTCTTTTGTGCACATCAATGTAGTATGATGTTTCTTGAACCCCTGTTACAGAAAGAGCTATAAATGAATCGAGATTTCTTGTGAGGGGAACAGGGACCACAAGGAGCAATGACACAGGAAGAGTTTTCATGAGACAGCATTTCATGCAGCAGAAGCTTCTCTCCTGTTCTGCTTCAGCATAAGCAGTAACAGTGTTTTGTCTCATCCCTCATTTGAGATTAAATACACCCAGGAGTGTGGGCATACAGTTTTAGTTCTGAAACTAGAGTATGGCAACACATGTCCTCACAGTTCAAAAACTGCCTACTTCTATCAGGTACTAGAAAGATGTAGTGTCCTGTTTGTAAAAACAAATAAACACAAACAACAGCAACAAACTCCTTACCAATAGGTGTAGTTTTGATGAAACAGGTGACTTCTGTAGGAGTAGGATGACTCCTGCTTTTGATATTACTGGGTAATGAAAATTACATTTTTTCCCTCCAGAAATACAACCCATCATTGCAAAGAGAGAAGAGGTGAATATTGTGTCCCTTTAAGCAATGATTTAAACTTGTTTTTCTTTCGTGTGTTCAATGTCTTCATTATTCAGGTTCTGGAGTTGCTTACCAGCTTTGACTGAATTTTAGTGTTAAATTTGTAACTATTAAAGCAGAAAGAATTTCAAAACAGTATTTTGAGGAAATTTTGTTGCTGAAATAGCTTTATTATACTCCTAATGCCCTTTTTTGGAATCTGAGGTAGCATTTGCTGTCATGCATGCTGTATTAGGCTAACAGTAGTTTGTCATGACAGCTTTGGTGTTAAATTTTTTGGTTAGTGATTTGCTTTAATTTCTGCAAGAAAGGTAGATAAGCTTAAAGATATCTTTATAGGCAACAGTCTTAGTCCCAGCTGTTTCTCATCCTTAAGGGTAGGAAGAGTGCAGCATAGAAGTCTTAATGCTCTGCTTTTTAGTACTTTTCAAGGGGAGAAAAAAGGAAACATTTGCTCTTGCTAGCAGTCTAGCATCTGAATGAAACTCAATCAGACATTCAAAAAAAGAAAAAAGGGGGATAAAGTGTGCTAGTGATGTTGGAGAAATTACCATCAACATGGTTCAGATTGAGGTCTTGTTAATGCAAGACATTGATATACAACCACATGAAAAAAATATTCTGGTTGTGTTGCTTCTTTGGGCAATGAGAGGATTTCACACGTAGAATACAAGGTGGTAGAATGTGGTCCACTTAACATCCACTTGTTCTCTAGGTTTTTATTAGGTGTCACATGGAAGATACCTAGAATGAGGAATTAATTTTTTTTTCTTTTCTTTTTGGGAGAGATTTACATACAAATTCTAAGAAACAATTACAGGCTATGTAGTTTCGATTCTGAAGAAGTATTTTTGTACTCTGAAGTCATGCATAGTGTGGTGTGAAACAGAGATGTATTACTTAACTTACAGCCAAGAATTTTGGCTCAATGTTTTTCAGTCCTCCTAACAAATGATCAGAACATGTATCAGAATACATGTTGTGGTTGTCTTCTCAAAAAAACCCCAGCATTTTGTGAGTTGATGACAAGGTACTTTGCAAATGCTCTATTGCAGTTTCAGGCAATCTTTTAAGTTCTGCCCTGTGTAGAATGACATAAAATACAGTGTTAAGAAAAAATAGTACTAAGATTGTTTGTTTATAATTGAGCGTGCAATATGTTCTTTAGGTAACACCATTTCCAAATACTGGATTTATCAATGGGTTCACTTCTCCAACCTTCAAGCCTGCTGCTTCTCCGCTGACTACGCTCAGACAATATCCTCCCAGGAACAGGCAAGTTAAACCAATTTAACAGTGTGTGTCTGTGTGGGGTTCAAATCTGCTTATTTTAGTAACAGCATCTAACTTGAAAATACTTGTGAAATTGAACCTAGTGCAAGGTTAAGGGAGGCCAAAGGGCAGGTGGCAGTGCTATTGTTTGTGAATGTATTGTTTCTAAATGTAAATGGACTGCCTGAAAGCTGGGAAGGTCTGTTCCATGATTTAGGGTATTCAGATGAAATACTCTGAAAGATGGCATGTGATCAGTAGAAGTATTCATACAGTATTTTCAGTTTCAAGTAGCTGTCAGTAAAGCCATTGGTGAAAATAGACAGCGGAAAGGTTAATTTTGATAATTCAGATGACCTGTAAAATGAATGTTTATCATTCTCAAACACACAAAATATACAATAAAGGAGTAAAGACCTTGCTTCTTCTGACGCCTAAGACTATACAAAGAATTCAGAAGATTGCTCATAGTACGTATGTTGAAATGACTTTTGAATTTGTAGGAATCCTAGCAAGTCTCATATACGACATACAATACCCAGTGCAGAAAGGGGACCTGGGCTTCTAGACAGTCCCACAATATTCAACTTTTCTGCTGATCGTTTAATCAATGGCGTCAGGAGCCCACAGACGCGGCAGCCGGGACAAAACAGGACACGGATGCAGAATGCTACCACGAGCTACACCAAGAGGGAAGTGGGAACTGGACGGATGGAGCAGACCAGCGTTGACACCTCTCCTGGATTAGGTAGAGGAAGGTAAGTGTAATCTCTAGTTCTCCTCTGAACAACCTGGCACTGCTGCTTCTAAACTACTTCTTTCAGTACAGAGGTGTGGTACTAGTACTGCTCTTGTTACTATTTTAAACTGAGATTGCCTTCCCTCAAAGCTAAAATCTTGGAAAGTACTTCAGAGAAAGTGCTAAATATAGAAGAAATGCAAAGTGGACTTGCATACTTTCCTACTAAATGAAAATCACTAATGGCAACTGTTGAAACAATTTACAGACATAAAATCAAATCCTATATCCTTTCTTTATCTCTTCTAAGAAAGTTTTTACATATTATTTGTTTGACTTAATGAAGCAGTTCTGCCCATTCCATTGTTCAGCATGGTAGATTGTGCACTGAAAACTGTACTGACAATGTTCACTATTAATGTTTTCAGTTGCAAGACCCAAATTGTGCCCAAATTAGACATTTAGAACAACAAAAATGATGGATTGGCATGGAGAGGGAGGAAAAAGGATTACAGGCAACTAAGAAAATGATTGTTATAAAGTGTTAAAAACAGCAACAAAAGAACAAAAAAGAAACCACAAAACAAACACCAGTTGGGGAGCTGAAAATTGGTGGCACCAGTATTAATGTGAGAATATAGCTGGCTTACTGGAATTTTTTCAGTAGTTCTAGTAAGTGCTTTACAAAGGTACTGTGTAGCTTTGCTTAATGATGGCTGTGTGTTTGTGTTCAAGTAAATCACATTATGAGTGATTTACTGAACTGGAAAGTAACTCATCCTATATTAGACTTACACTGTATCATTGCAAAATTAAGTGGGGATTTCACATAAGGATTGTAATACTTTCCTAAATCTAATTTGCCCAATTGTAGTCTTAACTAGTGGATGCAAGTATGATTAAATAGGAAACCAGGTTGCTCAAATTACAGCTTACAAATAGGTAGATGAATGGTACTTAGATTTATATTCTGATCTTTTGAATACACTTAGAATATTAGAAATCAAACAAAAACTTGAAAAATAAATTGATTTAAAGGTGTTGCAAATTTTAAGCTCTTGCTTTTAGGGGCTTTACCTGAAGCAGGGTTGGGGAAGTGGTACTGAAAACGGTATAGAGGGGCTATACTTGAAGTGAAAATAGCCACATTTCAAAAATTGAGTAGGCATCAAAACAAATAACCTAGCCCTTTACTTTGGATATTGAAATGTTTTGTCTAAGCCTTATATGTAATAGGCACTGAGGTGCTTTTAATGAAGAAATTACCTGTAGCCAGTGTATTGTTATGCCAGTTTGTGTAAGATCCATACCGTTATTTTAATGAGGACTTGTTAGAAATTTTTCCCTAAGACATTTTTTATTAACCTGTCTAGAATGAAGATGGATGAGTAGTAACTTGATTTCTTTTTTCTCCCCTGTTTTCACCAAATGCCTTCCATTCATTTATAGACAAGGTTTTGATAATTGCTTTTTTTCCCTTAGGAAAAACTCATATGGCTACCGGAAGAAAAGGGAGGACAAGTTTACAGTGAGTGTTTGATTGTATTCTTCTACAATAAAAATAGGGTAACAAGGCAATAATGTGGATATTATGTGGAGCAGCAAGTGAGACAAGTTATTGCACAATCAGTTGTGTGTCACAGTTGACTGAAGACAGTAGCTCATTAGTCACATGAGTTTACTACATTTAGATATCAGAGATTGTGCATTAGTGTAGAAGTCAGGAAGAGGTTAAAATTACTCTTTTTACAGTTGCAAAAAGTCTTCAGTTTAGTGTTCCTCTGTCACACATTGCAGTGTTCACATTCAGGGAGAGCTAAATAGGGATGCTAAAGGTTAAAAAAATACTTAATTATTGTTCATGTAGATATCAAATAACACTTTTATCAATCCATGTATCATAATACATACCTGGATTATTAGTTACTAAGTGGTCAGTTCTGTTTCTTAAATGCCTCTCCAAGTACCACTTAGTAAGCTTATGCTAACACTATTGAAATATAACAGTTTTGCTTAACTTAAAGTCAAGGTGAATACCTAAGTAGTCTCAACACTTAAAGGCTGGACTAGGCTGTGAATTGTGTAGATTTTAAAAAAAAAGTCGTGGGTTGGTTGGTTGGTTGTTGGTTATTTTTATTATAGGACTTAAGGTTGGATTTGATAAAACCAGACACTTCTCTGTGATTCATTTTTGTCACCCATGTCATGTTCATGAAATTGAACTAAATTATTTCCTCATGTCACAGTTGCAAAGTAACCCTCCTGCATGAGCCAGAACACTTTCTTAAAGGGCTGGAATCGTATTTGTGGCTCCTGCTGATGAGCAGCCTTAGGGCACTTAAAGGAAGCTCAAGGTTTGGAAAGCATAAAAAAGTGGTTCCTTCCCTTTGGTTACTTCTAGTTCTTGTCAAACTTTTCAGAGGTCAGTGAGATCAGATTACACGGATGATTCTCAAGACTTCTCTCTTGTGCACTTTGAAAGCTGCTTGAATTTGGAGACTGTTTTCCTATAAACATTTTTTCTGTCTGTGAAAGAACAGTAATACAGGTAGGGTGTATGAGTGACTGAAGAGACAAGATTACCTTGGACACTTACTGAGCAGAGAGGCTCTTGTGACTCAGTTGACTTAAGGTTACTTTAACTTTGAATATAAAACTGGTAGATGTGACTCTTCAGGGGCCCCATTGCCTTCTCTCAGCAGCAGGCTTTAATTGCAGCCTGTGCAGCCCATGAATCTTCAGTCTGTGCTGTTAAGTGATGCAGTTTGAACAGAGGTGAAAGCTGGAGCACAGCCACAGCTGTGTACACTGGGAAGGAGCATACTCTGAAGTCCAAAATTAAAATCACCCTTTTAGAGTGTGGAAATAATTGAATCCAGGATCCTGTTTCTTGTGTGATGTCATAGTGATTAGATAGTGTACACAGGACATCACTACAACTAGTTGTATTTGAATGGAATGGTAACCTTTTTTTTTTAAGGAAAAATTAGTTTGTATGCTTGCATGAGAGAGCATTAACATTTTTGATCAGTTTGTATCTGAGGCTATAAACATAATGCAGTTATTCAATTTGTCATAGCAAATTGACTTAGAGAAAATTTATGCAGTTAGCAGCTTAAGATCCCTTTAAGTTCTCCATGGTCTCATGAATTCAAGAAGTTAATGCTACTTATCCCTGACTATGCTGGGTTTTTTAAGAACTCATCTGTTCAAGTTAAAATTTTTGTAACAAATATTAAAGAATTATCTATTGCATGTAGTCAATTACTTCAGTACCATTGAAGAAAACTAAGTGCTGTGATTGGAAGAACTTTTCTTAAAAAAAAAACAAAAACAAAACCCCAACCCCACAATAAAACAGTAACAACAAAAAAGAGAGGGGTGGGAGCTGTTTCTTCTTTTCCTCTTGCAGTTTCAGATGGATAAGTGTAGTCTCTCCATGACCATTGACAGGTCATCTGGCTTCTGGTTTTGGAGGTTTGCATTCTCAATTGCTGAAGCAATCTTTAAACTGTGTTCTGGAGGGTAGTGCTGGGTCAGTAGCAGTCATTCTTACCTCTATTCTTTCCCTGCTTCCCTCTTGACATACACTTCTTTTGACCAAAAGTAGCTTGAGAAAAGATCTCAGGCATAGTTTTGTATCTACTGCTCTTCATGAGAAGGAAGGGGAAAAAACAGTAAGACAACACCTTTCTTCCTGTCCAGAGGCATTGTTCTCACATTTAGATCATCCTGGCTATATACCTGAAAATATTTTCCTCTTAAAAAATGGAATAATCACAAAGCTTTGCACTTGGTATTTTGCAGCAGAGATCATCTTGGCACAAGTCTGAGCAAAGCCATGAAACAGTTACTTCTTTGTTTACATGATCTAGGTGAAGTTAATGGCTAACTTCAGTTAGAGGATATTACAAAAGGAATTAATGTTGACTCCTGTTTTTGATTTAGAATGCTGCTGACTGCACTTAAATGGATTTTATGTATTCAGTGTATTGTTGATACCTAAACCAGTCTGGTTTCCTTTCCATGTCATTCTAAGTGTCTATCCTGAAGAAAGGGTCAGCAAGAAGACTTACCATACCAGCATCACTAAAGTTTATGCATATGAAATTTTTAAGGATGCTTATGCCATTCCATTTAAATAATAGTTAAATATTTTAATGGCAACAGTGGAAAATTAAAGAATCTCTTCCTCAGTACTGTTTGAATTTTTTGGGAGATGGGATGGGGAGAGGTCTCTAGGGCTTCATAAATGTAAATTAAAAAGTCAAAGTGCCAAATGGAGTGCCAAATTTGTCCTTTTTCATCCAGTGCAGTAACCTCCATGTGTTATTTCTGTTCCAGAGAGGCCAAACACAGTCTCCACCACCCCCAAAACCTCCATCTCCTAGCTTTGAATTGGGTTTATCTAGCTTTCCTCCATTACCTGGGGCTGCTGGCAATTTAAAGACTGAAGACCTCTTTGAAAACAGACTGTCCAGTGTGGTAATAGGAACTTCAAAAGAAAGAGTGAGTAGCCAGTGTTCATTTTGCCTTGGAAGCCAAAGAGTTGCATATTGCTTGTTGTCACATTCAGTGGTTTTTACATAGGAAAACTTGTGGTTTTACATAGGTACCAAGAAATTCTTTTTAAAAAACAGCTGTCAAATTATGTGCAGCTGCCTTTTTCACTTCTGTCTTAGAATTTGTTGGTTATTCTCTTTGAAATGGTGTGGAATATGAGTACCAGTGTAAGTAGATGGTAATAGCAAGAGATCCAAAAATGTGTCCTTTGCTGTTCATGGTTGCTTCAGACTTTTTAATAGACTCGGGTGAAAAATATGTGGTGATTTTTCTTCCTGTTTGAAGGTTAGACTTCTGAATTTTATATAAAACACTTTGAAGTGATAGACTTCTAAGCACTGAAATACAAAGAAACTGCCTACATAATCTTAGTACACTGGGCATCAGAGCTGATCAAGAACTGTTACCGAAACCAGCTGGATCCCAGCATTGTCTTGTATTGCTTGGAAAGATAAAAATATACCAGAATGAGTTGGCAGCCACTGCTTTCTAGATGTAGTAGAGATGCAGTTGAAAATTAATGTTCACTAGCTGGTCATAGATTTCATTCTTAGAACTGTTTCTACCATGCTGTCTGTGAGTTGACGGTATATTCTCCTCCATCAGATCTTGTATAACCCTGTGCACTATCCAACAGCCTAGGCTATATTGCTGTGTTGTATTTTGGTTGTTTTTTCTGTTACTAGCTCTCATGTTAACTGGTGTTATTCTAGCTGTACCACAACTGATCAAGTTAACCCCTGGATATAACAGTGTGAAGCAACCTGATGAAACACCAAAACCTCTCTCTTGTGATTTGTCTCTAGAATCAGTCTGTTACAGAAGTGTTTTCTTTGGTGCTCGTGTAACAAAGGTGGGTAGGGAGAATATTTGTTGCTAAAGGAAAGAGGAAGCAACAGGGCTGCCTGCACCCAAAGCAGTGGTTCCACAGACAAGCTGTCTATTCGATCTCCTGCAAGTGGTAAGAGGGACAGCTACTTTGCAGGGCTGCATTTAGGGGCAATGTGGAGGTCAGTGCCATGATAAGAGCAATGTTTAACTTGCTATCAGCCAGTATTCCAGATGGTAGTCTGTTGCTGGACAAGCTCTATCTATATTTAAAGTATTTTACCTCTATTTAATTCTGAAGTGGTTTTTGGCTGTCATGTTGGGTTTTAAAATATAATTCCAGTACTTGCTGTTGATACTGCAGCTGAAAATCCATTGCTTATCCCATTGCAATTCTAGTAGTTGCTTTGGACTGTACTTACTGTGAAGAACTTACACTTTTGCCCTGTGTAGAGGCACTACATTTTTATGATAGTGCAGTGCAATGTCACATTAAAAAAGTCTCCTTTGATTTCCCAATTCCTTTTTCTGGCTTGCATGAGTTAGTCTGTACCATTGTGTGGAATAAAGGAATTTTGCTGCCTTTCCTTGTTGGCGTTCATAAGGAATAAGATAACAGCAACTGGCTCCAAGGAGTGTTTGTGTTCCACTACAAAGGTGTTTGAGTTAGTGTTAGAATCTTGCCAATGTATACAGGTAGCTTTTCACCTTGATCTCAACATAGTTTTGTGTCAGCTGATGCAGTTACAAAGTGGTGAAGTAGAGTTATGGGGTGCTGTAGGTGGGCAAGTCCAGTGTACAGAAGTTGAGCAAACTTATTTTGTGTAATTTCCAGCAGTTGTTATCCAAGCCTCATATCTTTATCCTCTTTGTTTTGTGATGCTTTTTCTTGCTGTAGTTCTGGGGAATGGCAGGTGTTAATCATCCCACATTTCCTAACAAGGGAAGGGTAGTGCTGTCAGATGAGGGGCTGAGTGTTTTGGCCTGGGAACAACACTTGCATGTCTGCCTTGCTTGAAGCTATTCACACTTACCCACATACAAGTTTTGATGAACCTGGGCCAGAATGCTGAGCAATCTTCTATTTCAAGCCTTTGCACACATTATTATAGTGAGTAAAATTATAGAAGGTGTTATTTTACTTCTAAATATCCACATTTTATGCTTTTACTTGGAGTAAAAGTACTAGGCTTGGATCTACTGCAATGATCTGTGCTGCCTGACTTAAAACAGTATAATCAAATACCTTTTTTTTTTTTTCTCTAAGAGACCATGGGAGTCTTATGTTTTATGATGTTTGAATCATGACTGCTGTGGGAAAGGGGTGGCTCTCATTCTTTCTATGTTTGTGTTCTCTTATTACTTTCCCTTCTGCTTACCAGAATCTATTCAGACAGGTCAGAAACAGTATAAAGAAAATACTACTTTTTGAAAGAAACAGAATAATTACACGTGTCAGAAACAAGTTCTTCAAGATAAAGTCTTCTTTCTGTTTCTTATTTTCTATTTCTTTCTATTTTGTGACAATTAAAATTCATGCCTGCATCTTAAACCTATTTGGCCTTTATCTGGAACCAGAGTATCACTTGGGACAAGCAGTCTTCTGGCTATGGAAAAAGCCTGTGTTGCTTGATAACCAATCACACTACAACATAAGGAGCTTTTGAATGATGGTCATAACCTAGTCTGGAAAAACTTTTTTTTTTCAGGTTAGGATTTTTAGCTCCAGCTATGGGGATAATGCAGTTACAGCTTTGAAGAAGGCTGTTCTTAGTGTATAAGTCTAAGATAATTTTCCCTTAATAGGCTGACTATGGTTATGGGAAGCAATGCCAAGCCTGCTACATCACCAGCAGGTGCAATATTCCCAGGCTGAAAGAAGTGATTTTTGTCACCTAGATATGTTCCAAAGGGAACTAAGCTTCCAGCTTTTTAGGAAAAAACTACAGTGTGTCATTTCTTTGTGTTTCTAAATAATAGCAAAGAAAAAACCTTACTTGTTACACTGTGTGTATTGGATCCTGTATCTCCCTTATCCTTACAAATCAACTTGTAAACTATTTCCCCAATTGTGTGAATTTTCAGGCAAACCATATTCATTGGATATTATGATTGTCCTTCTGTGCCTTTTTTTTCCTCCTCCAGAACATTAATGTGGATGCAAGTACAAACACTGTTCCATCAGGAATTCCTCGAGAGCCATTGTTGCCAGTTTCTTCTACACCGCCCAGGACGTTTGAAAGGTCTCCTTCGCCGTCCCAGTCTTCTGAGTAAGCACTTAGTTACACAGCTGTATTTTTCTTTTTCATCAGGAGGCTAGGTGGAACACTAAATAGGCATTAAAATCTTAATCAATGAAAGAAATTATATTTTTCGTATTTTACTTGTTGTAAAGGCAATAAAACTTCTGAGCATATCATAATGGTGATTCAGTCATAATAGGTGTTCAGTAAACAAAAGTTTAGTGTTGTGTTTTAATGTCTGGAAGTGTTGAAAAGTTTATTGAATAACTTGCTGTCTTGTATTTAGGTAGCTTTGAAGGGTATAGAGTAAACCCACCATCCTGTGGACAGCACTGTTCATGTAATAAAAGCTTTCAGTAAGATCTTTTGGAACCTGCAAATCAAGCTGAGGTTTTTGAGTAATAGGAGTAAGATCACTGAATAGCCAAATGCTATCAGAAAATCACAAATTACAGGTAGTGTCAATTTCCACAGGAAAATCTCTTTTTAGTATTTCATAGCATTTTTTAATGCAATATTAGTCATAATGTGCTAGGGAAGTTATAACTATAACTTGTCATAGTCATACCCAAAAGTTTTAGCCTCATAATTAGATCAGCCACCTACCCTGTAGTTTCACTTTTCATGAGCTGTGCTTCCTGCTGGATGCTTACAGGGACTCCAAGGTTGTGGATAAACAGCCGAGAGAGACACAGAGTACAGAGAGGCTTTCTTCTTCCACACTCAGTACTGCATGTAAATCGGTACAAGTCAATGGGGCTGCCATAGTAAGTGACCTTATTACTTCACTTTCTCTTAATGATCCAGCTTGATGCATTTAACAAAATACTGCTTCTGTTGCTACCCAGTATGGCTTAATTGTCCATCATCCTTAAGTTTGTGTGTTTGGGGCCTCATGATTACTTGCATGATACAATTACACAATTAACAGTGCCAAAGTGTTCTAGATAACTTGGCAATTAGTAGCTCTTTACCTGAATTCTCCTCTTGGTAGTATCTTTGGGATAGAAGCATTAAATACATAAGTTGCTATTTAATTAGAGTATTAATAGTCTTCCAGCTGTTTTAGTTTGCTTGGATCAGAACTATTTCACCCTATCACAGTACCCTGTTTTTCTGGTGTAGTGTTCTGCATTTTACCTTGTCTTGAACCTTATCTGTACAGCTTCTGTAAACCTCATGCTCAAGCCCTTATTTGCATATTTTAGTGCAGCAGTCTTTGGGAACAAAGGGCCTCTTCTGTTCACAGCAGTAAATTATTTTTCTTTAAGATGCTTTGTTTAATTCTGCTGTCCTGTTTGCTTTTTGTTTTCACAGGAACTGCGAAAACCAAGTTATGCAGAAATTTGTCAGAGAACAACTAAGGATCCTCCTACGTTGCAACCCCAGAAGGAACAGAAGCCAACCACTGTAGCATGTGGGAAAGAAGAAAGAAAACCCACAGAAACAATAGAGAAAAACAGAGAACCTCCTCCTGCAAAGTCACACCCTGGACAACCCAAAGACCAGAGGAGACAGTCAGGACGCAGATCGTCCCCTCCAGCTGTTGGCAAACGCTTAAATAAAGAACAGAATACCCCTCCAAAATCTCCTCAGTGAAACTAACATCTGGGAGGGATTCAAAAAGAGTTCTGCTTCCCACAAATTAAACCCATGTTCCCACTAAGATACCTGAGAATGAGTTGCTGGTTAGGAGCTTGCAGTGATACTAGGCATATAACAATGCCTGCAAGTTATTTTTCTGTGAAATACTTTTTTCCCTCTTGAACAAGCATTCTATTTTTTCTGGATATTTCTGGATAGTTGTTCTAAACCTTACATTTAGGTTGGTGCTTAATTGGAGGTGAAGCTTAGTGTGATTATTTTTTTCAAGATGTAAAATATTTGTCTTTAAAAAAAAAAAATCAACTTTTTATTAAGCCTCTCTCTGGCTGTGTGAGTGCAAGCTCTGTATAGTGAGTTTTTTCTAAACTGTTAAGCAGAAATGTGCTGCTGCAATATTTTTAATAAACTGGTCTGCAAGTACATATCTAAAGTGTCCAAAAGACTGATAACGGCAGCTAGTGTGTAGAGTGCAAGGAAGTAGATATATTTTACGAATTAGTATGTGACCTTGAAGATTTTTTTTATTGGGCTGCTGTACTATATGTCAGCAAATGAACTTGCACTTTTAGGTTAAACAAGTAGTTGTTTCTAGCGTTTTTAAAAAATTAATCTTTTTTTTTTTGATGTTTTGCACACACAGAATGAATCCTACGGAGCACCATAGCAGTCTCTCTAAAATACTTCCTTTTTTTGGCTTACTGCAAGCAAGTAACCATCTTCTCACTCCAGAATAAAAGTGATGTTATAATTTGCAAATACAAAGCACATTGTGAATAGAAAGAATTAAGTCTGTGAGCTTCTATGGTGGTGAAGCCTGTTAGTGGATGTTATCAGGAGAAAGCACTGTAGCCTTCTTGTGATAACCTTAGCTTCCCTGTGCTTGTAAGGGAGTTAACTGAGTCAGCGCTGTATGTTCTGGTTACCCCTGTGCTCTGTGTAGACTTTTTTTTTTTTTTTTTTTTTTTTTTTTTTTTAAAAACTCTGCCCCAAGTGCTCTTTGAAAGAGTTCATATCTTAGTCAGCCTCGAGCTGACGTCTTCCTGTAACTGCAAGCATTGGCATATGGATTTCAATTTTTTCAAGACGTGAGATAATGGTGTTTGTTTTGTGTGGTGGAGGAAGAGATCCCTGATATTTACCTCTGGGATGAGGTTTCTCACATTTATTTACTTTAGAAGTGATGCGCTTTCTGAAGGACAAGGATGCACTAAATTAGCAAGTTTCTAATAAAGTTGAATATAAATTATTTTTGTTTTAAAAATGCCTAAAGTTTTTCTTTAAGTGTTTAAACTGCAGGAATTTCAGACAAAACTCATTCCTGCTGACTATGACAGTACAGTTTATTCCACAAAAATGTTTATTTAAACAACTGGTTTTTTTAAAGAATTATTTCCATCCAATATTTAAAGACTTGAATTTTATTTAAACTTGAAAATGACTTTGCCTTAACTTTTGTACAAGACAGCTTAGAGTTAATGAGGTCTGACCCCGTGGAGGGTTAGCATGAGTGGAATACAGAATTACTCAGTTACAGTATGTATCTATTGTCACTGGTCTTACTGGGTAAACATACTGTAGTACAGGAACTAGCAGCAGTTTTTGTAATATACCTTAAAGATCTTAAACAGTTGATCTTTTTCAGATTGTTGAAAAACCTGTAAATGCAAATAGTCAATACTGTATTAAATATGTGCACTTGGAAGTGTGTGCTTTGCTTGTACAGTTGTAAATAATCAGAACATATAAAAAGGTACCCTAAAGAAAAAATCTGATAAAAATTATTGATATTATAAATGTTGCTGTTGAGCTGGATGTAGATAAACTAAATGTTGTGGTTTGAATATTACTTTAATTTGTTGGTTTTTTCTTTTTCTTATTTTATTCTGGTGTGCTGAACTGACTCTGCCTCTTCACTGCAAAAGGGAAATGGAATGGAAGTCTTATTTGAAAGCCCTCAAATCTTTTCCTACGTCCCTCTTAAAAATGAGCAATTTAACCAGTTCAACTGTTCTGCAATGTAAATAGTGAATTTCAGCAGTCAAACTGTAATTTCAAGTCATTAATAAAATTGGATTTAATTGGAAAAAAATTTCAGACTGCTAAAAAAATTTACACTGAAGCCTACTTGTCTGCTTTCAGGAGTATCAGTGCTTTCCTTAGTGTATGATTCATAGAACTGTAAAGTAACCATAGAAGTTGACTCCTCAAATTTCCTGTTACAAGCATCAATTGGTAAAATAGTTGACCTTTTAAATCCAGCCTGTTGAATGCTGCAGAATTGGTTAAAGTAGGGCATGCTGGAATCTGTTGATTTTTTTTTTTTTTCTTGTTTAAAAAGCGCACTTTGTGAATGCTGTGGGAGGAGACAGGACTCTGACACCACCAAAACTGCTCGACTAGTTCTGTCATTGGATTTTTAATACATTTCTCCTTTCCCCAGTGGCAGTGAAAATGGTAGCTAGATTTGTGTATGGTTTAGGCCAGCTATATGATTCATTTTGTTTGTCTGCTGCAAGTTGAGGGGCTTACCAGCTGCAAACCATCCCAAGTGGTTCCTTACAGTGACTCTGTGCAGTCAGTCATGATACTCAACGGGTACCCGAGGTGATGGGTTAAGACCAGCAGGATGTGTTGTGCTCTTCTAATGTATTCTGCTGCCATTTGTGCTAGGTCACTACACTGTAATTACTGCTTACCTAGCAACAGTCTGTTGTTTCAGAAGTTCAAACCTTCCTCTGATGTGGTTTTATAGATACTTTTTTTTTTAAAGAAAAAAGTGACACACCAAATAGCTGTGTAATGTACAACTTACTGCATTTTAATTTGAGATTATTTTTTTTTCACTCAATGACAAAATGGAGTTTTTGGAGTATAGTTGTGAAATTGCATGCAGACTGTTGCTACGATACATAAAGAGATTAAAATGTGGGTTTTAAAATGAAAAACCTCCCAAAAGCAGTAGCTGAGTTAAAGGTGCAGGGGTACAGCAATTAAAATCGGCGTTTTACCTTGTAGGATTACGTGGTGGATTATTATGCGTTTCATTTGAAAGCAAGTCAAAATGGGATCTGAGATTCTTCCAGGAATTTAAAGAAAACACAAAGGTTTCTTTTAAAACTTGCTGCCATTTCAGATCAGTCCCCCACCATGACACTGTCGTTTACCACTTAGAAATCTGTGAGCCGTGGCAAATTTTTTACGTGGCTGTGTTATCCTTCAAAGACTTCAGCAGCTGGCACCGAAAGGCCCTGGTGTGAGAATGGTGCAGTGTGTCACGAGCAGGAGCTGAGTGTAATGGTCCATCCCTGTCTCTGTATCTCCTCCAGCTAGCTGCAGTTAGGGATTTGTATGTGCTTTGTAACCTGTTACACTAATAGCAGCAGACAATCGAAGATTTCTAAGGAGACCTAACAGCTGCCAACTCATGAAATAGAAGTGTAATATGGGAGCCTTCTTGAGGGTTTTTGGTTTTGTTCTTCTTCCATTAAGACTGGAATCAAGCTTACATGTAAACTATCAGTAATTTAAGTTTCCTTTTGTGTCATAAAATGTAAAACTGTCTAATTTGAAAAAAAAATATGTAGGTTATGAAAAATAAAGATTTAGGCACTGTTGAATTCCTGATTTTTTTTAATTAAACCTTTCTTTAGCAGTATTTTTCATTACCTTTTGTCTTTTGCTCCCAGTTTTGGAAATTCTTTTTCTGATTTGTGGGGGGAAATGTTATCTTTGCTTGTTTTACTGTTCAGCACAGCTGTTGTAACCATCACCCAAGACTGTATAGGAGCAAGAACAGCTGTAATAGAACTCTGAGGGCAGCAATATCTGTCTGTAAGGAATCTGGTTAACTTTTTTCTTAAAAAAAAAAAAAAAAAAAAAAAAAAAAAAAGCTACAAAATTGACGTGATTGTTTTGTTTATTAGAGGTTATAATCTCCATTAGTTGTTCCCTCAAATGACTTGGTCTTAAATGTGGATTGTGGGTTTTGAAGTTTGGGTTAGTGCTCTGGCTGCATGGCTCCTGAATATGGAGATGCCCTGGGGTTGGTTTTGGCTTTATCTAGTTTTAGAGGTTGTCCTGGTCACTCTAAGAATGAAGAGATATGGGATATTGTCACTTGGAAATACTGTTAACCCTTTTTCTTCTTTTTTCCCCTCTTTTTTTCCCCTCTTTTTTTCCCCTCTTTTTTTCCCCTCTTTTTTTCCCCTCTTTTTTCTTTTTCCTCTTTTTTCTTTTTCCTCTTTCTTTTTCCCCAAGTTTGTCTCGTTCAGGTAGATCTGACCAAATTTAACAATGGGCATAAGCGTGGAAGTATTTCCAGCTGCTGTGTTCTGAAAGTATTTGGGAAGTATTGTGATATTATTCTTTGGGCTGTGGATACTCTTTAGGCTTCTGGACAGGTTGGCTGCCTCCTGCTTTGTATCCATTAGGCTGGGCACTGCAGGTTTGTCCATGTTAGGCTCAGTATGTCAGTTAAATTATAAGTTTTGATGGTGGATTGCAGGTTCTTGGAGATGACCAGGTTTCCCTTCACCATGGAGGATCCTGTTCTGCCCCTGGAACTCTGTTTTCAGTTACCATGAAAAATGCATAGAAAAATTTTCAGCAATGTTGCCAATAACCTTAGTGGGGCTTTTCAGGACTACCTCAGCTTTGGAAGAAATTACGGATTTACTTGTTCAAGCAACAGGTTGGGGCCATGTGTCCCCTTTGTGCTGGTCTTCCCCAATATGCAGTGATGTTTGGTGATGGCTGCAACAATGCTTACATTGAACAAATTGTTTAATTTCCTCTTGGACATGAGGAGAAAGAGTGAACATGGAAGATTACACACAGCTGAGTATCCAGAGGTTACTCAGTGTCTCAGAATCGGATTCATTGCATTTTGATCCAAAGGTTTCTTTAGCAAAAAACAATTTTACAAAGTTTTAAGTTTTCTTAATATGCTTTTGCTTCACAAACCTCTGGAAGTTAAAGGCCCATATTCTCTTGGCTATCATGGCCAGGCTTTTGTGAGTGCAACTACTTGAGTCAGGGAAGTGATTGAATTTCAAGTTTTGGTGGTTTAGAGGTGGAAGTGACACTACTCAATCCACCTCTGGTTTTGAGAGAACAAACTCTGTGGTGGAATAGTGCCCTGGTGTCACCTGCTTACAGTTGCTCAGTTACTGCACCATTCCCTCTCATCACAGATACAGTGCTGCCGTATGATTCAGTGTTCCAGCCTGAGCTGATCAGACAGACATTCACTCTGACTGCAGTGCTGCATGGGATGCTGTTACTGGGATGCCAAGTAAGCAAAAGATGCTGTGAAGAGACTGCCCTGCCTGAGCTGTGACATGTCCTGTGTTTGCTCCTTCACATCAACACACTGACCTGTCTGGAAAGTAACCAAGAAAGAAGTTGATTTGTTTTTTTTTTTAGTAAGTCAGAAGCTGTTGTGCCACCAGCACAATGGAGGAAGGGGCAGGAGTACCCAGTGCCCAGAGGAGCTGGCATGGCAGTGACCCTGGCAGGGACAGTCTTGTTCTAGTCAAAGCAGTCTGAGTGTTTATGCAATTGGCTTGTGACAAATGGAAGGGTCATGGCTTAGGTGTAGCCAGGTGAATGTGGCACAACTCCTCAAGCTTGGTCATTTTTGATCCCTATTTTCACATGAGGGGAGAAGAGGGGAAAGGATCTGGTTTTTGCTTTAGCCCTTTTTAATTATCTTTGCATGCAGGTTACTAATTGTGCTAAATCTGTCCCATGCTGATAGATTGTCATAAGGGTTTGGGCATTGTCCTGTCACTGCTGCAGTGGGAGCAGCTCACTGTTCTGTGAGCTGGAGGAAGGGAGTCCTAAGATAAAATCACCCCCTAAAAATTCTCATCAGTTTGAAGAGCAAGTTGCTTTGTGTACTTAGGTTATGCATGTACGGTGTGGAAACCATCCTGCAGCCTCATAGCTTTACATCCCATTTCTGTATGGTCTGCAGAGCAGTAAATCTACCATGGCTAAGGATGCTCTGAGGAAGGAAAGATAAATGGATTAATTTAGAGGTGGAAAATACACCAAAGCTGGAAATCTCTATGAAGTCCACATGGATGGAACCACTGGTACCTAATAAAATGTCTCCAGTGTCTTGCAGAGTCAAAGTCATGTGTATCCTCTCTGTCCAGCATGAGATGGTGGCCCTGGCAGAACAAGTGCATGCAGTTCAGCAGGTCTCACCTATTGGACTGTCTCCAGTCCTTTTCCAGGAGCTACAGGTCATAGGCTGTAGCACACGTGAAACACCTTTGTCACTCTTGCTTTTTGTCCCTGACTTCAACTTACTCAGCTCAGGCTTGGGATGCAGCTGGTGCCATGGAGCCAGCCCTGTGCAAGAGGAAGGTAGGGGTGGGACCCTGGAAGGTGACAGGACAAGCTCTGGAGGGGGAACAGGTTTGGAGATGGGCAGTAAAACAGGCATCCTGGGGAAGAAGATCTTTTTTCCTAATTAACACTTCTCAGGGATGCACCACGTCTGTGGCAAGCCTTGCCTGCACTATTTCCTCTGCAAGAAGGAATGGGATTTCTGTTTTGTTTCCCTTTAGGAATAGGACGTGCAAGAGTTTTAGTCACTTCTCTCCAGGAACGTTCTCCTTCTGTCTGGTGATTTAGTGATCTCATCCTTGAGAGCTGCATCAATGGTGGAAGATGGCAGCTGTTGATCCCTGTTCCTAAGCATTGCATGCACCTATTTTCAAAAACACAACAGGCTCAGCATTTTGAAACATTTGTTTGCAGGAACCTGGAAGGTTTTTGTCCCACTTGTTAAAGAAAATTTAGTGCTCTGAGGAGGATTGTCTTTGTGTCAGTTCCTGGTGTCTAGGTTCCCAGACTACAATGTATACAGCAAAAAGCATGCTCTATCTTTGAATGTTTATAGCTATTGTTGGGTTTGTCTGATAGGAAGTTTTTCGTTTCCATGTTTGGTGGAACCTATGTGCTTCCTAGACACTGGCAAATGGCAACTCCATCTTCTCCAGTATGATTCACGGTGGCAGTGAGGGGAGATGTCTGCCTTGAAGCTATGACAAATAAGTGCTGGAGCCACCTGTTGATTCAGAGAGTAGACACCAAAGTGACCAATTTGCTCAAGTGATTTGTTTGCTTGGACTGGCAATCAAATGCTTCCTTGGTTGCAAATCCTGCTGGAATGAAAACTTTGTGTTTTACTTATTTTTTGAATTGATTCTTCTCCTGGAGACCTAAGCTCAGCCATGCTGGGGAAGCATTACTGCCATCCTGTGTCCTCAGCCAGGCTTTCATCCAAGCCTGGAAGAGCAGCAGCACCGTGTTGGACACCTGGAAGTTAGGTGCCAGGTTTAATGGACATTGAATGCAAAAGGACAAGATAAGCTTGGAACTGGGTTTTAGTGCTGACGTGGGAAAGAGGATAGAGGTACCACAGGTGGATCCTGAATGGGAAGGCAGGGAAGTCCAGTGGAGCTGGACTTTGCAATTTGGGCAAAGAGCACCCATCACCCTTCAGCCTTCAGGCACAGCAGGGAAGGCTCTTGGGGCTGGGGCTGCTGAGCCCAGGAGAGAGGCAGCTCAGGGAGATGTTACCATGTGGACCAACACCTGGTGAGGGAGTAAAGATGCTGGAGCCACTCTTCACAGTGGTGCCCAGTGAGAGGAGAAAAGGCAGGGGGCAAAACTGAAACAGGGATTTCTGTTCAGGCAGAAGAAACTCCAGGGTTTTTTGCTTTAAGAGTGATTGAACGCTGGCACTGGTTGCCCAGGAAGGTTGTAGGGTCTCTGTCCCGGGAGATACTGCAGTTCTCACCAGACACCACTCCACCTGCTCTGCCTGCCCATGCTTTGAAATGTTCCTACTAACCCAAACCAGTCTGGGATTTTGCGACCCTGTTGCTAGCTGGGAAGGGAGGAAGTCTTCTTCTGGCTTAGCTATTGACAGAAAAATTCAGATTACACTGTTCACTGAATAATCCAGCCACTGTTAATTCTTCAAGCAGAGTCCTTCGGAGAACTTTGGTTCCTTTGAATTTTATTAACCAAAGCCACTGGCAGTATATGATAAGGTGGAATCTTCTAAAGAGCATACTATTAAACAGCTTGGTAAGCACTTAAATCAAATGTCCAGTAAGGACTTAAATTTCTACTGAAAATGGTAACAATTCCTAATAACATATCTCCAAATTCCACCCAATTCTTCCACTTGCATGTAAAAAGGGAAACTGAGTTACTTGTGTAATTGGTCCAAATGCTGCCTGTTGACCAGTTTGCAACAGTCACCGTAATTTTTCTTTTAATTGATTTTTAGAAGCACAGGAAAGGTAAAATAATGTCCTGGAGAGGCAGGACCATGGACTGGCAGAAGATTGTGGTGTTTTATGGCAGCACATGGGATATGCCACATTCATTAGTAAAAAAATACCAAGCAGTTAGTGGGATGTGATACTTGAACAAGATGGGAATCTGCCTGTAGCTTCCAAGTTCTCAGAGCACATCCTGGGCATGTGAGAGGGCACATTTGCCTCTATGTTCTCAGGCCATGGGCAATCCTGGTGATACAGCAGCATGAATGGTGCACTCTATAACCAGCATCAGGTGTTTGATAGCATTTCCTGGAACATCTAAATGTTTTCTGGCTTGATTTAATTTCTGTAAGGACTGTTAGGTTAAAAATAGATAGAAGGTACTGTGTACTAAACGGAAACAAAGGAAAGTGCAGGGGCAGTGTGGTTTTTATCAAGAAGGCTTTTACTAAGCAGGCTTAGCCAGGTGGCTATAGGGTCTTCTCACATGTGTGGATATGTAAGCACCATGACTGCAAGAAACTTCACCAGTGGGAAGTCTAAAAAGTGTCGTTGGTCTCCTTTGCTTCTTACAGCATCCTCCCACCCTTTACCCACAGCTGCCAAGTCAGACTGAGCTCAGCATGGTAAAAATTCCCAGGCAAATGAAACTGGAGTTGCCTTGTAAGCAGATAATGGGAGGTTGTATTAGGCTGCTCTCTGCTAAAACTGCACAAAAGAGCAAGGAATGTCTTTATAATATGCAGAAATTAAGTTATAAGCCACTAGATAGTGGCTGGGACTCAGATTGCAGATGTACATTAATTGTCTGCTAAATCAATGGAGGTTGGATCAATAGGCAATGGAGCCCAGCGAGCTGTTCATCAGCTGAATTTTTATCCTGCATCTTGAGTAGCTCCTCAGGCTCCACTAACATATGAGGACATGCAGATACACAGCTTATATGGACACCTATAGCTGGAAGCCTTGATCTGTGAACTCATTTCCATACATGAATGTGTCCAAATGAGAGAGTTCTTTATTAATATGAAAATACATTTATAGTAGCTGTAGCAACAGTTAATTGACAGTCTGTTTGGAAATGGCTCTCATATATACATTTTTTTTTTTACTGTGTACAGTAAAAAATACAGAACAATAGAGTAATTCTGGTCTGAAGGGATCTCATGAGATCTTTGGTCCATCATCTTGCCCAAAGCAGGATCAGAGCATGTTTCTCAGAGTATTATCCATTTGGATCATGCAACCCTCCAAGGCTGGAGACTGCATAATCTCTCCAGGCAATCTACTCCCATGTTTGACTCTCCTCTGGAGAATGCCCTCCTCCTTAAGTCCTCATGCCCATTCCCCCTCATCCTCCCTCTGCCCTGCTCTACAGAGCCCAGCTGAGTTTTCTTGATGGCTCCCTGCACAGAGGGCTGTAGGCAGGTTCTCCCCCAAACCATCTCTTCTCCAGGCTTACCAGGTTCAGCTCCTCAGCCTCTCTGCCCAGGGTGAGTGCTCCAGCCTCACCTCCACCTTGGTCATCTCCTCCAAACTGCCTCCAGTTTGCTGATGTTATTTCTTGTATTGGGAGCCCAGAACTAGACCCAGTCTCTAGGTGCAGTCTACCTTCTAGCACTTCTTGTGCTACTAATTGTAGGTGTCCTCTGCATAACTGGAGATTTAGAAAATGTCTTCGGTCTGCTTTGTTTAAGAGGTGGTGTTAACACTTTACAAAATGCAGTGAGGCATGGGGGTTGTGTGTATAGATATATTTTTTTGTTGTTTGGTTGGGGTCTTTTTTATTTTTTCTTGTATTCAGTGGCTGCTATTTTGAGACAGTAAATTGTTGAAGTATGGATTGCCATCTTGGTGTAACAGTGAAAAAATTCTAGAAGTACCTTATGGAAATGAGTCTATTTTCTTTTTTTGTTGTTGTTCCCTCCATGCCAGACAGATTATTTGTTCTTTTTACATTGTTTCTATGGTGGTAACTACCTTCCCAAGCAATCTAGTCCAGTGTTGTCCTGTCCTTCCCTGCTCCCAGCCTCCCCCCCTGCACCCAGCCTCTCTGGGATACAGGAAAGGAGCACAAACCAGGCATGAGCAGGGCTGAAGGAAAGGACAGACAAGTGAAAAGTGAAGAAAATTACAGTCAGGAAAAATGAGGCTTTTTGTTCCTCTTGCTGTGAGGAGGATGCTGATTCCCTTCCTGTGAGCCATAGAGGGAGATTGTTCAGGCTGCCTGGTTCTGAGCCCATCCCTGCTGTCCCTGCCATTGGCAATAAGGGGTTTGTTTTGCTGAGTGTCTCTCCTGGCCAGAGCTGGCTCAAGTGAGATGCTTTTGTGACACCGAAGCAAAAGGATCATTCCCTGTTGGAATTTTTAAATCCAGTTTATAAAAAAAAAAAAGTAGTAGTAGTGATGGTTTGTATTTCAGCTTCTATTTATCTGGTCAAAGAGAAGAAGCAGAGAACATGTACAACATGATTTATGATGTCTTCAGTGCTATGGCACTTATTTCAAGATACAGGTATTGTAAAAAAGGAAGACCATATCTCTTCAGCCTTCAGAGTGACTTTTGGTCAAAAATGTGTCCTAGTAATCTTATGCTCCAAATGCCTCTTTGACTGCATCTGAAAATATTTTGCTAGATGGAGCAGTTGCTTTCTCAAAGTGTTCTTCAAGGACCAGGAAATCAGCCCTGTCTTACAAATGTGCTTCTAGTGCATTAAACCATTGACAAATGTAGTGTTGCCATTCTAAACTAATTTGTCTTAAGTGGGCATCTGATGACTCCATTTATCTGGCCTTAGTCATTTGGATGTGGCTCAGCTGCTCTGTTCAAAGGAAATCATCTGGGTGCATCTGCTGTGTCTTGCTCTCAGTGCTGGTCTGGGTCTGGACTGAAGAAAGCTGAGCTATCTCAAATAAATTCCTCTTTGATAGAGACAAAGAGCACATGTGGGGTCGATTTCTGCATGTTGCCTGTTCCCTGGTGGTAACCATGACTTTAAGCCCAGAGGTCTATAGAGAAAGCAATATTCCTTTAGGAGAGTGTCTTTCAAAAGAAGTAGCCACCAAAGGTGTTAAATCAACTAAGTGTCTGCAACAACTCTACTTTTACTTAAGCCCATCCTTAAAATAAGGGGTTTGCCAGACCTAGCAAATTGCCATGCTGTTTAGAGTATATTCATTCCTAAAATTACCAAAGTGTGGTATTAAATACTAAATTATCAGTCCCAATTCCCTTTCACCTTTTTACTAAGCAAGAAATCTGCAGACAAAGATTTGTAGGTTTCTTTTTTGATTTTACAGTATTTAAGAGATTGTCCAATTATGCAAACATTCTTGGCTATAAATTGCCAGCAGCCTGGCACACCAGCCTTTTCTTGCTGGCTTCCAGTGGAGAGCTCTGTGTGTGGCTTCTCAATGTTCTTCTCCATGGGAGGCTTTAGTGAATTATCTGTAAGATGTCAGCTTCCAGCCAGAGAGATGCTGAAGCTGTTTGTCATCAGTGATACAAAAAGCCATTTCCCAAAGCATGTCACAGAGATGCCTGCAGTATGTTGTGTGTAGGTGCCTAAATGAACATCACATATCATGCTGCTTATTGTTAAAGAGACTTAGTCTGTATTGGTGAAGTTCTGTCATTCTCAAAGAAGAAAGCACCATACTTAATTAATACTTTCATGCATGTTTTTAACGGGATTTTCATCTATTAGTTTCTCTTGCCCTTTATATAAGTGGATGACTGGCTGATTATATCACTCCCTCTCACCTCACCTCAAACTCTGGAGTAGAGGTTAGATCTGTCATGCTGGGCTTCAGCTTTGGATATTTCCTGGCACCTAGGAGGGAATTTACAGACCTCTTCAGCCTAATGTTATTTTTGGTGATCTGGGCTATAATTAGGCTTTCAAATAGATTGCTGGGAGATCTGACTTGACTGATTAAGAGCTAGGCTGTTGCCAGGGCCAAAGAAGAGCCTTCTGGTCATGGCCAGGGGATGAGGAACGTGAGTGTCCCCTGTGTCTGGCAGCATTACTGGATGTCAGGATTACGATGGAGACGTAGGACACCGAGTAGAGCTCAGACTGGGCAAATATCTCTGCTGCTGTGTGCCCCTTGCCTGGCAACTGGTGCTGGTTAGATAAGCCAAAATGACAGGTTTTTGTGCCTGGGAGTAAAGCCAGATATGGGCTGGTTGGTGCTCAGCTGCTTGGCATCAGTGACTGCAGGGAGCTCTTTGGGTAACCACAGTCATGGGGCGTGAAGGGCTTGTGAGCCCAGGGCTGGGTGATAAGGTGGCTTTCACTCCTTAAAGAGTCCTCCTTAGAGCTCCTCCTGACAGCATCTGGGCTGGCATGAACAGGAGGTTCAAGGGATCTGCTTCAGCACAGCACCAGCTCCTGGCCATTGTAGCTCTCCCTGAAAAGATAAGCATCATTATTCACTGGAACAAAACATTGAAGAATTTCAACAAGTTTCATCAAATAGAATTATTTTCTAATTAATCTGTGTGACCTCAAAATGTTGGGCCTGTTCATACACGTGCCTGAAGAACTGCTGCTGTCCTGATGCCTTGGTCTTCTTGAACCTGGTCACTAGGATTCCAAACTGTAGCTGTCCTCTCCCTGCAGAGTTACATATTTTCGTAATATATATATTTTAAAAACCCTAATGTCATTAAAAAAAAAAAAAAAGGCAGGAAGTCTGGGTGTTCCCTAGTTAAGGCAAGTGCACTTAGTGATGAAGGACTTGCTGTGGGAGCTGCTGCCTGATTGTCTGTGGTATTTCTTATACAGCTGATCTAGATGACACCAGTTCCTTCTGGCCTTCAGTCTACACATCTCTGCAGAAACACCCCCTGCCCCGTGCTCTCACTAGCAGATGGTTAGGCAGACGAAGAGCAAAGATGTGCTCCTTCAGCAAGCGCCGTGGTGCTGCCAGAAAAATGTTAAAAACTGAGATGGAGAAAGGAACATGTGCAAGAAAAGTGCAACAGAATGGGCTGAAACTTCCCAGTGAGGAGCTCTGTGCTGGAAGGACACGTGGGATGGAGACCAGGGAGGAGAAGCAAATGAATTCTGTTTGAAGGAAAAACAGGAATGGAGGGGAAATTGTGACCTGAGGTGTGAAGGGCAGTGATGGTCTCTGCTGTGTTGAGCATGTTGCTTATCTCTTGTTGGCAGGGGGGGGAATCTGCACTGCATCCCTTTGTTAGATGAGGATAACAATACTGTTTGAGAATCCCTTTAAATACTGTGTGGCACAAAGGACACATAAACATCTCAGAAAAGTGTGAAATTTTATGTTAGGTGGGAAAACTGAAGCAACCGAGAAGACAGCTGAGAAGAGGGATGGTAGTTGGGATCACAGTGATTTTAGCAATGTGGAACACAGAGCCCTGGCAGATCAGGGAAAAAATGAGGATACAGAAAGTGGTTTATCAGCTGAGACAGAGGGAAGCCCTCTGTAAGTGCTGTAGCTCTGGGATACTTCATGAATTTGGGAGGAGGGTGACTTACAGCTGGTCCTGGGGCTCTGAGTCACAGGAGAGATGATGTCTTGAGCAAGACACCTTCAGCCCTTTAAAGTGAAGTCCATTAATAAATACCACAGTGCTAAATGTATTCTGCTGCTTATTGGGATGAGGGGAGAAGTGACCTTTTTTCTTTCCTCCCCTCTCCCTAGGAGCCTGATGGGCTGTGATAACCCACTTAGCGGGTGCGTGGGTGGCGGGTGATGGCGTCAGAGTGACGAGAGGGAAGCAGCCCATGCCATATCCTTAGCACTCTAAAAATAAACTCCATCTCACGTTGGGAGCCTCTGGCTGTGCCTCAGCTCTTCCTCTCCCCAGCGTGTCTGTTGGAGCTGATGTCTGTGGCAGCTGATGCTCTGAGCTGCCTCTGAAGCATCTGAGTCACCAGGGATCAGGCTACGGGGAATCAGATGTTTTTGCACAGCAAGGACACAGAGGAGCTGTTGGGTCCAACTGCTGAAATTTCAGGGATTCTGTGGCAAGCAGTGACTCTAGGTGCCAAGTTGGAGAGATTTGGCCTCATCCCAAATCGGTACCAGTGGCAATGAGGTATGGAGTGTGTTTAATGCAACACATCTGGCACAGGCCAGCAAAATCCTGCTGGATGGAGGGAGCATCTTTGCTGCGGAGCTGGGGCAGGCAGACAGCTGAGCTAGCTCAGGCAGAGGGAGGTCCCCAGGCAGGGCGTAACCAAGGGTGGCACCAGAAGTGGTGGAAGCAGCAGAAGGTGACAACCTCCGTGGGTCACATCAGGTCCCTGCTGTACTCCCCTCTGTGCTCTCAGTCTCTGCAAACCCAGGCTCTGGAAGCAGGGTCCCTGCCGTGCAGCTCCAACTGGCAGCACACTTCACCCTGGGCTGCAGCAGCAGAAGGCAAGATGTAGGGCTTGGGGGCATCTTGCAAGGTTCAGCTTGGGACAGGAAGTCTTGTCTGGAGAGGCAGAGATTTGACAGGTGAATTTTGTACATACAGCGACTGTAGAGTGGTTTCTGCAAACACAAATGTGAGAAGTGAAAGGCAACAAAACAGAAAACAAAATGCAGGAAGACAATGTTGATGTCAGAAAAGCACACGTGCCATTGCTGTAAGAAAATCAGATGCACTACCATCTCCCTTTCTTCCTTGCTTTCCTTACACTTCAGCAATGGGCCCAGTGTGTCAGCCACCCAGACAGAGTTTTAAACTTCATTTTGGGCTGATATGGTATTAGAATATACCAACTTGCTGAGCAGAAAGACATCAGTCTCGGGTAGAAAAATACCCCTGACTGCTGTAGCACTGGTTTGGCCAGGCAGGTTAATGACTGGTGGGAAGGGCACTGCTGGGCTGGGGTCCATGTGAGCAGGCTGTTGTTCCTTTGGACCTGGCACAGCACCAGTGGATTTGGGACTCCATCTTTTAGGGCAAGGAACAGGACATCAACTTAACCCTCAGCATCATCCAGTTGCCTGGCAAAGGCAGTGGCATCTTGCCCGGGCCACATCTGAGAGGTTCTTGTGCAGATATTAGCATAAGGAACACACGCATGTGTGTCCTGGTATTATTCTTTATGTGACCTGAGAGTTAGCCAACCATCCTGAGAATGATTTCCGTAAAGAAGAGAAAATTCTGTTGGAAAGCTCATTTTCTGTGATGCTACCCTGTTTGTTCACAAAGCGCATTCTCCTGCATCACAGGAGTAACTGAAGTGAAGGTAAGCTTCAACCTCTTTAGGGCAAAGATGAATGTCACAAGTCCTCTTCCTCAGTTTTTCCATCCAAGCTTTATGGTACAAGCAGCTTTTCCTATGTCCTCTTCCAGTTTTTTCCCCCATGTTTCACAACCTACAAAGAACTCTCCTGTACCTTGCCTGCACCTTTTTTGGGTGAGTTCAGGTCTTGGCATCTTGCTGTGGAATTGTGACTATTTCCACAGCCTGATAGTGTAAAAGAAGGCAGGAGATTCCCACAGCTAGCTGGAAAAAAAGGTGCAATGAGCATGTACTGTGCTTACAGCACAGCTTGTGGGGGCTGGTATTTGAAGGCATCACTAAAAACTTCCTTGAAATGTCCTCCTGTACCAGCTTGCAGAAGCAGCTGCCTTAAGAATTTCCCATATTTCATAGTTTCTTCCCACAGAGTGTATGTCAGATTGTAAGCCCCTGAGAACACTAGGGAGCAGAAGAAAAAGAACAGAAAATGAGAGTCCTGAAACTCCGGTTTTGGTGTTAGAGGAAAGACCTCATCAGACCCCTGACTAAACTTGTGGAGTTTGTCCTGTTATCTTTTCTCCAGTAGCAATATCATAGCCAACTCTTTACATCTTAGCTGAAGCTCTTTTGCTGTGTCCTCCCCTGCAGCCCTCCAGTTGCAGATCCCCATGGATCCTGGTTTTGGCAGAACTGTAGACAGACCAAAATGGCAGTGGCTTCCCTGGAGACCTTCTCTGGCAACTTGCAATGCCTATGCCCTGTGCTGGCAGAAGTCCTGTTTGTAGGAGGAAGCAAGGAACTCATTGAGCAAATAAACAGACCAAGAGAAGCAGAAATTTAAACCTGAACCTTTCACTGTGTGACACTTCTATGATTCTATGATTTGAACAGCTCATCACCTTGCAGGGCCTGCAGTCAAGGGGGAAAACACACTAGAAAATTAATGCCAAAGTTTCAAAACATCCTGATGGGGATACACAAGAGAAATAGATCAAAAACAAGAATAAGCATTTTGAAATTGAAATAGAGTAGTTAGGCAAAATGTACATAATCATAATTTTGTTTTTCAAAGGGAGGATGCTTAAAGCCCTTGTTTTGTCAAACAATAAAGACAGGAGGGAAGACTTGATTCTGGTCACTCCTCTTAATTACTTCCTCTGTGACTTTAAGATGTGCACAGAGGAGGAAATGGGAGAGGATGGGAAAAGACCGGGGGAACACAACGGTGTTGGGATTTTGTTGGTGTCCATGGGAACTCTAAGGGAGCCATCAGGGGCAGCCAGACCCCTGGGCTGGAGAGGATGGGTCAGGGTCTCTCTTTGCTGGCCCTGGTGAAAGGCTAAGCAGCAGGAGAAGAAGGAAGGACAAAGGAAGTTTGGCGTAAGGAAGAAATGCAAGAAGGAAGCATTCACACGTCCCAGGGCAGTACAACTCTTGGAGGGATGAGCAATTGCTCAGGAACCCCCATTCTGTGTGTTGCCTCAAGCATCAGAGCTTCAAGATATCAGAGCTTCAAAACCAGAAGCTGCTGGGTGATGAGCCTGATGTGGCACTGCCCTGTCCTGTGAGCATCCTGTCTATATGGTGCCTAACCTTGCTCAGCCATGTTAGTCCTTATTAGGACTAACATCTAGCATCTGTCTCCTGGGGGCAGTTGATTTCCAGCCCCACACACTGGCCTACCAGGTCCTTAGCATCATCCCTGGGGTGCAGCAGTCAGTGCTGTTGTTTACACTGAGCCAGTGCTTTCTCCCCTTTCATGTTTCTCCTGTTATGTTTGTACTGGGATGTCCTGAAACTCTCACCTGCTTTGGCATCTGAATGTGCAGGTGACAGCTCCCCTATTTTACAGGAGTTGCTGTAGTCATAACAGGATGGTTTTTCCCTTAAACCATTGGTGAGCAGAATGCTATCAAGCATGGAAGCACACAAAAGCAAATACTGGTCCTGATGTGATCTTCCACCTCAGCCTCACCTCCCATCACATTTTTGGAAGAGAGCAGCCAGGGTAACAGGTCTGACTCAGCCCAATGAGGCAGTGTTCAGAAACAGAGATTAAGAACAAGTGTGAATTAAATGAAGTTTGAAGTGTTAAACACCAGGCACTTCCCCAGTGTAAATATTTTGGCACAAAGCTTTGTCAGGGTTTTAATCTGAAGGAAGCAGCGGGTCTGGAACAGACACATTTTTGGGTGGTTATGGAGATCCACCTCTCCCAACCTGTGGCACAAAGCAGTGAGCACCTGATGTGCTCGGGACCCCCCCATCACTTTTGTCACTTGGGTGCAATTCAACAGCAGGCCCAAAATCTCCACCTCCTGTCCCCAGCTCCCCCTCTGCAGAGGCACAGCTGGTTCCCAAACAACACCATAAACCCTGCCCAACAGTGGCCCCTGTGATATTACTTTTTCTGGCATGTTTTACCTTAGCCAGTATTAAAACGTGTAGCTAGAAATAATGTTTTCTCCCTTCTCGTCTGTTTTACCAATGCATTGTGAGAAGAAAATTGCAGACTCCTTTCTTTAATTTTCCTATCTGGCACTAGAGGGCAGAAGGAAGGACGGTGGAGCCTCACGACCCAGACTTGAGCTATCCGAGGGTGCAGAAATAAACCTGGCTTGAAAGGTTTCTCTCTTTGACCATTACAAATGCACGTCCAGGGTTTTCTGCCCCAGCCTCTTTAGTGCTATTAAATTTTAATAGTTCAGTGATGCATTTCAGAGGTAACACGATGTGCAGCAACCCTCCATGCTTCTGGGCAGGCACTGAGCTTGAGCAGCATCCCTGTTTGCTCTGAACGTAAAGTGGGCATTTGTGGTTTCTGCAATTTGGAAAATTACTTTGTTTGATGGAGAACTTGCTATCCCCTTAGTGGCATTTCTGCCTGCCTTTGCATCCCTTCACTTTGAAAGCTTTGTCTGCCCCAGCCCAGCCCAGCCCAGCCCAGCCCAGCACCTCTGAGAGGTCGTTTCTCGGCAGGGCAGGGGGGAGGTGAGAGGGATGTACAGGGTGGGATTTTTCCAGAGGTGGTGATGAAGCCAGGTAGTGAGCCAGAAAATACCAGCTCTTCACAGACTCGAGGCATTTCTCATTAAAATCAATGAAGACAGAGGCATTTTTCCCGGTGCACACAGCTGGATGCCTCATCACATGTTTCTTCTCTCTGCCAGAGAAATTCTGTCTAGGAGCCACCAGGGCTGTGGCAAGGAGGATTAAACCCCACTGTGATGCCCTGGTGCCCAGACTGCCTTTGTTGGGAGGAGAAAAGAGCATGTGAGGCCAGGAGGCTGAGCACCACGTGCTCTGGCCAGGAGGCTGGGAGGTTTGCAGATACCTCTGTAGATAGGGAGGGGTCACCATGGGAAAGCCATGGCAGATTTAACTCTGGCTCTACTCAGGGATGAGGAGGAGCAGAAACCATCTGAACCAGCTCCTGCTGCATGTCCAGCTGCCAGTGTTTGAAGGCTGAAGTGCAAGGGGTTAGATGGCAGCAGATAGAAATTCACTGGATTTATGACCCCATTGAACTAATTATTTTATTTTTCTGCTGATTTTTGCAGCACCTGTAATTAACACACGTGATGTAAGTAGGTTTTTAACTGACAAATATGACTAAAAATATTCTCCCTCTTTATTTTTCATCTCGTTCACCTCTTCAATGTGTGACTTACTAGGGTGAAATGATCTGACAGTTGTGGGTAGTGGAGAGAAACTAAATGTCTTAAATTCAAATGAAACTGTGCTGAGAAGGGTTTTCACAGTCTGCCGTGCTTTTTAAGATTATGAAATTTATTCTGTTTTTCACGGAGTGAAAGGAATCTTTCATATGCTGACAGGAAGAAAGATGCCAAAAGAGCTAGTGAAACTGGTCAGGATACATCGTTTGTGGAAGAGTTGATATGGCATTTATTATCTACTCATTTTGACCTCTTACGCACAGTTTTTCATGAAAAGTGCTATTTTTTCAAGCAAAATTGTGGTTTCAGCTGATCAGCAATTCCTGAGTGGAGAAAACAATTGTCAGAACTCCTGGCCACATCCTACCACAGCAGGATTGAATGCTGAGATAAGGTGGGACTGAACCCAGCCCTCCCTTGTCTCCCAGTGCACTGCAGCAGCACCTGGGATGGAATGATTGTCCTAGGTGCCAGCTGTGCTAAAGCTCTGTACAGACCCACCACAACAGTGGCTTTCTCCTGAATTATCTTGTTATTACACTGGTATTTGCATCCTGAAGCTAATTTAGTTGATCAGTTTTGTTCCTCATCTACTGCATAGTTCTTTGTTCCTGGACTGGAAGGGCCCATGCTCTTGGCCCTCGGGAGCCACTGCAAAGTCCAGCTCCTTCTCCTGGCCCTAGGAGGGGTGACTGGAGCTGACAATTCTGCAGTGAGGCATGATTGCTGAATTTGACTTTGCTTAAGTCAAGAACTGTTGCCTTTCTGGAAGAAAATCTTAGAAAATGGTTAAAAAATGGTTAACACTCCTTCACAATTCTTCAGGTGAGCAAATAATCCTTAGGCTGAAATAGATTTGTGAAGATTGTTCAGCAAATAACACATATATTGATGAGACTTAGGGTTGTTTCTCAATTAACATGTAAAAAAAGTTTATTGTAAACTATGAATAAAAATCAGTTGAAAAATCCAGAGCATGAAGAATCCAAGGGGCACCCAGGCTGGGGTTTCTGTGTGGTGTTAACAAACATCCAGAATATTGAGAGATTTGCCCAGTATAATATTTAGAAGATGTCAGGAAAAAATAAACATAAACAAAGAGATGTGCAACAAGCACAGGAAATGATCCTCACTCAGAGGAAACCAGTAATTAATCCTTCTCCATTGCAAATTACCCATTTCATGCAGAAGGGGATTGCACTCAGTCTTGTTGGCCATAAACAGCCACTGAGCTCTCCATGCCTGTCCTATTCCTAAGGGATGTTAGAGCTACGGGTACCATGAACAAGAAACTTAAGTTTTACCTCCTTTGGTATTAATATGTACCAAAAAACCCCACCACTTAACTCAAAAATCACTGCAAGGAAGCAGCCAACAGATCCTTCCCACAATTTCTAGAGTCACCAGGTCCTCTTAGTGTTTGTCAGAGTAAACCAGAGCTTGGCTGGTCATAGACTGCTCCATGAGACATTCTGGTTGGGAGAACATTGGTACATTTCTGTCCTATCTTTTTCCTTCAGCTGGGAGTGCTCTAGGACAAAGATTTTACTCACTTTACTTCTTCATCTTCAGTTCAGGGAACTCCTCTAATAAGGTGGAAGCATGGAGGAGGCTGCCACACGCTTTGATTTCTCTTGCCTGTGGAACCTCTGGCTCCCCACATCATTGTGCAGTGCAGTGCAAGTGTTTCATAGGAACCATGCCAAAGGCTGAGCATAGTCCTGGCTAACCAGGGCTTCCTTCAGCCCCTGGATTATCCCAGGGCTGTGTCTGGCCCAGCTGCATCATCTCTGGCACATAAAAGCCAGAATCGTGGTTTGTAGGACAACAGTGCTCTTGAGACAGCTAGAGACATGGAAAGAAGATTGCTGTGAGTTTCCTTTTTGGAAGCTGTGATGCTACAGTTTTGCTGTTGTTCTAAACAATTCTAAGGAAGTGAGAACATTTCCAGTGCCATTCACAAGGTAGCTGGGTGCACAGAGTGCCTGGCTGCAGCTGCCCCTGGGCACAGGAGGCCCCCAGCCTGGCTCACCACTTCTCTCTCACCATCGTGGCAGATGCTCACCTCCACAGACCTGTACATTCCACCTCTTCACCTGCCCATTCTGCTCCCAAAGCCCACCTGTTAAAGCCTCCACTGAAAACATTCAAGTCAAAAAAGTGTGTAACTTGAATGGACTGGTGAGAGTCAGCAATCAGCTGCAGCTCCCTCCCTGTCAGTGGTGATGCTGCTCCCCAGAGAGGGGATGGAGCTCCTGGCAGCCTGACCCAGCCTGGTGCCACAGCAGCTGATATCTCAGCCACACAGGAGATGCTGAGGGGATGTTCAGAAACCTTTCCAGGTGTTTACCACCCTGATGTGTTTCAGAGACCAGCAAGGCTGTTGGTGGAGCAGCTGAGTGTTGGTGGGAAAAATGGGTTCCTCCACTCCATGTAGCTGTTATGATGGGAGCTCCGTCAGTGTGAAACAGCAAGGGGAGGAAAATCTGTATCTCTGAGCAACCATCACAGTTTCTTTTTTTTTTTTTAGATGCTAAAGATAGACTCCATATGGGCTGTGCACAGCACAGTCTGACCATATATACCATGAATCTTTCCTCTCAGGCAGCAGTAGTAAGAGGTATCCCAGTGGTGGACCTGCTTCTCCAATGGTCTCGACAAGAGTGCACTGGATGGCTTTTCAGTCAGGTCATGACAGTAAATACATTGTTATTTCCTATACCTTATAAACATGACCTGATCCTGCAAATTGCTCTCAGCAATGGAGAGGAAATATGTGTGCAGAAAGGGAGAGCAGGCAGCATTTTTTGAATCCTGCCGCACCCGGGATGGATGCAAGAAAGATGTCAGAATGCTCCCTGGCAGGATGCAGCCAGGCTCACTCAGGCAGCCACAGCCTCTTGCACAGCTCAGCAGCAAAGCCATCTTCTTCCCCCTTCTTCTTCCTCCCCAGGAGGAGACATCCAAAGCTGAGGAAGCTATGGAGCTCATGGTGGGGAAGGGGATCCTGAAGTCCAATGCAGCTACTCCCACAAGGGAGAGATATGAGAAGGTGCTCAGCACCCCTGCCTTGGCTCTCCTGCAGCTCCAGGTCACAGCTGCCCATGCAAGGGCAGTGCCCCAGGTTTGTGCTCTGGAAACTTGCAGCACACAGCATCCCTGAAGAGGTGGGAGAGGAGCCATGCTGCTGCTGAGGGCTGCCATATCCAGCAGGGGGGTTGAGTCTGGTATGTTCATCACCTGTTTTGGGGACTATTTACCCAAAGCCACACAGTCACCATGTGATGGTAGTGCAGAGCTTCCTCTATGGGGAGGTGAAAGTGGGGGTTGCTTAGTAACTCTCATCAATGTTTGAAAAGCCAAAAGATAAAAAACAAAGGAATCACTTTATTCTGTGTTTTTGCTGATGTGATACTGGTAGCAGGACTTGTGTCATTGGTACTGTCTGGTTACAAAAAAATAAACAGTTCCCACCTGACTATTACCACTATGTTTTCCACTACAATTTTTTCAACAATTTTTGGCATATTCAGGCTCCTGCTGCAATGGTTTCTGCAGTGATGGAGAGAGGAAGACTGTTCCAGGTAATGACAGACACCAGTCCAGGAGTGAGACAGCTTTGATTCTGTTAAAACTTCTTTTACCTTGACATTTCTGTACCTCAGACATGCAGCCAACAGGCAGAGCTATAGAAAAGTGCTCTCCAGCTTCTGATTCCCATTAACAGCCACAAACCCAATGCCCTGAAGATTTTAGTGTGTTCCAGGCACAGAAATTGGAGCAAACCATGGAACTGAAGCCCAGAGTTTGCCTGCAAGGAGCGATTGCAGGCCTGGCTCTCCCACTGCTGCTGTTTGGTTTCTGTTCTTTGTGCTTCCCGCTCAGCACAGAGCTGCTCCTCATCAGGCACAGGGCAGGAAGGAGAAACCTGGTAGCAGGAAAAAACACAGGGACAACACGCAAGGCAGCAGGAAATAGCAAAATTCAAAAGCCAAGCATCCAGGTTTCCTTTTCTGATAATGCATATCACAGCTTGGAAGTTTTTAGGGAAATAACCCGTCACGGATTACATGTACCTGGAGACACAACTGTTCCACAGCATAACTTTGCTTTTCCCCATGTCACTGTGGAGCTTCTTCCAATGGGAAACCCTACTCAGTCTGGCAGAGTTTCTCTGTGGCTGCAGTGCAAAAGCAGGATGTTTCCTCTCATGTGCATATAAAGGCACATGTTCTGGAGACAGCCACCTGCACACAGCCATTTTCTACTGCTCCTTTTCTTTTTCTCTACTTACTGAGCTGTGAATTCCCTTATGTGTTGGTGGAACTACTGCTCATTAAAACTAATCAGCTGAGCAGATGCTGAAGGAAATAATGGGCCAGTAAAAAAGAGGATGCTGGTCATACATCACCAAAAATCTCAGCAACAGGCTTTTGTAGTTCACTAAGTTTTCATTCTGTTCCAAATCAACATGCAAACCAGCTCCAGCAGGAGGAAAGCAGTTTGATGAGGAAAGGGAGCTTTAAATTATGAAGGACTGACTGCCAAATGATACAGAAGGAACCCATCATATAAAATATTCTGCACCCAACAAAACTTGAAACACAGTAATGGCTGTAAGTGCAAGTCAATCTCATCCTACTGCCACCAAAGCCATAATTGAAAAAATGAAAACTCATTCCCTTCCCATGGCCTGGATGTGTACCTGTGATACAGGAAGCTAAGGAGGATACTTTCTCTTTCAGTAAACTGATATACGCTGTAGAGAGGAACCAAGCTCTGAAAATGGTCCACATTAAGTTGATATCTGAGTATACAAATAACTTAGGGCCTAAATTAGCCTTCAGCTGCATTAGTGCAAATGCAGCATAGCATCACTGGGTGGATGGGACTTTCTGGACTGTAAGTAGAGGGATGATATTGTAATGGGAAGAAAGGAGAATGAATCCCATTATCTGGCTGTGCGGGGGAATTGATAGTGGTTTCTGTATCAGTGTGCTGCTCCAGATGGCATGTTGGTGAGAGCCCTAACACAGAAAAAGGCAAGGCTCACATATCAGGATCAATGCAGGAACACACGGATGAGAATGGAAAAAATACAGCCACAAAATGTGGGGAGGTAAAGCCATGTTTGCTAAGGCCAAGGCATTTTTTTCCTCATGATTCCAATTAAAAGTCAACACAGCATAGGCACATGTTCAGCATGTCAAACATACGTGCTGTTTTTCTGGAAGGGATGTGAAAGGTAGTTTCATATTTCATCTGTTTACCTTGGTGATGCTGCCTGGTGCTCTCCCGCATCAGATGCCCAGACAAACACAGTTTCACTCCTAACAAAATTTGTCCTTTGCTTTGTAACTCTAATTTTTAATGAAAAACATGGAGTCTTTTTTGCTTCTTATTCACACTAACAACTCTGAAATGTATTTCTGATCAGGATTTAATTTAGCTGCAAAAAGAAATAATATTTGGTGAGGTTTAGTTTGAATCAAGCAAAAATTTCTGGTGAAATTTTGATCAAACCATCTCAAACATCTTCAGGAATTATTTCCTTTCTGTCTTTCCTCTGTTCTTTGCTTGTTGCAGGTTCCTGATTTTTTAATTTTTTCTTTGTTCTTTTTTTGCATATACAAAAAAATATCTTTATAGCCAAGAAAGAACACAAATGATTCACAATGAGAGCTGTGCAAATAACAAGTCTTTCAGTTTCATGGCCAGGCTGGAAAACAAAGGGTCAGTGAACTACATGCATTTGCAGATGATTTGAAACACAGTATTTCATCAAGAGTTAATTTTTACACACTTTAAGAAATCAGATCAGCATTAAGCAAGAGCAAATGTTTCACTTTGCAAGATGAATCCATCTCTCCTGCTTTTGTTTTTGTTGTTGTCTGAAACATTTTTTTAGGCTTTGTTCCCCAAAGCAATGTTCCATGGAAGTGAATGTAAAACTGGTGGGAGGAGAGATGGTAACAGCACAGGATAAGGGAGAAGACACTTTCTTGGAAACAGATTCCCTGAGGCTGTAAATTAGGATTGAGGCCAGACTAGAGGATTAAGGTCTGAGTGTCCTGATGCATTTTTTGAGTCCATCCAGGTTTCCACATTGGGCATATGTCCTTCTGTGATTAATGGGTCTGAAGTTGAAGTCTGAATGGGAAATCTGTGAACTCCTTTCTGGAGTCAAACTTTCTAACTTCAGAGCTCAGCTACACTCAGTCTCAGTGTTGCTAAAAGCAAGTTGTTCTTTCTGTGGAGCTGCCAAGAGGAAGCACTCAGGACTGCTGGGAGAACTGAGTTCCCAGTGCTATTTGAGAACAAAGACTTTGAATCCCCAAATCCCTGAATTCCCTAAATTCCACATCTTCTCCTTTCTGCCTCCCATGACCATGTAGAGACATGTTCCTCTGCAGCTCATCTGGTTTCCTTCTTTTCCTCATAAGAGTCTTGGTTTACTCCCTCAAGCTGGGCAGGGATGGAGCAGCTTCTTCCCTCCTCCGCAGCCAGCAATGGGAGGGGGCATGAGCCCCCTTAGCTTCATGTATCAGTAGTATGGGACTCATATAAGAACATCTGTTTCCCAAATATTTATCATTCCCACAAGGCTCAAACGTATAAGGCCTATTTACATATGTGCTATAGGGCTTACTGGCTTCCTAGTGGCTTTGGAAGCAGACCACAGTCAGGTCAGATGGCTGGCATGTGGATGCTTTAAGAAGACAGGACCTGATTCTCACACCCTACACAAGCTGTAGAGTATGAAAATCCCTTTTTTCTTATTCATAATACCACACCAGGGCTTTTCTTCACCACCCCATGCACTGTCGTATCCCATGTCTACAGCATCTCTCTTTCATCAGCAACTCTTTTTCCTTTTCTAAGCCTGGTTTTTTTTTTCTTTTTACTTCACATCATCATCCCTGCTTTTCTTTACAATTTTTTTAAAATGTTTTGCCACCTCTTCTCTGTTTGTATTTTCAGTAACCTCAATTTTGGGGTGGGGGAGAAGGAGGAAAAAATAACAAAAAAAATCCCTTACTCTTTTAATTCTGTAGATCAAAGATGACTGAGCAACTGAGGGGGAGAAATCAGGGCAGCCTTTGATGCACAGTATTGATGTTGGCTTAGCATGAAAATCTCTTTGTGCTATATTTGGGCCAATTATGAGAGGTCCACACAATTAACCTAAGACACACTAGCCCCATGTGAAGCAATGAAATTTAAGGCCTAGGGAGGTTAATTCAAATCTTAGATGTTTCCATGATATGAGATTACTTACGTTGTTCCTTTGTATAGACTAGGAATCTTTGTGCTGAAGATGATGATATTCTGTTGAAGTTGTGCTCTGGTGGCCTGTCTCTTGCTGTGTTATGTGATTGCCTGCCTGCACTGCTGGACTCCGAGCACTGTCACTGGGTTCTTTCTACACTAGAGGTGCTTTTGCTCTCACATTTCCCATCTTCCCATGAGAAATGATTCCCAGACTCCTGAAATGGTGTCTGTGCTTTTATCACCACTTACGTTCTTCGTCATCCTGGTTCTGTTGGATTTTTGCTGTTTCTTCTTTGTACAGGGTTTCTGCTGACCAACTTTTGATCAGGATTAAGATGTCACACAGCAGAGAGGGGAATCTCTGAGACCCATGTGCAGATTGACACAACTTCAACTCCAGTGGGTGCTGGGGTTTCCTGACTCCAGCCCCTGCTCAGAAAAATCAGTATCTGCTGTCATTGTGAATAGAATTATTCCATAAATGAAAATGGCCTTTATTTCTCATCTGCCCTACAATGAAGTAGTACCAGTCCTGGCACCTCCTGCACCACATGGTCTGTATGAAAGGAAGAGCTTCTGGTTTGAACAGGAACTGCTGGCTCAACTCCAGATTAGCAAGGGACTGCAAAGAAGGTGGAAGCAGGGGCAGTCTGATATTCCCAGGTTGTGCTTGGGCTTCGTTACTGAGGTTAAAGATGGTTTTCACAAATACTCCATGCAGAACTTGTGCAGCTGCACTGATGTCCAATTCGGGGCTCTCCAGTACAAGACAGCAGCAGACTGGAGTGGAAAGCTGCCAAGATAGTCAAGGAAACTTTTTTTTTTTTTTTTTTTTTTTTTTTTTTTTTTTTTTTTTTTTTTTTTTTTTTTCCCCCAATTCTCAGGCTTCAGTGTGTAGGTTGATTCCACAAGACATCATGGCTCAGATCCACAAAATAATGTATACAGCTGCCTTGGTCTCTTTGGGACCATTGATTCAGAGCTGCTGTGAGAAAAGACCCCTCTGGGGCTTGTCTCATTGGAGCTGTTTGGTGTTTCCACAATATCAGGTATGTGAACATCTGGAGGATGGCTCCCCCTCTCTCTCATATCATTCTCCCTTGGTGCTTACTTTTTCACAGCTGAGTCTTCCCACAGTTGCAGGCAGGACAGCCAGCCTCTCACCACTCCCTCCCCTTGTCTCTGAGAACAGAGCTGGTCACATTTATCCATGCTCTCTCGCTGGTTCAGTGCTAAAAGTCAGCCTGAACTAAAATAGCCAGATTCCATAGGAGGGATCTGGAGTTACAGTCCAACAAGAATACTTGCCTGTGCAGGTGTCCCAGGACTCCTCCTGGAAAATGAGGTCTGGACTGCATCAGAGCCAGGTCCTACACATATTTCCTCTCCAGGGGCTGGAGAAACCATTTATTGCTTACAGTCTGGCATGAAGATTGCTGGCACATACAACTTCCTCTTTTGTGGGCTCTGAGGCAACTATCAATGCTTTGACCTCCATCTGACAGGTCAGACCTCGCTGGACAGCTGATGTGGTTTCCTAAAAGAACCTTCTCAGGACCTGAAATTTGTTTCTCCAACCAGGTTTCTTCTGTTGGGGAAGGAAATGTTAATTTTGAGCCTCTGGGGTATAATCCCATGTATCAGTCATGGACATAACTTTTGTGGCTGGTGGTGCCTTATCTCTGATTCCTTTCATACACTACTAGGTTACGATGAGAGCTTTGTCAGCACTTCTACTTTTTGTCTTTCTTTTTTTTCTATTTGTACTATCAGTTGGATGATATGATCCCATGCTTGCTTGAAGATAGCAACCTTTGTTTTAGGTGGATTCAGCTCACTTTTTCTATTTCATATTTCCATTTGCATCACTGAATTAAACAGCAGTGATGTGCTACGCACAGTTTAGAGTTTTGCTGCCCCTATGCTAAGGAACTCACCTCAAATTGAAGAGGTTTGCATGTTCACAGCTTTTTATCTGTTTGTGTCTTGGCATATGGCAGCCATGCATTTCCTTGCTTTCTTCTTTATTATATCATTTTTGTTATATATTTGACTTTTACCATATGGACAGAGATTGATTATTTAGCTGCAAAGTGCTATACATACTCACAGACTGGACTTTGCAGATCTGGAGTGTTTCAGAGCCTGGATGCCTCATTACTTGCAGGATCCTTCACTCGTTACTTGCAGGATAACACACAACCCATTAAATCATCCAGCCTCATCCCTGGCAAAAGGTGTTCTCTTTCTATGCATCACCAGACCTTTTACTTTGTTGAACCAGTTCAAACCCAAGGCTGATTCACCACCAGGTTTTTCATCAACCTGCCAGCAGAACATGTGAAGGATGAGCAAGTCATCAGCCTTTCTGCCTTGTCCCTCACACCATGTATCATCCTCCTTGCATGTTGCAGCAAGGACACCCAGTGCTGCACAGGCAAACAGGCTGGCAAAGCAAACCTGTCCCCCTTGGGGACAAGGGCTCCAGGTCAGGGCTCAGGAAGCCTGTCCTGGTTTGGGCCAGGATAAAAGGTCTGATTCCCACTCAGTGAAGCCATATTGGTACTGGAGTTGGAATTCAAACCATTCAGGTAAATTAGTCAAGATTTAAACTGGACTCAAGCCAATTAGCTCAGGCCCCACATTGGGCGCCAATAATATCTGTCATGGTTTAACACTGGCCTGGCAATTAAACCGAATAACAGATGCTCTCTATTAATCCCCTCTCCTCCCTGATAAGAAAAGGAGAGAGAATAAGGGAGAGGGTCCTAGAAGCAGACACTGTCTGAGAAACTTGCTGTTAATTTCAGCAAGTGCAACTGCTTACAACTTAAGAAACTTATCTGAAAGCAAAAGTACAAACCAGAAAATCACCTTTATCCTGGCCCAAACCAGGACACAGCCACATGAGCTGCCTGTGAAAGGAGCTTGGTAAATTTGTCACTTTTCATTCTATGGCAGTTTTGCAGATAAAAAGATGGCTTGAGTCCCCAAGGCTCTCCATCTGGCACTTTTCATAAGCACTAAATAATTTAGTAAAGAAAGTCTTCACAAGTTCAGTACTCTCTTCCGATATCTGACATTGCTCACCCAAACCTCCCCTGAAAATAAAAATTCCTGAAAATAGTGCTTTTTCGAAATAGTCTGAACCCCAAATATTCTTGGAGTTAACACTTTCTGATATTTTGTCACTGTTCTTTATTAATTTCAAACCTACATAGTATTAAAAACAGGATTACACCTGTTGTAATAACCTTGTTTTTTTAATTGCCTATGCAGAAATTCGGATATCCTACCAAGTACAGTGAAATTGATTTTCTTTGTGAAGTTCATTTCTTTTTATATTCTGCAGTTTTCCTATGCATAGATGCTAACTGCCATTCTTCTATGCAAAATAGTTTCTTTTTTCCCCGTATTCCTCATGTTCTTTCAGTTTTATATAGAGAAGGAACAGTCTGCCTGAGTTTCACATCCTAAATGCTAAAAAAATTATTGGTCTGTCTGGACAGCCAGTTTGACAAGTCTTCAGAGACACTGACTTGAAAACTGGGGTGCTCAGTGCTTTCTGAAAAAAAACCCAAATCAACAAAACCTGAAAACCAGAAAGCAAAAGCCATGCCACTGTCAAGGTATTTCTATCACCACCAGTGCTTCTGAAAGCTTTTATTGACTTGTCTTATGTGTTCTCCAAACACAAAGGATATAAAGAAAAAAATCATTAAGACTGCTACATTAAAATGCTCACAAATTACCAGTGTACATGACAATAGGTGTGGAAATGGTGGTGAGATGTCTGATTTTTAGACACTGCCAAGAGGTGTGAGGTTGTTCATCCTGGAAGCCAGAGAAGGGTTCATTCCTGGGGGAGAGAGGTTTAAGCCAATGAGGGAAGTGAAGCCCTGCTGGGAGGACCCTTCCATGGCGACCTTCTCTCATGTAAATAATATGTTTGTATTCAAGGAAAGGATTTGGAGAGACTGCATTGAGTTTGTGTGGGAGAAAGGGAGAGCACTGACTACAGATGTTCAGAGGTTCCTTGTGGAAAACCATTTTTAATGAGCCACAAGTTGTACTTTTTGAACCTGAAAGAGCTTGTTATTTCTCTGTCCAAGTTCAATCTGAAAGTATTTGCTCCAGCCAGAAGCCCTATTCAACAGATCCTTCTGGCCTATTGAAGTCCATAGCAGTTGAACACATGCTTCAGTGCTTTCAAAGCCACAGTCTTTATGTTTTTTTCCAATTTCTGTGTTCCTCACATACTGTTCACGCTTGCATCAAAGCAACACAAACAAGTCAGCAGAGCTGCCCACAGATCACAGAGCTTCACCCCCAGCTTGTCTGCAACCTGTGGCCTGTGCCAACTCACATCTCACCAAAAGTCACAAGGAAATATTATGTGATGCCCTTTGCCTGTGCAAGACACAAAAAGGGTCTTCAGAGGTTTGGTTGTGCATTAAGTCACCAGACACTCACTCAAAATGTGCCTGGGTAAGGTCACAAGTGGGGAGCACCAGGCAGAGAGTGCCATGGGAGCAGAGGAACGTGCTGAGTACACAGGAAAGGCTCCAAGGGGCCATGTGCCCAGTTGATGGGTCCTTATAGAAGGCTGATGGAAGCAGTTACCTCACAGGTCACGTCAGCAAAAATTTTAAGGAGGTATAATTTTGTCTCTCCATCTATCTATGCATTTCATGGTAGAAGTGACTTAACTACAGCCTGAAGATTTGGGTTTCTTGGAAATCATCCACCCAGTCTCTTCGATGGTGATGTGATTGATAAGTCCTGCCCAGGTTATAAATCCCTAGTCCAGGTTAGGGATTGCATCTGTTTGGAGCAGGATTTGGCTCATAATTGAACTTGCTGCAGTTGCATTTAGAAACTGAGTACCATGTATAGTGCTATTGTCATAGAATCATAGAATCATAAAATCACAGAAAGTTAGGGGTTGGAAGAGACCTCAAAAGATCATCTAGTCCAACCCCCCTTCCAGAGCAGGGTCATCAGAGCATGATGTGGGTGAAGCAGGCTGCACAGTGACTAAGAGATATATTTATACTGCTCACCTCCCTGAGGTTCAAATTCCCTTTTGGAAAAAGAAGCTCCAGCTTTCTGGCACACAGATTATTTCAGAGAAATTGCTAGAGATGCTGTAGGCTTACCGGGAGGCACTTTGCTCCAAGCCCTTTCCAAGAGCATCAGAAAGCAAATGAAAAAAAGCCAGCCTGGCTTCTGGAAATGCACCTTTCAGGAGCCAAGAGCATCACAGCAGTGTAGGTAAAATACAGGAGCTTTTCAGGGGCTTGAGGGAGCCCAGGTAAAAGCTGTGACATTGCAAAGTGGCCTGAAAGAGAGGGCTCTTGTAAATTAACATAATCCAACATAATTGCACCTTTGATCTTGTCCATATTTATGAAACAGTGAATGTGGAACCCTGAAGGAATTCAAGGAAGAACTGACTCCACATGAAGCCTCCCTGTAAACCAACTTCCATTGTAAATCCTCTCTTTCACCTGCCACTACCTCACCAGAAGGGCTGAACTTGCCCTCAGTGCTCCCAGCCCTGTGCCAGCTCTGCCATGAGCTCTGCCAGACCAGCACTGGCCAGGCTGCATTTTGGAAAATCACAGGAAAAGCATCATAAAATGACTACTTAGTGTTCAGTGGTCTGGAGACAGGGGCTATATTTTTCTTGTTTCTCAGCACCCCGCAATGTCATGGTATTAATCCCTGACTACCCTCTACCCAGGATCCTAGATGCTGCTCTACCAGCTATTGCAATTATAACTACAAAATTAAGAGAAGCCCACATCATTCACTTATTTAAAAATAAGCCCTTTTAATTTTAACTTTAATTTCCTTGAGAGCTGGAAGGTTCTGTGTGTATACTTGTATAACTTAATGCAGTGCAAATTGTTTGTTATCCTGATGTGTGTTTTGAGAACACCAGGGGCAGTTTTGCTACAGAAATAAACAAGAAGGAGAATGAATGGAAATACTGTTCAATCAGGAGTCCCTCACTGATAAAATACCTGTCACATACCTCTGCCTGAAACACACTGACATGCTTGTATAGCACTGTGGCAAGTGGCCCACTAATCATATTCCAAGTAAGTCCTAAAAAGGAAAATTTCTACAGCCTTCAGACTTATAGAGGAGCAGATGGATGATGGTAAACTCTAAGTGCTTTACTGGCTGCCTGCCTGCCATCCTCTGAACAAGGGCGAATAATAATAATAATATCACTTAAAAGAGCCGCTGAAAGGTTAGATTAGTTTCACTGTTGCAATTTGCAATTTGCAAATAATCCAGTATCTGTGTTTACTACATCCTTTGCTATGACCATGGTCAATAAATTCCTGGGTGAAGTATGTTTACCCACTGATTTGGATGTGTACTTACCTTTCAGGAGGAAGAAATCAGTAGACTGGATCTGGGTCCTAGTGAAGGCACTGGAAAAATACAAAGTTTCACCAACCATTTCTTTTTACAACGACTCTGAGTGTTTACAGCCTGGGAGCATGGAGGAAAGCTTGCTCCCACTCACCTTCTGGCTTTTTCTACAGCTTTTTAAGCCTTTCTTGATGGGGTTTGGGGGCCTTTGATTTTCTACACGAAGCAAGGGAAGCACAGTCTCGCCTTGAACCCCTGGGCAGGCGTGTGGTTAATCCTGGGCTGGTTTGCACAGCTCTGCCATGGCCGGGAGATATAAGGACCTGCTCTGAAACCCCTCTCCACCCATGTGGTGTGGGGCTTCGTGCTGTTGCTGGCCTGGTGTTCACAGCCTGGGAAGTGCACAGTGAAAATATCCAAGCCACTTTCATCCCCAGGAGAAAGTCCAGCTCTGAAGGAGGTAAGCATGGTGTCAGCAATAAATAGGATGTACTTCTCTCTCATTGGTCACCAAGCTGAGCCAGGGCTTAGAAGTGCTACTGAAATGAAATAGCTGGCAAATAGCTCTGGATATACCAGTTTCCAAATTAAGAGGTTTGATTCCCTTCCTTTTTCTCCTCTTTCATTTCTTACATGATGAGGTCTGTGAATGTTTGAGGTCAGAGCCATGAGCTGTCACTTTTCCCTCCTTCCTTTTGAAGGTTAAGAAACTCAGATTTGCATTTGACTAAGGGATGAAACACAGAAGGCCATGTCATTACATGACATCATAGAAGATACATCAGGCAACAAAATTAACTTGGTATTACTTAATTCCAAATATGTTTGGAAAACATCTTAACAAAAGAGTAAGGAGGCTTGGCACCTAGAAAAATGACATGGGGTGCTTGCACCTGTTTGAATGGGCTAGTGTAATATGGAATTGGCTAGAGTAACACAGAATTGGCTATCATAATATGAAAAGCACTAGTTATGTGTTTTCTGCATCTGAGATCTGATTGAGGCTAAACCACCCACCCTTCTTAGCCTGCCTGCTTCATTAATTGTTTTCCTCTCTTTAATAAGCTCCTAAGAAATGGTTATTTTTTGCAATTTAATTATGACTAAGCAGGAGCCATCCCAGCTGCACCCTCCTAGTTGGTTCCTGCTGAGACGATTGCTTTTCTTGGTTAGAGGACCAGGCTTGGTCCATTTGCCAGGAGTCTGGTCACTGTACAACTGCTACAGTCTCCTGGGCAGGACAGGCAGGCTGGGATGCTCTTGCCACCAGGTTTTCAATCCTCTAGATCATCTTTCTGATACTGATATGTCATCTCTGCCTGTTGCCAAGCAATCCAAACAACACAGGCAGGGTAGGTATTTGCTGTACAAGGACTTTCTTATACTACTGTTTAATACCGAATGGAAACAAAATAAACCAAAAAACACACCCATAATGCTACCCTGACCCACATTTTGCAGAAGCAGTGAATATTTTCTTTCCCCTTGAGGCAGGAGCTGCCAGCACTCTCTAGGGAAGAGCATCAGACCAACATACATCACTGTATTCAGGTTTCCACAGCTGACCAGGGTGATGCAGAGGGGACACAGAAACTGACACGCAGGCACCCAGTGACACCCATGCACCCAAGCACAAGGAAACCACCACCCTATCCTAGGGATTGATTATAGCAATATCCAAACACAGTGGTGAAGGGCTGTGTTATAACCACTACTGTCACTACTAACCCAACTATATTGATCATTCAATACTTTCTGTTACTGAGAGGTGTTTGCAGCCAGCCTTTGAAATGTTGCAGAAAGAATCCCTGGAGCTATGGAAATGCATTTTCTTCTTCCATAAAAATTCATCTCGATTTTGCTGAGTTATGAACTTTGAAAATGGAAAATTCTCTGCTGTCCTTTCATGTCTCCCCTAGAAAAGGTTAGCAGTGGATTTTCAAGCTAATTGATCATGACTGGTTTTGTGCCTCAAAGGATGTCTGTGTGCACACAGCAGGGCTGGGAGCACTGAGGAGGGCCAGCTCCAGACCCCTTGATAGGAGCTGCTCTTCCAGTGAGAGCAGTTAGCAGGGCAAAGGCAGGTTGCAGCAGCTTTATCTGTCATGTGAAGCTCTTACAGGTCTGATGACAAGCTCTGGCTGGATCAGATGTTGAGGAAATGAAAAGAAAGAGAGGCTGCGGTTCTTCAACCTTTCCGTCCCCTCCTGACTCCTGGTGGGCCACCCCTTGTCCTGTCAGCAGGACCCTACATGGCAGCTTTGTACAAGCACCACCTGGTGTGGCCAGACATGGGCAGAGGTGGTAGCAATGCTGAGTGTATCCTTCCTAGTAATAGTGGAGAATGAAAGCATACAAAAAAAGACATCCAGTTATAACTGTATAACATAACAGTTATATAATTGAGCTTTTACCTCTTTATTCAAAACTACGTAGAAAGTGACATTTAGCAATAAATTAAAAGAATTCTATTTAGGCTTCAAAGTCAAGCACTGGACATGAAGGAAAGAGGTGATTAGTGTGCAAACCTTCATTCTGTCCCCTATCTGCAGTATGCTACAGAATTTAATTGCCAAATCACTCGTGCCTCAGGGAGAGTCCAAATGAAAGTTCAAGAGGCAGAAGAAAGGCAATTTAAATGCAGCATTAATTTCCCAACTTTGCAGTATGCATTTTTGCATCCTGAGTAGCTATTTTGAATGTAATTTATAAAACAAAGAAAAAAAATAAAACAATTTGCAGGAAAGAAAGTACAATTATTTATGAATGAGAAACAAAGACAGAGCAATCAAGGAACCTGTTCAGCATCACACAAAAAAATGGCAGTGGAGAGGGAACTAAACATAGTTTCCCAGTAGAGTTTTTGATCACAAGAAACTGACCCACTGGGGAATACTTCTGTGCAACGGTTGTTTAAATTAAGATGATTTTTTAAAAAAAGTTTTATCTATAATGGCTGTATTTTTATAGTGTGTTGGACTGTCACTTTCTCCTGTACTTTAAAACAAAAAAAGCCCTTGTCCTAATTCACATGTAATGATGACCAGAGTAATATAGGAACTTTTTGTATTTTTTACTCTTCAACTTCTTTCCCTTCCAGGATTTTGCTTGCATTCATTTTCTTTATTGAAAGATGAATTAACTTTCCTGCAGGCCACCCTTTCCTCCACCCCACCCTCATGACTGTAGGGTCCCCGTGTGATGTGGATGGCTTTCTGCACTTCTGGTATGTGATTCTCAGCACCCTTTTCCAGGGAAAGTAATTGCCCATTAGTTTTCCATCTCCACATATGTGCCAGGAGATCCTGGCAGGTACTAGCTGGCCTTGCTGAAGAACAAGGTGCTGCAATTCAGCTACCTGCAGCCTGTACCCACTGGCTCCCCTGGATGGCATTCATGGATGTGACAAACAAAACAAGTGTGTCTGGAAAGTTGTTGAGAGATCTGGTTGCCTCAAAAATCCTTCTCACTAGACAAGGGTTTTTGTGGTGTGCTGGGTGACCTTTCTGGGTCCAGGAGCTGCTGTGGAGCTGCTCTGACCAGGGAGCATGAAGCCTTGGCCTTGCTTGTGAGGAGACTCAATGGTGTGATCTCATCAGCTTTAGCAGAAATGTGGTTGTGGCTTCATCCCTCTTTCATCCTTCCTCTGCCCTGTCTATGTTCTCCATGGCCAACACAGCACCTAAAGCCTCCACAGGAGGACTCTTTCCTCTGCCATAATAGGGGGGACACAAGAAGGAGGCATATTTCTCCCACCACTCTTGTCCCACTCTGTGTCCCCAGCTCGCAGAGTCAGCAAAACTGCTTTCCTCAGGAACTTCTTCTCCTTCCCTCCTCCTGCCACGTGCCCAGCCTTGACATCTTCACGGAGGGCAGCACCTGGCTAACCCTGCCCTACAGCCACCAGATACACCCTCTGGTGATGAGCCCCCCCAGGAGCACACAGCTGGGACGCAGGGCTGGGTGGCACCAAGGGGACCCCTCCAGCAACAGCAGCCTCCTTGCCATTCATCCCAGCCTCCTCCAGGACCACAGCTGCCTCCTTCCTTCCTCCCAGCTTTCTCTAGGAAAACGGCTGGGAGCTTTGTGGATTTTGTTCCCTCCTGGGATGCAGCTGTGCAGCCCCTGTGTCTGCAAGGTTTGCTGTGCTGGTAGCATTGGGTCTTGTATGGGCAGCAGGGTTGAGGGCAGATGGGGAGGCTCCTGGAGCTTGGGCAGAGATATTCCACTACACTCAGGAAGGCTAATGCTAGAAGGGTTAAGATGTATGCCTGAGCCAGCAGGGATAAATATATATATAAAAAGAAAAAAATCTCTCTTCAGCCTCTCTTTATCTACATATATGGCCTTCAGCTCTGCCTCCCACCAGATTACAGATGTATCCCTGCAGCTCCCTGTGAAAGAGCCAGGGCTTGATTGAATCTCTCAGAATGCTTTAGGTACAAGATCATCCTCCTCTTAGCCTGAACTCTTAATGAAACTGTCTGGATGTTTGGAAATCATCATTTAACCACTGCTTTTTTTTTTTTTTATTGCATGTCTCCACTCTGCCATCGGGGCACCTGGTACACACAAAAGCCTTTACTTACTGCAAAGGGTTTATGACAGTCAGAAATGGAAGGGACACGCTGGTCAATACCTTGAGATAATTTTGCAGCTCCCACTCCACATAACCACCTTGGAAACTGTTAATTGCCCTGTGGGCTTTTCTGCAGAAAAATAATCTTTTCCCAGTCTTTCCAGGTCACCCCTCTATTCCTCTGCCTCCTCAGAGGGTGCAGCTGTATTTCCTTTGCATGCACAGATGAGTAACTCTGCAGAAAGCTGAAGAACCTGCTCAGTGTTGATGGATAAAGGAGAAGTGAGGAAATCTGGGTGATTTTTTGTGAAGATCTCTGCTGTGGCACACACATTTTACTGGAGTTTAATACACGCTCACTAAAGTGACTGGGATGCTTGACAATGAAAAAGAATCAGCTCTTTTATTTACTCCTAGAGTTGCTGCATCTCCCTTTTGGTGTGGTGCTGGCCATAGCTTTTTTTCCAAGACAGGCAAGTGATTAAAGGGCCAATCCACGTTGGGGTGGGACCAGACACACAGCTTTGAAGTTACCAATTCTGATAGCAACCTAATTCAGGCTTTTATTTTGCAGCTCATCTCCAGGACAGCCAAGGGCTCATGTGTATGGTGAGGCTCACAACCACAACAAGAAGCAGGACTCTCTCCCCCCAGCATGGCTCCCATCAGGATCATTGGCTGTATGGATCCAGAACACATGGCAGCCAACTCAGATGTGAGGAAGATACTAAAGCACTTGAAAAGGCACTGCTGAACTTCCCTGTCTCTTTTATGTCACTGTCTTTTCACGACCAAATTAGAGTTGGACGGTTTGGTCATAAATGCCTGGGAAAGCGTAGAAAACAATGGCAAATTCCAGCCAGTTTGTAACATAATTAATGAGTAGTTAATTACCATGGGTGGGAAAGCCTCGCTGCAGAACTGCAGCATGGAGAGAGTGTGCACTGTAAAAATAGAAAAAAGACAAAACAGTGGTATTAAAACAAAGCTAGTTTTCAATGAAACAGATGCTAAAATATTACAAATACCCCAACAGACTAAACAAAGACACGAGCTGAAAAGGAATCATATTTGTTACAAAGAAGCTTTGACACATCTTTCTGGGTTTCTTTACCAGCTTTCTTTCCCCAGCAGCAGGGTGCCTGGGCTGGGATGCAGTTTCTCCAGGGCTGTCCTGCAGCCTGTGACACGGGCAAAATTAATTCCTACCCAGCACTGAGCCCAGACAGTGCTTTTTGCTTTTTCAGCTGTGTGCCACCCAGGTGGCTGGTGATGTTCCAACACCAACCAAGTGACATCTCTGCCTTGTCCCAGGGCCTAATCCACCCCTTGGGCTAAATGATTTTGGGATTTATAATGCAGTGCCTAGGCTAGTGGTTGGAGGCTGAAGGTTGGAGGGATTACCCTAAGGCATAGCTGCTTCTGGTCATGCTGCCTTATGGGCACAACCTGCTGGTTTTATTAGCTTTACCCCTATGGCAGGACCCTGTATGGTTTGCACATGTGAAATAGCTGCTCAACCACAGCTTGGTCTCATTGTCTGTCTCCTGGGCCTGCCTCAAGGGCTGGATGTGGTGACATTTCCATGTTATCTAAATTAGACCCAACCTCATCAGACCTCAACTCCTTCCATGAAAGAGTGGCATCTAGTCTGCTCCAGGGATCTCCTGAGTGTCTGTGCCTAGAGGAGTTTCTTCTTATCACAGTTTACAACATTTGGTTGTCACTGCAGTTTATCCCAGGCATGTTTAGTGTTTTATTTTCTCCTTGGCTTCAATGTCTCCTCACCTTATAGTCTGTATTTGTGACTGGCTCACAGGAGTGGTTGCTGGGTGTTGCTGGGTACATCCACCTCAAGTGTGAGATGCAGGCAGCTTCCCTTTGCCCATTGGTTCATGGCTAAGTCACATTAAAATGCCAGGCAACATTTTGAGAGCCTTGCTCACAAACAGGAGCATTTACTCATACAAATGCACTTCTTTGTGTTATGGGTGTGCTCCTATGCCTGTTTAATGGATTAAAGAGTATGACCTCTTAATCATGCTATTAGGAGGCAGATGTAGCTCTAATTGGGTTTTACCCATCCTTTATTCTCCCTAGACCTCCAGAAAGTCACGTCTACAGGTGACTCTTCCTGAGACAGTCTGGAGGTATGGAAAAACAGGCAGGGAGCTCAGTACCAAGGTATAAACCTCTTGTGTAATCTTGCTACTACATATGTAAGGAAAAAGGAAACACAATAGGTTGTTGGGCCAAATTTATCCTTCAGTTCAGTTAGAGGAGAGATTTAATCATAACCACTTACTGCTTCTGAGTGCCATGCAGAGCACAGTTTATGTTGCTTGACTCTGATCTGAAGAGGGAAGTGATACTTACTTAGGACTTTCTCAAAGTCTGACAAAGCTTCAAATAACTACAAGGTTAAAAACACGGGACAAAGCGACTATGGTTAACTTGCAGTCTCATAATTTTACAGAAAATCAAAGTAAACTGTGTATTCCAGGAAAAACTATTTCCCAGTATATGTTTCTTACAATTTCTGCAAACATTAATGTGCCCTTGATTTAAATTAACTGTTTGGGTTTGTTGGTTTGGTTTTTTTTATTGTGGAAATTACCCTTCCAGTATCTGACATTCACACGTATTTCTATTTCTCAGTCACACATACATCTTTTTTTTTATTTTCAGTTGCATCAGTCCCATCTCCTCTTCATTTTTTAGAAGTTGCTCTTACTTAGACAGAGGTAACTGCAACTTCGGGAAACAGTCCTAACTTGGCAGATATTTTCTTAAGAACATGGTGTATTTTGACCATCTGAAGAGACATTACTCACAATGAACTCTGCTGCTAATTCATTCAAGATCATTCTGGAGATTTAAGAAACTTTGAAGCATTATCTTAGAGTAAAAAAATACATTAAAATACCAAGATTTGAAATAGTGCTTGATCATTTTCAAAGATGTGATATGTTGTTCATAAGAGCAAGAAACCCAACTGAATTCAGTAACCCAAGCAGACCTTTCTATGCACCTCCAGTGGCCTATAAAACTTCCCTTCTTCATAGCCAGGCAACCAATAGCTGTGACTAAACCTGAGATTATACATAGCAAAGCAATGACCAAACAAATTTTTTTTTGTGTCTACAGATGATGGCTACGGATTCATAGGTGTTGAGGTACACACCAGTAACACTCTGTATTTAATATTGATCTTAGTTTATGACCTCAGGTAATCTGCAAGAGGAGCAGAACTTTTAGCTCTGAGCTTCTTATTTTGGTTTTAAGTTCACAAGAAACTAAACTAAGCTTCTTTAAAGGATTGTTTCAGTCATTAAAAAGATGGTACTTCTTTCCATAGCACATTTTGCTAGCAATGGGAATTACATATTGTACCAGCCTGTGAGTCACATTCAGATTTATTAGTGAGGGATGCAAAATAATTTTGCTGTAGGAACTAAGCTGGAAAGTGGGCAGACTTCAGCCTTAATGTTTTTAAACTCTTAAGCCTGACACTCCCACTCTTTTCTGTATTTGAGCAACCTGAACAATTTTATTTTAATACAGTTTGCACATACAGCACATTCCCAGGTAATCATTTTAAGTACACTTATATTTTGGCAGCAGGGTGTTACAGCAAATGAGATGCAACAAAACCAAAGAGCCCTTGCTTAGGCTCTAAATGACAAACTAATGCTCAGATTTTATGTCCCTGTTTAACTTCCACTGGACTGAAGTAACAGAGGTGGGTCAATTAATCCTCATAACAGGAAGTAATTGCATTGCTGTTCCAATCCAGTCTGCAGAGAAAAACTCATGTGCTATTTTCAGAGAAAGCAACTGCTGCAGCAAGCCAGGGTCCTGGTCAATTTATTTAGTGTCAATTTGTGACAGCCTCCAAGATCTGTGTTGTCACATCTATGCATTTAATGTCATGGACCTGGATGTAATTGCTTGTCATGAATGTTGCAAAGTCCATTAAAGACCTTATTCCCTCCAGGAGGGAACTAAACCTGCACCTGTGATGTGTGTGGCAGTGGCTTTGTCTGCACAGACCTGGTGAAGCTCTTGCACAGCATTTGCTGTTTGTTCTCCAGCCCATCAGATACCAGGAGATATTCCTATCAGCTTCAGCAGCTGCCAGGTGTGTCCTGATGACTTCTTGAGGAGTGTGCTCACACAGCATGCAGGTATTTCATGATTCATTACCTCCATTGCAAGAATGGTCCTATGCGTTATCTAGATTATAATTAAAGATTATGAGATAGGAAATTTCCTCAGAAGTAATATGATGTCTTATATTATGAACATACTATGTTCAACACAATAGTATCTGAGGCCTGTATCTTAAAAAGGTGACGAGAACACACAGTGCAGTGATGCCTGGTTTATAGACTAACAGGTTGAAGATGTTTCCTACCCACAGGTAGGATCTGGGGACACTTGTGTACCTAGAACAGGAGGTACCACCACTAAGGTGAGATAAAGGTGTACTTTAATTTTTTTTGCACCTTCCTCAGATTATTGTGCCTTCTAGTCCTGAGACCACTCCAGAAAAAAATGAGGACTAAACACAGCAAAAAGAAGATTGTTGTATATGCTTTTCTTTTTCCAAAGAGGAGGCAGTTCTCATTATAGCCAGTAATGCATTGTATGGAGCTCCCAAGATGTATGTAACAGATAGTATTCCTTTCTCTTTCTGAGGAAATGTCCCACTAATTTCACATATATTCTCAGTTCTTCTTTGATCTAGTCCTACTAATTTCACACATATTCTCAGCTCCTCTTTGATCCAGTAAATGTGCATGGAGACCATATTCTTTGTGCTTCTTGCAAACTAGCAATGTTTGCTGACTTTACCTCCTTCATCCCATGTATACTTTGGATCATGCCTTGTCTTCTCTGAAAGTATTAATAGTGTCTTTGCCATTAGCTTGATGCTGAGAACCAGCAGTAAACCCAAACATAAATCTTGCTAGAATTCATTTAGACAATGGCTAGATTAATTTTCTATTTTAGAATTTATATAAGTCATTTTTCATGTGTCTGTTTCTCTGCAAGAAACTTCATATATGTGGGCCCTTTGAGTAATGCCCCAGCACAATAGAAGTCCCTGAGATTTGTTTTCCAGCATCTGAAGATGAGCAACAAGGCTGGTGAAGGGACTCCAGCACAAGTCCTGTGAGGAAGGGCTGAGGGAGCTGGGGGTGTTCAGTCTGGAGAAGAGGAGGCTCGGGGGAAACATCATCACTCTCTACAACTCCCTGAAAGGAGCTACCTAAGTAGCTGCCAGTAAGACAAGAGGGCATGGTCTTAAGCTCTGCCAGGGGAGGTTTAAGTTAGATATTAGGAAAAAATTCTTTACAGAGGGAGTGATCAGACATTGGAATGGGCTGCCCAGGGAGGTGGTGGATTCTCTGTCCCTGGAGGTTTTTTTAAAAAGAGACTGAATGTGGCACTCAGTGCCATGGTCTGGTAACCACAGTGGCAGTGGATTAAGCGTTGAACTTGATGATCTCAGAGGTCCTTTCTAACCTGGCTGATTCTGTGATTCTGTGATCTTTCACTGATACAGGCAGAAGTAGGGGGTCATTGAGCAGCATTAGAGAAAGAAGAGATAGATTCCCATGACAGCTGCCTGCAGAGAGGAAAGACAGGGCCAGCAGCTAATGTTTTATTGATGGCAATGCAGACATACACTTTCCTATGAACTGATGCGGTGTCACTACAGAGCAACATGGGAAGGTTTTCTGCTGGGCTCTGATGAAGGCTTAGAAGGTATGATGGCCATCTGCCTGCTGAGCATCAAGTACCCTGCTTTGGTGAGTATGCAACTGAAAAGGTACAGGTGCAAATATTAGGGAATCACTTTTAAGGTATGGACACAGTAAGGATTTCCACAAGACAAGTAAAAGCATACAGCTGAAGGTATATCTATTATGCATTTATCTCTAATTTTTCAGTAGGTCAAATTCACATCCCTCATGTCTGCCTTCAGAGTAGCTCCAGAATAGGGCACAGGATAACTGCAGGCCCACTTCTACAGACTCACTCCTTTTTATAAACATTTCATCTGTGTAAAGACTCTTATGTCCCCTGGCAAGGATGTGTGAAGCAGCAGCAAACAAGGCTGCTCAGGATTGGTCTCAATAAGAAATCCTGGTTTTGCTGTAACTACAATTGGTTTCCAGTTACATCTAATTAGCCAGCACAACTACCAGTGTTTGACCAGACAAAGATGAACTGGAGGAAAACTGGGGTTTCTAACTCATCATTTGCAACTATACAAGGGAAGATTCAGATGTCCTTTTATGAATATGACTGACAAAGTGTAATAATTAATGTCTCAAAAAAAATGAGCTGATGAGGAGAACAATACATGATTCCCTCAATGAAAAATCAGCCTTTCTGGTACGAGCTAATTCATAATCATCTGGCTTGAATTACAACACAACAAAAATTATTCCTCCCAGTCTTCTATGTAAAAGAGAAAAAGAAATAATTAGCATGGGGTGACACAACTGCAAAGGGTGTCTTTAGTTCAATCATGTAGTCCGCTACATTAGCCACATGTGGAATTCAATATTTTGATAACAAATGAGAGCACTTACTATATTTCTCATTGTATAAATGATTCTGCAGCCATTGGTAAACAGAGTTATGTAAAGGCCTGACTCACAGAATGCTATACTAAAAGAACAAATTGATGGGCAACATCCCATGAAAGGCTCCAATATATCTGCAGATTTAATAAAATTATCGAGGAGCTGCAATCACAAGTTTATCTGGAATATTTTCCTTTTAATACTGAATGACAGACTCCCTTAAAGTAGCATCAAATGAGAAAATAAAAAGGAAAAGTCTATTATCCTAAATTGATTCTTATAGCATGAAACAGCTTAGGAAAAAATAGGAGGAGAAAAGGAAAAATTGGGCTGCCAGGAAAGCAATCTTCTCAATTTCCTAAGTAGAAATTGTATGAAGAGTTATACACAAAAATCTCTCAGACTGGTTCTCTAAAATTATGTAGCCAGTTCTCATCAAGAGTGGTTCAGAAGAAAAGACCTCATGCAAAGCTGATACTGCTACTTGACAAATCCAAGATCTGAGTGGGACACGTCATTGCTTTCTGAGTACTGTGAAATGAAGAAGAAAAGCTACTGTTGGTGTTCCTTCTTCTTGTATTATCTTTTATAATGAATGAATAATATTCTACTCAAATACACTTTAGTTCACTCACTGATGAATCAGGAGACCCTCCCATCAAAGATTCCTGAACATCTGCAGAATTTGAGCTTTGATTTTTAAGCAAAATCATTTCTAGTTTCTGTGTTTGAAGAGAAAAAACCTTCCAAGTGTGAACTGGATGCAAAGCAGTGCTGTTCTCTGCTGTGAGATGGGATGGCAAATCAATAGTAGTATGCAACATCTCTTCCCACCTCCCACCTTTCATCTCAGTAGGCTGAAGGCTCTGAAGGTTGTCTCTGATTTTAGTATCAGTGTTACTCTCAATTTATTTTTCTGACCAAGGCTCTGAGGAACATGGAAACAGGAATGAACAGTCCTTCTGGGTCACTGTTTGACTCTCCCCCCACGGCAGCACTGCAACATACAACTCTCTCCATAAATAAACAGCCCTATTTTTTTTAATATAACTCTGTATTTTGGCCTCTGTCCCTATTCTGATTAAAGGTTTCACTGCTCCAGGGGAGCAGGTACTTTCTTCTAGAACTAGGGCCAAATGTATTCATGATCAGTTTATGCCTATTTGATCATTTGCCAGTATCAATCTTCAGTGTAAGTAGCTGTTCTCCTTTCTTGATGTCAATGTATTTCACAGTAATTGCACCCCTCTCAGACTTCATATGCTAGACTAAACAAGCAAAGCTCTGAAAGTCTCCCCAAAGCTGGCCCCCACTTCCCTGATTCTGCTAGAATTGTATAGGCTTTTTCCAATATAGACCAGTATATTGCATAAGTGGCAATAATATTTTCCTAGTTTTGTTGGGAAAAGCCTCCCGAGAGGCTTTCTTTTCTTAATACCGGAAGGTCTGAGAACAAAAAATCCCAATGAGTATTACCCAGACTGATGAAGTTATTTAAAACTTTCCTATGGGCACCTAACTGATGTAGTGGCAACTGTTTTGACTACTGACAGAGAAGTGGTAAGGCTGAGGTCCCCAGGAAAAAGGGAAACAAAGAGTCTTAGTTATTATTTCTTAAGTAATTGGTTTTTTAAGACTTTTTTTTTTCACAAAGCCCAAATGCTCTTCTCATATTCCTTTTTCCTGCCCAGGTGCATGACACTCCCTGCTTCACAACAGAAACCAGTAAGGAAACCCAGGAACTGGGCAGGGCAACAATGAGGCTGGGACCCAAAGGGACCTGTCAAGCCTGGCAGGGGGGAGAGGGAGCTGGCAGGCAGCATCCATCCCAAGGACACTCCCTGTCCAGTGGTACAACTGCAGAGTGCTCCAGCCAGCCCAGCACTGGACATCACCCAGCGAATGGTTGCCTTATGCCATCACTATTAGTTTTCCTGATTTCCTGACAATTATGGGAATTTTCAGGAAAAATACATTATAATAAAATGTAAATAGCACATTGCCTCTGAAACCGCCTGTAGCTGAGTGGGCAGCATAATGTCATTATTCAAGCTTCTAAACAACATCATTTCTATTGGAACTGATCTGACACTCATAATTGGTATTAATGGGTTGTATATTCAATTTAGTTACCTTCTCCTGAAATATCACCTTGAAATTTTCCACTGCTGATAGCATGCCCTGGTCAGTCCCCTTCCAGAAAAGGTAATTGAAATGTGGCCAGAGACAGAGAAATGAAAAGCAGCAGAGTTGGAGACAGAATGGTTATGGAAGAATTTTCATAAGAGGAGAGAAAAGGCAGAGGAGAAAAAGGAACTAAAAGGGACCATACTAGAGACTGTCCATATTTATGTATGATGGTGGTATCTCCTGCTGGGGATCTCTCAGTTACACAGATACAGGCTAATAATTTTATTTTGCTTTCTGCTTGGCCCAGGAGAAGAGTGCTGGTCCTCTCATTAAGGTGAAGCTCCAGTAGGAGGAAAAAGGGCCAAGCATGCGTGGTGCCTCAATTCATGCTGACCTGATCATCACCAAATGAACTTTGCTCAGACTGCAGGAACACCACTGCCCGGAGCTCCCTCATGCATTGCACTGCTTGGAGCACCAAGTCACCACCAGAGAGAGCACTTCCAGACCTTTTGGTCAAACATAAAGCTTGGATTCAAGAACTGAGGCAGGTGGTTATGCTTGAGATCCTTGCAGACCTGCTTCATGAGCAAACAGTTTAAATATAACCAACATGTAAAGCATGGCCATCCTCTGGAGTGTGCTGGTGGAGAAGCCACTCAAATTCCATTATGGCCGAGCCCATAAAGACACCTTAGCCTGAATTTAAAAGCACTTTGTAAATCTTCCATCCTTATTTATGAATTCTAGATTAGGCTTAAAACACAAGTTGTGTGGTTTGATCTCTGAAAGTGAGTACTCAGGACCACTTTGCCAACATTTTACATTGTCCTAGGCACAGATAGAAGCACCAAGCCTTGATCTTGAAGAAATGAGTGCTGGAAGCCAAGGTTAGGCAGAGAAACAGTTCCATTACAGTACCTTCTCCAACATTATGATGAAGTAAATTCACAAGCTTGCTTCCACAGATTTTGCACAGTTGAGGCCTTTTACTCCCTTTTCTGGCTGGATATTTATTTTCTTGATCTATGCTACTTTGAAACTGTAATTGCAATTGTCATAGTTTTCCAGTGCCTGCTTTCCATAACTATTGACCCCACTGAGGATAACATGGGAAACCAAGGTTCTCATGCACCTCTCAGAATGTTTGACAGAGACACAGCACTCTGGAAAATTTGCTGATCACCTGTAATCTTAGAGAATCCAATACTAAAAATAAACCATGTAACCAGAAAAAAGAAAGAAAGATGATGTTATCTGAATGTACGACCAGTGTCCTCAGAAATAATTGCTTGAAGTGCTTGAAAGAAATCTGGAGCAAAATAGTTGTTGAGATGTTTTCACACTGCCCAGGAAACACAGTGCTGAGTTTACTGGGATTTGCATGTTAATTCTCTGCAATGTTACTGATTATACTCAGAAACCTCTTGCTGTGGGGGTAGGATTAATGCAAGATGGTACTGATGCAAATATAGCTTGCTTGATGAAAGTGATCTGGAAAATCATTTGACATGTTCAGTTAGCTACATCCTGTTAGGCACATAGCAAACTGTGTTTAGAAGCTGATATTGTTTCTGTGCGTCAAGAACATAAATTCAAATCCAGATTTCATAAAGACAGCAAAAGATGCACTTACAGGAATGGGAGAAAGTATAGGTTAAAGCACACAACTGAGTTTCCCAAGTTTAATGAGTCAGCACAGACCGCTTGAGTTGCTGCAGGTAACCATGTACATGCCCTTCACATGTGGCAAATGTGAAGAAGAACATTGCAGAGGGATTTTCAAGCTGGCAGGAGTGAGCACATGCCCCATGGCAGTGACCCAGCTGGTGTTCAGTAGCATGTCCAGCCAGGAGTCACATCATTCTCTGCAAAGTGGACACTTTTATGTTTTGGACTCACGAGAATAAGCTGCTACCAGCTCTCTCAGGGTCCAGTTCTGGGAAAGAAAGGAGCACCTGGCAGCATTAATGGGAGGGCTACCAGCCCTGTGCTGGGACCTCAGCTGCCTGTTTGAGACATGGATCTCCAAAGCTCTTTAAAGGTTTCTCTGATCTCTAGTGGTGCTGAATACAGCATCTTGCTGTGAATTTAGTGGGATCCAGAAAAGCTCAGCACTCCTGGAAAATGCTCTGCTCAAATCTAGTTGTCATTAGATATGTTTAAGGGGTTTTTTTCCCTTGTATTAGCTGCTTAAGATGCTGAGTCAGCACCTTAGTGTTAGGGATCATAGACAAGCTTCCAAAAGCAACTCTACCTCAGTCTGCACTGAACCAGTCACCCTTTATAGGAAGTGTTAGGGCAGAAGACAGTCACAGTCAGGATACACTGGTACTGTTCTTGCTAGCCCACAAATGCAGCAGTGGACATCTCTTGAGCTGTCATTACTTCTTCACTGGGAGATACAATGGTTTTCATTCTCCAAAGACAGATGTGTAAGTTCATAGATGGGCTCTGCTGCAGATTTGGAAGTCCCTGGAGTACCAGAAACCCTCCCCCATGTTAAAGGGTGCTTAGGTTTCAGGGCTTTCGCCCCAACATTTTAGCACTTTACCATGCATGGCTTGATTTTTGTATGAAAAAAAGTAATATTAAATAATAGTCTACATCCATTTTTTGTAGAAGACATAGCCAAGTATAAAGGTAATCTGCAGTTAAACTCTTTATTCAGGTTTGTGATGAGATTTACTCCATGTTCTTAATTTAAATGTTACCTCCATTTCTTGACCCTGCACCTCCTCTGCTATCTTGCAACATGAACTGCACTGGGTCAGATTCAATTTATACTAATTAGACAAGAACTATCTTGTTTCACATCTTAAAGATAGTTCTGAATGAAGAAGTATATTCAGTCTTTCTCTCTGAAGGAATTTTTACTTTATATACATAAGTCTTGATTAATATATATATGTCTGATACAAGAAAAGTATCAAATATTCTTCACTGTGTCCTTTCACAGCATGATTAGACTACAGTGTATCTTTGAATATTCTGTTTATTTAGAAAGCCTGTTTAGTGATTACATTTTGGGAGTATTTTAAACTGCCAAAATGATGATTTTTCCACAAATTAATAGCTTTACACATGTCAACCTTTTGGGCATTGTTATTATCTTTTAGCTTTTTGACTGAGACACAGAAAGAATCACAGTTGGAAAAGATCTCTAAGATCATTGCATCAACATCACCCCACTCCAAATAAATAAATAAATAGAGAAACCTATAAGAGGAAAAAACCCTTAAGCTCCTTTTTGTTTCTGTTTGGGGTTTGTTTGTTTGTTTTCTTGTCTGTTTGTTTGGGGTTTTTTTGTTTGCTTGTTAGATTTTTTAATAAACCTGCCTTCTTGCCTTTATTTCTTTCTGCTGAATTTGGCCAAAAAGGGAAAGAAAATTGAGTCCTACAGACTTCATGGAAACTGGTAGTGGGCAGATCAAGAAGTCCCAAACTACTGTCTGTCCCAGTGAGAAGGGCTGTGGGTCAAGCCCAGGTGTGCTGCAGTGAAGTGCCCTGCTCTGGGTACCGGGGAGGACCTGAGGTTGAAACTCCCCCTCCTTTACTAAGCCAGTGAAGAAGAGATGTCTCTCTCTTAAGCCCTCCAGCAGGGAAAGCCAAATGTAATAATTCTGATATATATTTACCATATAAAAACAACCAGCGGGAAAAACATTGTCCATTTTTTATCTTATATTGAAACAAAAAGGATATAAATCCAAGGCAAGCAAAAATCCCAGTAGTCACCTAGTTCATCATTCCACAATATATATAACTACTGTGGAAAAAAGGAGATATTTATTCTGTCTCCCTAAGAAAATCTCAGGCCCTTAATGTACTACCAACTACAGTAAGAATTATGTATGGATTATTTTAATGGTTTATTAGCACACTAGTGAACTAAGTACCGTCTTTTATTAGTATCATTTAAGTCTGTATGAGAAAAACATTATATAATTTATCTTCTAATAACAATAATAATCTAGATTTTTAAGGAAAGGCAAAACTGTCTAGATGTCACTTCCATTATGCAGCCACATAACAAGGCATGATCCTAAAAGCACGAGGCTGAGTTCATCATAGAACTGATAGCAAGGTAATTCAAGAGTTTTTAAATGCACTTTGTTCATGGTGGTAATTTACTCTCCATGTGGTGTCCTTGTAACAGCAAATAATATCTGTACTGCATAGGTAATTTTTTCTCATTCATGCCTTTCCTAAAATTTATCCATTGTAATTGCTCCCCAGATGCTACATCTTTCCCTAAATTACACCATTTTTGAAGTAGTTTCCAATTAAAAAAAAACAAAAAAAGTTGTACATGAGTGGACACACTAACTTACAAGCAAGGCTATTCTACTCAAGAGTACCCATTATATACAATAATGGTGATTTGTTTTGCAACACCTATTTTATGCTTTCAAGCTACATATAAAGCACTCTTGTCCTTCAGTAATTAAAAACAAGACAACACAAACAAGTGTTTTTATTCCTTTTTCTGTAACAGAGCTGAGCCTGAAGGGACAAAAGTTTGGTTCATGCTTTTATGTGCCCAGACAAAATGACAGCTCAAATAATGGGGCAGGTGGTGAGCCATTCAGGTGTCACAAGCAAAGGGTTAGCAGGTGCCACCTGATATTGCCATTAATATCATCTGGAAAGGTGAGTAAACAGCATCTCCCAGGAGCAGGAGCATTTGACATCCCTTGCTTGGTCCCATCTTGAAAGACAGCAGCTCTCCAGCTGCAAACTGCATCGTGCACCAACAGCAACCCCTTCACCAGTCCTGAGGGACCAGGACTATCTCCTGCTGGCTACTCGAGGGTCCTAGGCTACTCAGTTGTCACTGCCCAGGCTGATCCCTCATCCAGGCTGAGCAGAAGATGCAAAAAAAGCCCCTGTGGCTGGAGATGCCCTCTGCCCAAGGCTTTGTGTCAAAGAGCAGGGGCTCTTCATAACCAAAGTCACAAGGGCCACAGGGTCCTCAGCCCAGTGGTAGGGGCCTTGGGTTTAGAAGTGGTAGTGAAGATGAAGACATTTGGCTAAAGAACTGACTGAAAAATTAAGTTGGAGATCTGGGAGGAACAAAAATGCCTGCAGGTTGTCACTGGTGCCTTCAGAAAGCATGAGCTTTGCAAAATGAAAACATTACATGAAAGCACACAGACTCTTAGAAAACATTATAAAAATTCTGGAGTCACCTCACCTGTGCTAAATCAACATCACAGCTCAGAGAGAGATGAAACTTTGGAAAAACTGTGAGTCAAATTCTTCCCTGCAATTCACTTCCACCCCTTTCTTCCCCCTTCTTCCCCTCCTCCCCCCCCAGGAATTACACAGGAGACACCTGAGGACACAATTTTACCGCAATGGGAAGAAATTTTTCTTACCAATAACAAAAAATGCAACAAAGCATTGGGACATTTAACAAACTGTCTGTGCAAAGAAGGTTGAGGAAAATGAAGAAATTATTTTAATCCTTCCCCTGGGCAGAATTTAATCTGAATAAATTATTTCCAGTGTGCATGACATTAAGTCTTCTCTGTTACCGATAGTCACACCAATTAGACAGGTGTAACCATTCTCATTTTGAATTTAGGATTCTTCAGCCTAGTGTTGATTTGTTCCTAACCAATGCAAGCTAACTGATGTAATTCCAATTAAATTTGAAATAAAAGTGTTTTAGAAGGTTTTAACTAAAACATCTTTGAAGCAGTCTGTAAGTCACTGACATGTAAACCTCACTGAAAAATAAAGATGTTCATACACAGACCTACACCAAAAGCATCCAAAGGTTTGATTTTCAGCCCATAGTTACTTCCCTTCTCATCATCACCCAGACAAACCTGTGGTCATGTACTCAGTTACTCTGAGTGGCTCAGAACTGTGTACATCTGATAATGTTGCAAGTCAAGGTAAGGAGGCTCCAAAGTGATGCAAGAGAATTCTTTAAAGGCCAGAAAATAGACCAGACCAAGAAGAGTAGAAACAAAAGAAGAAAAGTGAATGAAGGAAGATCAAAGCTTGTGACTGAAAGATTACCAGTCCTCAGGATGCTGCCCTGTTTGGAAAATACTAAGCTCTCCTGCTTTTTCCAAAAGGCAAAGTTTAAATCCCAGAGAGTAAAATGCTTTCCTTCCCTGAAAGGGCATTTTTGTAAAATGCTCAGGACATTCTTCTTAAAACCAGAAGGGAACCCTGGAGGCATTTTAATGCATAGAATTTTCTGGTTTTAAATAATATTGCTTTCTTATATTGGTAAAGAAATATTTATCATTAGATAAACATGGTATCTGTGGCATTCGTGGCATTTCCTAGAGTAACACACAAGTACTATTAAATAACTGTTCTTCACAATACCTGATGAGATAAGTAAATATATCCTATTTCTACATAGCTACATATTACCCCATTCTCTGGATGACAATGACCCAGAGAAGTTAAGTGATTTCACTGTCAGCTCCAATACCTCTGGAAGCCAACAAAACTTAGACAGGTGCCTGTACTTAAAAGTGTTAAGAAGATGAACTAAAAAAGTAATTTTAAACTTGGGAAGTTCCTAGCTGTCAATCCTGACCTGAATTTCCTGGACTATTTAAAACACAAATGTAAAAGCTTGTCACTGGAAGTTAAACAGTATTGGGATGATTAATTGGAGCTGCTGAGATGGGGTTGTAGGCCAGTGATGTTGTGTTTGTGAAGTTTCAATCACTTCTTGTGAGAAAACCTCCCAGGGCCAGAGAGTAGAGGAGGCAGAAAGCACTGTCTGCTGTTGTTAAAATGCTCCACTGATCTCATGCCTTTAAGGAGGCTCAGACGAATAAATAGTCAAACATTAACCTTTTCAGCTTAGAAAGGAAAAAAAACGTTGGTGCACAAGGCAAAGCAGCAAGGCAGTGAGCCAGCCTCTGTCTGCAGCTCAGCTGGAGCTCCCCAGCTGCTTGGTACCCCTCTGATGACAGATGTTCTGCTCCCAGTGGTGCTCCCAGTTTGTCCATCATGTCAGAGACATTGAGCATCACTTTCTCGTTTGAAGGGAACACTTTATTCAACTAATTTGCTGTGTAAGCAATGTGAAGACTACATCAGTGACTTAAGCATTTGCAGCAAGCATACAGAAATCACATCAACTGCTGGTTAACGTTGTTTCCAGCACTGAATTAAATTTCTGTGTAATTATTTAACAATAAAAGTGATACAAAGTTACAAATAAGAAGCTATTTTTCTGTGCTGCCCTGAGGCAGTGCTAAAGCATACAGCTGAAGTGAAAACTGGGGATGGGGTTTTATGCTGGAGTCTTTTCCTGAAAAAAGTCATATTCCATCTCTGGCTTTGCACTCATAAACCAAGTAAAGAAATGGCATTAGAAGAAGAAAACTTCTCAGTTGTTTCATTAATGTCTATGTAAACAGTGAACACTTGCCACTTAAGCCCTGGCAGGATTTTTTTTACATAGGGTCAACAACCACAGTTAGTGCAGGGTGAAGTTTCAAAAGAGAGTGGCAAGCCATCTTTTTCAAAAGCAGCATAAGCATGGTTCTCTGCAAATTTTCTCCTGGACTCAGCAAGACCTAAAGGACTTCAGCCCACAGAGAAGGTGGTACTGCAAACTTAATTAGTGAGTAATAATAGATGACATCCTTCAGAGCACCACAGTAACAGTGGAAGGAAGAAATAGCTCATCCTGAGACAAAAAGAAGGGTGAGAGTTTCACAACAAGATTAAATCAGAAGATTTTCTCAAAAAACCCCTATCAGTTTCCCTAGGCAGAGAGCTCAGAGGTGAAGAGTCTGGCCAGAATAAAGCAAGGATCTTGGGACAGCTAGGAGGAATGTCCCAGGGAGCATCTCTGAGTCTACACCCTATTTGCTGAAGGTTGACAGAAACTTGGACTTGCTTTTTGGAACAAGGATCTGGATCCTGTTGAGCAAGTCCCAAGGCACACAAACTAGACAGTAATAAAGATCTAACACTGCACTTAAGTATTATTTATTTTTATTTAGCCAAGTTTCATTCTTACATGGATTATGATGGTGAAAGTGATGGTGACAGCAATATTTTCTCAAAAGCCAAGTTACTGCCTCAGAAAAGAAAGGGATTTACAGCTTCCACAAAGACAGAAGGTATCACTTTATGGAGTTAAACAGTGAGATGAGTAATTGTCATCTGCTTACTACCATTTGTGCAAAATTGCTAATGGTAGATGTCAGACATAAGGTAGCATGCAATTGGAGCAGACTGTAAAGATAATGATAATACAGCACCTCGGAACAAAATTCAAGCTTTTTGTTTTGGTTGCTAAGTAAGAGAAATAAAATAGAAAATGTAATGTTTGTGCCACAGACATTGGGAAAGTGTTCCAGAATATTTCCTCTATTGCTGAAGTGTGTCACTCGATGTGGCAGCAAGGAGCTATTTTTGCTTCCAGTAGTCATTGATTATCCAGATTCTACAATTTGGTGGCATAAATGCTCAAAGTCTTATCAGCAGTAAACTAGCTCCCATGTCAGCTGGGAAAACAATTAACAGATTGAGAAGAGTGTATTTTTTCTGTCAATCACTGATACTTCAAATCAAAGAGTTATCCAAGTGTTTTGGATATGTATCTCTTACTCTGCATCAACACAGAGTAATTTATACCCTCCTGGATTATCTTTAAGAAAGAATGAAACTCTGCCAGAGCCATCTCAAATCACCAAAACCATTCAAAAGTGGAATGTTCTCCATTTTTACAAGCATCATCATTGCAGACATTAATCTTAACTTTGGGTGACAACAGTGAAGCTGAAATGGATTTAACCCATCTGAAATGGTGCAAATCGGGTGAAACACTCAATAGTTAAAATATCCTTTTGTTTCTAATAAAAAAATGTTAGTGATTTTTCCTCATTCCCCAGACTTTCACATTCACAAAGACTGTTCATGTTGTGTGCTGTGAATCCATGAAAACTTTAAGGCATGCCCACCAAGGAGTTTATTCATATTGTAGTAGAAGGAATCTTAAGAAGTTTTCCAGGTATCAAAAGTTATTTTTGTACATGAATTTAGCATTGACCTGTTGCAATTTTAACGTTCTTTAGGAAAGCTGAAGATGGGGATCACAGAGAGGCATATTAAATGAAAGAATATTAGTTATATTGTTTTTACAATGTGCCAACATTTTTATTTTACATCATCTTAAAGCAACAATTATATTTTTGTTTTCTAAAAATTATGATGTAATGCATTAGCTGGAGGATAAGCTATTAAAATTAATTCCTTTTCTATACATATACATTTTACTTTTAAAAAGAAAACAAAACATTAAAAGAAAACAGAAAAATGAAAAATAATTTACTCCAGGAAATTCGCTCTCAGATGCTTGATTTCATGTTTTAATTTCAATAAATTGAAAAAACACTAAATCTACCTTAAGAAAACTTTACTCAAGTAAACTTGCTGACTTTTCAGAAAGCTGTAAGCACTATAGCTTCAAACCCTGACCAAAGAGTTGTCAACTATTATTCCCATGAGATGCATGATGCAGTGAGAGACCAGCTGGGTGTGTGTATGTGTTGGGAGCCTTGCAGTAGAATATTGGGATATTTTCTTCCTTCAGATGCCAGTTCCCTCAATTTCTCTGAATTTGTGAAATGTGTTATCAATTCCTACCTCAAATGCAGCAGTGGCAAGGATCTTTTGTATGTGTGTGTAAACAGGCTTGGCCAAACTGCAGGAGCTGAATAAACACTTTTTATGTGAGACTAACTTTCAAACCAAATTTAATTTAAGCCACAGTAGTAAAACCTTTTTATTAGATTTTTGCTTTCAATAAAAAAAAAAGGTGTAGGAAAATTATTACAATGCATAAAATACCACTGTAAAAAAATACTGTTGAACTGATATTAATCAAATTGTTCCTCTAAGAGCAGTGGAAATGCAAACTGGGAAGAGAAATATCGAATATATTAGGAGAAAATAAACTTCTTAAGGTTTCATTTTCCTTCCTTTTCCTGTGAAGTACCTCACTGCTAGCCAAGAAAGTTCCCTTTTATGCATCTTAACTCAAACCCAGTTTCATCAGCATGTGAACTGATATGCCAAACTATTTGAAGAAGGAGCTCAGGAATGAATTTGTATTCCCTGCTGCCAGCTGTGCTACAAGGTCTGGCAGAGGGACAGGTGAGGAAAGGAACTTCTCAGTTCCCCCATCCCTAGAACTCATCTACAGTGATGTTAAGGAAGAAAATTAATGAAGGTTCTTTTCAGCTGTCCTAGGATTTGCTCACACAGTTCTCTACACTGAGTTGGGTCAGCCTTCCTACAATATTAATTTAGTTTCCCTCACATTGCTTTTCATAAAGTGTAGTGAATTAAGACAGGGATAGCTACATCATTCTACAGTGTTAAAGTGGAGAAACAGATGCCAAGATATGCAGGGATTTACATAACCCTGGTAATTAAAGGGATCTAAGGTGTCTGTACAGCTTGGAGAAACAGGCCTCAATGCCTGCGTGGGTATCACAACAGAGAGAGATGAGATTGGCTTTAATTTTTAAGAGTTAAAAGAAATTAGAACCTAAATTGGAAAAAATTACAGAACCATTTGCATGCCATCCAGAGGTAACTTGATTAGTTCACTTAATATTTTTTTTTTTGCTATATGCACCAGATAGCCACCTAGCCACATTTGTTGTAAATACTGTAAAAGAACAATACATTTCATGACCTGCATGTGAGACACAAGCAGACAGATGCAGACAGAGGGAGTGGGAGTGGGGAGGTGAAGGGGAAAAAATAAATCGAGTTCAGCAGGAAAAAAAAAGCACAATACATCTTCATGTAAGCAATGCCAGACAAGCATGTTCATCCCAACCCACAGTAGGATTATTTCCTACAACATATTCATGATTGCTTTGTCTACTCTGGTTTTAATGCTTCAAATTATGGGGATTCTACCATTTCCTTTGAGAGCCTCTTCCACAGTCTAATGCCACTCATCCCTGAGAAGCTCTCCCTGCTCTGTGTTTTCAGCTGCCTTTTTTATTTCCATCTGAATATTCCAAGTTGTATCCTCTTCTTCCTGCTTTTTCCCCTTTCAACTTCCTCAGTGTTTCCACTTTTTAAATAATCACGGGTGGCTATCTGGGCCATCTCTTGCTGTTGCTTAGCAAGCTGAGCAAGCACTCTTTTAATCTCTCCTTATAACTCAGTTCCTCCAGGCAGCTGATGATTTTTATTGGTTTTCTATGAATGCCTTCTGATTTTGCCTTTTTTACTAGATTGGCCAAATCCTGACACCCCACTTCCACAAAGAGAAGAGAAGCTAACCCATTCATTCATAGCTATGATCCTGTTGCTTCTGTCCAGAAGGCACACATTGTTTTAAGTGCTTTAGGTCAAGGCAGTCATGCCTACACAAGAGCATTCTCTTTTTTCTAAATGTCTTTTTCAAATATCTTGCCCCTTCCTAAAGTTATTTTCTAGTACAGCTTCAGACCTGGCTTCAGGCTGAATCTCTGCAAAATTGGACACATCTCTTGCTGTGAGAGACACAGGAAAGACAATTTTTATCCAGTCAAGGCAAATGCTATGCTGAAGTCAAGGTCCTTCAGAGGTTTCACTCAGCAACCAACACCATGAGGCTATCTGTATCGACCATAGTCCCCAGTAGTATTTGACAGCTACAGGAAGTATTGTTAAGTAAAAATACACTTTCTTTTCTTTCTTCTGTAAAGACACACATGTTCAAATGGGTCATTGCGTGTAAATAATTTTAATGAAAGCATTTGTGTACAAAATCACTCACACGCTGTGTTGACCAAGGTCTCTGTTGGAAAGGCATCACTGATTTATTTCTTCTCTTAAAAGCAGATGAAACCAAACACAATGAAAATATTGCCACACCTGTCAAAAAGCTTTATTTGACAGAAAAGCATTCTACAAATCCTGACCATGCTAATTAATCACTGCATCCAAAATAAAAATAGTATCCTGATCTCCTTGAAGTCAGGAAGATTTCTACCACTTATTCCAGGAGATGATTAGGATGAGGCTTCTTATCTGTAAGTTTGAAAGGGTCCATTAAGAGCAGCTAGGTCAAGTCTCATAACTTGCTTCTTTTTCACTGGAATTTCATCAAACTCATTGTGCAGATTTATCTATTTGAAATGTCAGTCATCAAGCCTGGGCTCTGATCCTTTGCATAAATAAAGAAAGTCCCCTGATGATATCAGCTCTTGGGAAACAAGCAGGCTTTCCAAGGGAGGCTGCTGTGGCCCTTCATGTGTCCCTGTGACAGTATCTGACTGTCAGAACCCCAGGTCAAGGTTCCCATAGTGCTGGTCCCTGCCTGCAGTCAGCCCCAAGGGGTGAGGTACCCCTGCCTGCCTAGGGGGTCACAACAGCACCCCAGACCTCCTCCACAAGAGATACCACCCAGAACATGGCAGAGAGTCTGCTGATCTCAGGCATTTTCTTTTCTGCCAGATTAGTTCCAAGCCGAAGTGATCACTCTTTCTTTAAAAGGACAGAAATGTGGGGTTTGTCATGGCAGCCCCTTGAAAATTTCAGGTGCAATGATGTGAATGTTGAAATATTCCTCTTTAGGTCCCTTTAAGTAACTTCACAAAAGGAAAAATTTGGAAAGTGGGGTGAACATCACTGGTACAGATTCTGTAATGATCAGATAACCAGTGAAATAATCAGCACCTATCAGGACTGGGGAAGTAAAGGTGCAACTTGAGATCCTCATCTGTGAAGAAAGGTGGGTCACTGCAAAACCTCACCTTGCCTCCCTCTTGGCTGCCTCCATCATACTTGAAAAAGCTTCTCCCGTAGGAGGCTGCTGCTTTTAACTACTTCATCCCACATAAAACAACAAACAAACAAACAAAACTCAGACTCTGGAGCATTCTGGAACCCTGGAGCATATTTGAATTTAATTGCTCTTCATTGTTTAAATCTCACGGTAATGAACAAGAAAGACTTGGATAATTTTTTTGAGTATGTGTATTTGAAACAGGCAGTGCACAGGAAAAGGTAAAAGTCTTAACCCCTGTGTAGCAGAGTACTGGGGAAGAGACATTTGTACAGCCCTGAACAGTGTGCATGTTGCCATGCTGCTAGAAGTAATGGCTCAGCTAAAGAGAAGCTAACCAGGTGGCTCCCATCTTGCACTGCATTAAAGAATAGCCCAGGAGTTGTTACTAAAAAAAAGTTATATGACAATAAAACAAATTGCAGCACCAGAAAATTATGGGACTTTGTGTTTTTAAGCCTTGTTTATGGCAGGCAACCTCACTGAACTATCCCAACCAGTTCTACCACTGGTCTGGCTGAAGGGATGCTGGCATGGGCTGTGGCGGGGTATAAACAGCTCTCCTGTGTCTGGGGTTGGTAAGCAGAGAAACCAGGAGAAACCACCAGCCCTACACATGCTGTAAGAATCACTCCAGTGTTGATGCCAATTGAGCACAGCTGGCAAGATGATGTAATTTGTTTCTGTGTCCACAATGTATTAAAACATAACATGGTTTAGTGTAGTCGCAGCCTAAGCTTTAGCTTTTGAAGAAACTCCTACACCCTTGCTTTCCTTCCACTGACTGAAACGAAAAGCCAGTAAGCCAAGGTTGGCCTGGGGTTGATTATGACTTTTTCTTTCTACTCATGTTGTGTCCCACAAAGACCTGTTCTCCCACTGGGCGGCCCCAAGATTTTTAAAATGATAGGTGTTGTGGTGTCTTGCTCCTTCCTTCTTGTGAGAGATTTTTTAAAAATTCACTAAAACCCAACCCAAACAAATAAAACCCAAACCGACCAATCAACCAGCCCCTCCCAGCAACAAGAGAAAACAAAGAGGAGAAAATACATACAGGGAGAAAAACAGAAAGATGTTCCCTGTGAAATATTATTTGCTGATCTGAAAGGGAGTTTTAGTAAATGTTATTGAAACAATTTCTTCTTATGTTGCAAGGGTGCAATTAAGAGTATTGCTGGGTCAGTCCCTTTTACCACATTCTCCAGATCCAGGCTTGGTGTCAGCTGGTGGGTGAGCCTGGACACATTGCTGTGTCACCTCTGTTCTTCATTAGATTCAGATTATGGTACACTTCCATAGAAATGTCCATCTAATGACAGACATACCACAACTGCCACAGCTCATCTGGAATAGAGCAGAATCACTTATTTTGGAAAAGACCCCTGAGATCACCAAGGCCAACTGCTAATCCAACACTGCTGACTCCTCCATCGTCTGAATGCAGAGAATACAGGTGAAAATAGGGTACACTTTCACCTTCTAGGTGGGGAAAGAAATGGGGCTGCAGGGTGTCAAGGTACAGCTCCTCTTCCTGAGGCTGAATGACTGCCCGCCCTTCAGCGCATCCCCCCTTCCCCAACTCCTCGGTAAAACGGGGCCCAGCACACCCCTACTTCCAGGAGGGCTGTTGGGATGAAGAGACGATAACGCACTTCACCAGCCTCGCCCTGAAGCCACCTCACGCGTTCAAGGCTGCTCCGCACCCCGGTGGGGAGGCCAGAAGCACCGCGCAGCTCCCGGTGCTCTGGGTGCCCGGGGCTCCCCCGTGGGGCGGGGCGGACTGGGCCGTTCCCTTAGCGCGGGCGCGCAGCGTGGCGCGGAGCCCTGGGGCGCCCCCTGGGGGCCGGCGTGGGGCGCGCTGGGCGGCGCGGTCACGTGGATGTGACAGCGGCGCTGTGCTCGGCCGGCAGCAGTCGCGGCAGCGGCACCGCAGCG
>JAAWXA010000002.1:7032277-7134611 GCA_038090715.1 Florisuga fusca | reverse complement strand
GATCTTCACGATTGCGGAATTTTATTTTTTATATATATATATATATATATATGTATATAATTGAAAGCTTGTGGTGCTTCTCTTGGCGTGGTGGTAGACTTGATGCTCCGCCGGTTCCCGGTTTGGGAAAGCCTCTCATGCAACCCGCATATTGCAGTCGCCGTGGCTGGGAGGACGAGCAGGAGCCTCAGCCTGGCCGCCTCTCTTCAGCCTGGCTCCAGCTCCCTCTTTCCATGTGTGTCAGCTCTGGCTGAAGAAGGGGAGGCAGGCAGAGATTAGTGCCTGTCAGGATTGAGCAGGGGGATTGAGCGCCCAGAGTGCCATCAGTCTTGGAGACGATTTTCATGTATCAGATGTAATCTCTTCCTCCCAGAGGAAGAGTGGGGAGTATTTATATATAGTGATGCTAGGGTTGGCTCTTTCCTGAAATTCAAATTTCTATTAGCTGGGTTGTTTAAATAACCCTCCCCCAAATATCAGGGTTTATTCATCAGGAAAAGGCTCCTACACTTAGCAGAAGGGGCAAATGACCCAGCATGTCCCATATTAGTTATTGGAAGTGATCGATATATTGAGCTGTCTGTCTGTCTTTTTTGTAACGGTTTGTAAGGGCTCCAAGCCAGAAACTAAAATGTGCTCGAGCCAGTTTCATCAGCAGGGAGGAGCTGATGTTGACATTGTATTTTCCTTTAACACTTCGAGGGTGAGGAGGAGAATGAGCAACTGGGATTGCTTGTGGCTCTCATTTCTGTGCCTCCCCCTCCCGAGGGTGCCCTGAAAACCTGAAATAAGAGGAGTTAAATACAGTATTGCCTTTCTGTGATGTACTGCCCACGGATTGGCCGTTATCTGTGGTAGTGAGGGTGGGAGGAAGGACTGTTTGTATCACGGTGTGTGTAACGTTCTTGCTTTATGCAGAAAATGCTTCTTGGTGTCTTGTCACATCATTGCCTAGGCACCAATGAGATACTAAGTCAAACAGCTGTTAGTAAATGCATGCAGAAGACCAAAATCAAACTGGCATAGACCTTCAATATGAAATAGGATAATTCGTTTTACTAAAGTTATAATACAGTTTTGTTGTGCCATGTCTGTTGCTGTGAGCATTAGGCTCTGAGGAAGCAGGACGTGTTCTGCAGTTGGACATCTGTATCTGCACTGCTGTAATGTCCCTGGAGCTAGAGCTGGACTGAACTCAGCCCACTGACAATATATTTCCTTCCATACCACTGACATTACACCCTGTAGATAGCATGGCTTGTGTTTTCTGACTGTGGCAGGCTAAATGAAGATCAGTTGTAATTGGGAGGCTGATGAAGAGAGGGTCAGAATCCTGGTTTCAGTGCCTTCATCCAAGCTGCTCTTGATGTTCCCCTAGTCAAGTACAGTATAGTCCTCAATACCTGAGAAAATGAAATTGTTCACTACTTAAAGCTCCTACCTTTAGGCATCCATGTTGTGAATCCTGACTCATTCCCAAAAGTAATCCCTACAGATAGTGGGATCACTAATTTGTTTTTTTTTTGTTGAGCTGTAGGAGGCTGGACATACTCTGGCCATACTAACTGCGAGTTAAATGGTTTTCAACACAATGTTGTGCATCTTGACACCCTGAACTTGCTCCACCTCGTGTTTGTGTTTAACTTGACCGTCATGAGCCAGTCCACAGGCTTTGGTAGAGTACATTCACTTAGATACATTTATGCAGGTGCATAAAAGTTCACAAGACATTTTAAGGTGTCTGCTGCCTTCATGAAGAAGGAAACTGTTGAAGAGAATAGGCGGCTGCTTGCTCAAACATGTTCAGGTCTCATTGGTAACATTGGGAGCTGTGTGACTGCTGTAAATTGTGCCCCTTTTAAAAGTGCTTTCCTGAGTCAGCCTTGCTAGGAAAATATTTTTCAAATGCTGGATGCCTGAATTGGTTTGTTGGATTTTTTTGTGAGCATGAGTTTTTCAGTTCTGGTGCTGCTGAATGCTTTGGGAACTGCCACTTGAACCCAGGCAGCCTGGTTCTCTGATGCTAAAACCAGTTACCGACAGAGCAGCTTTAGGACCAGCTTCTGAAAGAAAGCTGCTGCTTTGTGGAAAGGAGTGACAGCAGGATTATTGCAAGATCATGTTTTGGCTCAGAGTTAAAGGTGTCTCCTTCCTAGCTCTTAGAAGTGTCTTGTGTCATAGCGTGGGTCCTACCCACGGAACGCATCTGAAAATCTAACATAAAATAGCTGGTGTCCATGTGTTTGTCACTAGCACAGCAGGAAGTATGCAGATGTTTTAATTGCAGACTTAACTGGTAGTCATCATACATTTAAATTTGGCCATAGTATTGCCCTCTTCCTTGAAAGCGAATTCTGAGTTCCTTGTTTAGCTGTGTAGTAGGCATAGCCTCACTCAGAGCAGGGGTGCTGGCAGAACCTCAGAAGTGGCTGCTAGACAGGTAGCACGTGCTTTCTAGATGACAGGACAAACTGCCTTTTTAAAATTTTCAATTTTATTTTTGGCGAACATCTAGGAAGTTCTGCACTGCTCGTTAGTGTAGAAGGAGGAGCGGTTCATTAGGAAGGTGTTTACTTGTAGTGGCAATTCTAACTTGTTGGTTATTGTGTGCAAGCCACATAACTTATACCTCCCCTTTGTTGTGGTCTGAATGGGCTTTTTTGTTTTAAACATAACTATTTGAAAGGTACTATGGATGCAAATTGGGATAATAATTTTAGTTTTTGATGGTTTAATGATTTAGAAGGTGAAAATCAGTGAGAGTGAGAAATGCAGAACAATACTCTCAGCACCTGTGTGTGGGTACTGCCCCGCACAGGGAGTGAGAGGTGGAGGGAGCCGGGCACTCTGATGAGTTCTGGGATTGATTTGTAGTGTTGTGTTAACCTTCAGGCGTCAATAACACTTTGTGGCAGGGTTTTCACTTAATTTTGGTAGGGGGAAAACTCTTCCATGTTTCTCAAGAACATAGAGGTGTTGCCAGCATTTTAAGTTTTACGAATATAAAAAGTTATGGAGTCATCTTTATGCCATCAGATATTCTGAAGACATTTGTTTGGCTTTGTTTGCATGAATGTGACTGGTGTTGGCATGTTACATACGTGTTTTTTGACACTTTGTAGTAGTTTCCACTGAGCATACTAAAGCTTGCATTGCTCAAAATTGTAGCCCTTCTAGGCTGATGCAATCAACGTGTCACTCTGCAGTAGTTGTTCTTTAGGGCTGCTTAGAATTTTATGAGGCTTTAGTTTTCTAATGATGTATGAAATGGTACGGGGTGGAAATAGATGAATCATCTTGTTTTTTATAATAGCTTGGGGGTTTTTAACTGAAGAACTGATTTAATAAGACCAGGAGTCCTGAAATGTTCTGTCTTGTGAAAAAAAAAAATAAATTGTTTGTAAAAATGAAGGGATTGTAGAACTAGACTTAAGAATTTTTTTGAAAAAGCCTTTCCAAATACTCATTTTCCCCTCAATTTAAGGGTATACAAGGTTTTAATGCCCTTCCAATTACTTCCTGAACCAAAAATAATTGGGAAAAGATGCTCTGTAGTTCTTCCAGTATTTTATCCAAGAGTCAGATAACATAGCAGAAACACTTAAAGAACCACAGATGCCGCTTGGAAAATGTGAAAAACATCTTGTTCAGAAACTGCTCTCCCTATATTCCGTTCTGTACATCAGTTTTAAACATCTAAGGCATAGAAGTGTTTTGGTTTTTTTTTCTTTTTCATATTTGGTAATATTTTTTGTTTGATTGGGTCATTGTCTGGCCAGGTTTTTTATTAGGTATAAGTCCTGTCTTTTGTCTGCATGTAGTCAGAGTTGAGGCCAGAGAACTGTAGTTAGCTCCTCTAGTTGTTATTTCTCCATAACATAACTCTTGATCCGTGGAGAGTTTTCAAAGTGTGAGAATTCCAGTAACTACCCGACCTCTGTGATTTGGGACACTGATCATCCTTCTAATTCACTCCTGGAGAGAGAGTGATCTGCTTAGCAAGTATCACCTGTGCAGTGAGAGAGTGTTAATACTTTCTGACTTCAGGTGAGAAATAAACTAAGAAATTCAATAGATTTGCTTCTTGTTCTTGTGAACCATTAGGGTGCATTTGGCTCATCAGTTCTTTTTCTGGCAAGGAGGACTAATTTATTCAAAATACATAAAGTTGAAATTTTCACTGAAGTTAGTTACAAGAGTTAAGGCTTTAAGAAAATATACCGAATGCCATGGGAATTATGATAACATCAAGAAAGCTGTCAAGAGAACCTTTTCTTTTTTTTGGAAGTTGAAGCTTATCTCATCAGCTGTGTCATTTCTTGAATAGTGCTCAAGTTGGAGAGGGACAGTATCTGGATTATTTTAACAACAGGTTAAATTCACTCACAAGGTAACCATTTGCATTTTAAGGTACTGGAACTTGAAGTTTTGGGGCTTTATAGTATCTACTTACTTCACTTTACTGTGATACATGGAGCTAAGGGCTTTTAATGGGTGGCGGTGTGTTGAAAGGACTCTGTGCCACTCATTGAGTTGACGTATATTGTAGTGCCTTGTAAAATAGACTATGCAAATCTCCAGGATGTTCCGGGAACAGCTATCCCGAAGGCATGTTGTAAATATACCTTTATTGCCAGCTGATGTTGAGCAGCATTGATGCCCAAGGGTTACACTTAATACATCATTCAGATGATCTTTACTGTATTACACAACAGACAGACTCGAAAAACTTTTCTCAAGGACGTGTGAAAATTGCCAGTGGGGTGTCAGCTTTATACGCAAAACAGGCTGTAAGCAGAGTATTTATAATGAGAACACGCGTTGTAAGGAGCTGCCCTTTGCAGCTTCAGGGTATGTCTGTGAGATCCTGCTGCACAGTGCAGGGAGCAGGAGCCAGCAATGCTTTCCCTTGCCAAACCGACAGCACAACTACACCTGTAGTTGTGAGTCAACATGCTGTTTTTCTCTGGAAGTGTATTGACCTGCCTGTGTTATTCCATTATAAGGGAAATGCTGTCATTTTGATTCAAATAGTCTTTATTCTAGCAAACCAAATATCCTTTGGTATAGAAGGGATTCAGGTTTAGCACACATCTTTCCTTTGTGTTTAATTTTTCTCAGGGAAAATATTTTCGTACTGTGTGAAAGGCAGATACAATAAACTAATTTTTGATGAAAGATTTGGATTAGGTTCAGCAGAAAGATCAATGTTTCTCTGAAGGGACACGAAGAGACTCCTTTAGGTTTTCATAGCTCGGAATGGATGTTTGTGGCATGCTACAGAGAATCCTAAATGTTCTATAGCTCTTCTATACTTAAAAATGCATTGACTGCATTTTAATTTTTTAAGAGGCTATTTGTATAATGCGTCAAGCAGGACATATAATTTTTTAAAAATAACTGCTTTAATTCCCCAGCAACTGTCAGACAAGATGACTCACTGCAGTATGAGAATTCACCACAGCACATCACAGATTTGACACAAACTCTTAATCCGTGTAAAATTATGCATGTATATTCCTCTACCTTCCTAGTGGGTGAGCTTCATTTTTGCCAAACTCCTCATGATCCCACTCTGCCTTCTCTCCTCCCCCACTTCCTTTTTTTCTTCTTTCTTGAGAACCTCCTTGCAGTCAGTAACCTTAGTCACAGGGTCTTCTACTGACTTACTAAGAATCTCTCCTGATCATTAATAACTGCCTCTGATTCTCTCTTTGAGAGAGGTGGTGTGTGGGTCATTTCCAAAGCATGACTGCTCTCTGCAGGGTTATTTCTGGTCTTTCCTTGTATTGCTAGGATAAACATACACTAAAAAACTGGAACTGGTTTTGTTTGACTCCACTTGGTGGAATGCATAAGGGAATTGCTCATTTTAGGCCTGTGAAAATTGAGGGTTTTTTTTCAGTAATCTTATCTAGTTTTTAATTGCTAGCCACTATTATTTATTGCTAGGATTAAGTATAACTTCAAACTATGTATAAAACATATTGGGGACATCATGATCTTCTGCCATAAAGAAGCAAATATAGGAAAAGGAGATACTTGGAGCAACTTGGCTTGAGATAGATGCTGGAAAGACCATGGCCATGGCTTTGGCTGCAGCCTGTGGCCACAGAAGAGGAGGCTTTTGCCCTAGAGACTTGTGGAGTCTTGCCAGAACAGCTTGTTGTGGCTCTTGGGGAGTGGATGAAAGCCTGCTGTGGAGACCCTTTTCTGAGAACAGAGCTGGTTGCTGGTTCTTGGCAGTTTGATAGGCGTACACTATTAGACACATTATGTGCTGGTGTGTGGATAATTGTCACATTATTTTACAGCAGAAGTTAACATTGAAAATTATATGATGTCTGGTCTCAATTACCTCTTCTAAGAGTATTGTGTTAGATGGTTGGATGAGTAGAGGAAGAAAATTCTTATAAATTATCTCACAATCTCAGAAAGGAAGGTGTTTCCTATGATTTTTGAAGGGCCTGTTTGATTTCCATAGGCCATTTTTTTTTATATTTGAGGTGGTATTTGCTTTTTTATGTATGGTGGGGCCTGCAAAATGGTGGTAGTTGAGGGGAAGAAGGGATTCTTCAAAACATGTCTACTTATATGAAAGTAAAAATGGATGTTAGGACCGATGTTTGGTTCTGTTCCTCCCTGGATACAGAAACCATACCTCCACACTGACCACTAGATCTGAATTTCTTCGTTTGAATCTTGGCTTGATCTGTATGCATGAAAAAAATATTTTAAAAAAGATCTTGTTAAGTCTGGTCTGATAGGAGCCATTCAGGAGCCAGGGAAAAAATTTTAATGAACCCTGTGATAAACACAGAAGTGTAAGTAATGGAGTCTGCTTTTTCACTGGTAGGCTGGTGGTTCAGAGTCTGCCTAGACTAGCAAAAGTTGAGACTTTTCGGTTGGCTTAGAGACCCAAACAAAATCTGACAGTCTTTTTCCTAGTGTGTAGATGTCCATTTGTCTATAGACAGCCCGGCAAAATAGAGACCCTAACAACAATCTCTTCACAGAAAGTAGGCCTGAACTATTTCCTCTGTGTGGCTCCTCCAGGTAGAGTTACACAGCATTAAAAGGATGATTACAGGACTGTTGCATCTGTTACCATTTAATGAGAAAATGGACCTTCCAAAATCAAAAACTCTGTATCTACAGTCTCATACAGCTACACAACTCAAGGTCATAGCAAATAATGAAACTTTTTTTTTTTTTTTTTTTTTTTTTTTTTTTTTTTTTTTTTTTTTTTTTTTTTTTTTTTTTTTTTTTTTTTTTTTTTTTTTTTTTTTTTTTTTTCAGGGATACCCTTAGTCACATTAGCTTATATTTTTATTGTTACAATTGCCTCTCTTACCCTTGTTGAAAGAAACATAATTCAAATAGCAGGATGATATTTTTGATGAATGCCTGAACAAATAAAGTGATGGCATTGTGGTGACATGTAAATAGTTCAACTTTGGTAAAGAATCTTAAAATGGAAATTGCATCTCAGATGTAAGACTTCTTTGACAGATGCCTGAGGATGAACAAACAACAGCTATCTAGTGAAACAGCAAAATGCAGAAACGTCACGATTCTTTCCTGAGTGATGACAACAACAAACTCCTCTGCCGAATTAGCTGGGAGACCCTAGTTTTTTGCCATGTCTTTTAGTTTAAAAAAGGTTAATGTTTAGAAAATAATGTAAGTTTCTGAGTGCTGTGAGGTGATGAGTTAACTTTTTTTAGGATAAAAAATGAAAGAGTACTCTTGGATTGTGGAATGATTTTTACTTCTAATAGGAAAAATAACAGATTGACAATACTTTTAATTTGCCCTACTTTTAATCTGTGTTGTATTGGAGGAAGATGGTTTGCTGTGTTGAGCTAACAGCAATCGGACTTGCAGGAGTTAAATGTAGGGGTTTTTTTAATGATAAGGAACAAAAGTCTTGCATTTTATATTAAGCTGATCTGCTAATGCATTTTACAGATTCCAGTCTTAAGGTTTTTCCACTCGTCTGTCTTTTACAAGTTCTGACTTTAGTCATACAAGTATCCATACTCAAGTGCCCATGTCACAGACTCAGGAAAATTTGACAAAACAATTCAGAAGAACTCTTGAAGGGTGACCAGGAGTACAGACATGAACATTAGGGATTAAAACAGTCCTAATAAAGATAATTAACCATGACAAAGATTAGAAATGAATTTTAATTATTGAATTTTGATTATACAAACCTCGTGTTGGGGAAAGAGGAATACTTTATCATAGTGGAAAGTTAGAGCAATGTTACCAGTCAAAAGCACAAGATGATCCAACTCCTAGGAATGGAAATCAGACAAAATTAGATTGGAGATAACACAGGAAATATTAATAAGGATAGATAAACACTTAATTGCATAGAAAGGAAGACTCAACAGCTTTCTGAAAAAAAAAAAAAATAAAAAAAATCTACCCACTAGTATACTTGATAGGAAGATCCTTTCTAAGAAATAATGAATGTAAGAATTTTTTATATGTAGATAGATACATAAGTGACTGAATATATTTTCCCAGTAACTTCAAAAACCACAGCAGCAGTTGGGAAATTCAGGTTTAGTATGTTTTTAGTAGTTTACCAGTGATAACTTGACATTTACTTGCAGTAGTAATTTGTTTTAAGTCAATATTGAACACTCCTAAGGATGTGCATACATTGCAGTTTGAGAGGATATCAAATGCAGCTACTCTGATAATACTTGCTTAAATACTGACTGCTCATATATTTATCTGTAGCTCAGGGAACTTCTGTGAGTGGCAGAACAGTAAGTTTTTTAAAGCTTTCTTAAATTTTATTGTATGTAGCTTGATTAGTGGCTTTTACATAAAGGTATTACTCTTTTTAATCATTTGGATAAAGAATAAGAAAGCACTCGCTTCCTCTGAAGATTAAGCCTTCCTGCATCCTATTCCCTGATACTTCAGGGAGGTGAGGTAGGTGAGGTCTGTACTCCATGAGTCACAGTAAGACAGCTAGTGTTATTTTCCTACTTTGGTTGTAGATTTCCTTTTTAGCTTTCATACAGTAGGTATATAGTGGTGCATATCTTTAGTAATTCCTCATGAGATTCTAATGCACCTTGAATCCATACTTTTCCAGCATTCTAAGCTGCAGTTAATAAGAAGCCTTTCCCTAGTTTGAAGGCAAACCCAGTTCTCATTGGAATTTTTGATTGGAACAGTTGGTTTTTGCTCTGATGTCTTTGCTTTTGCCTCACTGGCCAGTCATGGTAACTTGGATTTGCTGTCTGTGCCACAGTTATATGTGAAGGTTATAGGAGCAGTAACAGTGTCTGTGGCTTTGTGCTATCATCAGGAGGTCTGTGAAAACTGTTCAGCTTATTGAGACCATGGTGAAACACAGAACATATTCCTTTGTCTGCAGTGGGAGATGTAAGATATTTCCTTTTGCTTAGCCCAGACACTTCTTGTGTCTGGGCCATAATGCCATGGTATTATATACCATGAACATGATTAATCAGTACTGCCTGCTGATGGTACTTCTGAGGAAGATGATGGCTCCTGGCTAGTCCAGTATTTCTTCTTAAACTTTGAAGGTCAGTCTCCTGTCTGGCTTTTGTTCCACAAAGGATGCTGTGCAGCCAAGCATGGTGACTGGGGTCACGTTGTGGAAGAGTGAAGAAGTTATGTATGGGGTGCCTTGAGTTAGAAATAGGAACAGTGGCTTTAAATTTCATTTTTGACTTCTGGACCGTTTAGAGATACTGGTAACTTCTGGTAGCCCTAGACTGTAACAGTTTCCCTCAATAGTGTACTTGCAGAACAAGAAGTGTAGGAAACCTGGGCTCTTTATCATCAATGCCAATTTCTCTGTTCTTTTGAGCAAAATCTAGTTTGGTTCTTTGTGCTATTCAAGAACTGCTGGGCTTTTTTCTGTCCCAAAGATCATGCAAAGACCACAGCATCTCTGAAGCTTAAGGAATTTTAGTCTGCAATCCTCTTATTGTATAATGTTCCTTGTCATTCCTACGTGGTGGTCTGGCTTTGACTGACCTGTATTTTGATAGAAAAGAGTCACCTAAAGTGTTAGATGTATTGCACATCATTCAAAATGTCAAGTTGCATGTATATGTTGCTTCAGATGCACTTTGGCTTCATGATTATAATTGGTTCTGGTAAATAGTAAATGTAATTTCATCTTTTAACTTTTATGAGCCAGTCTGCTTCAGGATATGCTAGAAATAACTTCAGGCCTCATCTGCCAACTTGTTCCTCTGTACATTTTTAGGATTGAAGCAAATTGAGTATCTAGGACTATTTTAAACTGAAATGGTGAAGAAAGAAGCCAGTTTTAACATGGACAGCTTTGTGATATGCCTTTTTACACAGTCTGTTACTTATTCTCTAAGTCCTAAAGAAGTCTCCCCTGACTTCTCCCTAGAAACAAGGTAGTTTTGCTAGTGGGGGCCTTATGAAAAGTACTAGTTTGGAAGTGGTAGCTGATAGATGCTGCTGAAATAAGACATTTAATTAATAATAAAATATGTTATGTATGCTTCATAAAAAATTGCTCACATGGGTATGTTAGGCTAAGAGAGAAAGGGAGTCATCTAAGTTACCATATCCTTCTGAAATACTGTGTTACTAGTTTTTCATCAGGCTCCTTTTGAAAATATTGTATAACCACTGTCATGGACTAGGTCACTCCCCTCACTGGTGTCTGCATTCCTCCCCTGAGCCCAGCAAGGGTGATAAAGCAGCCACGTTTCCAAGAGATGGGCTCCTGCAAGTGTACAGGAGTTACACTAAAATTACAGCAGGAATTACAATCAAGGGTGTGATTGTAGTCTACCCGAAATAGAATTTTGGGAGTACTCTCAATGAAAAAGCTGAAACTTCATTTCCAGGGGCTTAAATAAGGAAGTAGTATAAGTTTTGCCAAAATAGAGTCTTATATTTATTTTATCACTCGGAATGAAGTCCAGTTCACCTAAACATAATTGGCAAAACATCAGGAGTGCACTACTGTGTGTGCTTCCACTTAAACCTAGAGTCTGAATAATGAGAAAAAAGACAGGATATTTAAGGATCTGTGCCAGGAAGTATAGTAGAAAGAAACATGTACATTTTCCTCCACTTCTTGTGTCTACTTATTGCTGGTACTACGAGAACATTTTGCATTTCAGACCAATTACATATATGGAACAACAGACCAAGATGCTCCCAGGGGAAAGATAGGGACCCCATTCAGGACTGGGAAACCAGTCCATATTTAGAGAAATTGTTACCCATTTGCTGGAAGCAACCAGTGATCACAAAAGCTATGTAGTGTTTCTGGTACTTTGTGAAAGGTAACACATGGCTGGTGTCGTCTTTTCCTATGTGGCAGAAAAGGAGAAAGCCAGCCTAAGTTCCTTTGGCTTTAGTTTTTGTCTGTCTCTGTTTTTCCCTCCATTGCTTCATTGTAAACTTTGGCCCTTGAGGCTTCTCTCCAAAGGCATCTGGCCCAAGTATGGCAGGTTGGGGTCAGTCTGCCATCCTGCCCAGTATATTTTCATTCCTTGACCATATATCTTTAGATAGATGTATTCTTAAACAGCAGACATGTATGCATGTATACAGAGCAGACATGCTCTGTAGGTCGTTCATGTGATCCCTCCTTTTGCAAAAGCTTCTTTTTTTCACATGTGAAGGAGTGCTCATGAGACATGTGAGACCAAACCTGCTACAAATGGAAATACTTTGTTCTTAAGTTGATATAAAGCAAATTGTCGTCTAATTACACACTTGTTAGTTGTTACAGTGCCTTGTTACTTGTCAGACACTAGCTGAGGTGTATGTATTCTGCTAATCATGCTTGATGTTTGCTATTTTGGTTATTGCTGTTTACTTTATAATGTTTGCTTAGAGCTAGATTAGGATATTCTCCGTGCAGTGTAAGGCATTTAGGGAGAAATGCGTGTCTTGAATTTCTTGAAATCTGATCTGGGGATAAGTCATGACATTTACTTTCTATCTAAAAGTGCGTTTCTCTTAACAGTAGCTTCATTTGTTGTGTTTAAATTCACATGAAACCCACACTAAATACAAATATTGCTCATTGAGCCTGACATTATGAAGGAACTTCTTGCAAATAGCCAGCGTGCTCTCTCTGTGATGAAAACCATTTAAATTGTTCAGACATGAAGCAAGGATTAGAAACTGTATCTTCAAATTATCTTTGCATATTTATGAGTACACCTGTTATACAAGCAGTAGAAAATGTTGAGATTCCTCCTGCCCTGTGCCACAGTCAGTATGGTGAAGAAAAACGAGATCGTTTGTCAGTTTAAGTCTTTGGAATCCAAAGTGGAGCCTTATCTGCCTAATAGCCTAATAGCAGAGAAGGATACTGTTTATGTTCAGCAGGGCTGTATTTATGTGGCTGTCAGTGGCTGAATTACGCTCTCAGTTCTATATAAAGATTTCTGCTCCCACCCTGCCCCTCCCCAGCACTGTCATTTAGCACAAGGTGCAGCATGCACTATGGCTGTAAAACATCTCAGAAATTCTGAAGTGTGTCTCCTTTTGTACTTTGGTGTGGAAAAGAAGCAACAAATAAAGGGTTTTCTTCCTGGCTTGTGTTAACTTCTAGCTCTGACGGGTTCAACACCAGCTGAGGTGGAGTCATGTTACTTGAACATATTTTCAGGCATGGCCTATGTTCAGAGGAGAGTTGAAGGGTTGTGTGATTGGTATCCTGCACCATTTGTGAGTTCAATCCAAGTGTTATGTTCAGTTTAGATCTTGGTGTTAATTTGAGTACGCACAAAATACATCTCCCTGGGGAGCCCAGCTTGTGACAGCAGTGCTGAGGGTACTGCACTATACCATGTGGGATGAAGCAGGCTTTTTAAAGGCCTATCCAATGCCCCTGCTGTCTTGCTGATGTTTGCAGGTGGGTGTCTGGTGATGCCTTGGTTTACAAAAAAACCCAAAACAAAACACCAAACCCAAACCAAAGAACACATGAAGAGGAAGAAAATAAATCCTGTGGGTGTTTGTTTTTTTCTTCCCCCCCACCCCCGGGAGAAATTTCTTTTTGTAGATTTTAAAAGTTGGATCAATTCAGCAATATGCTACATTGTGCAGCTTGCTAAAAATCTGCACCCTACTGAGAGCAGGGATCTGAACCACATGAATGGTGGAAGAGATGGTTGCATTGGGAAGGGGCATGGGTTCTTTAATGCAGTCTTAATGCAGTTTTGCTGAATAAAATATTTTTTATTAGCTATACTATCTGGATGAAAGAAAAAAAAATTCACTGTGGGGCACTAGGTTATAGGTTGCTCAGGAAGGTTGTGAACTCCTTATCCTTGGAGAAACTCCAAAGCTGTCTGGACATGGTTCTGGACAACCTGTTCTAAGTGGCCCTGCTGGACAAGACGTCCTTTAGAGGCTCCTTCCAGCCTCAGACATTCTCTGATACACCCTTAAATTTTCACCCTATCTTTGATAAGTAATTTTGCACTTTTCAGTACGTTTCTTTTGGATTTCACTGTATGTGGTTTTTGGATCGATGTGTTCAGCCTCTTGTGCAGTGTGGTCATACTTGTGATCAGTGGCTCCCCAGCTGAAATCTTCCACAGCACTGTGTTTTTAAATTTTAGTTGTAGTTATGTCACATGCACATTAGTGATAGTCAAGAAAAATATGCAGCATGGGAAATGAAGCACAAAACATTAAACAGATATTTGATTTTGAAACAATTTCACTTGAAGTTACAGATTTTCGTATGTAGAACTTCATAATGGCAGTAAATTTACATATTATGTAAATGATTTAGAATTCAAGCGTGGGTAAGGTTGCTTGTGATGATTTTAATACTGTCATCATGATCATTACTCAGGTATGTGACTGTCAGTTAAAGAATTCCTATTTTTTTTTCTGTACAGTAGTAGTATATGCCTGCTTATACCTGTGGAAAAATAATTCACTTGGTTCTGTCAGGAGTAGGGAAATGAACAGAATTGAATGGCTTTGAAAATAACTTTGTTCGACTAGATATTAACACCAATGTCAGATATGAAAATAACTTGATCCTGGATAAAATATTTTGTTGTTTTTATTGAAACTTGTTTTGAGATGTATGCAGCTCTAATCATGCACTTAAATGTCACATATTTTTTCAAAGTTTCATGTCAGTAATAAAATAACGAATCCTGCTGACTGAAATAGAAGGCAGTCACCAGATACCTTGGCATTGTAAAAGCACCCGCAGTAAGATCTTCTTTTGAAAGTTGGTGGCTATAGTCCTCAGATGAATGTTTGGCCTCACGCTACTAATTCTTTCCCAGGCACCAGGCCTTCTATTTCTCACTATAAAAAGAGAAGCTGGACTCTATTTTTGGTATGAACACAACTTTTAAATGTGGAAGAACTTCTATAACCACATTGTCTCCTGACTATTCAGTGAGCAGCTGGGCATAGCTTTTGGAAGAGAAAGTTATGTAGAGTATGGTCCCAATTCAGCAAAGCATTTTAAGCATGTGCTTCATTGATATTGCTGGTTTAACTTAAACCAAGTTGTCACACATGGAGTGAGTGTGTCTGACTCCAGCACAGAAAAAGCAAAGCTTAGGCATCTTCATTGCTTGCTTACAAAGGAGAGTTTGTGTTAATCTTAGTCTTTCTTTTGGATTACTGTGTGAAAGGTTAGGAATCTTAATAGCATTTATTTATTTATTAAATTAAGATGAACTATTTATTTAACATTTTCAGGTCATTAGATGTAGAGCAACAGAATTGCCCTTATCTGGTTCTCATTTTGTGTGCTTTTTCTGTGCTTTACCAAATTTGTAGATTTAAAATACTTTGTGTGATGACATTGTCTACAGAGAGGTTGGAGGTCCTCAAATTTAGCTTGCTTCTGTATCACAGCCTCAGCAACAGAACCTACTTTATGTCTGAAGAAGTCTTTGGTTCCCTTTAGGGTAAAGGTAGTAAATGCAGGTGTCAGAATGGCAACATTGGATTCCAAGACCTGGAATCAGGTTGATAAACAAGTTAAAATTTTTTCCTGCAGGGTGTAGCGGTAACCCCAGTTTTCAGATAGGCAGGAAAATACAGAGTCTCATGAGACTTGAGAATCTGCTTTAAAAATCAGACTAACTGGGTAACAAGAAGCTAATTTGCTTTTATTTCCATGAGATAGTACATATCAGCAGAATAATATAAATTATAATTAATACAGTACATATTGGTGAAGGATACATTTGATATATTTGCGATGAGTTGTCAGAAGCCATGTGTCAGGGAGAGTGACCTCCTGTCAGCAGCAGTACAAGTACAATCACCTCAAAAGCCCAAGGCAGGTCTTTGTGTTCAGTATACCTTGTGCCTCTTAATAACAGTGAGGAAATTATTACAGAAATTGCCCTTCCTCGTAAATACAAGGAGATCAAGGCACCTATTTTCTGAAAAATGTTTTGCATCTGTTTGTCCTTTTGCTGCAAAACAAGAAAAGAGGTGGAGGAAGGAAGAAGAAGCAAGGCTAAAGCCATTCTTTTTTTTTTGAGTATTGCCTTAACAAAAGTGGTTCATAGTCAGCACCAGGCAAAACCAAAAATGCCTATCTGATGTTTTCCAGGTCTGAGTTTGCAGCTCAGGAATATAGAAAATCTAGACCCAGCTGGGTGTTTTTCCAAAGACTGTATTCAAGCCATTCTTCTCGTGGTGGAAAAAAGAGGCAGTTGAGAACTGCTGAGAACATTATTTTCTGGATTGTCAAAATGTCAAAAAAGCAATGGGAGAGGCAAGTGATAGGTATTTCTGTCTTTTGACATCGTATGACAAAGGCATAAATTGTATCAGTTTTAAGGAACTTGGTAGTGCATTACTGTGGTCAAGACATGAAATAAAGGATTCTGTTCAGGATTGTGGAATAGGATTATGGTTTTGTTTAGATTTTCATTTTCATATTCCTTTTACCATCCATGGTGTTTTCCCTAGTGTACCTGTGATCTACTGACCTTGGATCACCATTTTCCCACTGAGTTTCTTTTGCTTCATTAAGTTTTATGAAAACATAGTGGCTGCAAGCAGCTTGCTCCTCTTGTAATATCCCACATTTATGGTGGTTTAGTCTTCTGTTACTGTGTTTCGTAAGAGCTGAATAATGCAAGAAACTTTGGCTTGTGCAGTAAAAGGAATGGTCTGCAAAGCTGAGTACAAAATTCTTGTTTGTATCCACTGCTATGGGATGAGGAGGGGAAGAATGTACTCTGTCGCTTTGATGGAATAACTAAAATTTATTCATAAAAGCATACTTGGACAGGGACTATGTATTCCATTAAAGGCTAAATGTAACATATTAGAGATCCCAAAATTTAGCGTGGAAACATGGTTTATATTTTAGTGATACTTAAGGAATTCCTTAAGCTTTTTAAATTGTAAAAAATCAGTACACAGATGTCATTTTTTCATGCAGAGGGTCTGTGTAGGGGTATCTAAAGATGTAAAGAAGTATACACCCAGAAAAGATGGGGAAGGAAAAAACTCATACCCTGGCTCTTCACATGAACAAATCTTCCCACTTAAGGGAATGTTATGGGAAACAGAACCCCCCCTGGGGCTGGACATGCACAAGTTACCCCTGTTCTGAGTCATGGATTTTTCCTCAGCTTTGTGGCTCAGATGTCCAAGCCCCTTCCCCACCACACTCCCAATTCCTTAAATAACAGCTGAGGTCAAGAGTGGCAAAGGATAGATCACTGTCACTGAGAGGCCTTCTAAATCACACCAGGGTGTGTGGGGTTTCTTGATGCTCAGTCTCAACTGTCTGGTACAAGAAGATAATTTTAATCCTATTTTATTTATCACTTCTCAGTAGTGTTTTGGCTTTTGTGCTGATACCCTTTCTAATGAGTCACCAACGCTTTTGTTGTTAAAGGAACTCAACAAATATCTTCATGCCAGTGAGTTTTCTGATGTGTGTGTTTCTACTCAGTCACGACATGAATTACACACTGCTGTTGCTGAATTTACAGTGATGTCTTTTGGCTCAGAACAATTAACCATAATGACCTTTGGTACCTCAAAATGCACAGTAAATAAAGCAAAACTCTATTGTGTATGTCTTGAGGGTTATTTTAACACATTGCTCTTTTCCAGTTGCAATATCTGGTGATCTCTGCAGGGCCATTTTGTTACAACCAAGTTTAAAACTGGAGCAAATTCAGACGCATATAATTGTTAGGGAAATAATGAGACAGAAGATTAATTTGGCAGACAGGGACACACATACAGAAGGTCTTTGGATAGAAGCAAAAGAACTTTGAAAGCTGGCTCAAAGATTTCTCAGCAGCAGCAGCCTGAATGCTGCTTCTGAACAAGAGCTTTTCCTCTCTCCTTGGGCTGAACATACATGCTCAAACAGTAGTGGATGCAGCCTTTGCTTCTCAGAGCCTTAACATAGGTTGGATAGGCAGCAGAGCTGCAGTGCTTTCACCCTCTGAAGCAATGGCTGCACCATCAGCTTAATTCACTCATGTCCAGGACCAGTTCTCCTGAAATGTCTCTATATGAATACATCCTCTTGAAGTTATGCCTCCAACCCACTTGTTAATAAGAACAGAAATGATGACATATCAGTGGTAGCGCAAGGTGTGAGCTGGTTTTTTGAGGTTTTTCTTTCATGTATAAGAAATCCCTATGTCTGCTGATCACATTCTCAAAATGGTTCTCCCAGTAATTCCTACATCAGGTAGGGATATCCTGTGGATGAACTGCAGCTCTTGCTAGATGACTGTCCTTTCTCATGCTTGGGGAAAAACTGTACTTTGTTTCCAGCTTGATGTTCTCCAGTGGTGATTCATCCTCAGATCCAAGATAAGGCTCTTATGTTTAGGAAACTAATACTGTATGTGGCTTCCTAAAAAAAGTATTAATTTGGACATGAAGTTATGTTTTATTGACAAACTTGAGGTTGATATAACAGTATATTGAAGTTTGGACTCCATTATACTTCTAAGAAATGGAATTGCTGCTGTGGGAGCACTGTGCTACCACTTAAAGCCAAGAGCAAGTACTTAAATCTTTCTTTACAGTCTATTATAAAAGGCTGTGGGGCATTTTATTGTGGTCTGTCCTGTGAAAAATGGACTGGTCTGGAAATGGCGGTATGACATTCACATAGAATAAATTTCTATCAGAAAAGTGTTGTGAAGGTGTGCAGCTATGGAAGTTATTACTTGCTTATGTAAGTGTGTTGTGCAAACATGAAAACAGTTGGTGGGACATACTGTTTTTATTATGGGCTTAAGTTGTATTGAAGCCATCTAGAACTGAAACACTTGTTTAAAAATGGGGGTATACTTAGGGCTTGCATAGTTAAGGACTCTGCTGTCTGGGGATGGGTTACAAAAGTGGAGCTAGAAGAAGAAATCATTCACATGATCTATCCATTATTGATGTGGTATCGAGTGCTCCTTGAGCCTCAAAGATTTTCACATCTAGAATAATTTTATTAATAGTTTTTTTAATAATATAAACAATATTTTATTACTGTAATATTGTACACTGCCAGAGGAGTCCTAAAGAAGGAATAAGGCCAAAGGTCCTTTAAGTTTTTTTCTTTTACTGGATTAAATACTCCTTCTTTTAAAGCTGGATAACTGGTATTCTGATGTAGCTGCAACTTTAAAAAATGTTCTTTTAATTGGCAGGAACTGCAGTCTTGGAAACACATGGTTCTTCTTATTCCCTCTCGCCCTTCTTACATCTGGCACAGACAGTGAAAGAAAAGCAGTAATAGTGTACAGTGGACAACAGAAAAAATACAATGTTGGAACATTTTAGGAGTGAAGCAAGGAGCATCTGTTCTTCAGCACCAAGGCTTAGTTTACTTTCAGAAATGTTCTGTTGTTCAGGTGGGAATCCCTCAAAGTTGCATTGCCCCCCATCTGCCCACACCATCCCTTTGGTTGTGAGAGAAGCTGTGGATGTGTTCTGGTATCCAGCTGTGCCACTGCTTAGTTCTGTATAGTCACTAACATCATGATTAATGTACTGGACTGTGAATGGAAGGCCTGGGTGGCACACATTCACTTCTGCCACGTTTACTGTGGCTTTTGTGGCTGCATTCAGAGGGAAGTGGTGGCAGCTGAATCCCTGCAAGAATCAGCATGTCTCTGCAATTACCTTTACCAAAAAAGATTCAGAAGGGTTGGAAATCTCTAGGTTGGTGCTCCAGGAGACTTATTTTGCTCTCCCATTCTGTTCTTCAGAGATTTTAAAGCCCATTTCTAATTTAAGTATAATTTTGGGGGTTGTTTTTCGTTCTGGGTATAATAGTCAAAAAAGTATGGTTGGTTTTTCAGAGCTAACCCTGGTAGTTTATCATGAGCTTTTTTTAATGGCTCAAAAGCATTTAGTGTACTGGTAGGTTTTAGATGTTACTCTGTTAATTAAGAAAACCTCATCTGAGTTTGGAGCATACTGAAGAGAATGAGGAAGGATAGTCCAGACCTCTGGAGGCAGCCAATTTAGGTAGACTCTCCGAGTGCCCTGTTGTCTATTTTTAAATGAGATTTCCACATTGCTTAGCTGTGAAAAAGTAGTATTCAGAAGTCATGCAACAGCTTTGGTTTCTGTTCCAGAGCTCAGGTTTGCTTGAGTTTCCTAAGTGCAATATATGCCTGAGGAAATAGTTCCTCCACAATTTTTCATAGTTAAGATTCGATGTATAAAATGAGTTCAAACAACCTGTGGTCTTTCATTCACTGAATATATTTTGTTCATGTTGTGTGTTGTAGAAGCAGCACCATGAAACCCTAAGCCCTCAGCTGTCCATACTGGTATTGAAAATCATTCGGGGCCAGGGTTCATTCTGTGGTCCTGTGATGGAGCAGCTCAGCCTGGCTCACGTGTCAGGATCTGAGCCTTTCCACAGCATATGGTCATACCCAAACTGCCTGCTGTGAGTGCTCTGTGGTACGTGCTATTCCCTCAAGTGTGTCTGGGCACTGCCTGTGACAGTTCTGGCTGTCGTGGGCCAAAACTATCACTGACAACACTAACTACCAGAGAGGTATGGGTCCATGCTTGACCCTATCCTTGGCCCTATAGCATTTCCCAACTACCTCAGCCATGAGTGAAAACCTTTGTTTTTAAGAACATAACATGACAACAGCTTCGAAACTGTAGCTCTTCCCAAAGAAAAGAATGTCAAAAGCAAGCCAGACTGAATACTGGCCTGCAGCAGCCTCATGTGGGGCTTCTGCCATCACACTTGCCTTGCTTCCTACCCGAGGGGTAAGTAAGTAGAACACATTTCCTAGAAATTATCTGTTTCACAGAAGGATAAGACAGTAATAATATAACCTTGCCTTGAGATGTGAAGGTGTTGGCATGGCATGCTTTTTGCTAAAAGAAAGAGTGGGAACATCACACAAAAGATGATTGCAGTCTCTGCTGAGTACTGTGTGGTGCCAGATCAGAGTTCCTGAGCCTGGGCATGAAGGTGAATTCTTGGCTTCCTTATGAAGAGAGATTATTAGTGAGAAGCAGGAAGAAGAAAACAGTTCCCAAATTGAAAGAATTTGCTTTTAATCTGAGATGCTAATAAATACTTTTCCTAAGTTTTGACATTCTGTATTTTGGTCAAATCTTGTTTTTCTTTTCTGATTTTTCCATGAGCTGATGTCATTGCTGGATCCACCATGCGGTTTCAGAACTATTGCTTTAGGTTGCATCATAGTGTTAAAACTTTTCAGTTTTAACTCAGAATATCCTTAGAGCAATACACAGATGACCCATTTTAACCTAATAATGTTAGTTTTAAATAGTGTAGACTGTGGAACCAAGTAAGTTTGTGCCTTCAGTGGGTGTTCTTCTTGTTTTGGTTTGGTTTTTTTTGAACTGCAGTTTCATGCTGTGTTTAGTGTATCTGCAAAGGCTTGGGAACTTGGGGGAGGTGAAGAGTGGGGTATGGAAAAGTGTTAAAAAAATGCTGTCTCTTCGCCTTGATTTGTATTTCCCATTTCCCCCCTTGTCATGTCCCTGAGAATACATAAAATAAGTCTCTTCTATTAATATTCTTACATGTTATTAATGTATTTTTCAATCTTATTAGGCTTTGGAATATATTATTAAAACACCTGGATAGCTTATAGTAAAATTAAGAGACAGCCAAATGCTTGTGTGTAGTTTGAAACTGTCATGTTAAAAGAAATTATCAGTTCAGCTGTTGCAATATTGTTTGCAAAATAGAAATCAATCTGAGGATTATTATGATATGAAGTTCATACACAGATTGAGCTCCTTTCACTTTAAGGCAATGTTTGTTGGGGGCTGTGGTGTTTTGAGGAGCATGAAGAACAGCACAGAACTGCTCGGTATTTTTATTCACTTGTTTCTGTTTAGGTTCATAAATCTTTTCTGTTTGTCTTAGCGATAGAAAAAATAATGTAAAAATATGGTTTCCATTCTTATTCCAGATTTCTGTGAATTTGCTGTATTAATCTAGCTACATTTGCTCAAGTTGGATCTCTGCATGGAAGACTTTGGCTCTCCCTTGTCTTCTAAATGGGTGCTACTTACTGCAACAATATGCCTAATGGAATTTAATTCTGTGATCCACAGTTTTGGATTTTTATTATTCTTAATGTGTGGTTTCAGATATTCTGGATATTTGTTTTTATGAGTTATTATGGTTTGCTTTGTAAAATGGTAAATAAAGTTAATAATTAACCACATTCTGACAAGAACTATTTTTTTATTTTTGTTTGAGTGAAATGCTAAGCAGCCATAAGTATATCCCTGAATTTTTTATTGTTTCCATCCCTAGATTGGTTGGGTTGCATCTAATGCATTTTGGTGGTATCATGCCACATCTTTGAATATCCTTGTGCCACATCTATTTGTGTGAACTGGCAGAAGTTCGTTCCAGGTGTACAAAAACTGTGCAACATTACAAATTATCTTTGAAGCAGTGGAACCTTTGAGAGTAGTGTGTACCCTGGTATTTGGTGTTTCTCATTAAGTCTTTGCAGTGTCCGTGAGTACTTGTAATTCTGGAATAAAATTGTAGGCCTGGCTGTGTCACTGGAAATGCAAGTTAATTTGCTTTTAAGTCTGTAGGAACAATATGGTCAGATGACATAATCACAGATCTTATTGTTAAATCACTTATGTCTTGCAGAGCAATGTTCCTACAACATGTTAATTTTCAGTGGACAGTGTTTCTTTTCTGTGTATGAAATAGTGCATTGTATTGCAGAAAACAGTGCCATACAGTATCAGGCCACAAATATATGGAAAAAAATTCTTACCAGCATTCATGTTTTCTGCATTTGTTCTAAGCAAAAGTGTCTATCCTTGGGTTAGCTATATAAAGATTGGATATGACAAGATTTTGTATCATCTCCTTCCTATTTCAACCTCTGTCCTATATTAATCTTCAAAATCTTAACAGTGTTATGTATGCCTTCTACTTTCTATGTTGGTATTTTCCCTTCACACCAATGTGAGAATTCCCATACCTGCTGCATCTGCTTGCTCATGTTTTAACCTGAAGTTTAAGGGAACAATTCTTAAAGATTAGGTATCAGCCAACATTCATTGAAGATTCCTTTAAATCTTTATAAGGCAAAGATGATTTACTTGTGGAAAGCATACCTGTTTCATTAAAAAAAAAATCACTGTATAAAATTTTTTAACAGCACACATGGCCATTTTGTCATTTTTATCTCAAAAAAAACCCCTAGAAACCTAATGTGAGTTCAACATTTTGGATGTAGTGTGGAGTCTGCAAACAGTGAATATAAGTGGATATATGACTGGACCTTTGAGCATGAACAGAGGTTGCTGAAGGCACAAGGATATCCTGACATTAGGCCATTTATAATTTGATTTTGCTTTACCCTTCTGGATACGAAAGCCTGCTGCTGCACATCTTGGCCATCCATGGGGCAGCTGCATGTAGAGAAGTGCTGATACCTGTGCTCACTTGAAGTCTTGCGTGGAGTCTGGGAAGGGTATTCAGAAATGGTTGATTTGGGAGATCACGAGTTTGAGACTGAATTTTTACATCAGCTACTATTTGAAAAACCCCATCTTCTCTTAAATTATTGTTCCCTGCATCCTTTCCCCCCAAGAAACCCAAATCTTTCATATTTACTTTTAATTTGCTCTTACCTAGGAGAGAAATGCCAAGAAATACTGAGGAACTATTACTGGAAAATTATGACTCTTTCTGTGTTTCTTGGATATATTTTAAGTACAGTCCTATTTCAGTCCTATTTTCCTAGTCATCCATTCTGTTGTTGATCTTTTTTTTTTTTTTTAACCTTTTTTTTTTCTCTTTTTTTTGAGTATTTGTTTTCCCTGGCTTCACAGATGTGACAATGCTACAAATAGTTTCAACCCATCCTCAAAACAAAGCCAGGCAGTTGCTTGCACAAGGTATGGGGGCCACCATGTATGGCATTGCTCATTATTAGCAATGATCATTGATCTTGCACAGAACCTTGCAGAGTTCTCTGCATCTTAAAAAGCCACAAAAAGCTACTTGTAGTCTAGAGATGTAAAAAACATTCATAGTACAAAGATAAACTGCCCTACATTGCTGAGAAATTCTTTACTGTGTGAAATGCTATATTTGTGTCACCCTAGCTAAAGATTTGAGGCTTTTTTATAAGGTTGCAATCAGCTTTATAGGTCTTATTGATTTTGTAAGCCTTCTATGACTCTGTTGGCTTAAATTTCTTTGTGAAAAAGCCTGTTTTGCCTTTAGGTGCTTTGTCCAGTTCACATTTATAGATTATTTTGCTAGAATAGATAAGCATGGAGAAATTTTAATGGTATATTTAAATTGCATTTAAAGGGTTTTTTTAATATTTAATATGTTATCTTCATAGAAAATCTTTAAGTATTTTAAATCCAGGTCTGTGAGACACTAACGGAATAATATTATAGAAAAATGGTAGCATTAGTTGCATTTTAGCACTGATATGCTTCTTATGCAAACTGTTTAAGTAGATTGAACATCAGTGTCTGTATTCAGTCTTATTGCAAATATACTATGGACTGAATTGAGAAGCAAAGACTGAAAGGTGGTTGTCTCCACTACTGTAAGTAGCTTGTATCAACAGGAAGTTAAAGAAGATGCTGGTTTTGTCCAGTGTGAAGCAAAGTTAAGAGGTACGTGTGTCATGCTCCTAGGTATTGGCTCAGGCTACATGCGGAGGTGGTGTGGATGCTGTTTTGTCATTCTTTGGGTGATAGCTCAATATGGAGCTTTCAAAATTTGTGAAATGGAGATTGAACTATTTTTCTGTCATTGTTCTTACTGGGAGCATCTTTACTTTTGGTGAGTGTAAGGCTCTGTCTGTAATAGGATGGGTTTATGTAGATATCCTGCTTCCCTTCCAGACAAGATTTTTATATAGACTACATTCTTCCCCAGATGAAACTTCTTGAGTGAGTCTTAGCCCAGGCAAGGGCAAGGCAAAGCTTTTATCCATTCCTGTTTAGCGAGTGGTTTGGTGGGTAGCAGCACAGAGGACCTGATAGTAAACCTGACAAGGTTCATGGCACAGATGTTTCTCGCTAGCAGCCTGGGAGCCATGTAGGGAGCATTATATAGTGTGTGTAGCTGAAGTGTGGTTCACATGCAAAAGGCTTTCCCCATTTTAGAATATGAGCTTTGCTAAATCTCAGTTTAATAGTCTAAAAATGTGAATGTTCACTTAACAAAACGTCAAAAATGTTGGACACTTGGACACTCCAAACATTTTACTATCAGTTTTTTAATGAACTAAAAAAATAGTCAAAATCACAGAAGAAAATCAATGTAAGAATATCACTGAATGGATAATTATTCTAGAGTTGTTTTTCTTGTTGCCTTATTACATGGGCAGAATTATAATGCATTTAATTTTGAAGATGAATATGTTAATGCCATTGGTACATCTCTCTGCTTGCTCATTCTATGTTTGTACTCGAGGGTTTGGGCTGCAAGAGAAGCTTAAGGGAAATATCATTACAAGATTGTGTAGATCTCAATTTCCAAATATCAGTTACAGTGAATGTGTGCCACTGTGGTTGAAGTCCAAGGCTTGCAAATATGTTTCCCTGGTTTTTATTTACTTAAAATTACAAAAACTATACAGATTTGCCAGTCCCTGGAGTGGCTGTTTGGTTGCTGGGGTGGCCTTTGCTGTAAGAGAGGACTGGGACTGTGTCAGGGGGTAACCTGTGCTTTTGCTGGTAAGTAGCTTTGTGACCTCTAACAAGTGGCTATTAGTAAGCAGGTTGGCTGATGTGAATTAAATTATATTGAAAGCTACAATAAAAACACTCAAAATATGAAGTGAAAGCAGTTAAATGATGTGTATTTGATACAAGTTTTTTATTTTGATTTTGATACAAGTTTCGATACAAATTTGATGAAGTTACTCTTAAAAATTCATCCTAAGTTAATTTTGGAAAGTACTAAATACATACATATGGAGAAACAAAAAAAGGAAGAGGAGAACTCCGCAGCAGAAGCTTCAGCTCTCACTCTTGGTTGTGACATGCTTTTTGGCCAGATGGAGGTTTGTGATCTTGCTGTTTTTTAAGTAAGATACAGCTCTTCTTTTTTATGTTAAGTGTAACTGCTTTTTTTAATATCATGAGTTTTTAGCAGTGATCTTTGAGGTGGTGGTGGGTATAATGTGTGCATGTGCTGCATAAATGCAGTCAATTATTTATGAGGGGAGAATCTTTTGTAGAGAGAAAGGAAATGTTCAGTAAAATAAAAGGTTTAAATTAACATGCCATAAACCTGTATCTGCTACACTGCCTATGCAAGAAACTACACTGCTTCAGAATAGCTATGTAGCCTTCTGATGTATTTTCTGTCTATAATTGCAAAAGCAACTAGAAATGCTGTGTTGCATGGAGCGGAATTTCACTTACTGCGTGCCCTGAAAATATGTGAGCAGTACAATACAGTGTTGCACAATAAGTGTAAACAATATAAAATAAGTAATTTAAGATAATTGCAGCAGAGACCTAATAAAAGAGCAAACTTGTAAAATAGTCTCTGTTTGAGACTTTAACTGTATCCACAGTCAAAATGGAAATGGGAAACATACTACTGCATTGTGCAAGGCTTTGCTTGAAACTGAAGTTGTCACAGGAAGCCCAAGAGATGTTTATAGGGTAGTTTATAGCTTGCACTGCTTTTAAAAACAGCAGGGGAGAAAAGAGTTAATGTCTTGAACAGTTATTTATGGGCTTTTTTTATTTGCTAGTGTCTCACATCCAGGAAACAACCTTTAAATAAAGAAAAGCTGTTTAAGAAACACTCTAGATTCTTGCTAGTAACAGGGGCCTTGCTGTTGCTTTTTAGCAGCTTAATTTAATTCTAAGATCAGAGCACTCTCTTTTGTTTCTTCGTTATCATAATTGAATTTGTTGAAGACTGATTTATCATTGCTACAAAAAAATGTGGAGAGCAGCTACAATCCTTGCTGTTGTGCAAGGGTTGCAGAAGTGTGTGACCTCTGCTCTGAGGGGCTCCAGAGTAAACAGACAGACAGCAGAGGGGTGCTGCAGTGGGTGAAAGAAACCAAAATCACAGATTGATCTTACTGACCCTGGTGCCCTGGGAGCACTCGTGGTTGCCAGTGTCAATGCTGATACATACCAGCAGCCCAGAGGCTGTCTTCCACTCATCACTCATCTGCAATGCACAACTCACCTTGTTCCTTCCAGCACAGCCCTTTCATAGGATTTGGCTAGCCCTGGTAGCAAGCTAACATCCCTCCTCACACTCCTTTTATTTACATCTGGCAGCCTGCACAGAAGCACCATGGGTTAGATGTTGGGAAAGCTCTTATTAGCAATAGACCCAGGCTGCAGCTGTGAAGAAGGAAAGAACTGCTTAGAAATCTCCCTGGGCATCATTTGGTGAGAAAGCAAATGCTGCTTTGAGCTTACTGTCAAACTTTACCATGAAGGGTTCTTCTTCCCAACTTGTGCCAGTTAAGGGTACTTGGTACTTTTTTTACCTCACTGATCTTTCACACTGAGGTTAGATGCTTGCCTCACCTTTCACTTAAGCTGTTCTGCTTTCATTTGATTTTAGCTAGAGCCCTCCCGCAGGAGATTTAGCAGTACTGTGTGAGGGTACTGGATTGAAAGTGTGGGCAAACTGCTTCCATGTCTACAAGTAATCACCCATCAGGAGGAGGGGGATTCTGCAGTCGATTAAACTAGAGGGCTTTCCCCTTTTCAGCTTAAATACAATTTTGTTGAGAAAATCATTCATCTCTTTCATGAATATTCTTTATGGATGCAGCTGAGTTTTCTTTACAGAAGTGGTCTCTTTGCCCTTATTTCCATATTAACTGGGTAAAGGTATAGCTTTTGCAGCTCTTGCATGCTGTAGAGCTCTGATTGAACTCTGATTGCAAACTGTCCAACTTGTAGTTATCTTTCCATTTAAAAAGGTGATAATGTCTGAAAACTATCCTAAAGGAAAAGTTCTGAAACTTCAATGGAGTTTTTGCTGGGGTATACTGTAGTTGTCTTCCAGTGTGATCTAACTCCAGGTCATTTGTTCCCACTCCTGTTTTGGGTGTTACCCAAAATGAGCTTGATTAGAAGAGAGAATGAAATTGCCACTCTTGGCTATATGTAAGCCATGTAAATACATACCAATACATTGAAAAAAAAACTTGCTAAATGTTCAGGCCAATTCCAAGATGTTCCCAGGACTAATGAAGAACTTACCATTAAATCCTTTTCAGTCCTACTTCTTCTCTCCTACTATATTTCATTCTGCAAGCTGTGAGTCTGTAAGACCTTATCCTTGTTCTAAAATCATGTGCAAATCTGTTGATTCTTCTGGTATACTTGGTTGAAATGATATCTTCTCCTGTCTAGAAGATCTGTTTGTTTTTTCAAGAGATACACATTCTGCACAAGCACAGTATTACCTAGTGTTACAGTAAAGTAAAAAGCCTGTATTGCAAAGCTTAGAAATAGTACACAGTAATATGAAGAAAAAACCTAGATAAACAGTTTTTTTAAAAAGACCAATTTCTTTTGCCTAATCAAGATCTGAATTCTTAGAGGAGTGCTTTAGGTTACAGTGTAATGACACTTCTGGTGGAGGAATAGGATCTTTTTAACATTGTGAAGTGTCTGCCATCCAAATTTTAGCAAACATAGTAACTTCTATTATTATTATCATTATTATAAAAATATTGCAGTGATCACACTATGGGAAAATGCTGTGACAGTGTCTAATTTGCACTTTCACAGTAACTAAAATGTTTTTAGTTAACCTTAAAAATGTAGTACACTAGCTGGGAAGTGACAGCATGACATTCTGGAGAATGTGTTCAGGTATTCTGAGGTGATATATTAATATAATTTTGTAAGTTGCTTTACAAATGGACAAGCATCCTGAACATACTGTATACTTGCATCTGTTGCTTCATAGTGGGATGTGTTCTTACAAAATGGCAATGTGCCTTTTTTATATTCTGTTGGTGTAGCTAGCAAACAGTGGCTTACTGTTTAGAAACTCGTGATATTGTCATTTCAAGTCTGCAGTGATAATTTAATCTTTTGAAAGACTGGAAGTTTTTTTCTTTTGTTTCTTTTGTAACCTTTAATGGGTTTTGAAGTGCCTTGCTGAAAAATTATATATCTTGAAAACTTCCTTTTTGAATGAAGTATTTCGGATGCCACCTTAGCTCAGTGCTTTCCAGGGACATCAATAGAAAAGCCCCCTGAAGTTCTACACATCAACTACATTTTCATTTCCATTTGTTCTCCTTCAGAGTATCTTTGGGGCTTTGGAAACTTGCAGGATGAGGGAAAAGAGATGCATCTGATACAAAGCAATAATTCACATGACATTTAGGGATGTAGTTCTGCAATACTCTAGCAGAGAAACTCTGCCCAAATTGGATCCGTCATCCTTATTAAGTAGTATAGGTTAAAATTTAAGATAATATTTGTTTAACACGTTTCAAATGTAAACTCAGGTGAGTTATTAAAAGAAAAAAAATTGAATCTAAATCCACCAAAGGGAAAAGATTAAACTTTGGAGAAAATTAGGTATTTCTTTGTGTTAGAATATATACAGAATGTCACACTATTAAGAGCGGTGCATTTGGTTTCCATGATGTCTTATCCTAGCAACACATTTTCATGTTTTGTTATTTTCCATTCTGCCTTCCTTTTGCTGCAGAAGGTACAGAATGTAGCGTGTCACTTGAGGTCCCTGGATGACACTATTGTAGGAGGATTTGATATTTTTAAGGTAGGTATGTAGCTAGGATGTTACCTTTCACTTAGAAGTGAGAGTGCAACAATGTACTATGTATTACATCTTAAGATACTGCCATTTATCCCATCGAATAAATTTTAATTCCACTATATAGAGCAGATTTTTCATGTGTACTTTAGTGACTGGGACAAGGTTTCCTGTGATCTGATGTTCCCAGGCATTACTGACATTCAGGAGACACAAAATTTGCACAGGTCCTGTGGAGGTGAACTTTGAAAGTGGAATTAAGAGTTGTATGGTAGGAGTTATGAATTTGTTTAAAGTGTTTGGTATTGTGTGCTGAAGTGCATGAAATTAGAGAGCAGTAACCTTTCTGTTCTTGGTAATTCTAAGAAAGGATCGCAGGAATACATCTTCAGCAGACAAAAGAGAGGTCAAATACTCAATGTTGTATAGCCTGGATGTATAGCTGGGGCCTGAACCAGTGCTACACAACCAGAATCCTTTGTAACCCCATCTGTCTCCTTTTCTTCTCCCCAGACAGTCACTTGCCAGTAAGTAGGCTCGTATGGGACCCTGTGTTCCATCAGCTCAGTCCAAAGCTTTTTGGAAGTGTTTCTGAATCTTTTCACTGGTTTCAACAGCACTTGAACCAGGGTCTGTGTTATTATCTGACATACGTATGCCAGCCCACTGCCTTGAGGGTAAAGTTTACTTTAACTAGTAATTTAAGTTACCTTGTAGGGCAGGGATCTGTTCCATGCAGCATGTTGAATCAGTAATGCATTTTCTCTCTGTAACTGCTGCCCCAGTCTGACTCATGGCCCATGCAGTGCTTAGCATTGCAGTTCTGTCATCAAACAATGTGAAGGATTCTGGGGAGGTTACAAAAGAAGCCTCCATAGACTGCAGAGAGGTACTTGAAACCACCTATTTAGAGACAGCTTCCCCCCTCGGGAAGAGGCCTTGCTGGGGTCAGACACCATTTCAGTTGAGGCTGTATGTGTGAATAAATGCACATTTAAATGGTTGCAAATATTTGTACATCTTTGAAATGCCTCAGAGCAGGCTAAGGCTTTTTTTTGACATCTTTTGACACTGGGATTGCCCATTTGCTTGCTTTCTTACTCTTCAACTTTTCCTACTCTTTAATTCTCTGTAAAGTATGTTGGGGCAGTGTAAGTGAATCTGAAAGGCAGCAGCATCCCAAGCTAAAATTTCAACTCTGATGTTAGTATTGAGGCTTTTTTCTTCTATGTTGTCCTCAAAAGTAATATTCTAGTGCCTTGGAGGTGACTATTTTATTTATAAAATAAAACCTACTGAGTTTATTTGGCTTATAAACCAAAGTATTTTGAGATTGCTGCATGGATTATGCAGCAAACAAGGTTTCTTGACAGTTTGATTAACCTCTACTACTAGATTTGTAGTGCTTTTATTTCCTGTAAATACATAGCAACATACCAGTTAGTTTTAGCTCCAGGTAATATTGTTAAATCAATACAGCTCAAAATTATTGAGTCAGACTGTATAATGGCTAAGAAAGTTGTAAATTTTTCACTTGTTCATTTTTAATAGGAATTTAAAAATAAAATTACCCCATTCTTCTTATCCTTCATCAGTCCATACATGGGCAGAAATAAATGCTGGTATGTTTATATGCTAGTATGAGTAACATGAGACTGTGGATTTCATTTAAGTATATTGTCACTTCCATTTTTTCAATGAATAAAGTGTGAGATAAAGAGCTTTAAAATCTTGTATTTGAGCCACAGTGTTTCAACAGTGTTTCTTGGGGCAGAGATTTGGGCTGGGGTGTCCTGTGCATGCCACTGCTGCATAAGTGCAGAGTGAATACCTACTTAGTCCACGGAGGATGAGGAACTCCTGGTAAGAGCTGCCAGGTGGGGTGTGATGGTCACAGCAGAAGAGGGAGAGGCTGTGAGTAGGCATTGACCAGGCTAAGGCTGCAGTGCTGGTGGGCTTGCAGGCAGTGATTCCTGCTGGTGCCTTTCCCAGGAACTCACTGCTGTGCCAGGGAAGTGGTCCAACATGAAAACTTTGCAAGTCTTTTGTAGCTGGTCAGGTCTTGGTCCAGTTGGCAGCATGGCTCTACACAGAGCACAGTTAAAGGAGAGGGTGAGCTGTAGGGGTGGTGGAGGTGGGAAGTCCTTGATGAACCATGGTTGACAGCAAGTGGAAAAACACAAGCTACTGGTGAAATAAGAGGTTAATGGTTAGAGGAGGAAGAAGGGGAGATCTACAGTGAATGCAAGACAAGTGAAAAGGTAAGTTAGCATCTGGGGGAGGTAAATGGGATCATAGGCTCAGACTGTGAAGTTAATACACATGGGCAGCTGGTAAGTGGCTAGTTAAATACTTGGCTCACTGTTCTGTCAAGTACTTGTTTATGTGCTACATCAAGCTGCAATGTAAGTTTGAGGAACACAGGAACTGTCTGTTGTATAAGTGAAAGTATCCACATAAGGAACAAAGCCATTTCGCTTTACTTTCAGGAGGCTGTTTTACTTTTGGAATTAGGAAATAAAAACCAGCACACAAGTAATAGAGAACCTGGATGTGGGTTGCTGGGCTTTTGCCTTCAGTGCAGTAAATCTGCATTGATCTGATCTTTAACTTCCAGTGTGCAAAGATACTCTAAGGTAAATACTATTTCTCAATATTGTTCCACTTCTCTTCTCTTGGATAGTCAGGTTTTTAAAGACTATTTTAGTCATATCAGTAAATTACTTGTAAAATATAAAAATACATATTATTTTATATAAAGACATTAGTTTATCTTATTTCATGTTATTTACAAATAAGTTTATCAATATACTTTGCAATTTTTATCTCTCTGTTCTCTTGAATTTTTATACATTATTGCTCTAGGAAAGAACCAAGCCATGAGAGAGGATGTATTATTTAATATTCCAGGCTTCTTACAAATCAAAGATGATTAAGAATTGTCAGGGTAGACTAATTAAATCCTGAAACACATTTAGCAGTTGCTTTGTGAGATGAGTATCATGTAATGCAAGTGGTGATTTCTCCATCCCTTGCTGTACTGTCCTTTTGTTTCTCTGAAAATGCATTTCAGTGGGTGTGGAAAGATCTGAATTCATGCACATGCACTTTGTATTGCATTCCTGTCTTAATTTAGAACCTCTTGTAGACCAGCTGCAGCCTTATTTAAAGAGAGGAGAGGGTGGGTGGTTAGCTCAGAAAGTGTCCTGCAGAGTAGGGACAGCTACTTATAGTTGTGAATGGAGATGCATGTTATCTTGTCTTGAAACTGTGCAGAGTGTATCTACATTTTCAAGTTCAAACACTCTTGCTTTTTTGAAAACTGAAGCTACCATTTCCACAGAATTATAGTAAACAAGAAGCCTAAAATGAGGTAAAACAGAGATGGATGCCAGTCACAAGATTTATTAGGATTTTACAACTGTCTTAAATCAAATTGTTTGGTAGAAATAGACATAGTTATTAAAATGGCAGATGTGAAGTAGAGTGTTTGGTTACTAATTCTATTAGAACTGAACAAGGAAACTATTTTTGTAATACACTTACTACGAAGAAACAGAATTTGTTGGATCTATCATTTGTATGCTTTTTCTGTGAAAAAAGCTGCAGAGAGTTTAATGAGTTTGTAGTGAGAACTTGCTCATCCTTGGAAAACAACATTTTAGTCAAAACATGATGAGCATGTAAGGGCAGAACAGAGGGGTCACTAGATTTCCCTGTTTGTTTCCAGACCTACTGTTTGGTTTTGGTAAAACTGAGCCCAGAGCCCATGACTTCACCTGCTGCCTTTATCCTCTGAATTCTCTTGCTGGCTGTTAGCATTTTATGAATCCACACTGGTGTACTTGCACAGTTCATTGTTGCTTGTTTCCTTTGAACCTTTTCCAGTGTTACATCCTGGTGTGTGACTAACCAGTTGAATAGTGCAGAAATCCTTTCCCCAATAAGAAGGAAATAGAGTTGGCTTTCAGTACCAAATTTAAGATGTTTTTCAAGAGGTGGAGCTGATTTTATTGGTCAGATTTTCAGGTGGCTTAAACTTTTAACATAGTCCAGTCTCACACCTCCTTGGCAGATGCTCAGCCCCCTCTCACTGCAGGGGCTGCTGGAGCCCTCTCCTGCCCTCCCCAGTTTGGGAACTCTGCAGTTGTCAAACTCCTGCCACTTTGCAGTCTAAACCAGCCTGGTGTTGCTAAAGACTTCCCCAGTGCCAAACGTATCTTCAGGCAAAGATCAAAATTACAGGTCTGTGTATTTCTGCAGCTAAAGCTGTAAGCTGGTAATTAAAAGTGATTTTCCTTTCTTAAGTAATGCGCTTACTCTGCACCTGTCCTCATCCTCAGGCTGCTGGCTTGGGAGAGGGCTCTTGTAAGAATGAGCAAAGACAAAGGATTCAGACTTGTGCTGGTAGATAATTGGGGTACGTTTGAGAAAGCTGATTAGCTGTAGTACAAAATGACAACTTGGTTAAATTTACAGGATTGTAATACACTGTCAGGTTCCATACCATGCTTTGGCTGTAAGCTGCAGCAGTTCCTTAATACACTTTGTTTACATGCTTAAAGAGAACTGTGTAATAGGTCTGATGCTTAGTATTTAAACCTTGTGCTTCAGAATTTACCTTCTTAGAAGCATGGCATAACCAAAGATCTGTTTGTTGTTTTTGAAGTAAGAAGATGCCATGACATTTAATTTTGAACCTCCTACTTCCCATAAAAACTGATTGGTGTTTTGTGTAGTCAAAGTTGAAGAGCCAGATTGTGGCTACTATGTAAAAGGAGATTTATCCACTCTGCATTCTCTACAGAGAGCCACATTCAGACTGTAATTATGCATTTTTTCTAAAACTAGGATTTTTGTCAGCAATAAAGTAATCAGCTCCTGTGGCAAGTCTTATACCTTACCTTCCATTTTCTCCACTTTTGTCTTGACTTCCCCCAAATCCATTTAAAATTCTGCTGTCTTCCCTGTACTCCTTTGGTTGCTTTTTAGATTATTTTATTTTAAATGATAACTTAGTAATTTGATCTATTTCATCTTAAATTAGGTCTTTTTGGTTACTCTTGTCAGGTTTTCTTTTTTCTTTGTGACTTATTGGTCATTACTTAGAGCTTCATATCACTTTTAAGTGCTGGTGAATAGACAGGTGCTTTTTGGTAGGATTCTTTTTTTTTACTTATTTTTTTTCCCCTAATATTTCAGGAAAGGTATAAGACAATATTTGCATTTGTTTAAAAACTTCCATCTTAATTCCCAGGCTACAGGCCTATTGCTTTGCTGAATTGCAGCCACCTCAGAGGACTGGAGCAGCCAAGGACAACGAGGCAGGATTCTGATTTTTTTCCAAAAAGCCCCAAGCTATCGTCTTTGTCCAAGGAAGGCACACAGGGCACGGATATTTAAAGTCTCATCTGAAAGATGCAAAAGAACAGACTGCCATGAGTTAGAGGTAATTAAAACCACATATTGAGATAACCAGCCAATTCAGTTCCTTCTTTATTGCAGTCTATTTTGTAATCTGAGGGATGTGTTTTTACAGTGTTTTCTGTCTGTTTCCCAACGCATAGGAAAGGTGGCTACATCTAGCCTGTTTGTGCCCATAGAAAAGAAATGTGCTTGCAGGCACAGATGACTGGCATGCCATCATTTGTAGGGTGAGTGTGAGAAGCTGTGTATGGACAAATGGAGAATGTGGGAAAAACTGCTCTTAAATATTTTGTTCCTAATGAAATACGGGGCAGAGCTGGGCCTGTAGAATCTTCAGTCACTTGGAAATGTTCAGGGAGAGGATTCTTTATACCAAAAATTGTAGTGTCAAGTTGTATTAGGGCCAAGTAAGCGAGTAATTTTCAGTGCCTGTTTGTAATGAGTGTAATTATCTCCTTGAGAGCTGGGATGGTAACAACAAGATTTTCCAACAGTGTGTCTGTATAGAGTGGTTCTTGGAACCATACACTTTTCTGTGTCTGTTCCACTTTTAAGGTAGTGCTTTTCATGGGACTGGAAGTGTCCATAGGTAGTGTAGAATGTTTTTATTTTAATCTCTGGAAAATTTTACCATTTTTTTCTAGATATCTCTTTGAGTCTGTGGTGGTGACTTTCCCATACTGCTGTACCTTACAGACATCATGTGCTGTGAACACCTCTTGCTGTGGAAAAGGCTTTTGGAGCAGCATCTCCACCCCAAGCCTCCCCCTCCAGCACAGGTTTGGTAGCAGTTCTTGGCCACACACTGATTCCTCAGCAATGGCAGTGGCTTCATCCAAGGTGGAGGCAGCAAGCTGTGCTTGGCATTTTCCAACACAGTCAACAACTGCTGCCAGAATGAGTCCTTAGCAGTCATCTATTAGGTTCCTATTTTTGAAGCTCCTTCTGTTATTTCATTCACTATGGATTAAGTGGTCCAAATGCTGCTCTATGCTTCATAGAGCCTCGTGAATGAAGTCCTTTTTGCTTTGTCTGAATTTCTTTAATAAATAACTGCTTTTAAGAAAGCTGGACCCTAGGTCTGAGAGGCATTGGTGAAGGAAGAGAGGTCTATGAGGAAGGTTGGTGAAGGGACTGCAGCACAAGTCCTGTGAGGAAGGGCTGAGGGAGCTGGGGGTGTTCAGTCTGGAGCAGAGGAGGCTCAGGGGAGACCTCATCACTCTCTACAACTACCTGAAAGGAGGTGGGAGCCAGGGGGGGGTTGGTTTCTTCTCCCAAGTAGTTACCAGTAAGACAAGAGGGCATGGACTTAAGCTCTGCCAGGGGAGGTTTAGGTTAGATATTAGGAAAAAATTCTTTCCAGAGAGGGTGATCAGGCATTGGAATGGGCTGCCCAGGGAGGTGGTGGATTCTCTGTCCCTGGAGGTTTTTAAAAAGAGACTGGATGTGACACTAGTAATGTAGAGGATTAAGGGTTGAACTTGCTGATCTCAGAGGTCCTTTCCAACCTGTATGATTCTGTGTTTCTGTGCATTAACCCAGAAGCAAGGGTAGTAGCAATAACTGATGCCACTGTTAATGGCTTCACCTGATTGTGAAAGCACTTCACTTCTTCCTCGTCCATGGCTGAGGAAATTAAATAGGTTAAAGTGAGTTAGAACAGTATGATTTCAGTCTTGTGAATAATGAAAGATAATGTGGTAGCCACACACAAAGGATTAATTTTTGCTTAGTATGTTTAATTAATAACTTGCAGGAAGTCAGTTTCTGCCTTCAGTCAAATGAATGAAGGACAGAAGGTCTATTTTCCATCCCCACCTAGTTTCTGGAAGATTTAGGACTGCAGGGGTTCTTTTTTCTCTTGCTATATTTGGAGGCAGCTTCTTCTAAATGTGTGCTTGAGCCACAGCAGGGCAACAGGTAGAACTGATACTGTCAAATCTTATCTCTATTCATTAATCTTAAATAGTACTATGCCAGGGTGTCTGTATGAAAGCAATTATCATAACCCATCTTCCTAAATTAGGAAGATGCCATGGCTAATGTTTTGGCCTCCTTCTCTCTGATGCTGTCACGGTCTGGTGCATCCTATGTTTTTGTCTTGTAAGAAGCAAAATCATCCTAGAATAAAATGCTTAAGGGTATTTTGTTTTCTTTTTATTTCCTGCCCCACAAAACAATGGATTAATTCTGTTTAACTGGGTTAATTTGATTTAGCTAGGAAATAAATCTGTCCTGGCAAAGGCGTTGAATTGCAAACTGAAGTGACCTGTATTACCTAGAGATCTTAGGCCTCAGATAAGATGATGTAATAACTGTGTGTTATCATAACAGGCCTCCTTATCAAGCAGGGATTTTCAGTGAGCAGTAAGTTAATTTAGGCTGTAGAAAACCTGGGGTTGAGTTCCTGTTGCAGACAGCTCTGACACCGGATTCCTTACATGCAGAACTGGAATGAGGATACCTCTCTGGCTCCTGGCCATGTTGCCAGGTGTTTTCAGTAATGGTGTGACTTGTCCCTCAGTAAGAGAGGAAGATCTTGGTATATGAGCATCTTGGATAGGAAGTGGGTCAGATGCTCATTAAGTGCATGGAAATATTTTATCTTTATCAAAGAGCTTAACTTTCCTCCTAACTCTTAATAAATCTCAGCTTTGATGTCTCTTTATACTGTAAAGAGCAATCAGGCATTTCAGTTACTGCTTTCTCTATGATTACTTTTCTTATTTTTGGACTGAACATGCGTCACTAGTTTACATTTCCTAAACATTTCCTAAACAGATAACTAGTAACATTGAATATTGATTTGTTATCTGACAGAATGGAAGCTCTGGGAGTTGCATTTTAATGCTTAGAAGTATTTACTGCAGGTGAAGCTGTCTTTAGGTTTATGCTTCATGTTCCCACCTTAGTGCTTTCACAAAGGAGGAAAGGTCATAATGTGATTTTTTTTTTTTTTTTCCCCCATAGAAGCTGTTGTCTACAAATAAGCAGAGTGCAACTGGCATTGTTACAGTATATAACTGTATGTGTACAGTTATATATATATATAATTTATATATACAGTATATAAGAGTCTCCTATTTTGTGTTTAGGAAATGTATTGCAATTCCCGATGGCCTCATCTTTGTGGCCTTGGTTTTGTGCGTGGTGTTACTGTGGGTTGTCAATGAAATTTAGCTCCTACAGTGAAATTTATGTTTTAAGTTACAGAGTCTAGTGTCTTGAAGCCAGTGCCCTATATCTAGTTTGTTTCTCTCTGGTGAATGTAAAAGGGACTGAAACCATTACAGTTCTCAGTTACAGACTTTCTGAAAGGATAATATGATTCTGTAATGGTTCCAAATGAAACTTTCAGGGATTATTCTGTGAAAGGTCCTTAGTCCAATGAAGTATGAAAATTCCTTCAATTTGTTATCTTAATTAGTCATTAAGTACATGATACAATATTTTTTTTTCCTGTGAAAAATGTACATGGCTTCCACTTAAACATAACTTCATAATGACAACATGCCTTGTGTTGTGTAGGAACTTTTAAGCAGATCAAAACAGAGTGAGCTCTTGGATTTCTCTTGCTGTACCTTATCAAAGCTACCAGTTCTGGCTGCAGATGGCATCCTCATTGGATGTAGAGCATAATGAGGAGTCACATATTTCATAAAAGGGAAGGTATGTGGATAGTCTTAATAAATATATTCTCAGTTCTTGCCTGAGCCATAGACTTCCTTCAGGAGCAGGGCTTGTTTTGTTTGTGATATTTTTTTTTTCCATTCACTGGCTTGGTATAATATTGCAAATGGAAATTCCATGATAGCTACTCTTCTCAGATACTCCAGTGGTGAAGATAGTTCATTGGTATTTATGATACTTTCTGAAGTTTGTAGTGGAATGCCCTATGAGATGCTTTTTCAGGATCTCAGTGCAGTTAGAAACTCTTACAGAAATTTTACACTGAAACTTTAGCAGAAGTCAAAAGCCTGAAAAAGGACAGTTTCTGCCCTTAGAAGGCTGTCTGTACTATTCCAGAAACAGTCTTTAAATTTACAGCAACTGTGCTCTCTGCTTGGTTGCAAAAGGGGAATCCTGGCACCACTTTGTAGCAAAAACACCCAGACAGAAGCCTGGTCATCTCCACTGCTGAAAGGACTGTTGTGGCTCAGGTATATATCCATGTGAACTTGAAGAGATTCTTCTTGCTGTGTTAATGGGACACTCAAACCAGGTTGATAAAGGATTTTGTGCTCCTTGGAGCTTCTTTGAGAGGATCTTGACTGATGTTGTGTATTACTTCTATAAGAGATAGTAAGGTCACAATATTTTCTTCTCCTTATCATGTTAGTCTTAGGATCATTTGTGCCACCAGTCATAGCTGATAGCAAATCTGAAAAACAGGAAGAACAGATCTGGCAGTGATTTTTATTTTTATAAATTTAAATTTATTTCTGTAGAGGATTGTATGTTGTATTTTAAAATTTTTTTAATGAACTTACTTATGTTCCGCAGTTTAACTAGTATTTTCCTTGTTTTGTATTTTCTTTTCAGAAATAAAAGGGCTGTATTTTTATCTCCTTACACCTACACTTCAAATACATTTTGGTAGGATGTATGAATCTGAAAAGTGAAGTTTTTTGAACTGTCACTGGCTAATAGCAACGTAATTTGGTTACCTAACAAGAAAAAGACATCAGAATATCTCTGTTGAAGGGTCTACTGAAAGAATGGCATCATCCTAAATCTCAGCAATGTCTGTCTAAATTCAGCTCACAGTATGTCTGTTCTGTGCAGTATCTTGGATTATTTTAGCACAAAAGATCAGAGGAAAATGTTTGAGTTTCTGTTTTTCCTCTTCTGTTTGTTTTATTTTATGTACTTGACATCACATCAGGCTTAATTATGCAGATGGTTTGGAAAGACAGACCACATTGGTTTGCTCTGGTGATTGACCTCAGAAAACATTAGGCCCTTCTAAAAATCTTCCTGTTGGTGGGGTGTCTGTAGTCTTTCCCCAGCACAGTAAGCTGGTGCTCTACCTCTGCAGGGAGGCTGGGGGTCCCTTTGCAGTATGCTGGCAAATGCTCCTTTGATCCATGCCCTCCAAGGCATGTCAGGGCACCTGGCTGCAGTGTCAGCAGCTTGGTCTGCTCTATTCTGCCTTCCAAATGCTGTCGTGCTTCTTCTCTGCTTTCTCCTGAAACGCCCCAAACACATTTGAAGGGATTTGTACAATGATAATTATATAGGTTCACATCTTGATATTTGTCTCAGCTGAGAAGACTCATTGGCTGCTCTGTCAGGAGCTGTTTTAAGGTAGTTACTAGTATAACAAGGGATTTTTTGTATTAAAAGGCCATGCTGTTTTGGGGTGAGGCAGTTTCACCCAACCAGACATTTCTTAAGGCAAGAGCTCTTGTCTCAGTGGATAACAAATGATACTATATCATACTATACTACCACCAAGGTCCTGCCTCCTCACACCCATTTCTTCATCCCAAGTTCCTGGGAAGCCCAGCACAGGATGGGAGTTGCAGGCTGTCCTTCTCTTCATCTTCATCTGAGATGTGGCAAGGAGAAGAAGCATGTCAGGGTTTCTCCCTCCTGCCATGGAAATGAAGCATCTTCCTAAGTTTATGGAAATTCAGTTCCATTCCATTTTAGGTGCATGCTGAGAGAAAGACATGCTCTGTAGACATAAATACATTTAGTTTTTAGCTTCTTCCCTACCAGCTTAGTGATTTCCTCCTGAAAGTGATACTGATTTATCTGTCCCTTGGTGAATCATCTTCTGTGCCCTGATCCAGAGACAGGAGAGACAAGTTCTAATCTTGTGTCTTTAATCTACCATTCTAGGAATTTATCTCCATTTCTTTCTTAAATACAAACAAATAGCTATTTATGCATTTCTCTAAAGCTGGTTGCTTCAAGATATTTCTATCCAGTGGCTAAGATGGACCTGTACTGCACTTGTGATAAGCTGTGATGAATGGTTTGAGATGTAAGCCCCTTCAGAATGTAAACTTCAAATATTAATTATTTCATCTTGTGTTTGCCATGAAAAACTTAATTGCAAAAGCTCAGATTGTGAGGCTTTTAGGCATTTATAGCAGCTCTTTGTGTCAGCACTAACATAGGCATACTTGCTAAATATAGAATGTAAATTACCTGTTCTGTGCTGTGATAATTTTTCTAGGTATTGTATTCACAGACCTTCATTTTTTGTAGTTTTTAGGCAAAGTGCAGTAAAATAAGAGCTAGGACTTGGAAGAAAGGTGGCTTTCAGTGCTACTTTTGGAGACATTTATATTTGCTTATTATTTGATTTCTGCATCAAATTAGATGGAAACCTACCCTTTTTATTTTGGTACATTTGTATTTCTGGTTCTTGTAGGCCCTCATTAGAAGGCAGTGACTGTTTAACAGCAGAGCAGGTTTCGGTGTATGACTCAAATGAAGTGCGTGATCCCAGAGAAGTCAGTTGCTTCTTAGAAGTGCAAATCCCATGTAAAATGGAAAGGAATAGAAGTGCACCATTGGAAATGTGTTATTTTAAAATTAAAATGTGATCAGAGACAGTGTGAAGTTGTGTTGACAATGCCAGCTGTAGGTGTGTTTTAACAAACACAGTCACTGCAGCTCGGAGGGCTGCGTGTTTTAGAACGCTGTGATCCTTGCTGAGGGTTCATTGCTGTGTGTCACTGGGGCTTTTGCAGCCAGGTGACAAAGTGGTGAGACTTCCAATATTTACTTACTCTGCTTCATATCCTGCATAAGCCAATGTTTCTTCATAGGCCAGTTGTAACCTGTGGTTCTGGACTGGGTGACTGGAGTTTCTAATGAGCATCCACTATAGCTAGTGGATAGGTGATGCTCCTGAGGTGTAAGGCTGAAGCAAGGATGCCCTTTTCTAACTCCTGGGCTGATTTTCTCTGACCTTAGAGTACCCGAGCCCTGCGCTTTTAGAAGATGGGAAGGAGTCCCACTGATACCAGTGCAGCAGGACTAGCTACAGTTAGACTGTCCCCATTTGGGACAAAAGATAGACATAGCAAGGTAAGCCAAAATGAGCTCATGAGTGAGGACAAATACCCATATATATCAAGGGTTTGAGTTACCTACCTGCTTTGTGTGGCTTTTTTTATTTTATTTTATTTTTTCAGTTAGAGATGAAAAATTTTGCTTTCAAGAAAAAGCCAACTACTTGATTGAGAATGGTGTCAGGCACTCGTGAGTTGGATTCTGCAGATGATAGACTGAATATGTTTTACTGAGTTTATGATGAAAACATACACTTCTTTTGTGTTTAATGTACTTGAAGTAACCTCCATGCTTGAAAGATGAAGATAGTTTATACTAATTTTTATTTTCTGTTGTGAATAAAGTAGAACCTAACTAGCATTAGTGGTTCCTTACTGCTGTAATAATTGTTTTTGGCACAATCTCATAAAATAAAAATGTGTTTATTAGATGTAGAAACAAGATTAATTTCTTAGTCCTCAATAAAGACATAATCTTAAAAATTTATGACAGAATTTTCTATGTATTTCATTTTGCACAATTATCCAAACCTTAAAATTAACCTTTTTATTTAGTTAAAGTTGGGACACTGTTGCAATGGTCTAAAATGTGTTTATTGTATATAAGAATTTGTTTTGGGTTAGTGTGTCAGGGTTTTGGTAGCAGGGGGAGGCCACAGGGGTGGCTACTGTGAGAAGCTGCTGGAAGCTCCCCCAGCTCCACATCTGGCCTCACCTCTGGCCAAGGCCTAGCAGACAGGGGTAGCTGGATACACCTCTGGAAGTAAGATATTCAAGAAAGGGAAAATGAAACTCTATAAAGACCTGCAGAACAGAGGAGAGGGGGTGATGAGAGCAATGCTGGAGCAGGGTAGAAGGAGGGGGAGGATGTACCAGAGCAGAGATTTCCCTGCAGCCCGTGGGGAAATTGCAGCTGTTTCCTGCAGCCTGTGGAGGAGCACGATGGAGCAGTCCAGGCTGGACCACGTTAAGGCAGATGTGAAGCATCACAGAGGGGCAGATGTGGATCTGCAGCCGTGGAGGACCCCGTGCCAGTGGAGGTAACTCCCTGAAGCAGGCAGTGACTCTGTGGCAGCCCAGGCTGGAGCAGTCTGTTCCGGAGGCACTGCATCTGGTGGGAGGAACTCATGTTGGAGGGGTTTGTGAAGGGGATTTTTTTCCCACTTGAGCAATTTGTAATGGCAGTGAGTGTTTTACTGAATAGGAGAAGTGTTTTGAAAAAGATAACTTAGTTCATACTAAGATTTACACTTTGTTTCTAATGCTAAGTATTTTGGCTTTTATTTTTTGTGATTAATAGTTTTGTTTGTACAAAGGGACTAAAGCCTAATCTGATGATACCATTTCTCCAAAGCCTAAGTATTGCCTTGGGAAGAGGATTCTTATTAAATAAAACTGTTATCCACTGTGGTTGTTTCTGTTAAGTTTCCTTTCTCCTGTGCTTTGAATGCTGTGTTTATGGTTAAAACATTGCAAAAAACCAGCTGTTCCCTGTGACTATCCACTGGACCAGAAGCAGGTGAACAACAGGTTGAGGTCGCTGGATACAGTACTCTGGTTCTATACAGCTCTGACAGAACATGAGCCTTGCTTATACATGATGTTAAACCCCAGCATCTTTAGAACAGGCAGACCAGCTCTTGCATGGCCTCTGAGTTCCTGGAAGTGCACAGTGTAAAATAATTAGCTGTGAAGAGCTTTTGAAATCAAGTTCAGCATATTCATATTCACTGTTAGTTGCCATTTCTAAGCCTATTATCATGATGCAAATTTGAGTGATCAAGGCCCAAATTAGGCTGAACTTTCGCCTCTTTCACCATGTGGTTTAGATGATCAGACTGTGCTTTATCAATCAGTTTTTTGAAGTGAAAATTACTTGTTCATTGTTTTCTTTATGAGTGTTAATTTTTACTACCTGACCAGTCCTTAGCTTTACACATCACCCCTCAGTACTAATCTTCCTTTTAAGTGGATCCAGAAAGGTCACCATTTTAGACTCCAAAGTAGCTCTGTATTAACTTAAATCTATTTCCTTGTCTTTGTAATACAGTGGTATTGACCACTAAAAAGATAGGTATATCTTAATGTTTATAGTCACTTGAAAAATTACTTGTACAAGTTAAGGGAATTTAAACTCCAGTACAGTTTATCATCTAAAATGGTGAATAATTCAGTTAAGGATATAACATCATTGGATATGTTTCATGAGATTCCTTTAATCAGTGGCTGTGCTAATGACTTTCTGTGGGTTGGCAGTGATTTTATATCATGATAGGTTTTAGTTCTTAAAAAACAAAAAAACAGCTGTCACCTATGTGCATTGTCCTTGCTTTACAAAAGGAATGATTTACATTATTCAACTCTAAAATATCTCTTAGGATTTGCTTTGACTATAGAAGTTTGTCTGACAGTCCTACAGACAAAAACTGCTGAAGCTTGCTACTTGAATCATTATTCCAAGTGCAAGTTACAGGCTTAAACCTATTATTAGCTTGTGTACAAAAAAAATTTAAATATATTATTTGACAAGTAACTCCAACAAATTACCCATTATCCCTTTCTTTAAAAGCTGTGAGTACTTCTGTGTTCAGGCCAGTTTCCATGCTTCCTCTTAGTCACTGTCATGCGGCTCAGTTTTAATTTGAGTGGAGCTGGCAGATGCAGGGTGTGTTGCTTAACATGCTAGCCAGAACCCAATTCGAGGTTAGTTTGCAAAGAAATAAGAAAGGATTTGTTTTCAGAGAAGCAGACTTTGGGTTCGAGTGTTTTTCTTTCTTCACATTCATCCAGTGGCCAGCTGTGCAAGTGTCTCTCCAATTTTGGGGCTGTACTTCTGTTTGGATATACAGATTTAAACCTGAGTATTCAAGCTAAAATGCCTGACTGGATTCAAAACCCACTAAAAACCAGGACTATGTTTTCTCTTTGCTTTTCCTTTCTTAAATACAGCTTATTTTGTCAATAGTTCACATGTGGCATAGGGTGGCTGTGTTTTCAGGAAGTGCCTATCTAACAGAATTGAATGGAGCCTGGGGACAAAGTAGGTTACTTTTCTCCAAGTCCAAGGAAAGTGAAGGAATACTTTTAAGTGCTATTTCTTTAGTCTTCCTACATAATGGTATAAAGGCTTCCTTTTACAACTCATGGATTGAATTCAGGGCTTCTCGAGAACATGTCTGGCTCTGGCCTTTCATGTTTTTGAACACAGATCCAAAAGGGAAAGGGAAGGAAGTGAGAGATGCTTCCTGCTGCAAGTGACTCCAAACACAAGAGCTGGATGCTCAGAATTCAGCAGGCTGGTGTGAGAGACTCGAGGTCGCGAGGCTTGAGGTCACGAGGCTGTGCTGTCTCGTGCTGGGACAGGTCACAGGGAAAGAGACTGACTCAGTGGTACTGCTAAAGAGCTAAATCTCTTCCCATGTAAAGCTCTCCTACAAGAGGCACTTTTGGGGTCATGGCTATTCTATCTCAGCATAGGCTGACTGGCTGTGTCTGACATGCTGGATGATGGTGCAAAGTTGAGATCCTGAGGCTACATTACTGTCTACATGGGGACCATGAGGTAAGGACCCCTGGTTGAGCTTCATGGTCACACAGCAGGAGAGTAGCTGAAAAACAAGTGGAGTGTTATCAGGGAAGCAGGAAAAGGTTCAGTTGTGGGGAAGAAAGAAAGTCAGATGCTTTTTTTGTTTTGAGAAAGAAAAGGTGTAAACCAAGCTCACTATACTGGAAGTAGCTGCTTGGTGTGTGATTGAATTGGCCAGAGGTAAGAAAAGAGTAGACTCTGTTAGAGGCTGGTAAGCCTTTAGTAAAGGTGGAAAAGTATAAAATTTTGTGGTAGCACTTCCTTGCATGGAAGGAGAAGATTGAGTCCAGTGGCTGTTTCTGGATCAAGGAAAACATTGATGAGTGTATAATGTGTGCCAATGTCACCTGTGTTAAGAGGGAATTACTGTTTTCCTTGTTTAGGGAATGTTGCTGTTTTTAAAGTAAAGTGCTGAATGTAATGGCTGAGAAAACCATTGAAAATTTGGGTTTAACAGAGCAAATAATTACATAAAGAATAAGCCTGTAATCTTTCCAAATAAGAACTGGAACATTTGAACTTGAAAACACAGATTGCTGTGTGGAAAATCTCTCCTTGCTTGATGATCATTGACATTACCATTTGACTATAAAGACTGCAGAATTTCCCTCTGATAATTTTTTTCCGCCTTTTCTGTGCTGCAGACGTAATGGATACAATCTTGTAATGCAAAGAACAAGAATTGACCAGCAAAAGCCCCTTTTCAACATGCATTCCAACTGGAAAAGAATAGTTGATGAACGAGTGCCCAAACTACTACACTTTCAAAATTCAAAAGAATTCCTGAGTAGCACATTGCTGCTTACCATGTCCTTAATTCAGTGCTTCTAATGCTGCAAGCCCCTCTATTTCTACCTCCCTCAAAATTTCACTATTCTTAAGCATTCATATTTTTTAAGCTGATTCAAAATGGTCTACAGCAAATAAGTGAATTTTGAATAGACAGTTTGCTAATGTGCTACATGCATAAACAAAAATATTTATCACTCTAACATTTCAAGAAGCATTTTGCAATTAGTGTCCAAAAAGGATTCTAGCCCTTTAATTTTCATCTTTTATATAATTTTCTCCTGTTTTTCTAAACTTTTCAGACTGATAAAAACCAGTCTTGGAGTATTTCTAGAGATCTGCTTCAGGTTTTCTATGGATTTGAACCAAATTAAAAAAATATTCAAATATTGCCATCAAGATTGTAAAGGGAGAATGATAGAGTGGATGAACTAGGCTTTTATTCCTTCCCTGATTAAAATCTTTGAGCTTGTTATTTTGATTTTAGCCTTTTAAATTTTTTTTTAAATTTTTAATCAGGAAAGGTAGAGTGAAGGGAAAATTGAAATATGGATGCATGGCTGATGCAGATATTTTAGTGTCTGTCCCAGGCTTTGCCAGTCAGCAGTTGGATGCTCACTTTCTGTTTTAGGTGTCACAGTGAGACATTGCCTTTGGAAATACCAGAATAAGTTAGATGTAAACTTGCAAAACTTTGAATGTATGCAGTTGGAAAGCAGAAATGAGATGAGAAAGGATAGTACAGTAGTGCAGAGACTGCAGATATTGCCTCTTTGTACTGAATAATTAGGGCTATAGTGAGAAGCTGGTTGGTCTGTCGTGGAATATGTAACATTTAGTGCATCATGCTGATTGCTTTCTTGTGCAGTGCCCAATGAGTTGTTAGTCCTGGCTGTCATGTGGGGAAGGAGTACCTGTTTGAAGCAATTTATTTATAACTTTTTACAGCAAAAGTTTTTGTAGTACAACACAAAATATCTTCAAGAGCTTTTGTCATCAAAACCCAAATAAAACTGTAAAATTCTAAAGCACTTCAGAGACTTTTTTCCCTGGTTACATTAGTTACTGGCCCGAACAGAAAAAAATGAATGCTGAAATTAAAACTCTCAGGCATTTTGCTGTGAAGTAATCATACTTATTTGATGTTGCAAAGTAAACTGGTGATGAATTATACTGTTTTCAGGGAGTAACTGGGGTTAGAATATGGCTTTAGGCTGAGTCAGTGGAGTCTTGGCACTGTCTTGAAGTGGCTGTCATCAAATATGGCACTTTTGTTTCATTTTTACTGAATAACAGGTTGTGGGTTAAAGATCGGTTAATTTTGGCCTTCTTTTTTGATCTTTTCCTTCAACAGTTTTAAGGAAAAACTGAAAGCAATATAACGAATTGGAGTGAACCTTGATACTGAAATCTGGGTAGTTACTTCCATGTGCATGCCTTCAGTGGTGAGGTAAAATTTCCTTAAACACTGAATTCTCCCCTTACTTTGAGGCCTTTTAATTTCTCTTCTTTATCCAGTGTCACAGCATGGATCATTTGTTAACATTTCCAACAGTTTTTAAAACATATTATTGATTTTTTTAGTGTAATTTGTTTTCACTTGCTTTTAAAGACTCAGTTCAAAAGTAAGCAAAGTAGTCACAGGTTGTGGGTATTTTTATTATTACATTGTTTTGTTCAGTGCAAATGTATCAGACTTACATAAGTTTTTGTGGGAAAATCTTTTTTTACTGTGGTTTTTACACTGGATAAAAATTAGAACATGGGTTTTGGGCGTTTCCAAGCTAGAGGCATGCTTTCCACCTGATCTGAAGAGTTGTTTATCTTACTCAGAAAACCCCATTCTGTTAAAGGATGGTGCTCAATATTGTTTGCTCATATGACTTACATTTCATCAATTGTTTTGCAGCCTCAAGGCCATTTTATACATGGTTGGACAGTTGAGCATTTAAAATGATTTTGGGAAGGGCCAAGAGCTAGGAGTCATTGGATTTCTTACTATTATGTTTAAAATGTTATAAGCTGCAGTTGTGTCCTGTACATCTAAGAAATGTGGGTAGGTCAGCTAATCCAGCCACGGGCTGATGGGCAGTTTTGCAGTTCGTCTGTGACAAGGCCTCATTAGCAGTAGATAGTTCAGCTGTTGGTTAAGCCTTGGTGGCAAATGCACCATCTGCTTGCATGCAGTCCCTGATCTGCCAGACCTGAGTTCAAAGAGCATCCCTTAGATCAGGCTGAGCATCCAAGTCCTGAGAACTCACTGATAGAAGTGACTGCTGTGATCAGTGGGAGCATCACAGAGGGATCACGGAGGTGTGCAGAACCTCAACATAAAAAGCACTGAAAACTGCACTGGAATGACATTGAGAGTTTTGTGAGGTTACTCCATTAAAACATATATACTGCATGTAGTGGAAATAGCACTCGGGTAAAGTCAGCAAAAAGAGGCTTCAACTATAGCATGTAAAGTAAGTGGTGGAGATTATGGATATAAACTCTTGTGCCCAGGGGCTAAAGACTGGTTGTAAGTGAATATTACGGAGAAATTTCCACAAGAGCAGATTATTGTGTAGTGGTTTCCTGTTTGTAAGTCCCTGTTGTCAGAGATAGGATATTGAACCAAATAGCTGAATGGTCTGACCTGATATTCGAGTTCTTTTTTTTTTTTTTTTTTTTTTTTTTTTTTTTTTTTTTTTTTTTTTTGTGATAGCAGAAAATTGCTTTAATGAAAAAGTTATTTAGGGCTCACACAGGAAGAACACGAAATGAAGCATTTTTATTGCAGATAAGAAAATGCACAAAGCAAAAAAGCATTGTTTAACTGTGTGGAAGATTGAAGTTTAGCAATTTGAGATTTTAATGAGTCAGGAATATGGAGTATAAATACACTTGATATTTTAGTTTAGAAATATTTTTCTGTTTTCCTTTTTTGGCTGAGACACTGTAGCGTATGTGAATTCTAAAAATATTACTCTTGAGTCCCCTTGTCAAAATAAGATTTCTCTCCCTTTATAACTGCATATAACAAAGCAGTATTTTTGATATCTAAAAATACATTCATGTGTAGCTTTGCACATTAAGTTATGCAATTAAACTTACATAAAAACTCATGGAAAATAAGTGCACAGTGAAATCTGTATGCAGGGCATTTCTTAGCTCTGGTCACCTGCTTTGCCAGTTCGTAAGGGCTTCCTTCTACCCTGGGAGGTGGCATTGCACTCTGGGCAGTGGTTATCTGCATAACGCTAAGGATAGAAATAGGAATGAAGCTGGCAAATTTAGAACTAGTGATATTTTAAGGTGGGGTTTTTTTTTGTTAACTTATGATTATTTCATGTGTGGGAACTTTCTGTGGTGTTGCAGATGGTAATGGTTTGAGGTATGTGGAAGGTTGGTTGTCGCCCAGCCACCCTGTATGTAAATCTCTGGTTTTCCTGACCAGGGACTGAAGTGCTGTGCACACCAGAGAATTAAGTGACATGTTGTGGATTTTCAGTAGTGAGTTTTTATTTACAGTAATGATCTCCAATCAGAAAGATAATATTCCCACCCAGTTATTCTTCAGCAGTGCCTTCCGCAAGTGTCGCAGACATAATTTAATCCTTACCCAAGTATGTGCAAATAAAATCTACCTGTATATATGAAAAGTTGTAAGGAAAGAAAAGCCCTCTCTGTTCATGGATGTTTTTTAGGTGAGAGACTGAAGCCTCCCTTTTTTTGTTCCACGTCCAGTTGCTTCTTTCTCTTTGTTTTTAAACTGAGTAATGCGTGTTGTCACTCCTAATTCTGTACAACAATACAGGTCCAGTTGCAATCCTGTTGTGAACAATAAGATATCCAATTTGCTGCTAAATGGCTTGACAGACTGTTTAGTTCTTCATGAGGTACAAGCAAACATGAGATCTTCCAACATGGTATTTGTCTGTCAGCTGCAATTTTATAGATACTCTTTACTGCTGTAAGTATATAAGGACATTAGATGGCAAAGAGAAAGTGTTTGTTAGTATTGTTTGGGAAGGAAAGCAACTCAATGGTGACAAAACTCGCATGTCAGTGAGGCAGAGTTAATAATGTTTTATATTTATTATGAGAGACTTGAAACTATTTCAGTTCCATAATAGAAGAATTACATGGTAAAATCCTGACACTAAATTAGGAAAAGATTATGCTGAAGAGAAAGGCCCATTCATTGCTCAGAGATCCTATCATAGACAGAGGGAGAGGATCTTTAACATTGGCTGAGTGGACTGGAGAGTTGGTGCATGATGTATTGCACCACTGTATGACAGATGCTCACTGTTTAATGACTTTTATACTTTGGCAAAATCCATACATCTTACTTTGGAAACAAAGACTAATTACTAGAGTTAATATGCTGTCAGCAATGAATGCTATAGGCTTACTGATCTGAGAGCTTCTTTAACATTCTGAACAACAACAGAGCCTTTTATTGAAATAGGTATACTTACCTTTTTCCCACCTTCAAAATACTAAGTAAAAAAATCTCAAAATGCATCAGAAAGGGGTGAATTGTCAAATTCACCCTTTGAAAAGAAATCAGATTGTTTACTACTTGTACAGATACTGTCTAGCACTGTGCCTCACAATCATAATCGGTCTTTCAAACAATATATACAAATTAATTGACATTTCTATCTGGCATTCATCTAAGATGTAAATATGTGCTAGGATTGCAATTCAAATTAGTCTGAAATTTAATATCTAAATTAGTCTGAAATTTAATATCTGGTTATAATCAGAATCTCTAAAGATGTCTGGCTAATTTAATTGACATAATTGTTATAATGTCTCTAATTTTATGTTGAAGTCTGGGGTAATGACTGCTGAGTCACCTCTGCTTTGGGAGTCTTTTAAAATAAAAATGAGAGATACATAGGACTAGTTTGGAAACCTGTAAAAGAAAAGAGTTTATGTAAGTTTTCTCTCTCCTTTGGTAGGTTGCTAGAAGAGAATGAATGAAATCTGGAGGTGTACAGCAGTATACCAGCCCTATCATTCTCTAGTAAAGATCCTCAAGAAAAAGCAAATGGCTCATTTGTTGGACTGAATCATTGTTACTTATTTACAGGACCAAAATAGTTTCCTTCATATAAAAAGCCTTCAACGAGTTCTTCTCAGATAGGAAGATTTATTTATGAAGTCTCTCTGGGATAATGTAGGATGATTCACTGTTTCTGCTACTTGCCAAAAATGACTCCAGCAGATTAGTAGAATTTAAGCTATAGAAGTACAGGGCAACTTGTAAAAGCGAGCCAGTGACCAAACTCTGCTTAAAGTGTGAAGGAACAGTTGAAAATCCACCTGAAGCAGAGGGCATGCTGGTCGGGGGCCATGCTTGCTGGCTGCTGACATCCCCGTGTTGCCATGGCCACTCCCTGCTACTTGGCCCAGGAGTGACTTTCCAGTGTGGAAATGAGGACACTGACATGCCCTGGCCTTCTGGCTGATGCAAAAGCTTAGCAATTTTCTCAAGTTGGCTGGACCAGAACTGAACAACAGTTTATGAGCTAAAATTATCTTGATTACTTGAGTGTGGTGATCAGTCTCCTGACTTTGACTTCACCCCATGTCTCCAGCCGGAGACAAATCTGTGATTGTGTGTGGAAGACGAGATACCAGACTGACTGCTTCATTCATTATGTGCTGACAGACAGACACTGTTCATAATCTGGGGGAGGGGAGAGTGAGGGAAGCACTGAGAAGAAGGGAGCTGTTAGTGGTAATGCAACTGAGTGGATGTGGGAGACATCAGGCTGTGCCTGATGGGTGTCTGAGGTGCACAGACCAGCATGATGCTTAGGAGATGGATCTGACTAAAGCCAGGGGGATTATTACTTTCAGTTCTCTGAACATATCATCCCTTTCCCCTTGAAAAGTAAAGATTCATTGCAGAAGTAATGATTGCCAAGATTTTCTTGATCTGTGCTCTGTGCAAAAGAAAAATGCATGTGCTGTGATCTCTCTGGGTTCCATTTTAAGAAAGTTTGTCATTTCTAATAAAATACCTGAGTTTGGGTTTTTATTTGCTGCTCTCAAATTCACATGGTTTCTATCAACATAATGGTTGTCTAACAAAATATCCATCCTCCTGCTCTTCGGTTTTCATTGAGCTTTTCAAGTGTCTGAGAAGATGAAGGTTTTTTTCCTAGACTAGAAATTGTCTTCTCTCTCTAGTCAGGCCTTTTTTTTTTTTTTTTTTTTTTTTTTTTTTTTTCCTCTCCAATTTGTCAAATGTCAGCAGATGGTGCCAAATGTGAGAAGATGCATCCACTCACTTGTCAAAAGATGAAGATTTTTTGCAATCAGAAGGATGTATCCAGGCTGCCCTGCAACAGTGGTTTGGCTCATCTATGGCCACGCTGGAGGGGACAGTCACAGTGTTTGTGGGTGGACCTTTATATCTTCATGGTTGTGTAAGTGCCATAGAGGGGTACAATGTCATCTGTTATTTGTATATTGATTAAAAATGGGAAGAGTGGATTAAAATTCCTCAGGGAACCTTGTGGTGGTCTTCTGAAGTCTCTGCTTTACTCTTGTACCTCCCTGGAGTGACTGAGATGAATTTTCAGAAGAACCTTGTAGTGTTTGGGAGCAGTGTTTGCACAGAGGTATCTGTCATTCTCTGACATCAGGTATCTAATAATAACTTCCTGGCAAGTCATCCACTCTCTTCTGCTTCACCCACTCTTAGTCACCACACTGGTTTCTCTAGGTTACAAGAAGTAGGCTACTTATTAAAAGCAATAGCTAGTGAAAAATAGTTTTCTTAATCAAGTTTCTCCTGCCAAGAATGCAAAATCACTGAGACCAGTTTCAGGTGTCTTGAATCCTTTCCAGCTCAGATTGCTTCATAGCTCATGTTACCTCAGCTGCTTCCATACCTTCCATTCACATTCCAGTTGTGGATGGCTGGAACACTGTATGAAAAATTTGTGTTATTGAAGATACTGCCTTAAAAATCTTTGTAAGTATTTGTCTAGTGTCCTTTCTGTGTGCCTTCCAAATCTAGCACTTCATTGCATGATACAGTTTTTATTTACTCTGAAGGAGAGGTTCAAGGTTATCTGAGAATAAATCTCCTGTATCCTTCTCACCTGTGGCCTGGAAATGCCAAGGGGAAGCATGAGGCTGTTGCAAACCTGGCTGTAGGCAAGAGGTTTTTTATTTACTCTGACCTTGTTGGCTTAGCATGCCAGTCAGCTACACTTACACCCGTTTTCTAGGTGAGCTCTCTTGTCCTCAGATCCTTGCAGGAATGTGACATTTCTCTTTTTTTTAATAATCAATCACTGAGTGACATGTTCTTCACACGTGGGAGTTACTCTGACTCCAGGGGAGCAGCAAAGCCATGCACCCACTCCCTTTGCACAGGCAGAGACCACTTCAGTTTGTCAGAGAGAGTGGGGAACTGGGAATGCCCCAGAGAACTGTGTTGAATGGCATGCAGAAGTTGAGGTTTATGACAAGAAAATATCTTTCATATTTAGTTTGTTCAAATCATAGGTCAATATCATGTGAACAAAACAGAAAACGAAATACATAGATTGGAAGTTTCCCAGTGAAAGATTGTATCTGAAAGAAAATGTTATGCTAAGTTACAACAGTTTTTGACACCACATGACAGAGTGGAGGTTGTCTGATGGTACAGGGGTGCACTGGAGACTCCAGCACTTGGTTGATTTACTGCCTCTCAGCTACGTAGTTTTGACAATGTGCTAATTTAAGGAAATACTCCTCTTAAATTTTTGCACCATCTTTTTCTGTATTCAGTTTTATTTTTTCAGTATGAATTAATGTTTTTATGGTGTGTAGTTTTGGAGCGGGAGCACAAATAAAAAATTTTCCAGTTTTTCTTCCAAATTGATTTACACCTTGTGTTTCTGGGTTATCTTCTTAATTCCTTGTGTTTTAAACCTGAAGAGTAAACTTGTTACTCTCATGAGGGTCACTGCTTTATTGGTCTTCCTGGAGGTAAATAGCATTTAAAACATAATTATATTATCAAACTTTTCTTATTTCTGGAATATTTCTTTTTTTTGTCAGGGCATTTTGTGCTTCAGTGCCCAGTTTTGCTTTTGCTTTTTTTTTTTGTGTTCAACTTTCCATTTTTAAACCATTTCTACTATAGCTAAATTATGTCTTCCCTCAAATTGAAAGTAATTGGTATCATTAAGAAGTCTTAGGAAGATCCTGATTTTGATTTTTCAAATAGTCTTATACTACTGGAAAAATACAGATACTCAGCTGAAAGCTGGTGAAGAGGATGGTTAGAATTCAAGGTTCTTAATAGCTTTTTTTGCCACCTGACTTTTTCAGCCACCTTTTGTACCTCTGAGTTTCAGGGAGTCTTTTTGATATGGAGTGGGTGTGGTTGACTGCTGAACTGGCTGAGTAATGGATCTCAGTTTTAAAAAACTATTTGCACTGAAACAGCTGGAAAATGTCTTTCCCAGTCCAGCTTCAAGAAACAGATCTGTTTGACAGCATTGGTATTTTGCTACCGATTACCATTCATCACTCATCACTAGAATTAAAACAAAAAAAAGGTGCAGAACACAAACCTGACTTGGTTAAATGCCCATGCAAGAGGCAGACAGCTGCTCTGAGAGAGGGTCCCAGTAAGCAAGAAAGGGGGATGTGCTTGTCTTTGTGTGAGTGTGCTTTGATAAGGAACCATGATGGAGAATCTGAGTCTTCCATTGTGAGTGCCTGCATCAAAACGTCTCATTACTGCAGTTTGTATGGTTTTGGAGGGTACTGAGTTGGTTTATATTTTATTTATTTAATTATGTTTTTGGAAGAGCCAGTGAATTTTTATAGTGTGTGGTATTGTAGGACTACATTCTAAATAGTTAATGGGAGGAGTGAAATATCATACAGTAGTAATTCCGTCTTTCTACGTTGAATAGTTTGTCTTCTGGGGATGGTAAAAGTCGTTGCTGGTGTTTGGTTTTTTAACCTTAAAACTCCAGATCGCCTGGAGCTTTAAATATCTTATGAGTTCTGCTGTGTGCTTTCTGCCTGAGGAGTTTTCTGCTCCCTTCCTCCTTTACAACTGTGCTGCTTTGCAGCTTGTTTGCCACTGTAGTACTTGCTGGTGAATGAGATGGCCATACAAACTGCAGTAATGAGACCTTTGAGACAGGCACCTAAGACCACTCTCTTTTTGGGCCATGAGGCAGTGAAGCTGTATTTGTATTATTATATTAGGTTTTCTAATATTGGCTTCTGTCTGAAATAAGGAGTGGGCTCTATTAGGAAAAGCATTCCCACAGCATCCTTGTCTGCCTTAGGAAGAGCTTTGCAGGCAGGCTGAGGATGTGGGCAGTATTGGCTCCAGTGCTGGGCTACCCAGTACAAAAAGGACATGGGAATGTGTGAGAGACTGTGATTATGGTTAAGTAAGTTAGTTAAGTGGTTAGTTAGATTGTTAAGTAAGGAGGGGCTGAGTGAGCCAGGACTCAGGGTTACCTTATCAGTATGTATAAGTACCTGATGGGGGGAGTAAAGCTGGAGCCAGGCTCTTCTCAGGGTGTCCTGTGACAGGACAAGAGGCAGTGGGCACAAACTGAAATGCAGGAAGTTCTGCTAAAATACAGTAAGCAATGCTGAGAAGTCTCCATCCTTAGGGCTATTCAGCATCCAAGCAGTCATGTCCCTGGGCAGTCTGCTCTGGGTGACCCTGCTCTGGGCACAGGTTTGGACCAGACAGTCCCCCGGGGTCTCTGCTGACTCCAACCACTTTGTTATTCTGTGAACTGATAAGAAAAGTAGGTGTGAAGGGTGGTGGGCTCTGGTATGTTTGAATGCAGAATTCACTTAGATCTTGTCTGAGCAAAACTGTTGCAAGGATATTAATAAGCCAGTTGGTAGCTTAGACTGATACAGCCTATTTGTGCAGATGCCTTTAGAAGTATTTTACTTATCCATTACTTTGAGGTGTCCATACAAGTTTGATAAAGACAGCTTAAGGAGGTGAAGGGAAAATTGTTGCCTGTGTTTCAGGATACAAATTGTCTTTCACTGCCCAAAGTTAGGAAGACACTTCACCCATAGCAGTATTTTTAAATACATATCAGTTGGGTGGTTTTGTACTTAAACAAATGAGTTGTATGGGAAGCCTTGAGGAAGAGCAGATAAGTGTTTCTAACCCCTTTGGTTTCACATGTATTACCACCCAGGCTACTGCTAGCTATTAAAAATGTGGGGGAAAAATCATGGAACACGACTCCATAAAACGTGTTTTCAGTCCCTTGAGGTGCAGGCTCCTTGTTGCTGTTTCCAGTCATAGGAACAGCTATATTAGATCAGTCAAACCCAGCGTGTTCCTGGCCAGTAACAGTATTAGGGAGGGGTAAGTGCAGGGCAGCTCTTTCCCTGGTGAATCCCTGAACCTCCTGCAGCTGCTGGCCAGCTGGAGACTTTCCGAGTTATGCTGTCAGCTTGGTTATCTTGTTCAATAGTCGGTGATGAACTTATGTCCCCTGATTTTTTTTCTGTAAAATCATTTATGGTTTTGGCCTCTGCAGCACAGAGTTTCACGATTTTAATGGTTTTGTTTGTGTGGAAAGGTCCTTCCTTTTCTTTTAGTTTCATTGTTGTTGTTTTATTTGGTTTTTTAATACCTGCTGAATGAAAATTTCTGCGAGTCTCCATGAGTTTTCTGTATTTACAGGAGAGGGAATAATAATTTCAAAAGTTAGATAAAATATGAAGCTGATAGAGAAAATGTTTTCAATCAGATGGATCTTTGGCTTCACCCCCTATGACATTTTGTTCATTCTTGTGAACAAATAGTAAAGTCCTGTAAATGGTTCTTAAGGAAAATGTTCCGCTGCCTCTGAGAGTATGTTCATGTTCGTTGCAACTTTTGCCCTTAACTACTCTTCAGCATTCAAATTATGTATCTCAGAAGGCAACATTATCCAGGAATGTCTCATAGCCAGCAGAATGGCTATGTTTTGAGAATCTTTGTGCATGTATCCAAAGTATTCAAACTTCATTTGAACAATATAGGATTAAAATGTTCTCATGTTGTCTGTATGTTCTCTCTTTAGCTTTCTAGAGTGACTTTGAGATGTGAAGAGGTGGAGTGAGAAATTAATGCAGTTACAAAATAACTCAAAGGTTAAAAAATCAACATATTTACTCTTCCATTTTGCTCTTCTGACTCCAGAGCAACTGAATAACGAGATTAGGAAACAGCATTTATGAGCATATTAATCTGAGGGATTAAAGGGGCGTTAATTGAAGATGAGTTGAAAATTTTGCAGTTTGCTTTCTCTTCTCTGGGGTGTGTTTTAACAGAGAATATCCATTCCCTTTCCCCATGCTTTTAACTGTCCTCTTATTACTGTACTTTTTACAGTGTTCTTACAGATTTTGGAAGAAAATTGTTGTATGAAAACTGATAAAGTCTTTTAGAGTGTCACACTCAGAACATGCTGTAACATCCAGATATCAGGTGGAACTGAGGAACAATGATAGCAAGAAGGGAATTCATTTGGGTCCTGCTGTAGCCTGTTATCAAGCAAATGATTTTTTTTCTTATTAAAAAATGCACTTAAAAGGCTTATTTGGATAAGGATATTTTCATGTCAAGGGTCTGAAAAAGTTGAAAATCTATTGACAATCTTGATGAAACACATTTGATGGGATATCTACCAAGTTTATGGTTATCTAATAATATCGAATAATAATCAAATATAACTATCCTAGTTTTTGGGTTTTATTTGGGGATGGAAAAACTGACGAAAATCTGGGAGAGGAACCATAACACTCCTTTTCCTGCCTCTCATCATCCCACCCACCACCCCTAAGTGTGATTTTTGTCTGTGTTAGCCGAGCCGGTTGGTTTGTGTAGTACTTGGCATTACTATACTGTAGAAAGGTAGGAGAAAGAAATACATAGTATTTGAACTGAATCTGTTGTCTTTTCAAATCCTTTTATACTTTGTTAAGCTAGCCAGTTTTTTAAATGAAGGCTGTATGTGGAGTTATTTGCAGCTGTGATACAGATGGATGTCTAAAATAGCATTCTGCTATGTTGAAAGATAGAATTTGGTGTTGGACTTCCTATAGCTCAGCTGTTGCAATGTAGAGATTTCTGGTGATGGGTACATTGTAATAGGTGCATTATCCTTGTGGCCACTGGATATTTTTATTTAACATCGTGTTCTCCTGAAAAGTAACCAGTGTTTGTGCTGAAACATTTTCCTGTATAATTAGTTGTCAGGTTTTTATATTGACTCAAGTCTAAATAACACAGCAGAAGACAAAAAGCAAAAGTATACTTTTCATGGTGACCAGAGATGAAATTATACTATTATTATTAGTGTAGAAATAGTATAAGAAAAGATTGATTATGTCAGTTTATGAACAAACAAGAGATCTTCTTTTGTGAGATAGCTTTATAGTACGGAAATACTATGCCTAGAAAATGAACTGTATTTTAAGATTACTTTGAAGCATTGGATTAAGCAGCAAGATTAATTCTGTGTTGGATCAGTTCATGAGGTTATCATGAGCCAGCTGTGTTTTCTAAACCAGTTTTATTTACCCATAATGTGAAATTTCAGGATTGTGTTTTCACAGACCCTTACATTTAAAGTTTTAACTTTTGATTGAAATGCTTTTCCATACGTCTTGCCACCAAGACTTTAAAATGTGTCACAAGAGAGATTTGAGCTAAACTTAGAAAGTCCTCTTCATTTGAAAGTGAAGGCACAGGAACATAAATGTGTAAATGATTTCTGCAAAGCTGGAGGATTACTGAATGGCTGCTCTCTCCCACTCCTCTCTCCCTTTCTGAGCTGTCTTGCTGCCTCTTCAGCTTGTGTGCTATGAGTCACACTGATGTCACTCCCCACACTGGCAAAGCAAAATTCGGCAGATCCGTGACTCTTTCTATTTTGGGATTTACAGATTTGGGGTTGGTAGCATTGTAAACATCTGAATATAAGAGTAACAATTTTACAGTTGCCCCTCCCTCCGTAACTGCACACCTTAAATGCGCAATCACTTTTCCAATCCGTAACACCTGAACTGTACAATTTTCTCTTAAGTTCTCTGTTTCCATTCCTACCCCTTATTAACACTTTTTTGTTAGAGGTGTTAAAACTTCATCAGTTAAATATTGTCGATACAACAGAGCAATCTGAAGCCTGAAGGCTGCTTTTCTGGGCTCCTGTGCAGCGTGGGAACACCAAGACCTGCTTAGGTTCTCTTTGCAAGGATCATTCCTTTACTGAAATGGTGATGGTCTTAATGCAACTGCAGATTTCTGTTTAAAATAACTTTTCTGTGGAGGCTCATCATATTGTGCTTATTTTTGCAAGTAAAATTGGATGTATTACTGGATGCTTGGAAGTGAAGGATGCAAGCTGAAAGTTGGACTAAATTATTCTTGTATGTCCCTTAAAACTGAACTATTTTATTACAGTCTGCTCTGCTCTTCCTCAACTGTAGTTGTAATCAAAGATATTGCTAATTAGTTTTTACATTAAATTAATGTAATATTTTGTAGTTTTGAACTAGCCCTAGGTTGCCATAGTTTAATTATTTATTTTTTTTCCTAAGTCTGAGGCATTCCTGTCATGTAGTCCACGCATGCAAGCAAATTCTCTGTAGCATTCCCAAAGATGGAGTGTTTCTTTTTCCATCTGGATTTTGAAATTTGGGGTGTCTGTCAAGCTCACTTTTGCTTAATGTCAAAAATTCTTTGAGCCTCTTGCTTTGCTCTATGTAAGCTTGAATGTAACAGGACCTCTCAGGTGTTAGTTTACTCACAGCTAACAACAGATTAGGTTGCAACTACACCTCAGTGGTAATTGCAACTGTAATAAAACAAATGTTCTTTCTGATTTTTTATTACCTTTGTACATACCATGCTTCCACTAGAAAATTATGTTCTAAATTCTTTCTGAAGAGCATTTCAGACTTTAATAACGACCTTTTCAATAGGTTGGGGATGTAGATAATTGTGTAAGTATACCATCTTAAAAGTATTGCTGCCTTCTTACTTTTTGATCATGTCATCAGACAGAAATCAGAAGTAGCAACTAAAGGAAATAGAACTAAGCAGTTCTTGCATTTTAGGGTTAAAATTTATGGAGGCATAAACATTTTAGTCTTTTGATTATTACTTGTTACCTCTCACTGGTGGCTAATGGCTAAGATAATGTGGCTAAAATAGTCCAGAGCATGTGGCATGCATTGCAAAATAAAAAAAAAAAAAGTAGTTAACCAGAACACTTCTTCAGGGTCTGAAAAGTGGTAGAGGCATTTAAACAGCTTTTAAGTCTTCATAACCTCTGAATTCTGGATGCTGTTTACTGTGTGACTAATTAGTTTTCATTCCATGAAGGTAAAATTCAGTGTGGAAAAGCTTACTGCAGTAATCTTTTCATAAGAATGTAACTGTAGACAGAACCCACCAGTATTTAAGGAATACAGTCTTTTAATGCACTTAGTAGTTTGAAAGAATGGGACTGGATTGGAAATAGTGAGGCAATAACTCAGCAAAATGCTTTCAGATTGCTGCGTCCTGTTTGGTTTTAATTACACTTTTGAAATTACATTATGTATTTTAATTTAGATTAATGATAAGAAAACAAGGAAAGATAACATGGTGATGGTTTTAAATAGACCTCATATATTGCTCTCAGACACTGTAATGCTGAAGCATACCAAAGGGCAAACTTAGCCTTGCGCTTTCAGCCCTTTCCTGTGTATGATGCATCACTGTGGCCAAAGCAGAGCCACGCAGTTTTTTTCTATAGAGAAATGAAAAATTGTGGCTATTCTTTCCTTATTTATGTATGCACAGGACCACTTGTGATTACTTAAGTGTAGCTGGCTGTAATGAGAATTGAATTCCATGTGATTTGCAAAGCAGAATCAGTGGCGTGTTGTGATGTCATGGTGTCAAAAGTCTCCTTGTTATCCAAACTAAATGAAAGGGATTTTCTTGTTAAGAACTTAAGTATCAGCATTGGAACTAAAATATTTACTGTGTGATTAGGAAGTTCCTCAAAAAAACTTTTGTTCTCGCTCACTAAAAAGAACTTCACAGTGGATTAATACCACTGAAACAAAGGCCAAGGAAAATAGTTTTAATACCAAAATAATTGTTTAAATAGAGTCTTAATTACAGTGATTAGTGTAGTTCTTATTGGGTGTTAATGTATTCCAACTCAAAATCTTATCTGGGTTTTAAGTATTACTGTGTAACTATGCACTGAAGGGTTATTGTATTTAAAAACAAAACAACAGTTTGTGATAAAAAAGGAAAAGCCAAGTTTGATTCAAATGCATCTAGCATCTTTGTTTCATAGAATTACATTGAGAATGGGATACCCAGATGTGTTCACAAGGGCACTTCCCTGGTGGTCCAGAATTGAAGAAAAATTGTACTTCCCCTTATTTCAGTTTTATAACTCCTGCTCCCTCAATGCTCTCTGGGGAGTGTTATGGATCTGCTATCCTCAGGACAGGTGGTTCTTCAGATTATGGGGCTTTTAGGTGCTCCTTAAAGGGTCAATGCGTTTTTTGGGGTTTTTTTTGCATATTACATGGCAGTAGATAGGGTTTCCTTATATATGTAGTGTATCTGTAGTTAATAAATGCTTGTGGTAGACTGAGGTGTCCCTTCAGACACAAGTGCCAGTGTGTTACCAAAGGGGTGGTTTGTTACGCTCCATCTTTTCTGTGCCAGTTTTTAAACATTTCCTAAATTCCTTGCCTAATTGCCCCGAACTTTTTATTTTCTTTCTCTAATTACATTTGTTAACAGAATGAGTCCATGTAATAAGCCTTAAGAGCATGTTCACTATAGTGTTGGAATAATTCTGTGCACCTGAATCAAGTCTTGAGCCCAAAAGAAATGATATTTAGTGTGGGCCAAATTTAAGGCTGTGGCTGGCAGGCTGGCCAGTAGCCAATTTTGGCAGAAGTTAAAATTTTTCCAGGAATTTTTAGTTTGATCTGACTTATGTTCTGACTATTTCATCTGAACAACTAATCTATGAGCCTGCTTGAATTTAAATGTGAATATTCCCACTGGCTGAAGTTATGCTGACATTGGAGTTTGCAAGGCTGGAAGACAATGGAAAATGCCCTCCTGCATTTACTGTTCTATGCTTTAAAGGAGAGTATGGTCTCTCAAAAACATAACTAGGGCACTTAAACCTCCAGTATATATTTATTCTCAGAATGAACATAAGTCATCTTGATCAAGTAATACTATATGTTAAATTCAGATGATTGCAAACTATGACAAACTATGACCATTGCACACATCAGAGTAAAATGCTGCATTTTTAGAACAAGGTATTTGATAATTATTTGGAGTCTTTTGTTCTAAATATTCATGAATTTTCTGGTTATATGTATACACAGTTAATTTAGAAGTGTGTGTACTTTAATCTCCCACATTTTACTTTATGCTAGGCATAAATTACGTTTTGAACTCTGCATCAAGAGGCATGCTTGTACTCCTTTGGTTTCACAGTGTTTAAAGAAAGAGAATTTATTTACTGTATTTTGTTGAACCTTAGGAAGAATTCAAAATTTGGTAATAACATTTTTGGATGCATTCTGAGGAAACTTGTTTAGAAAGAAAACTTGGAAAACCTGTACTGAGTAAATCTCAAATATGAAAGAAGCAGGAGCTCTGGAAAGTGATTGATCAAGAACTGGGTGTTGGAAAACCTGATTAGTGAGCTGGAAAATAGGTTGTAATTAAGAAAGGCTAGAATAGACTGAGCTTCTCAAGCAGCAGCAGCATGAAAAATTGTATTGCAGCAATTGAGTCAAAGCGAATGGAAATGTAGCTAGGGTGCTGATTAGTGTCTGGAGGAAAGAGGTGAGGTGGCAAGGCTCACAACATCACATACAGTTTTAGGTCAAGTTTCCATACCTTGGGAAAAAATGTTTTAGCTAAAGGCAAGTCAGAAAGCATTACAATGAAAAACAAGTCAGAAAATATACCCTGAGATCAGAGCTGCTTTATCCTGATATATAATTTTAGTAATAGGACCTAGTTACGTCTTTCTCTTTTCTCATGGATGTTGTTGCTGTGAGGTAGAAAAACACTTAATATGATAAATGGTAAAAGCTGTTCACAGAGTTTGCTTGTAGTTGTAATTTATTTTAATACACCCAGGAATTGTCATTATGTATGTTTTTATGAAAACCTGTTTTAACAAGCACTGTATTTGAGGAGCTCAAATAACATCATTTCATATGAGAGAACAGCTTATGTCTCAGTGTATTTTTCAGACCTTCCAACCATATCTCAAAAATCTAATACACAGTTGCCAATGTGGCTGTGGGGGTGACACTGCACGGGTGCATTAACATACACAGTTCACATTCCCTCAGTTGTTAACTTGCCCTTTGGCATGTATATGGCATTAGAGATAGGACAGTTGATTTGCATATTAGCACCAGAGGTACAGGTCCTGGGCCAGACTTCACAGCTGAGAAGCTGATCTGGTCTCTTGTGGCATTCGTAACTGAGAAATTGCAGATTTTCAAGGATAAAAGCAATCTGGATCTACATAATGGAAACCAAAACATGTTTTGTAAAGAGTCATTTTTACCTTTTTGATCACTGGGGCAATTAAATCCCTGATTTTATAGGTATGTGTAGTTAACTGTGCCCTTTTTACCATCTCTATTACGTCCATAGTTGCAAGGGGCTCATGTTCAGCCAGCTTCTTTGACTATGTCCTCATTATGGAATATGATGTCTTTTCAATTTAAAGGTGGCTGCGCAGTACTCCTGAATGCACCTCACTCAGCCCCTTCTCCCTTTCCTTGGACCACCCAACAAGCTGCCCTTGCCCTTGCCCTTGCCCTTGCCCTTGCCCTTGCCCTNCCCTTGCCTGGCCCTGGCTGCCCTGGCCCTGGCCCTTGCCCTTGCCCTTGCCCTTGCCCTTGCCCTTGCCCTTGCCCTTGCCCTGGCCCTGGCCCTGGCCCTGGCCCTGGCCCTGCCCTACCCCGCCCTACCCATGGCAGTTGGTTTCAGGACCATACATGAGAAGGTGGCCTCAGCTCCATGTGCTTCTCTTTTATGTCAGGCTGAGGGCCTGCAAGAGCAGAGGAGGTTCAGTTCCTCACATACTGTTTGCATCCCAGTCAGCAGTCCTGGCTACCAGGAGGAGCTGGTGTCCTTGCACAGGTGAGCCCTCAGGCTCCAAGGCTCAATGTGTTTCCTCAGCCTGACATTCCTCACTGCTGATTCATTGTTATGGGTTTGTCCTGGCATTCAAATCTTGTTTATAAAGGTTTTCTAAACACTTGAAATTTATTTACTATGTGGTAAGACACATTTTTCTTCTTTCCTGGCTTTCACTGCATAGATTAGTGTTTTGCCAGGGGTATTATGACACTTCTTTATTTAAATGGAGCTGTTACTTTTGTAATGTATTCAAGCCAGTGCAAGACCTGTTGTTTCAATGCTATCAAATCCTGGTGCATGGTGATAGATGTGTTCCTAGACAGAAGAAGAAATCTTCCTATTTCTGTAAATTTTATGTGCAATGTGAGAATTTAAATTGAAAATATGTGTTAGTTTCCAATAATCTGGTTGGAGTTCTGGACCAGAGTGGTATTTGTCATCCTCAATGTCAGTGGTTTCTGTTGGAGGATGTTCAGGTTGGCTGGTGACTGCACCAGCATCCGCCTTCCTCCCCTCCCCTCCTCTGACTTTTTGGTACATCTTATATGATTTCATCATTGGCTGCTTACTCTGTTGGAGTATACTCCATAGGTATGTAAGACATCTTGTCCTGCCAAGCCATCTTGGGCATTTTTCTGGTGTGGAGATATGGTTTAGAATCTTAATTAATTACAGTAGCATGTAGTTCAGATCACTGCTGTTGTATATTGTGGAAAGTAAGAGGCAGTAGCTGTCTTAGGAGTTTACAATCTAGATAGACATGAAAAATGAAGGAGGATACAAGATGCATTCAGGTAGGGTAAAAAGTAAAATATCTAATTTGTGTCACCTTGGTGACATTTGAGGTGAGACAGAAGGACATATTTAGAGCCCTGTCATAATATGAATTGTTTTAGTTAATCTCTCCTGAAGAAGCTCTATAAATGTGCAGTGTTAATATTTATTGATATTGATTGAATACAGTCAGCATCAGGCTGAATTACTCCAGTTTATTACACAAATGCATAAAAGAAACAATTTTTACCCCCGACTTTACATTCAAACTTCAGAGAAAGTCCTGACAAGCAGACGTTGCAGGAAGTGGAAGCAGGGAAAGGAAGGTGTGTGTATCTCTGTGTTGACAGATCTTGCTGCTACTCAAGAGTCACTTTCAAACCACAGGAAACACTTGGCATCTTGCAGGATAAGACCTCTTCAGGTCATGACATAAAGAATATACTCCTTATTCCAGCGGGTGATAAATGTCTTTTGAGTGTACTCGAGCTCCATTGCTGTTGGTAAGAAATGCAGATACTCAGCATCTTTGAAGTAGTGATTTGAAAAGCATTAAATTGAGAAATATGCCTATGTTTTTTTTCTTGAAGTATTTAGTTTTTCTTACTTGTGTGCATGTTTTCAGCTGTGTCTTAAAAGTACATGTAAATATGCCAAATACTGACTATCCTGTTGGCTGTTGTGACATTACAGAAGCATAATAGTGTAAGCTTCTGTAGTGTCTAATGCCTATATAGATAGGTTCAGAAGCACTGACTGGTAAGAGTAGCTGGTGCTTCTATATGAAACTATCTGTGTGAAAGCAAAGTACATCAATAGTGTAATCGTTTTGCATTTAGACTTGGAAGTCAGTAAAAGCTCATGTAAAACTGTATAAAGAATTGATAAGAAAAGTGAAATACATGTGTCGATACTGATGATGAAACAAACCCAGTGTTTAGGATTTGGTGATCCTCAGGTTGGTCCCTTAAAATCAGTATCATGCTGAACTTGATCCAAATTCATGACTGGTCCTGTATTTATTTCACTGTATCTTCAAATCATAGAGTCATTTAGATTGGAAAAGGCCTTTAAATTCGAGTCCTACCATTAACCTAGCACTGTCAAGTCCACCACTAAACTATGTCTCTAAATGCCACATCTGCATATCTTTGAAATACTTCCATAGGTGGTGATTCAACCACTTCCCTGGGCAGCTCTGTTCCAGTGCCTGACAACCCTTTTGGTGAAGAAATTTTTCCTAATATCCCCCCCAGTGCAGCTTAAGGCCATTTACTCTTGTCTTATCACTTGTTATTTGGGAGAAGAGACTGACCCACACCTTGCTACAGCCTCCTTTCAGGTAGAAAGTGATAAGGTCTCCCCTGAGCCTCCTTTTCTCCAGGCTAAATGATCCCAGTTCCTTCAGCTGCTCCTTACGTGTGTTCCTGCCTGCTGCACTAACCTATCTGTCAGCTTTAATCCTGCATGGTTATGTTCAGGGCCAGACCTCTATTTCAGAATGAGATGAAAATGCATAGCTATAGGATTCTTACCAACCAGACAGGAGAAAGGTGACTTTTTAGGAAATGCCTGTGTGCTGCTGTGCTGAAAGATCACCCAGATCACACAAATGAAGGGACCAGAGTGGGATTTGTCATGAGTTGGAATGTTCATGCATTCCTGCTACTCAGCCAGTAATTTTCACTCCAAGATATAAGAGTTAGGATTCCATGTAGAATTTAATTTTAAAAGATGGTATTTGACACAGTTTTTCTGGTTTGGCATTTCTCTTCTGCGTCACACTTTGAAATGATATTTTAATATAGGACACATGAGACTTGCCACAGGTAAAAGTTCTATGGCAAATGGGTTCCTAGCTCATTGTGATAGCTCAGCCCTGATGTAGCAGTCAAGCTGAAAGAATACAATTAGTTCTTACTCCATCAGCCAGTTGATTGGTCATCCATGATGGGTCCTGGCAGTTGAATGGAGAATATTGATTTATTTAGGCTAATGGCTAGGCAGAGGTCTTGAGGTAGAGTCTGTCAAAGCTTCTGAAGCTGTGAATCATCCTGTTTAATGTTAGCAGTTTAGATGTCTACCTCTGATCATATCATACTAGGATCCATAGATAGTCAGAGGAGAAGTGTATTTTTTCTTGGACACAATTCATCTGATCCCTTTTTTAGACATCTGAGAGTCAAGTGAATTGTAGCCTGTCTCTATGCATTGTCTAGGAGTGGAAACTGGATTAATGAGATGGATTCATTTGACAAAACTGAGACATCCTAACCAGAGAATCTCACTATTGATTTTAATAAGGTTTCTGATCAGATTCTAGATGGATTGACTCAGTGACTCTATTGCCAAACAGTGGAAAAATGGGACACGAATTCTGACTAGAACTGCTGTGTATCATAGAAATATAAGTAACTTAATAAGTGGATTTTAGTCAAAGTTATTTTAAGTACTGTATGTATAACCAGCAAAGTAGCTAAGACGAATTAAAAAAAAATAAGGCTTTTCTTGCAAGAAAGAGTGGGTTCATTTGTTACAGCTGGAATAAGATCTGTCTGTCATAGTCAGAATAAGTCCTTTTACTTCAGACTTCAGGGGCCTTTCAGTTCCAAAAGCTGCTTTTGAGATTTTATAGCTATCCAACTTGAGACTGATTGTCTGTGGATAGGTGCATTACAGGCACAGTTACCATAGCTCTTGTGAGGCTTCCTTGCTAGATGGGAAAACAACAAAACATGGAGTATTTGTTCTTGGCTGGCCTGCATCTGGAGTCATTGCCAAGTATGTTCTTCTGGTCCTGGGTTCTAAACATGTCCAGAAAGGAAGAGGAAAGAACAAGCATATTCCCAGTCCCAAACTTGCTGGGAGGTGTTTCTGTCAGCCCACAGGTAGCCCATTCATCTGGGGTGTTGCCCAAGGTGTGTCGGGTCGGGCACTCCTTGCAGGCTGGCAGGGTTGGCATTGTGAGTGCCATGGACAGGGACTCCTCTGCTGCCCACCACCTCCTCACCCACAGCAGCTCCCAGCCCAGAGGGGCTGCAGTCCATTCCAGTCCCACAGTCAAAGGTTTTTGACTACTTATTCATGTTAGGAGGGCAGCCTTGGCTTTAGCATGATAAAAGTTCATTTGATAGCCTCTTCATCTTGTTGTGCTATATTTTGTTTCTGTAGGATCAGAAGTTTCTTACAAGGTATTTGCATATTTATATCCTGGTCAGAGAGACCATCCTTGCCTGGACTTCAGTCCAATTGTCCTGAAATTTCTAAGGCCCGCTCTGGAAATGTTTTTCATGTTGCCCAGAAATGTGTGAAACTTTAGGCAACAAGTGAAACTTCCCTATACAAGGACAAGATCTGAGATATATCTAGAGTTCATTGCTGTGTACAAGGTAATTGTCCTGCTCCTCCATTTTCTGAGGGCGTGTTTGTCCTTTGCAAAAAAAGGAATTGCTGGACATACCCAAGGTACTACTATATTTTACCACATGAACCATGCTGTCTGTACCATCATTGCTTTTAGCTGTAGTCAGGCATGCTATAAGTCAAAAAATCTCAACACAGAAGGTACTAAAAGGAATAAGAGAGTGCCACTCACTAAATGAACTGCTCTCCCAGTGGACATCAACGTTGTTTTCATCATGGTGCAAACAATTTTCTCATCTGCTGCAGGATTGCCACTGGATCACAAATTTGTAAAGCAGCAATATAATGAGAGCCCACTGACCTGTGTCTAGCTTGCTGCCCTGCTCTTAACTGCTTATTTCAATTAATAATTTGGGAGAGCAACCTTGTAATTTTTATTCTATAAATATAGCAGAAGCCCTTTATCCTTGTCAACCTACAGCTTACTGCTGGCCTGTCAGGGGTGATGCTTTCTGGCAAGGACTGGAAGGGAAAATATGGCTACTTCCCCTCCAGTAGCTGTACAGATCCTCTTTGTTTATCCTGAGAGCTGGCATCTGTTAGTGCTTTTCAGAGACCCCCACTGTCACACCAGGGTGTGGCATGGAGCTGAGCAAGAGTCACAGGCATTTCATCTTCCAAGCCCTCTTAGGGGAGATAGGAGAAGACCCAGGGAACACGTAAGACCTGGCTGCTGCTGCCACTGAAAGGAAAGGTACCGTTCTTCATAGGTGCTTGCAAGGATACTTCTAAACACTGTTGCAGCATCTGCACTGCTTACAGTATCTTGAAGTACCATCTGCTTACTGGGTAAGTCATGCTGGTTCTTTGGTACTGTATTTTCTAAAATCTACAAGAATCATCCTGGTTTCTTGGCATTCAGATTAAAATCCGCCTTGGTTCTCTCCATATAAACTACATTGCAGGCACCAGCCCACTACTTAATTTACATTTTGCTGTGGTGTTTAAAGAAAAGATATTTTTCCTGGATGGAGAGAAGTTATCTGTTAATATAGAACTAAATTATTTTTATTTTATTATAGAAATAATTTTATTGACTTCATTGGGACAATTTTTTATCAATGGGGCACACAGTGTTTGGCTTGTAAGCAGCTGAATTAAACATGCTATGCAATTTATACAGAAATGCAGATTATTACATCCATTTGTCCTTTTGAGCTCTTGAGTATGCTAATATAACTAGTTTGTTGCATCTTGTATTGATTATAGTGATTATAAGTCAGTCTTTTAAGCATTCACAATTGTTCTCTGAGCTGAAATCACTTGAACACAAGAAACCACTGAAGGCCATCTGTATCTTTTCCTGACATGAACAAGTCTGTTGTAAAGTAACTATATCCTTTTTAAGAGCTTCTGGCCCATCCCTGTAAAAGTGAGATGGGAAGGACTGGAACAGGGGGAATCAAAAAGGCCAGGTTATAATTGGTACATTATGAGCACTTGGGAGGTTTGTTTAAACTCTGTAGCCATAGTGGGCTGGGCATGGTTAGGTGGATAAGGAGTAGAAGAATATATTTTGGATGAAGAAATGTTACATGATTCCCTGCAAAGAAGGGGCCAAGATCAGAGATTCTGCAGCACCGTGGATTGTGTATGCCTGGATTGTAGTGATTGTATACAATTTAGACTTTTTTGAGCTTATATTTGGCTTGCCTGTTTGTACTTTCCAGCTATGCTATTGAAATGCTAGTAAAAAAGCTGGGTTCAGAATGACCTTAGGGTCCAAATTACACTAAAATTTGCCCTAGATTTGCCCTAGCTGAAGCTATTGAACCGGAGAGGCTTAGGGGCTGTCTCTTATTAAGATTATAGAAATGAAAGCCAAATGTCTCAAGTTAATGCTAATTCTGACCAGTTGAAAAAAGCATACAGAATTTAATTTAATCATGTAAATTATTTATGTTATTGAAAACATGTTGAGGGACTGGTTGAGGAAAGGGTGTATGGGAAGTTATAATGTGCCAATCTATGGCTTTTAATGGTCAAATATTTCATTTTAGGTTTTGTGCTGATATTGGTTTATTTTCAAGATACTTCCAAGGTATTGTCTATGGGTCAGGGGGAAGAGAAAAAGGATTCAGTGAGTGTGAAATACGTTCTCCCACTGGTAACTATCTTTGTCCTTTCTGATACTTACGGGAATTGGCTCAAGTCTAGTAATTGTTTAACAGCACCAATAAAGTTTGGGTGAGGAAGACTTAGATCCCATCTAGTTATAAGGTGGGACATCTTATCCCAGATATCTGAAGTTCATTAATGTGTTAGGATGGAGCAAGAGCTTGGCATTTGTTGCTTTGGCACAGTGTGAATGTAGACATTGCACAGCTGTGGCTACATGGCTACACACCTTTCCTTGGAGATCCCTGTTGTCCTCCTTTCTCAGATGTGTTTTAGCAGTAGAAATGGATGAAGGCAGAGGGTGGGAACTTCATGCATGCCTTCAAAATAATGACTGTGTTGTGTGTCTGGCTTGGCAGTCAGAGACCTGAGACTAGTGGTATTTTCTGAGCTGGCAAAGGCTGAGAACATGGCAATGAGCTCAGCTGCTGGAGAAGTATATTACTTTCTTCAGTAGCTATGCTTCTGCCTAATGAACCAAATTAGATTTTTTGGCCTCAGACAGCATTGTGTTTACTCAGCCAGAACAAGGGCTGTACAACTGGGTCTTTCTGTCTCAGAACAGGAAAGCCTACAGAAAGTCTTGTCTGATTTTCCCCATTCTCTGAACCCAGTGCAAGGGCAGGTGGTGGGAATGGAGAACCCAGGAAGCTTTTCAGACAAGGTCTCCCAACCTTCAGCTGGTAGAATGTGATGGTAAGCAGCCTCTCATGAAGAAAATTGTTGTTGATGATGGGAGGTACATTTATTGCAGCACACCAGTGCAGCTCATTCATTAGTAGGAATGCCATTTTAACCCATTATGACCCTTTAAGAGGAGCTCATAGAATCTTTCCCTAAAAAGACTTGTTTAAACAACTAATTTCAATGGTAAAGCCCACCTCTTCTTTCTGTGATAAAATGCATGTATGAATTAAAGGAAAGCCAGAAGATGGGTTTGTAACAGGGCCAGCTGTGTTTCTTTCAGTTATGTTCTGAGCAGCCCTTGTGTGTGAATGTTTGCTGTTTTGTGCTACTTTGCTCTTTATATTTGGACACAGAGGGAGCTTGTATCCCTGGGATAGGAGTATGTACTGATTCTGGATAGCCATCGGAGAACCCTCGAAGCAGCAGTAAACTTGTGGTTTCTGCACCTGTCTTTGTGGATTAGTGCCCAGAACCTGTAATTAATGAGTCCTTGTGTGTCTAATCTGCCTTGAAAAATTAGACTTTCACCCCAGAATGCACTTGGTGCAGCATTCCAAGCAGCCCGTGCAGGCTGCAGCACTTGGCGGGGTGAGATGAATACATGATGTGAGATGGCAGCACCCATGCCACACTGTTCTGTGGAGCTGTACTGGCTCCTGGGGTGTTTTTTTGGCCTGCTCTTGCCAGCTTGTACTGCCCTGTCAGGCAGCAACAGTTGTATGTCCATTGGGAAATTCAGATCCATGTATTACTTTGTAGTAGGTTCCCATCTCCAGCCATCTCCCGTCTCCTTGCGTCAGTGTGAGGCAGAAACAGGGAAAGAAGTATGTTTTGGCAGATGTCCTAAAATCCGTACTAGAAAGAATATGAAATTGCATCTCAAAGGGACAGATGGAATTTGCAAGCTGCTGGGCCCAGGTAGCAGCATGTGGGCTCTCCTTGGGTGTGGACACGACATCTCAGTGACTGCCTGGAGCTGAGGGAGCTCCCAGGAGGTGGCAGCTGGACTGTGGGTGCTGTCCATGTGCTGGCTTCTGGGCAGTGCCTTGAGGCACTAAGCTGGTGTGTCCTGTAAGGTGTCTGGAGAGCACATGTGTAGCAACATCACTTGAAATTGCAGTAAATGGGCTTTGGCAGCCTGTTCTTGCACGTGGCTTTGGCCTACTGAGCATCCTTGGTTCACAGGACAGGAGTTGAATAAGGATACGGACAAGGGAGGGGTAAGTGATATGGAAGATGCTGAAGAGCCAGAGACTTGGTGTGAGAACTGTTGTTGCCATTGATTACACTGTATGATTGGTGCATTTTTGAATACCATTAATTTACTCAGAAACAGATTACCAAACTAAGAAATAAGAGGAAGTATGATGCACACAAACCAGAAAAGATTGCCAGGACAGATGATTAAATAATACCAGGTTTCAACCTTGTACTTTACTTTTAAACACAAGAATTATTTTTAAGAGCTAGGAAGTGATAGCTGTGCAGTATTTGAACAACAGCTTTGTCTCTGTGTAGTTGACTCTAAATGCCAGCTGAACACTGTTGATTGTGATTATATGCTCTCTGGGAAGAGAGCATTGTAAGCCTGCCAGCCCCTGAAGACTACACTGGTAGGTTTTGTTTTCCAGAACCAATTTCTGGAAACAATAGTAAGGAAAAAAATGTGGCAAGTAGTAAGTGCTCATCATAATTCTGTAATAATAGAACTTTGTTTTAACAGGATTTTTGGAGTCTTTTGGGGAGAATTAAAGGTCACTGTGGCCTCAAGGTAATGAGGTATTGCTCTTGATTTCTTTTCAGCTGAGATTTTACCACGTGAGTCAATTATTATATTTGGTGGGGATGAAGTAGTGCATACAAGTACCAACTACCTTGAGCTTGTTACATTCATACTTCATTTTAAGGAGGGATTGTTTCAGTGCTTGGGTAACTCTGGTTACCAAACCCGTTTATCCCTTGCCCAGGGGGGCTGATGAGCCTCTGTTTATGAAATAACTGAAGTGGAACTACTGAAAAATAATATGGCAGGTGATTCTCCATATTTTTCTCTTTCTCTGTGCTATAACATAGGCTTCCAAAGTGATATGAATTAGAGTTTTCCCTGTATCACCTGGAGCTGCAAAGTGGAGCTTATATAACAGACAGAGGCACAATAATTGAACCAGCAGCACAACCGCTGAGATACACAGTGCTTGGTGTTGTTTGTGATAAATGTAGCTAATTATTTTGCTTTTAGTTATGAAATTAATCTAATCTGTCTGGAGTGTTGATATAGACAAATGCAGTTGTAGAAATAACGTTTTGTTCAGCTCAAACCTTACCATTAGCAGACTTGTTTTGCATGTTGTTGAGAAACATTCATTTCCTGGTCTAAGATCTAACAGGTTTGTACTGCAAGTTTGGGTTCACCATTGATTCTGCTGAAGCAGGAGATAGGTATTTGGACTGATAAATAATCTTTTTTTCCTTACTCTGACACATATGAACAACGTGTTAGATTGAAGAAATTGTGTTGTTCCTATTGGACTTCAAAAGATACCCGAGTGTTAAGGTTGTCACGCAGCTAATGCCAGTCTCATTTTTATTTTCCAATCCATGGTGACAAACATGGGCCCCCTTAGCAGCTGAGTGAAAACCTGGCTCTTGTGTGTTGGTGCATTTCCACTTTGGAGGAGGGCTTTTCAGCATTGCTTTGCTGGAGGTTGGGTGTTGTGCTTTCCTCTGCAGCTCCCAGGTTGTCATGGGGATATGTTGTCAGCTGGTGAGTTGAAGCAGAAGGGGGCTGACTGGAATCAGTGAATCAGATCTTGCAGAGACTTCAACAATTTCACATAAAGGTTTGGAGTCTTTATAATTTTAGGACAACTCTTAAGCATTATTTTGTTATCAGGCATATATTCTAATATGAGACCTCAGGGTCATATTTCTCTTCTGGAAGTTGGCTATCTGTAAAAATACTATCTCCTGCATCTCACATTTTTCCATTTTTACAGTACCTATCCTATCTTATTTAAGCATGCTTTTGTTAGCATGACCAAGATAGTCTTTTGCCTTTCCCTGCTACTCATTCCTATTTAGAAGCTTGTGACTACTGTAGCTGAAGTCAGTTGTTTAGGTGCAAAAGAAGACTTAGTTCTAAATGGGTTTAAAGTGTATCAGCATCAGTCCATCAGAGAGAAGATTTTCAGTCCATGAAACCACTGTACAAGCTGGCCCCCAGTTCTTGGCTAATTTCCTTCCTTCAGTCCCAGTGAAATGATTTCTTCAGTATTTCCAGTATAGCTTGATTATTAAGTCAAATGGAAAATAAATCTCGGTGCTAAGAGAAAAAGAAGAAAACATCCTATCATTTTAACAGATGAGTACTGTTTTACTGGAATAGAAATCTTCCTTTCATTTGTTTTGTTAGAAAGAGGAATAGGTTTTATATTTCCACAATTATAACCAGAAGATATTTTCTTATATGTTATGTGTATATTATAATAACCACTTTAATTGCAATTGAAATGGAGTAGAAAAGGATTTATAAACAAAACAATATAATTTTTATTTAGTAGAATCTTTTATCTTGAATAAGGTAAGCCAATCAATTTACAAAATAACTTTTGATTCCTGTCTTTGTCAAGTCTTTTCCCTTCAGAGAGAAAATATTACTTGATTTCACCTCTCTTCCTGTGACCACTAAGCTGATTTCATCTTGCTATGGCATAACAATATGCCATGTTATTACTGTACCATAAAACAAATTCCTTAAGTCTTGATATAATAATGATATTCAGCTTCCCAGGATTATTAGGATTTATTTTTTTATTTTGAAAACAGACATCTAGCAATTCAGCAAGCTCATTCTTAGTGTCAACTAATAACACCTGAAGAATGCAGGTAGTTAATTCAGCTGTCTGTCATAGAATCATAGAATGGCTTAGGTTGGAAGAGACCTTAGAGACTGTCTACTCCAACCTCCCTGCCATGGGCCGGGAAGCCTCTCTACCAGACAGGGTTGCTCAAAGCCTTGTCCAGCCTGGCCTTGCACACCTCCAGGGAGGGGGCATCCACAACCTCCATGGACAGTTTATTCCAGAGTCCCTCCACCCTTTTACACCCTTGTAGGAAGAAGTTCTTCCTAAGATCTAGTATAAACCTATTCTCCCTCAGTTTAAAATGATTTCCCCTAGGCCTATCACTGGACCCTCTTGTGAAAAGTCCGTCTCCAGCCTTCCTGTAGGTTCCCTTCAGGTATTGGAAGGCAGCTCTGAGGTCCTCCCGGAGTCTTCTCTTCTCCAGGCTGAACAATCCCAGCTCCCTCAACCTCTCTTCGTAGCAGAGATGCTCCAGCCCCTGGCTCAGCTTTGTTGCCCTCCACTGGACTCATTCCAACAGATCTGTGGCCTTTTTATGGCGGGGGGCACCACTGTATGTGCCAATGAAGCATTAGAGCAACAAAAAAAGATAAGTTGTATACACAAATTTCTGTTGGTATTTAAGGCAGAAATTTTTTTTTTCATACTAATATCTAGAGCAGTCCCTTGAGTATCTTAGTAAAATATTTGTATATTTTATTAAAAGGTTTGACTTCTCTAGAGCAGCACTGAACCAACAGTGCTCTGTATCACATCTCAGTTTTGTAGTTTCAAATCTTCGTAGGCAAATGAAAAGCAAGGGGCATTAAGATGCTATGGAGGGTAATAGTTTACTTCAAAGTGCATGAGATATGAGGAGCAGAACCCTGGAGTTGCTTGTGCTAGACCTCCTCCTATTCTGGTTGTGTTTACATAATTAAGTATTATTTTAAACCAAGATTCTTTTCAAAACAAACACAACTGGACTGGTTCCTTATGGCCCTTTGCTGTATTTGTTAAATTTGTTTTTCTGGCTGTTGGAATGTTAAGGAAAACAGCCAAAATTCCTTATTTTCCGTCAGTTTCTTTCTACAGCTTAGGAACCTATATGATTTGCAGTCAGTACGTAAATGATTAAATGCAATGTATGGAATAATTCAGCTTACCTGCTTTCTGAAATAAATACAGGCTTCACATAGTAAGATTAGAAATCTGGAGGGTAAACATAACCAAAGGACATATTTGATCTGTCACTGTTTTCTGCAGACAGATCTGTTCTGAGCCAAACTGTCCTATGGCATGGATGCATTGATTGCTCTTGGTGCTTTCTTTTGCAGAGGTTTTTATTTCCTTGGCAAAGTCAATTTTGCTTGTGTGATACATATTGACTGCCATGGGACTTTAAGATGAACAGATTTGATGTGCACATTTAAAATAAAATTTCATTATATAAATTACTATAATTTATACATACTAGGAAAGAGATGAAGTCAGTACTGTATCAACAAAAGGGCCAGAATGCAGCAGATACTTTCGGCATGTGTTTACCTGTGGGAAGAGGAGTACCATCATTAATTTACAGCTTTGCTGGACTGTTCATTAGAGTCTTGTGTACCAGTGAGAATATCTTCATCTGAGATTGGGCAGAGAGTTTAAGTAGTTTGAAGTAACGTTTGACACATTTTTTCTCATTCCACACAATAGTGTTTTAATTTATTTCAGTGACTGTAAGTTTGCATAAGGCTGACATGATATCATGATTTCTTCCTTTTCTGTGTTTCCCCTAATTGCTCATATTTAGCCAAAAATTGGATACTTATAAAATGATGATTCAGTGCAGAGAGGAAGTGCAGCAGAGAGTTCTGAGATTTGTAGAAAAAATGGTTTGAAATCTGTAAATTTTCTAAAGTACTTGATTAAAACCCAGCCTTGTCTATGTTGATGGAGAGAGACTTCTTCACCCTTTTCTCAGGAATCTAAGATGTGATTAGAAGGGAGAAAACTGTCCTTTACTACAATTTTTCCCCTGTTTTCTCTTGTTCTCTAGCCAGCTGAAACAAGGTTTTATCAGTGCATGGTACCAATTGGAAGTCTCTGAAGCTTTTTATGTCTTGCAAATGTCCTCCCACATCTCGTCTTCCCCCGCAAGCATATAGGAGAAAGGGAAAAAAAATGAGCAACACGTTTAGGTAGAGGATGATTAAACAGCCATGTTTTTGAATAAAAGCAGCATTTCTTTCACAGCAAATTGCTTCAGTATCATTCTCTGCAATATTATTAAAAATATAAGATAATGTGCTCCTTATTTAAGCTAGAAGAATCCCAGCATGCAACTGGTTAATAGATCAAGGCAGTCAGCTGACAAGCCACATATGGTAGAAACTTCTGTATATGAATTGCTAATGATCTTCACTGAGGAAAATAACCTTCTTCCTGTTGGTATGGAGTCCAACTGGAGTGTGGAAAAATCCATTAAATGTATGAAGATTACAGTGAGTCAGACTTTATATCCTCTTTCAATAGGCTGTTGTGTAAAATGGTGATTTAGAAATACTTTCTAAAGTATGGTTTTTATTCTGTTCCCTGGTATAGTCTGACTTTGATATTCCACTAGTTCAAATGCCATACTGAAGCCTAGATGCTCATCCATTTGAGGCAAAACTCAGAAACTGGATTGTCTCAAGATGGGCTTTGCACTTCAGCATTTCAATTACTGCTGCCAGTGCTGAGCAAAGGATGAGGATCTGATCCCTCTCAGACAAGCTCAGTTCCACCTAAAGGCATAAACGGGAAAGCTTTGGGCACTCATGTCACCACTTCTGGTAGGTCATGGAGACCAGCCTGGAAGTTCTGTCCTGGAGGCAAGCAGATATCATGGTGGTTTAACGCTTTTGAGGTTTAAATAAATTTTCTGGGGGGAGGAGAGAATTAGAACTAGTCTTAGAATTGAGGCTTGGAGCATCCTCCCAGGATGGGAGGGGTGCTCAAAGGAGGTGCACGGGGAGGGGGATGTGGCCAGGAGACCCAGTGAGGCTCACAGGAACAGCATCTTGGCTTGGGCAAGTTTTGTTGCTGTGAGCCCTTGTCTGGATGCTTGTCCTGGTCCCTTACTCTATGGCAGCAGAAGTAAATGGAGAAGTTAATGATGGAGATTTCTGTTTTCCTCTGACTTTGGAGAGTGTTTTCATGTATGCTATTGATTATGTCTTCTGTACTGGTGTGGGTCAGGAAAGGCTTCCCAGTGCTCTAAGGCAAATTCATCAATACCTTAAAATTACTATTACAGCCTTTCTGCTGGCTTTGAGAATATTCTGGTATTATTATTATTAATATAGTAAAGAAATTGCAGTATGCTTATAGGCCCAAATCAAGAGCTTTTGTCTTTATTTAAACTGTTTTCATTAAGAATAAAATGTGGTATACAAGAGCAACCTGCTGTTTTGTTGCCAGTGCCACTGACTTCACTGTTCCTGAATTCACAGGATAAATTCAGGAGTTTGTTTTAGCAGCCTGGGGAGGTGGGAGTGTGGGACCCCAGGCAGGCAGGAGGATGGGCTGCTGGCAGCAGTGCCTGAGCCACATCATCTCCATTGCATGTTGGTGGGATCCCAAATCCATTATACTTAGTAAAATATTTCAAGTACTGTGAATCTTTTCAGTGTAATTCCATGACAGTAAGTGTTTCAGAGAGATCTTAATTTCTCATCTTTGAAGACTATTTCAATTAAAGCTGCCTTTCTGTAATTTTTGGTTGAGTTTATAGCAGAACTTTTTTTGAGTGAGGGAGGGAAGCCTGGTGTAAAGGGGGCATAAGTGCCAGTTTTCATTCCTACTCCTCATCTGGTAAGAGTGATTTCTGGGCACTGTTGGAAAAGAAAGAGATGAGTGCAAATGGATCAGTTTAAGAAACAGAAAAAAGGTGGAGTGCATGAAAACAGTATATATTATTGCCAGAGCTGTATTATCAGCCTAATTCAGTGCTTTGCTCTGCAGTCCTTTCTTACATAATGCCACTGGGTAAATTCAGCTCTGCAGGAACTGGCCTTCAGTAAATATTTTAAAATCTATTTATAGTCTGTTACAATGACAGCATAAAATTGTTAGAATAGAAATGCTTTGTCTCTGCATCTTTGTGTCATCTACTAATTTTTGTAACTGAAGCAGTTTTTAGTGGGACTTTTACTTCTCTCAGGATGGCAAAGCCAATGCAGTGTTAGCAATGGGGCTGACAGTGCTTTGTAAGCCAGGGAGTTTGCAGCTTTAGTGCTTTGATGTAGTTTCAGCCCTGGCAGTCAAATTAAATGATACTTTTATCTTTATCACTGAGGAGCAATAAACATATCCCTACAATATAATTTTCAAGTTAATTTTCAGAGGAGATACGCACTCTCATTAAAGCATACAGTTATCTGGCAGTAATTGTTTTCCCTGCCTGGCTTCCTTTTAGAAGGCCTAAGGGCTATTTATGATAAAACTGTCAAATTTTGTATCCTCTGCTTTACAGATTGCTCTCAGCCAGGATGTAATTTTAAGCCCTGCCTGTGGGTGTTACATACTTGTGCAGCCTCAGGTGAAAAATCAGGGAGGAACTGTGACTCAGAGGTGAGGAGTAGGATCCCTCTACCTTCACTCAGATGTCCAACTTTGAGATGCCTCCGGCTGAACCCGTCCTTCTGGCTCTATTTACAGTCACAGCACCTGCCAGGGGTGACACAGCCACAGTCTGCACCCTGGGGCAGTGGGTGGGTGGCACTGGGAGGAGACCTGACTCCTCTACCAGCCCTGTCACAGCAGGGTGCACAGCTCCGGGATGAATGGCCAGTAGTAGCCAAGGTGGGTGGGCTTCTGACCTCACAGACCTGCCAAGGCCCGAATTTCCTCCCACTCATGACATTTGCATAGAGGGCTGCAGAAAAAATTAGGCAGCTGCATGTTGTTTGAGGCCACCTTCTGCAGTTCACTCATTGTCTCTGCCCACCTGCTAGCAGCAGATGCTGGAGCAAGGCTTGATCTCTGAGCCCCTTTCCTATGGCTGTGACGTGGATTTGAGAAAGTAGAGGGAAATGTGCATCCACCTAGCTGGTTGGATTGTATACCCCTTTGTTAGAGCTGTGAATAAGCCCTGTATTGGAGCTATGAATATCTAACTTTTGGATGGTACTGCTGTCAGAAGAGGGGCAGCCATGTATTTTATCCTCGATGCTTTCACACACAGCATGTAAGATAAAAGTAGCTAGTGAAAATATGGGATGTTAGAAATTTTATCTCTGCTTTTATTTTTGTTATGTGTCAATACAGGTATGTGCAGATACACTTCCAAGTGTTTAATCTCCATAACAGATTAAGTTGTGTTGTTCTGTCTGATTGGAAATTGTTTACTGTTATCAGTATATACATCATCCAAACTTCAGTGGCTTTTTGTGATATTTTAAAATGTTTTTGTTTCTGATTCTGTATTCTGATACAATTGCAGTTTACGATACACTTTCATTGTCTACATAATGCTGAAAATGAGGGGGTTTTGAACTGTGATCATTAAACTTGAGAGGAGAGACTGTATGGAAGTGCTACAAGTGATAAAATTTCAAAATAACTTGCGTCTTACCTATTTTAATGAAATAGTTTTCTGCAACCAAGTTGGTCTCATTAAGAACACTTTTGATGCCAACGTCTTCTGAGAGTTTCACCCCTGAAATGTGGAAATCTTGAATAGTGTGAAGTTTTTCCTTGCCTTGTGACAAGCATGTTAGTTTAAGGCCAGTTGAATGAGGCTGACTTGCTACTGAAATCCTATTTTATGTAAATAATGCTAATTAGTGAAGCCATGGATCTCTCATGGGTGTAATGGTGTGAACGCAATTTTCTTCATTTACAGGCATGCACCTCCTGTTGTTACACTGGGGAAAGCTTTTGTGCTGTGGTGTTGAGAGGAGGGAGGAAAACCCTGCCCACCCATCCAAATAAAACTCAAAGCAGCCCTGGTACTTGAGCAGTAATGAAAGTTTTACAGGAATATTTTTCACTAGGCATTTTTCTGTGCAAAGGGAAGTGTTGCGTTGAAGCATTGGCTCAGATCCCTTGTGTCATGTGTCTTGGGCAGAAGTGGGGAGAGGATTTTGATTTGGGATTTTCTCCTGAGGGTAATTTTTTGTGTTCTTCTGGGTGTTTGTTCTTCAATATCCCATTGTTCCCCTCCAGCCTCTTCACTTCTGCCTAGTTTTGGGTGATACTAACACTGCTAGGGTGTTCCAGATTGAAGACACCCCATTTCTGCTGGGCTCACAGAGGCTCCCACCAGAAAAAGCTCCTCAAAACCTCAGCAGTCCCACTGGAACGGGTGTTGGAGCAGAGAGCTGGCCCATGACACTGCTCAGGACTTGCCCAGCCACTGGGGTTTTCCCTGGGCTGGGGTGGGCTGTTGTGATCTCAGTGCAGCTCTGCCTGTTCCATGTCAGGATTGCCCTCTGTGCAGCTACTGATACACTGAGTGTGTTCAGCTAACAGCTGTGCTTCATTACAGAGCTGACTGATGCCTTATCTGACTGAAGGTACTGTATTGTTAATTGTTACAGCAACAACTTAAAATACAGGAAACACAGCAGGCTGTGTAATACTGCTCATGTGTGTTCTTTGCATTCTATTTTAGTAGTTATTGCTGTTGGAAATATATGTCTATTTGAATGATTAATTTTTTTCAGGCTACAAAAAATCAATGTATTGAATAGCTTTTTGTTAAAATGTAATAACTGGTGTTTGAGAAGAAGCCTGAAAAGCGTCAGCCATGATGGAGCAATGGCTAAATAATGCCTTAAAACTTAATTTAAATGTGTAATCTTCTGGTACTAGCAATGTCACCTCAAGTTAAAGCTGCACTAATTAACCATTGCACTGTCTTAGTGAGTTAAGTTTGTACTTAATGTCTTTGTGTAAAATTGTTCTGGTTTCAGTCACTACCAGTAATTGTGTCTGGGATCATTAAATGAGAGCTATGGATGAACCTCAGTGAACTCCACAGAGTGGTTGTGGGATGTTTCTGGGTTTTGTGTGGGCATCTTATGCTCTCTAATTATTCTTTGCAAGTGAAATTAAGAGGGATCTGTAATTAAAATGTTCTATTTTTGAGTTCTTGCCATCTTGAGTTGGTGGGAAGAACCCGTGTATGCAAAACCAGGGTAACTAAAGCTGTGAGGGAGAGGGCTGGGAGAAGTAATTTTCTGCAGTGGAAAGAGAGTGATTTCTATATTGTGTACAGAAGCAATGTAGTGGATTCAAGTCAGCACTTGAGGTTTGGTGCTTCTGGGTTTTTTTTTCTAATTTTGGGAACTAAAACCCTTCTCCTTCTCCAATGCTACTTCTCATACAGGCTTTCAGGGAAGGTTCTGCAACTGAACATGCTGACTGTCTCAATTATTTATTTGTTCACTGTAGAAATTAAGTGGAGCAAGTGCTCATTGTTTTCCTCTGTACCAGTTCATCCTGGTGAGATTAAGTGGGGGAGGATGGGCTGGGCTGGGCAGAGATTTCCGTCGATGGGGCTCTGGGTTGCCGGTTATTAGATGACCCACATACATCGGGCCCCTGTTGTGACATGTGATGTTTCAGCTCTTCAGTGGAAACTGATGATGCACAAAGCCCCCTTTGAGATGTGGATAGATGAAAGGAGATGAAACAGCTGGTTTGGTTTTATCCCATTCAGGTCAAATTTTTTGTAGTCTATGTACAGCAGTAATAATAACAAAACCAGCTGTTGTATACCAGAAATCTTGCCATAAAAGGGACATAATTACTGAGGGGGCTGGTAGTGTCATTTAACTTATTCTCACTTCAAACAGAGATCTTAAAACTAAGATCAAGAATGATGAATGGCTGTGGCGGTACTATTAAAGTATTTGCATTGATTATTTTCCTGTTTGAAAGGAGGAGGCAGAGATGATCCTGGAGTGTCATACAGGAATACTTGAATGCATACATAAAAACCACCTAATGCCAGAGAGAAATGATTGATAATTAACTTCTAGCTCTTGAGGTTTTAGTAGGAAAAAGGAAAAGCCTTGAGTAGTCAAGACTCTTAGTAGACCAAGAAATACAGAGCTGGAGGGTAGAGAGATAGACTATGGAGTTAACGTGACAACTCTGAGCCAGTGCAATGGCCATACATTGCTTTCCTTCCAGCCCTCCAGCTAAATTTCCTTTTCCAATGAGTAACAAAAATATGAAGGGCCACTGCCACCATTTGTGCCAGGGGTAGCTTTTTTAATGGAAAGCATAATAAATTAGTAGTCAAGGACATTAATGTGCAGAGGAATCTGGATTCATGTGAGCTAACTAGTGGGAATCACTGGAGTTTTTTTCAGAGATGGTGATTTCTGACATGATATTTACAGCAATTTCTCAGAAATAAATAGCGATGAAAATAAAGAACATGAAACAACTCCAGGGAGGCTCACCAAAACTCCCAGTTAAGGAATTATCTTTATTAGGTATTTACTCTCATCTTTTTCTTTGGCCTGTGAAGAAACAATATAAATTGTAACATCTTGGTATTTTCTATCTCCTAAAATTTTGGAGTAATTTCATTCTATGTAGCAAGCATGGAGACAAAGGTCTACTTTTACTTTTACTAATGGCAGCCTGAAATCCAGAGAGCTTTTGAGATACAACTCTGCTTTCATGTTATTTTAGGGGTATCTTGAACTCTGGTACACGCTGTCTGTAAGCCCCACCTGCCTTTGTGCCAGGTGATGGCAGAGAGCCTTTAATAAAAGTGTTGAGATTCTTTTCCTGTCTGGTGTTAGTCAAGTAGAACTGAAAACAATATGATGTTTAAAAAGAGATTAAAATGTCCTGTCACCTTAACAACACCAGAGGGGTATTTAATGTAGATTTTAAATTTAATTTAAAATGGCACTTGGCCTTGCCTGAGTTTGCTTCATATTTTTCATCACAGGGTGAGCAGTAATTGCAAGAGATTTAAAGGTTTTTTTAATGTGAAGTATGTGAAAGATGTATTAAAAATATTTCTTGTATTATTTGTCTTTAATGCACACGGTGGACAGAAAACACGAACTGAATGTCCTCGTAACTTTTATTTGTTACCTGACTCATATCAACTCTGTCTGTGTTTTGTGGTTGTTATGAGTTTCTGTGCTTAATTCTTCAGCAGCACTAATGAAACCCAGGGGGTTTCTTCTATAGCAGGTTGGGGATGTGTGGCTTGGACTGGGGGACCTGCTGGGCTGATATAGGGAGGCATGAGCACAGCACTGGGAGAGCAAGAGGTGTGTTCTGCCTAAATGTAGGAAAATTGCCTAAATATGCTGGTCCATGTTGCTGAAGCAAACGTGTTAGTAGTATGCCAATTACACAAAACAAGTTACTAGCTCGGGGTATGGCTGTTTTCTAGGTATCTGCAATGCCAGCTGGTATTTCATGTTGTTGGTTTCCTACATCTGCTAATAGACATTTCAAGTTACAACTTGAAAAATCTCTTTGTAGGTGGTAATATGAGCTATGTAGCTCTGTAATGGTCACAAGGGTGTTTGGGGAGAAGGTATATGTGTGCTTATGGAAACAAATTATTTATGCTTGCAACACCAACTCAGTTTCAAGTAAAATAGAGAAATCTCACTGACATCTTAGTATTTATTATGAAATTGTTATGGAAAGACTTCTTATTTGTCATCTGTGACTTAGCACCCTTATGTAAACTGGCCAGCTTATTATGTTCCAAGGAAAGAAATGGGAAGGATGAGTACAATTACATTTCTTGGGCTTCATGAGTGAAGAAGCAAAATCTTTCATCAGCTGGGGAAAGGCTGTGTTGCAAAATTCACTGCAAGTAGGTACCAGCCATGGCTAGAATAGATTTGAACCTCTATTGATTGTACAGGTTGCTACTCTGAAAATTCAGTGATGTTTTCCAATTTTTTCCTTAGGCTTTCCTTCAGTGATATTTTTCAAATCTTTGTCTCTTTTTAATCCCATATAAATTGTCTTCTACTACCAGAATGATGAGAAAAAGAGACTTAATTTTACCCGATTTAAAAAAAATAAAAACCATACTATTTCTTTCTTTACAAGCACTGATGTATATCCCATTTTGTGATTGAATGTTTTAGTCACTGCATAGTGCTAAAGAGCTGGTCTAACCTCTAGAGGGATTTTAAAAAAGTGGTTTAAATACAGATTTTTAAGGAAGAAAACAACAGCAGTAACATAGAGTAAGATTAAAAAACCATGAGGCTGTTCTCATCAACAGTAATATTAAAAATTCAGAATATTTAACATTTTCTATGCAATGGGAGTTCTTTTCAGCTGGATAGCTTTCTGAAAATGTTTCCAGGGAATTACCTGTTTAAAACACCAAGTAGACTGCAATAGAAGAGTGATCTATAAACATTCATTGATAGTGCTGTGTTTTCAGCAACTGTTACAAAGTGTAACTACTTATTTAGTAAAAATTCCTAAAAAATGGCACATTTTTTTTTCAATCAGTCATGTGACTTCAGTTTATTTGTTCCATTGAATCATAATCAAGACACACAAGCAAACTTGATCATCTGGTCATTTATTCTGCTGCTCATCTGAATCTTTGTATATTTGCAGCTGGGTGGTGAGTTGAAGTCTGTTGGTTTGATGGAGAAGGCAGTGTACTCACCTAGAGGTCAGGCTCCAGACTTTGAACATCTTGGAAAGTCGGAAAACTCTGCATTAACTTTTTAGAAGGATGCCCACAATGAGCATCTGATCTGATGAAAGCAAAGCTACATTAAGTGTTACCCTAAGGAAAAAGAAAATAATTGTAGTATTTTGTGTATCACTAGATCTAACCTTGCTTTCTGGACACTGCTACATTTAATTAAAGGATCATACCCTATAGTTCTACTGTTGATTCTTTTTATTTATAGTGAAAAGTTATATGGGTAACACCAGTAACACTGTTTTCTAAGCATCAAGCATCTTGGTTTTCTTGGATAGTAACATATAGGAAAACACTGAGCCACATCATAGCAACAGCTACCTACATCCCTGTGTGGCTTAATTACAAGAGGGAAGCAGGAAGATTCTGTATTCTTGGGTACCCAACGTGTGCTGCACATTCCTGCTGACGTCTGTGTTGTCTGGGGCAATCACGTTACCCTGACAACCAAGAACATCCCTGTTTTCTGGGCTGGTCCCTGCATCTCCTTGGATTTTACAAACATAACTGGTTCTTGTTAGACATGGACCAGTTTCATGTTGCACGCTCTGCAAGCTGGACATCTACAAACTGCCCCCAGAACAACAAAGAGATCTCCATCTAGGAAGATGGATGACAGGCTGCCTCACCACATGTGTATCACATTTGCCTGCCAGATCCTGACTCCTTTGTACTTTCCTCTCAAGCCCATTTCTTACATTACAGATTTCCTTCAGTTATGTGGAACATAGTGATTCCAATTAAAGCCAGTTCCTGTATTCTTTCTTCCTCGTTAAATCCTTTGGTTTTTATTAATTTTGGTCAGTCTAATGGTGTCTCACAGCTGGAGTAATGAGCAGAGTCACCTGTTTATTCTCTTGGAGCAGTCAAAAATAATGGAAAGTAGAGCCAGTGGGGGAAATAATTTAAAATTTAAAGTCCTTAAGGAAATCACAAGCCTTTGTAAGTGTAATAAGCACGTAAATTTTGTGCAGGAACTATTTATTTGAAAATGTCCCTGCAGACATCAGTCCAGATTTGATTTCTTACTGAGCCTTTTTTTACTAGTACAGATTAAGAAGTTTAATTATCTGATAAAGTGTTTCTTTTATATAACAGATTACTTTAGATTCACAGAGTGGTATATAGCAGACCAGTGCCTGGAGAGCTGGGCATTAAGTTTCTTATTTTAGCAGTTATTGGTTTATTGTCAAAAAAGACCATTTTGGCCAATGTGCTTTCTTGATTGCTCTTTTCTAGAAATTGAACATAAGATTGAAAAAACCCCCAAACAAACCACTTACAGAGAAATTTTGTAGGTTAAAGGAGTGGTTAATAAGTGATAATCTGAATACTGATTTTTTTGAAGTTGTGTTGTGGCCTTTCTTATTCAAGGCCATTTAATGGCTTCTAGCTGAAACATGCATAATCTATGAAAAATTTTCCCTGTCTCCAAACACCAAGTGCTAGCACTATAAACTGCATGCCAAGCCATGCTTTTCAGGGCTCACACATTCCAACCAAGAATAGCAGTTCTGCAACCACAGTTTAACTACCAGGTCTAATGATGTATGAGCCAGAAACAATCTGGTTCCTGCTTTCAGTTTGTGTTGGATGTTACATTGCAAAGGGCTGCAAATGAGTAGAAAAGTAATTTTAATCCCTAAAGCAACCAGAGATAATATGGATGTCACATGCAGAGTATGTCTATTAGAAAGAGTGATTTTCTCATAGCTGCTTTTCTGAACTTCAGAACACTGTTAAGACCACAAGACTGGTTTTCCCGTGGCTAAAATATTTCACAAATATAAGTGTAAGTTTGCTAACTATGAATTTAAAAAGTAGTTCTTTCCCTCCTCTCCCCCAAACATATTAAAATAATTTCATCTTTTATTTTCTTAGATGGAACCACTTGTCAAAAGATGTTCATATGTCAGCAATCATCTAACTCCTTACATGGATATAAAATGTTACTGGAGCCATCACTATTTGTCTTTGTCATTCTGTATTGTATCTCATCCACAATGTGGTAATTTCTCATTTTGAGAAGCTGAGCTTTAGCAGCTGCTCCCTGTACACCTTTATTGCTGAAATCCTTGGGCAAGTAGAGTGCATAATATATAATGTGTAGTGCCCAGAGGTGATTGCCAGGTTTCACGTGGGGATTAGCAAAGCTGAACAAAATGGAAGGTTTATTGGGGTTCTAAACACCTGTTTGAATTTTCAAAAATGTGGTGATTAGCTGTTGTGCAGTTGGATGAAATGAGTAACACATGTCCTGCAGAAAAACAGTTGTTGCCCATTCTGTGTTTTCATGTCTGGTTCCTTCTTTTCGTACTGAACCACTGAGAAAACAGAACAGGTTAGGAATGGATAAAAACCCACAAAAGTCAGGGTGCAAGTGACCCCTTATGTCCATTAAATTTCCCATTTGCTGAAAGAAAATTAATAGAGATATCTTGTAGAATATTTTTTTTTCAGTAGAAAGATACAACTCTGTACAGTTTTCCTGTGAGGTCAGGAATATTAATTTTTTTCATTTATTATTATATTTTATTTATACTCCATAAAAATGGAGTGTAACTGAATTTTAATTTACTTTTGTGAATATTCCTCATGTTTTCTGCCATTATTCATTCTTTCCTTCCTATTCTCTCCTTCATGTTGCGTGTGCAATATGTATTAATAAGTAATTTCTTTCGTGTATGACAGAGGCACTTAAGCCCAAGTAAATTCACTGAGTTTTTCACAGGGCTGTTTATTCTTACTGACATGAACAGGAAATGCACTTGTCTTAGGAGATTAGATCTCCATCTTTTTATGTGACAGCTTTCCATCATGTTTTATTCATCATAAATAAATGAATCATTTTAAGACTACTACTGTTAGCTATAATTATTTTACTGTTTACCTGTGCATTTCTGTAGATGGCATGCTTAAGAACATGGGGAAGATTTCTTTCTTTTTCAAGAGAAAGAAAGTAGAACTGTGCTGCAGTTATTTTATTCAGTATGACATGATCACACCAAAAGTAGTGACACGTAGGCAGAAATTAAATACAGCTCAGCCTCAGAACCCCGTTTACATTCTTGAATTTGCAAGCATATAATTCTAAGTCACTTTCTTACAGGTTTTGTGGCTAAATGGTTTTAAATCTAGAACCCCAAGGGAAAAAAAAACACCTTTTTATTTTCTTCTTTCATTTCAGAGTTGTCTGAGGCCTGATGGGATTTGGTTCTCACTGTTGTGAAGCTCATTGTATCAGCTCAGCATACTGAGTGTCTTGCAGCTTTGCCATCACACTCTAAATGTGAAACTGAAATTATTGTTGCCACATACTTGTTCCACTACCCAGAGTACTCAAATAAACAACCTTTGATAAATTGCTAGTTGAGGCTACAAATTTCTTAGTGGGGTAGCTTACTCAGAGGGAATATAAAAAAATACCAAATCGAGTGATCATGTTCCTGTACTCAGCATTGGTGAGGCCACACCTTGAGTACAGGGTTCAGTTCTGCTCCCCTCACTACAAGAAAGACATTGAGCTGCTGGAGCAAGTTCAGAGACGAGCAAGCAAGCTGGTGGAGGGTCTGGACAACAAGCCCTGTGAAGAGAAGCTGAGGGAACTGGCAATGTTTAGTTTGGAAAAGAGGAGGCTGGGAAGAGACCTTATTGCTCTCTTATAGCTACCTGACAGGAGGCTGTAGGGAGGGGTGTGCTGGCCTCTTCTCTCAAGAGAACAATAACAGGACTAAAGGAAATGGCCTCAAGTTGCACCAGGGAAGGTTTAGAGTAGATGTGAGGACGAATTCCTTAACCGAGAGAGTAGTCAGGCATTGGAATGGGCTGCCCAGGGAGCTGGTGGAATCTCCATCCCTGGAAGTATTTAAAAATGGTGTAGATGAGGCACTTTAGGCTATGCTCTAGTGGGCAGGGTGAGATATATATATATATGTATATCACACATATACATATATATATATATATAATTTATTTATTTATTTATTTGGGGATGGAGGGGAGGAGGGCGGATGTTGACAGTTGCATGCAGTGATCTTAGAGGTCTTTTCCAACCATGACAGTTCTGTGATTCTGTGAATCTGAATGCAGGATGGCTTAAAAGTCCTGTTAGTGAGTGCTAGTGTTAGTAGACTCTTGCAGGAATGGAGGCCAAGATGTAAGACCTGTTATCCATGAATGTCAATTAATTTCAATACAGCCATTGAAAAGTCAAAGCTTCTTTCTTGGTTTTAATGATCCCTTCCTAGTGTAAGAAAACATCAGCGATTCAGAAATTACTGCTTTGTTTTCTTGGAAGCTGTTATGTTGTGGTGATGGTGGGTGACCTGGGAAAAATAAAAAAGGAGACTGATAGCTTTCAAGTCTCCTGTGGTACCAAAGATTTAATTTGAGATCTTGGTTTCTAAGTAGAGTCTTTCAGCTAAAGGTTAGGAAATGAAGGAAAGATTCCCATCCCCCCACCCCAAAAGCATTAAGTTTTACTTTGATAATTAACTCTCCCTGCAATTCTCTGTAAGGAAACAATTGAGCTATTATTGGCAAGATTAGCTGAAAAATGCAAACGTGTGGGAGTTTGGTTCCTGGTTCTGTTCCGTTTTCTTTTTTCCTATGACTGTACCTTCATGAGTGTCAGGCTCTTGCATATGTCTCTGTAGGCACAGCATAGCTTCTGTGATATTTGCTTTTCATTGCTCTCCAGTAAACTGGCCAGAAATAATTATAGAGGATTTATTTCATAAAATATTGTGATGATTTTATTGTGTATTTTTGGCGATTTCCAAATTACTGCATTTGCTACCTTATTTAGAGACAGACTATGGAAAACTTTGCAGATGGAGACTTGTACTGTGGTAGGTCATGCAGGAAGCCACGAGAAGCCTCATGGAGGAGGACTTGGTGCTAGAGATTTCTTAGTGAGGTAGTTTACTCAGAGGGAATATCATAGCTCTTTGCTGAAAGCAGTTGGCTTTTCCTTTTTTGTAGCTGTACCGTGTTGATCTACTTGGCCCAGCCTTGCTATACAGTTCTGCACTGTGTTGGGTCTTCTTCAGTCTCCACTACAGGAGCATCTCTTACGGATTTGGATCCATAAGAGATCTTATTCTCCAAAGAATCTTATTCTTTGTTACATGAATACATTTGCTGTAGTTGTCACTAAAACCAGCAGCAAAACAGCTTTGTAAGTGCTGCTTTTCCTGCAGTACTTCTTGTTAACTTCAAAGATAAATTTCCGCATAATGTGTGATAAAAATGCAAAGGTGAAGGCACAGCAGTGACAGCTTATACCTGTGTAGCAGTTTTCGTGTCCAGAATCTCCAGAACAGTGTCTGGAGCTCCTCTCTGGTTTGCACAACACAACAAGGCCAGTTGCTGCTGTGTCGGTGAAGCTGGCTGGGATTGTGTTAGAAATCTTGATCGTTATCTTCCCCCTTACATTTTTCTTTGTTTCTTGAGAAATGGTGGCTGTCCAACCTGTGCCAGCTGTCCCTAGATCCCAAGAGAGTATCCAGCAGCTGTGAATAGCTGGAACAACTTGGTCTTGGCCAGCTCTTCCCTGGCAGTGTCCTGCTTGGGCACACCCTGTGCACAGCAGAGCAAGGCTGAGGCTGCTAATGAGACCACTGCTAAGTCCAAGGAGCTGGTGGGCTGTGCCCTCACTGTTTACTGTCTGGACAGAGTTGAAGACCCACCAGGCCTGAGGATTTTCCTATTTCACGTGGTGTAAGTATTTTGGCACCTGTGAAGCCACTTCCTTGTAACCCAGTGTATCCTTTTGTGTTGTTTTTTTCCTTGTGAAATTATATATTAAATGTATAAGTACTGATGTGGGTAGTGGAGAACAGAACATGTATATGCATATGTCAGACATGTTTTCTTACTATTTTTGGCAGTATGTTTTCTCTGCCTGAAAGAACACATTTTGCATAGCTCTCTCTGTTGCTAGAACTCCACCTTCTTTCATTTTCTGTTCATAGGTTTTTAGATTTCAAAGCTGGAAAGCAGCCTCAAATCCTCTGCTCTCTTGTATCACACAGGTCATTGAATTTCATCCAGTTATTTATAACATCACTGAAATGTAACTATTCAAAATGCCTCCAGTCCTGTTTAAAGAATTTGAGATAATCTTTCTGCTTGTTTTCTTCTCTCTCTTGTTCAGTAAGTTTATCTTCTGGTTAAAACTTTTGCTTCTTTAAGTCACATCTTTTTTGTCTCATGATGAATTTCTCTCTGCTTTTGTGGGAACTCTCCAATTGGATTCTTTATTGGAGGAAGTTTTTAGCACTGTTCCCTAAAATAAGCTCCCAACTGCTAATACTGCTGGTCCTGGTAGTTAATGACTGCTTGGCTGAAATACATTACTATAGTTGTGCTTCGTTACCTAGTTGTGCTTAAAGTATGCAAAGTTATTCATATTTAGGGCATGTAAATGTTACCTTGAAATGCCAGGTAGAAAAAGATTGACCTAAATGGGCAGTTGATGCTTCCAAGCCCTGTTATAAAGCTGACTGCAAGCAGGGACTGCTGAGTTAGTCAGTCTGAGCTCCTGGAAAAACAAACAAACAAACAGACAGACAGACAGCTTTCAAGTGGTGCTGGGTTTGTGCATGTGAATGCTCCAACCATGTCTCCAAACACAGTTCAGTGTGGTTTTGTGGGATACTAGTGCTTAGGAACAGTTTCCAAAGTCACTTGCCTTGGATATGCCATGCATTTACGGCAGTAATTCATTGTCAAATATTGGGTGTTTTCTGTACATGGTATTATACTCTGCTGCTGGGAGTAATGGGAACCCTGTGCTGGCATAAGGCTTCTCCTGCCTTTTATTTTGTCAGTACAGTACTGACAAAAATTTATGGGCTCTCCTCCTACTTACCTGGGTGTGTGCAGGTGCTCTTCACTGCTTTCAGAAATACCAAATGGTGACTCAAGTCACCCATTCCATGCTTCATATAAGATGATCTCGCACTTAGGAATGTTAATTCATAATTGGGCTCTGGATGGAAGAACTGGGAACCATTACCACTAGTGTACTGGTGAAGGCAGGCACAGGAGGAGCCAGGGCCTGGGTCAGCCAGCAGCTGAGTGAAGCCTCCGGAGAGCCAGGTCAGAAGGAGCTTTGCATTTGGCATTAAGTTTTATGAGGACTTTGCACAGAACAGAAGTCTGCAGGACTCAAGATGTAAGTCTGACTGTAGATGAATGCAGCCTGTTGTTCATTCTGCTTATTGGACCCTCATGATGTGTATCACGGGGAAGTACAGATTATAATTGACAGAAAGATGCAGCCTAGAGCCACAGGATTAATGTTGCTGAAGTTTTGTGGCTTCTGGTATAAAAATGTGGCCAATTGGGAAGAAACACATGTCTTGGTCTTCTTTCTCCAAGAGAGGAGACTTCAGGCATGTGAATAATCTTGTCTGGACTGAAATGTTAGTAATTTTGACTGAGGTTTTATTTTAATGCTGCATTTTGTAGAGGGAAGTCAGTCACACAAATAGTTGGATATTACCAGGGAGTGCAATAAATGCTACTGAACAACGGCTTGAAACTTTGGGCTTTTTTGTTTGCTTTGTTTTTTTTTTTTTCTTTCTTTCTTATTATTTGAGTGTGCACAATCAATTCAGGTCTGGATTGGAACCAGTGACCAAGTGGTGAAATGCTCTGGATCTGATTAACTGCTCCCCCATTTCACTCAGTCACCTGTGAGAATGTCTTTCAGCGTGGCAGATGTTTATGGGTTAGAAAATAGAAAACATTTGACTTCAGTTATTTGCATAGTTGCTGAGTTGCTAGGTGTAGGAGTGGAAGGGGATACCCATGAAATGAATCCAAATAGATATCTGGGGCACTGACTTGTTATTCTATTACTCTAGCAGGAACAAAAGTGTGTGTTAGTACTTGTTACTGTGTGTAATGATGTAATGCTCTAGTTAGCTGATGTGGTGTTTTTTGAAAGAGTAATTTTCCTTTTCCAACTAATTCTCTGTTTGCAGCTCAGGATATTGGTGTCTGCAGTAGTCAAAGTTTAAGATTATGCCTCTCATAAGTTTCTTTTGTAGTTTTAAAAAATACTGTATATGAAGTAAATGAAATGTTTGCTGAAAGATTTTTAAAAGTGCATCTTTGCAGTATAATCAACCATTGTCTAGCCTATTATTTCACTTAGAGGGTATCAAAAAGATTGATTCCCATATTGCTCTGTAGTGGTGATCCTCTGCATCACCTGGGGGTAAATCTCACCAATTTGCTCACACTGGGTGCTGTTGTAAGCTGCTGTCATCCTTTGGAATGGCTGACTGGCATCAGGGCTTCAGGTTTGCAGCCAGGGCTTCATTCTTTTAGGAAAATGTGAGACTTCAGATCCAAAACTATGTGTGTAGTGTGAGTAACTGTAATGCAGCTCAGAGCACAAGTAGGTCAAACTGTTTTCACAGGACCTTGAGAGAAATAAATAGTGTGATTTCAGTAAGTTGTCATGGGTCAATGCAGTTTTTGAATATAGTTAAATTCCACACCAAGCTGTTAAGGAGAGTGAACTGTGAAGTTCTGGAATATTTTTCTCAACACCTGGTCAGTCTGGTAAATTGTGTGATTACATCTGTTTACATTAAAACCCAAACAAATCAATTTTTAGATCAGAACTATTGAAAATGTGATCCAAGTCTATAGCTAATGATTCACAAGAAAAATAAACCTACTTAATTTGTTGATCTAAACTTAAGATTTTGGAGGTTAACTTGTCATTTCTAGATTCTCAAAATCACAAATCCCTCACACTGATAATTTCACTGTTACTCTTTCTATGTGTAGATCAAGTGAGCTCATTCAAGAACAAGCATGTTTCTAGAGTGGACTGAAATTTATTTGAACTCTGTTCTTTCAATATCTGAATACAACTCAGTATCAATGAAATATCTTAGTGTTTTAGTAAGATTGTATTTGTTCAGTTTATGGTACATCTTCAGAGGGAGGTTTATTGTGTGAAAGATGGTAAGAGGATGTATCTGATCCCTCAGTTCTTTCATACAGAGACACATCTGGGAGTTTGCTTTAAAATAGTTTATTCTCTGTGAATCATTCATGGCTCTATTTCAAATACTCAGAAATTTGCATTTCAGGGTTTTTAAGTTTTGAACTTTTAAATCCAAACCTTGCTTCCTAAAGTCTGCTCTACAGAGGCTTGAAGTCTAATAAAAAATTTTATTTTAGCTGTCATTTATCACTCCAAATCCTTTGGGGAAAAAATGTCACACTGCTTCATTGCCAAGTACAGTAGCTTCAGTGAAGAGGAAACACTCCACTGGGATGGTTATGAAATATATTTATTACTCTTGAAAATGAGCTTTTTAAATATTTCAGAGAGTTGCTGAAGGGAATAAGTATGTTTTTTAGACACCTTGCTATCACCTGGAAAGTACAGCAGTCTTCAAGGCCGTCCCAACTTACAGGGTCTTGTGGGATCCACTGCAGCAGAGGACTGGATTTTTCTGGATCCTCGGTTTTTGATCATAGATGGTGGCAGAGTTGTTGGCTCCCTGACTTCTACTCAGCTTACTACATAAATTTCCAATCTTCTGTAGCAATTAGCAATGATCACTGAAATCCTCAGTACCAGCTTTCCATTGATACATCAGCAAGAGAGTAAGAAAGTGTACCTTGCCACAAGTAGTATACATCTCAGTATTTGGGTTATAAATAAAATAATGAGACTTGATGTTTAGCATTGGCCTTGTCTTTGTGTTAAGTGACCCTCATTCAACATCTCAGCCTTCCTCATCAGGAGGGGCACTGCTTGTCAGGCAGCACCACTAGGAGTGTTTGCATGATGGAGCATCTTCCAGCTCCCTCTTTTCAGTGTGGGTTTAAATTATTCGTATTTGCCTGTACGTCATAGTGTATCTGTTTCCTTGTAAATCAGAACTGCAGCTTTAGTACTGGGCAGGGAACCCTACTGCAGTTGCCATTTGTTTTAACTGCACCTGGGGTGCAGCCCAAGCAGGGAGACTGAGCAGTTTCTGCTCTAACACAAATCATTATTTCATAATAATTGTTAGTTCCTTTGAGTTTTTATGTTTCCCAGAATAGCTCTCAACCTCACAGAGATTGCTGATGGCTATTATGCTGCAAATAACCTTAAAATACTGGGTAAACCTGATCTAATAGAGGGCATAGGAGAGTAGGCACAAGGCTGTGTGTCTGCTGTGGGAGTTTTCAAAGAATCTGCAGTTTCTATAGACTTTTAAAGTGATTATACTGTGTCACACTTATGAATGGGGTGCAAAGGCTTTTGGGGGCTTTAAGAGGGGGAAGTGGTTTGCTTCCTTAATGAGTGTGTTTTCAAAGAAAAAATTACATTTAGTTGTCACATGAAAGAAAGTAATGGGGACACAAATGCTGGCCATTATTTGGGAAATGGCTCGAGCTCAAAAATTCTGGCTGGAAACCATTAGGAAGAAAAACGTTCTCCACAAAAAACATCAATTAATGCATTGTTTTTCTTTTCCTTTCATGTTGCTAAGCAGGCCAAGAGATAAGGGGCCAGCTGTAATCCATCTTGTCAGATGAGTTAAGTCACTTCACGTTATACTGGTCATCTGGAAGACCAAAACTCCATTGCACTCTGAGTTTGATTTTTAGATCATATTTTTCAAATTATCTTTGCTTTTACTTAACGTACTTGTGTTGATTGAGCACATTGTGTTGCACTCTGTGTTTTGAGAACTGCATCTTCAGCACTGACTGTAATTCCAGGGGGTGGGTTTTGGTAGGAGGTACCCAGCTCTCCTTGAAACCAGCTGGATCAGGCTCTGCCAGCACTGCAGCCCAGGAGGAGGGAAGCTGGTGTTGGATGCTCTGCAGGAGCTCTGCTGTTGCCATCTGAGCTCAGGTGAAGTTCACTGGGACAGTTTGATGTACTGGTACCCTCAGCTGGGGTGCATACCCTGTTGCTTTTGCCACCTCCAGCAGAAGGACTGAATAAAGGCTTTGGGAAACAATGGCAAGACTTGGCAGTAATACCTTCAGATTTGCATCTCACCTGTCATAAACCAGAACACCCTGGCTCTTGTCCTGAGTCTGCACCACTCACAATATTCAGGCCAGCCAGCTGAAGTGCCAGTCTTCCTGACTGTATGTAGTACCACCCATGCTCAACAAGTCCAGTACAAAGGGAGGGATGGACAGAGTCTATGTGGATTTTACACCTTCATCTATTCTGAGATCCCCGTGTATGTGATAACCCTCTCTGTCCTTAGTCCAGCTACTAAGGAAAATGATGACACAAATATGTGTTAAACCAAACTTACTGGAAGCTTTTCCAGAGTTACCACAGGAGATGGATGAGACACCTAGAAGTGATACAGGTTTAAGTCCTGTGAGCTGCACGATGTGAGGCATTGGCTGGATAGTGAACAATTCCCTCAAACAGCTTGTCTTGCTCTCTTAATGTTTGTGTTTTATTGAAATATAGAATCAAGTCCAGTAGTGCACTGAAAGGCATATCTGACATTTGCTGTCCACAGCTGAGTGTTTTGGGGTACAGAAGGGCACAGAAATGAGCTTAATTTGTCATTTTAAAGGTTGTAATCTAGGTATTTTTGAAGGCTTTTGCTGAAACCTGGCATCCCCCTGCTCAGGGCAGCTGTAGAAGGCAGCTGTACTTAGAGCCTGTGTTCATAAAGTCCTTTTTAAATAATGGTTTACTTTTATATCACTCAGACTTTTATACTAAGTAGCAGAAATAGAACACATTTCCCAGAATAAAACTTACTGAGTTTTCACTACCAAGGTGATTACAGATATTTTTCCCTGGACTACAGGAGGTCACTCACTGATGTTACAGTGCATCATCTCTGCTGGAAATGCTGACGATGATTGGTGTCCATAGTCAGGGGAGAAGCTACCTTGAGGGGATCACATACTATTGTAGTTGGTTCTGCTCTCCAGTGGTTATATATTAAACTGTTAAAGAGAGCTAAATGGGAAACAGTTGGAGATCCAAGGCTGGCATTCCCTGCATGATGCTTGGTGGTCTGTTGTTGGGATTTGTTGGTGCACGAAAACCCTGTGGCTGCTCTGGCAGTGGGGCCAGCTGGCACAGAGGAGCCCCAGCCAGCACTGCTGAGTCTCTTAAACTCCAAAATGGGTTGGTCACATCCCAACTGGTGGGTGGGATCGGAGCTGGGCCAGAGACTGGCTTGAGAGTGGAGCACTGCTTGGTTTGGTGCCAGGAGCTGCCAGGGACCATCTCCTGCCTTGAGAGTGTAGACAATCAGGTTCCTTCTCTGGGAACATTCCCTGGCACTGTTTGATGTGCTGGGATAGATAGAGCCCGTGATCTTCGAAGAGTGATTCCATTAATATAAATCTTACGTAGGAGGACAGCTCTCATTTATGAAATAGGTTCTGTCTTGTGTGGGAAGCTGCGGAGAGGAGGAAGATGAGAAGTGGGATTTAACCCCTTAATTGCTTACAAGCTTGCTTTATTCAAAGAGATGATTTTGTAAGTTACTGCTAAGTAAATCAGGGAAAAGCTTGCACAGGTCATTCATTGGCTGGGGGGGTCACACAGTTACTTTTCTGCTGCCTCTGAAGCAGATATTCAGGAGCTTCTGAGGTTTTCTGTAATCTGGGGAGAAATACACTTTGTATTTCTGTCTGACCATGTTTTTTCAACTGGAATTTCAAATGTTAATTTTAAAAGAATTACTCCTTTTCTGTCAAAGATGCCCTTGTTTTTATTTGGTTTTACTATATTATACCATAGACATAGTGTTGGTAAAAAAAAAAAAGATAGCCTGCTGCAGTTTTCTTGACAAAGATACCTCCATATTTCTCCAGCAGTGAATTTGTCCTGTGCAACTGTAGAAATGAAGAAACATAAAGAGCTGATTCCTGAGTGATTGAAACAGAGACAAAGCTTGGGAGTATATATGTATTCCTTTTGCTTTACTTGGGCTTTATTGTATCAGTTTTTAAGACTAAGTTAAATAAAAAGCCTGTTCTGTTTGCTTTTGGACACATAGAGTATCTAAGAGCAAACTTAGAATCAAGAGCTGACTTAGTATACTGTCTTGGATCCCATCTGCAAAGTATTTTAGTTATTGCTGTGTTTCATTCCAGTATAAACAATTAAAGTATTTTATTAATATCTATGGACTATCTTGGCAGTCCTGACAATATACTATAATGAGAGAAAATTGTTTACTTTTGGGTTTTGAAGTGGTGAGCTTTTTCTCATGTACATATGAGTACATATGAGTAATTTGTTGAAGGCCTTTGTTCCTCTTTTTATGCATTGTTACTGAATGTATAAAATGTATCTGAGGTTGCATAATCCTTTTCTCATGGTGACCTTATTTTAGTATGCTTGTCTTTTTGTTCTGTCTTCTTCAGTTTGCTGAAGTTGAAGTGAGTGGCCACAGTCGACACATTTTTCTGTAGCACATAACTGTATGGATGAGGTGTGGGCAGAGAGGAGTCTTCCTTAGCAGAAACTCATTGTATACAGAAGGTGTCTTGACTTCTTAGCAGATGCAATTAATCATGCTGTTAATTTTAATTCTGTTTCAGGCTAACTGTAGTGTGGTTTGATTTCTGGCTGGAAGGCTTATCCTCAATCACCTCTTCTGAGGTTATTTACGTGAGATTTTCTGTTTTCCCCTCTTGTCACCTTTTATTTGACTACAGTATGTAGAAAAATGCTTCCATCAAGTAGATAATACTTCCCACACTAGCTTCCAAAGGTTGAATCTAAGAACAAAAAAGTGGAAAGCTGTACAGAGTTGGAAACCACCAGAATCAAATGAGCCTTGGAAGTTCAGTTTCCTGCCTTGAGAGGATAGTGTCCAGTTGTGGATTTCTTGTGCTACTTCTTTTCTGTGTTACCTAAACATTTGTAATACGTGACTGTGTGTCTAGGAAGAAAAACTGATAATCCATCCAAATAACATCATGAAGATGGCAATGTAAGCTGAATTTCTTGGTTTAGTTTTGTTTTTTTTCTTAAACTAGAAAAGGAAAGAGATTTGAAACACTTATGTTTAATTGAGAGAGCATTATATACTATTTGAGATATTGTAGTTGAATTTATTTTCATGTGGTGGAGCAGAATATGCCAGATTATTTTGTTTCACAGAAAATATTATTACATCAGTATTACGCATTTCACCTCAAATTTCTGCCAGATATGTGCCAAATATTGTAACAAAACAACTTAATAAACATATCTTTCCAAAATTAAGAAGTTAAATCAACTTTTGATACTCTTGAGTGAATGTACCAAACATGATATTTAGTGCTAATAAGCAATTTATGCTCTGAGAAAACTGCACTCGTTTTGTTCAGTCTACAAGTGGGAAGGTTAAAAGTAATTCTTACCAATTCTTGAAATTTGCCATTCTGGGGACAAGTTACAGAGTCTGAGCAATATATGATGGAAAGAGAATTTTTTTTTTATGGAATATGTATCAGTCAGAAGATTTCAAAATTTTGTAGACATTTCCAATTAACGTGCAAATGTTTTAATGCGGAGCATGCAAACCTTCCTGCCTGTTGGACATTGCAAGGTCACTGATTCCGAACAGAGTGATTTTTGTGATTGAATATCCATTTTTGGAGCAAGTTGAAAAACAAGCATTCAAGTTAGACATGTCAGCAGAGCCTTCAGAAGAAAAAAAGGAATTGCATTGCAGGATTAGCTCTTTTCTAATGAATCTTAAAACTGTTTGATTTGCCTTGAAATGTTTTTTGTGGTTGGTATTTCCCCTTTTTCTTTTTTTTTCTGAGAAGATAAACTTATATTATGTCTCATCTGTACTGTTAAAACTCCAAAAGAAGAGCAAATTTTTGTGGGGAGATTTCTGTCAAGAAAAGGAAATAATTGTGGTTAATATGTGGTACGTGGTGGCACAGGCTGACTTGTTGTTAGCAGCCAATGTGTTTGAAAGGTTTTCCGTTGGCGTGTGGTGCTGCCTTAATGTTTGGCCTCACAGTAATGACTTTCACAGGTGATAGCAGTAGCATTTTTTGTGATACAGTTTCTCCCCTGAATACATAATGGAATAGTTTCAAATTTCAGTAGTACTGAATTCTGGAGCTACTGTGTTGAGCCCCCAACACAAGAAAGCCATGGACCTCTTGGTGTGAGTCCAGAGGTGAGCCGGGAGAATGATGAGAGGGCTGGAGCATCTCTCCTGTGGAGACAGCTGGAAGAGTTGGGGTTGTTCAGCCTGGAGACAAGAAGGCTCCGGAGAGACCTTAGAGCACTTTCCAGTACCTGAAGATGCTACAGGAAAGCTGGAAAGAGACTTTCGTAAAAGGGCATGTAGTGATCAGAAAAGGGGGAACAGTTTCAGGTTGAAAGAGTGTAGGTTTAGATTGGATATTAGGAAGAAATTCTTTGCTGTGAGGGTGAACACTGGCCAAGGTCCCAGGGAAGTTGTAGATGTTCCCTCCCTGTAAGTGTTCAAGGCCAGTTTGGATGGGACCTGGAGCAACCTGGACTAGTGAGAGGTGTTCCTGCCCGTGGCAGTGGGTTTGGAAGGAGATGATCTTGAAGGTCCTTCCAACCCAAACCATTTTATGATTGTGTGATTTTGAAGTGGTATTTTAAGTACATTATTAATTTAAACATGCATATAAAACCTGTATATGTATCTATTGAGTGGAATGAGATTCTCTTGAAAATCGTAACTAGAAACCTGAAATAAAATAGATATAAAAAAATGAAAAATGAGAAAATGAGAAAAATGAGAAATAAAATTTCTCATTAGAGAGAAATTACAATATAATTATTTTCTGGTGTTCACAGTGTTGCTAAAAGGCACTTCTTAGATACCGAGTTACTTCAGGCGTAACTTAATAAGGAATTGCTTTTTAAAAAAAAAAGTAAAGTTGGATGACATCATAAAATAAACATGTTCTTGTTAATGATTTACACTGGGAGGAACCTAGAGGTGAAAAACTAATTTTACTCAAATTTTACTCAAATCATCTTTGAATGGAAAGATAAATGGCTGACGATGAGAGTGCAATATAACAAGTGTTGTCAAGATGATGGAAGAGTCTGGCCCACCATGTGGGAATGGGGTGCTGCTGCCTTCATGTTTGGGACAGGGGTTTGCCATGGGGTGCTGGGGCAGGAAGGCACTGCCAGCTACAGAGTGCACAATCCTCAAAAGAGGGAGGGTTAAGGAACGTGATAAAAACATTCCAGTGTTGTACATTTAAAGGTAACTGCTCCATGATGGCTGGAGACTGAATGTGGCCCTCAGGCTGATCTGTTTTGCTGCGCTGTGCCTGCACCAGGAAGTCCTATATATATTGGTTCTGAGCAGGGTGTAACAGGTTTTTGTTATTAATTTTTACTGCAGTCACATGGATGCTGTGCAGTAGGCCTTTAGTAGTTGTGTCCTTTTTTTTTTTTCTCTGTATCCAGGTATTTTCAGTTAAGCTAGGGGTGGAGGGTTGGG
>JAAWXA010000002.1:6923593-7032258 GCA_038090715.1 Florisuga fusca | reverse complement strand
TGGGGGGGGGGGGCAGAAGAGAGGCTGTTTTTTCAAGTTTTTATTTTTCTCTCCCAGGATGACAGAATAAATACAAAATTATTTTGTTTTCAGAGAAAATGGTGTTCAGTTACACTTCTAAAACCTAAGGAGAAAGAGAAAATCAAATGTTTTGAGAAATTGCAATTCTCATTTCAAAACAGTTTTCTTTGTCTTGTTTTCATGTGTGTTGTTTGGGTTTTTCATGGAGCATAGTTCAATTTCTTCCTTTGTATACAGATTTCCCTGGTAATTATGAGAGCCTGTCTGTTTGAATTTATCATGTTTTTGGCAACCATTTCTCATCTGCAGACACCGTTTCTGTAAAGAAATGGCATACATCAAGCATGAAAGGAGAACTAAGGTTCTTTTGCTTCTGAACAAGCTTATGACCCCAGACCTAGACACTGCATGGAGAAGGACAGGCATCTCCATCCACCTGGGGACACTGCTCTTCATGGCCACTGACTGCTGTGTTACTGGCTTGGTTGTGTTTCCTCTTTAATAGAAATTATAGCATATTTTAATAACAAACACTTGGTGGGCCAGCTATCAAACCCCATTACGTCAAAAGCATCCTCCTTCCCCAAGCTTTTTCCCTCTTTTCACCCCAGGCTTTATGAAGTTAAAACCACTGTTTATAACAGAAGAAAAAAAAAAAGAGAAAATTTTATTTTAAATATGAGGATAATAGTAACTGCTTAAGCTACTAAGAGGAAGCTGTGTGGAGCTGTTCCATGATGGGTACCTTGGTCTTCTCTCTGACTGCCAGGATCACCAGGAAGAGGGAGAGGTTCTGTGTTCTCCCCCAGGGACCTAATTAGAACTTCAGTCTCCAGCCCAGTGCCAAGCATTCCAAGTGCTGTGGGAAGGCTGGGCAGATGTCTGCTTGCAGTCCAACTTAGGATGCACAATGTGTTAAGAGCAGGGATACTTCTGCCATACATAATTTAAAATTCTTTCATTTCAGTTCTGTTTCAATTTTGGAATTAATCAGAAAAAAAAAAAAAAAGAAATTGTAAGTTTTTCAATGGCTTTCTGTCACAGAGATATGAGCAAAGTCACAAGTTTGGTAGCTTGGTGCTCTGACTGCCTAACCCTTTGCTCTGCTCTGGTTAGGAAATAAATAACCCATCAGGAAAGGGAGAGGTTTGTGATAGTTTGATTTCTTTTTCTTTTTGAAAAGCTGTTTTCCTTCCATGTCTTATTACAGTCTGCTGTATCAAATTACTCTTGATCTACTTAGTAAAGTGGTTGGAGCTTTACTTGAAAAAAAAAAACCCAACACATTCAAGTTATTTTTCAGCATTTGAATTTTATTGATGTATTTCATGCAAAATTCTGCTGTCTCAGGATGTTTGTTGTATTGTTCCTGCCAGTTCCAATACAGATGACAGGAATTACTAAAAAAAGTAGAAGACCAAAGTTATATCTTGAAGTTCTGTGAGTAGACTGCATTTCATTTTTGAAATGCATGTTACTGCAGCCATTGTATTAATTTCCTTTATGTGAAGGTTTGCAAACTCAGGGTTTTGTTTTGTTTTTTCCATGGAGATTCTGTTCAGTGAAGCTGAATGAGGCTGCCAATTAAGTAAAACCAATCTGTTGACAATTGCTAATGGGTGGAATCAACTCTTGCAGTCCTTATTAAGGTAGGAGTAATCTGAGGCTTGTGTTCTTCAGATAACCATTTAGAAACCTGTAACAAGGTTTTTTTAGGTCCTTAGCAGCTCTCACTTCTAGCAGTTCAGAAAGCAGAGTGAATTGCTCTTTGAAAATGTAAATACAGGTCATCCCCAGCTGTGTTGTTATGTGCAGTTGAAAACATAGAGGGCATAGATTTGAAGGCAAACTAAGTGGTTGTCAAATTACAATGAGATGTCTAAAGTGTCATTTTGGTTAAAGAGATTGGGTTTGTTTAATGCTGTGTGCTTCCCTAAGCACAGAAAGAACATTAGAGGCATTGATTTTTTAAAATAATTTTTAAGGGCATTGTTACGTAGAGTTAGAGGTAATAAAGCCAATGGAAATACCAATGGAAGCTGTAGCAGAGCTTCCTTTAATTTTAGCTACCCTAGAATTTCCATTGGTAACAGATCCCAGTGTGAAAACTGCTTCCAGAACTGTTCAAGCTAGGTCTGAAGCATGGAAAAACGAAGAAATTCCTTTTGCCCATTAAACCCATGCTTTTTTAACATACCAGTAACTCATAAACAGGGTTTTACCTTTTGTAAAAATATCTTTTCCTGTAAAAGGATACCACATTTTTTGCCAAGTTTTTAAACCTCTTTTAAAAAGAGCCACCTGCCCGGGAGAGAGTAGACAGGCTGCTCAGAGCAAATGTTGGGACTGTTTGGATAAAGAAGGAGATGGGCAGTGGGAAGAACAGATGGAATCTGCCTGGAGAAAAAGTCTTGGACACAACATAAACCTGTGCCAGCTACCAGCTCTGCAGCCACGCCAGGCAGTCTCGACTTCACCTTGACTCATGGGAAGCTGTGGCTGAAACAGAGTTAAACCTGGGAAAAATCCCAGTCTGAAGTGTCCTGGCCTCTTTCCTTCAGCTCTGTGTATGACATGGCTTTGCTGAGTTGCTTTTCTGGCCCCTGAATCGAGCCAAGAGGAACCATCAGGCTCAGCAGAAGTCACCTTTGTGCCTGGATTATAAAAATGCATTTTCAGTGTGAGTGTTAGAGGGAGGAAATGCCAGGAGAAGTTTGGGACAGTACCATTAGCTGGAATATTAATCAGCTCACATTGGGAAACCATTTGTGAAAAACAGTGTTATTTTTTTGGGAAATACCGCTAAGTTGCTGCAGACCTAGTGAAAATACTTGTACTGAGTCTTTTAAAAAGTTGCTTGCATTGGGGTTTCAGTGTAAGAAATATTCCATATCAGATGAGCACAAGCAAGGAGTTTGGGAGTTAAGTCTCTTCTCTAACATTTAATGTGGGGGATTTTAGCACAGCACACCTTTTGACATGAGCTCTTGACTTTTCTGCTTGGCCTCTTACACATAAAACGCTTTGTATCTAATAAAAGAAAAATAATTGGCCCATGAAGAACATCAGTAACATCTGATTACTTATTTACTACATTTTCCTCAATTAGAGCCAGTCAGAGCTGCAAGGTCACACAGCCATCTTAGTGCTTAGCAATCCCTGCTAACTATTTAACCTTCATCTTCACTTCTCAGTGTTCCCCTGAGCATGTGACTGGTGATGGAATAACTTAGCATGCTGAATCCATAGCCATTGCTGCCACTGGCAAAGAGGGGACATGGTTATTTATAAAGTCTTAGGCCATCACAGAGTTTTAATAGACATTCATGTCCATTCAGATACTAAAAATATTAATCTCAGCTATAATATAATCTGATATTTGGATAATGATATCTGACTTTTAGGAATACTTTTAATTATTTGAGAGATCTAAGTCTGTTTTCTACAGACTAATTAGTTTCTTCTTACTGTGCATTTTTTGGCACTTGCTTTTTTTCTGAAATGTTAAAAGATAATCAGAATAAAATTTAGCCATTGTGAAGAGGAAAATGTGCAAATTTTGAGCATATTTTTCTAGCTCCCTCTCTATACACGGGTTAGTGAAACAACTACATGAAGCATCCACTTCATTGCTGATATTTTAGTGTCTACAACATTAAGTTTGAATTATACTGCATTATATCACTTTAAATGAATTTGTATGCTTTATGAAGGGGTTGAAATAATATTTAAATGAAACTATGTTTTGTAAACAGTCTTCCTGGAATGTTATCTCCTTTGGCTTAATTATCTTTTTCTTAATGTGTCTGTGTTTAGTTATTCCATATAAAATAAATTCATTATTTGTCTAAAATTTGTGTGCTGTAGTGTACTGTAGCTGAGCTTCCCCTCTGAATACAGAAGCTAAGCACAGAAGGAAGCAGGAGCAATTCAGTGAACTTCAGACAAGTGCTGCAGAGGAAACCTGAACCATTGAGACAGGATAGGAAGGAGAAATGTGCCTGTGTGTCTTTGCAGTCATCAAGAGAAAGGTTGTTAAGGGGAAAAAAGAATGGAAAAGGATTTAGAGTGGCAGTAGTACTCCAGTAGCATAGAACAGGATGGCATATTGTTTTATATACTGTTCTTTTGTTAAGTAGTTTGTTTTACAGGTATCACTAAGCATCTGCAGCCCTCCTTCAGGTGAGAGGTGTGTGTACACAATGATTGTAAAAATCAGACTTCTGGTATTTAGATGGGAAGGGGGAAGTACAGAAACTGGATGTTCTTTAACTTGATAGTCCATATATTCAGTGCATTGTTGTTTTGTAATGGAAGATTTTGACATAATTTGACTATTCTGTTGAAGAGCTAAAGTGCCTTTGGACTTGCTGGTGAAGCTCTACTTTTACTGTCTTTTTTCCTGTGTAACTGAGGAAGCCATCATTTCTGGAATCAGCAGCTGACTGAATATCCAGATGACTTCTGCTATTTTGTAAGTGACTACTTCTACCATATGGTGGAAACATTTCTTGAAAGAAGGACAGAGTTGGAGGAGTAAAAAGAAATGCTCCAACATCCACATCCAAAATAGTATCTTGGCAGAGCATGACAGAAACAGGATGTTATTGAAATTCTTCTTTCTTTCCAAGAAGCTATTATAATGTTGAGCATCGTAGACAGGATGCCTCACCTGGTGTTTTAAATCCTATTGGGCTTCCTTCTCTGCTGCTCATCCTTGCCTTCAAATTCTTATAAAGGAAGACTGGAAGGGGCTGAAGCTGAACAGTGTATCTCACAGTGTCACTCACCCTCACTTTATACCCAGCAAATCTGAACTGAATGAATCTATGCAGAGGACTTCCAGCATAAATGGATAAAACATATGTTCAGTGAAGAGCTCTCTAGAGCCTCTTACTAGTAAAAAACTTTTTTTTTTCTTGCATTATAGTATTTTTATGTTTTCATAATGGGAAATAATTAGCTATACCAGTGAAAATCCCAGTGACCCTCTGGTAACTGAAATTATAGATATGTCTTGTGGCAAACCTCAGCCATGGGTTTATTGAGAAAGGCTGAACTTTGCCATTCTCTTTCTCACAGGCTGTCATGCAACAGGAACATTTGATGCAGCTTTCCAGTCTTGGAGAATACCCTGCTGGCATACTGTTCCTGAGCAAAGGATGGAATTAGCATTATTAATGCAATGATTTTATCAAGCAAGGATTCCTTGTTCTGGCCTCTGTGACCTACGCATTTCAGAACTTCATTTTGCTCCTTTACTATTTAAACAGATAGTTGCTCCTTTAAATAGATAGTACATCTCCTTATATATATGTACACACACACACATACACGATAAAGTTCTTTGGAATAGTTGCAGGCCAATACCTCAGCTTCACCTTCCCCTCTCCCTCTCCAGACATGCCCAAGCTCCCTCCATTCCCTCCCTGATTATGTGCCACAGGCCCCAGTTATCTTCTGCTCCCTCTTCCTTTCTTTCTCATGTCTCTTGAACTGGGAGAGACCTGAAAATGGTCACAGTGTGGGGTAAGGCAGTGGGGACTGTCCCATGATCTGCTGGCTGTGTTCACCCTGATGGTTTACTTGGTTCATGCCAAGAGCTTGCTGATGGCTTTGCTTTTGCCAGGTTCTGTTCCAGACGTTCTGTGCTGTTGCTTCTGTGTCTTCTCCAGCTGAAAAACATCTTTGCATGAGTGCAGTACTAGGGATGCTGAGAGCTCTAGATCTGCTTTAATCTGAACTAATGATCATAAAAATTCTGTCTGTAGAAGAACAAACCTTTCTTGTGGCTTTTTTTCTATAAAACTATAAAAATATAAGGAATGGTTAGCAAATTCATCTATTTGAAAAGATGGTACCTAACATTATATATAAAAATCACCAAATACTCCTTATGCTAATCCTTCATTATTTTAACTCCTGATCTGTCTCAAACTCTGTTAGTTTTTTTGCCATCTTTACCATATATCATTGATCACTGTGAGTATCTGCTTCATAAAGCTACAACTGTGCCTTATATAGAAGTTTTTTCACTAATGCAGTTTTCTGGCAAAGTGAACAGTATCCTTTCAGGATAAAACTTCTTGCTTCTAAGGTTTCCAATTCTGGTAAGTGCAAAGACTGAAAACCTTTGGGAATTAAGCATATCTTTGTTTTATTGCTAGTAAGGTATGAAAATGACAAGCTGAGGGAAGGAGAAGAAGCAGCTTTTTAAACGGACTGTTGGCAAAACCTCCCTAAAAAGATTTTATTACCGTTGTAATTTCTCTGTCATTATCAGGTGTTACTTTGAAAAGTTAGTATCAAGTAGTACTGAAGAGAGGTAAAAAGAAAATGTCAAGATTTTGAAAACATTACAGTGCAGTGAAGTATTGGGCCTAATTTGCTTACTGCTAATAGCCACAATTATGGAACACAGAGCTTTGGAGAGGAGTTACAAAACACTAAATTAAAAAAAAAATTGCTTTGATCCCTTTTACATGTGTTTATAACGTACACAGTGCCAACCTCCAGAAGTTCCCACCTAGGCTTCTGGTGTCACAAAGTAAGAGCAACCTGTAAAGCTTGCTTACAATCATTTTTAATAGGTTTAAAAGTAAGCATGCAGCAATTAAGTGTAGTTTCATTTTTTGAAGATAACTAGGGTCTGTCTAGGTGTTCATAACTGATGTGTAAAGGATTTCAGGTCATCAGGAGTTTGGAGGGAAGAATTGACCTGGTGTCTTTCAAGTGGTTACTATCCCAGGAAGAGAATCTTCCCCAGCCTTCAGTGGCTAATGCTTCAGGCACTTGTGTTTTGAAGAAGGAAGAGGTTTTCTCCAGCAGTTGCATTTGAGTCATTTTGTGAGATTGGATGGCAAGTGAATTTAGGCATCTGTTGTCTAGATGAACTCTGAAATGCTTCCTGGTGCTATCACCTGTGTGAATGTGGCATTTGTGGCACTCCATATCTAAGTATTCTTTTGTCTTTGATGATGAAGGCCTACAGTGACAGGACAAAGGGCAATGATTTTAAATTAGAGAAGAGTAGATTTAGGTTGGATGTTAGGAAAAAGTTCTTTACCATGAGGGTAGTGGAAAAATGGAACAGGTTGCCCAGGGAGGTGGTTGAGGCCTCATCTCTGGAGGTATTCAAAGTGAGGCTTGACGAGGCTCTGAGCAACCTGATCTAGCTGAGGATGTCCCTGCTTACTTCAGGGGGGTTAGACTAGGTGACCTTTAGAGGTCCCTTCCAACCCAACCCAACTCAGCCCAACCATTCTATGATTCTGTGTGAGCCCAGTGTGTTAAAGAAATGTTTGCCCAGGTTCTGTTAATGTGAGGAAGTACTGAGCTGTTCCCATACCATGTACCTTGTAGGGCTTTACTCAGTAGTTCATCTCCCCATGTCTTTTCTAGAGTTTTAAAGCCTTGGTCAGGTGCTGACCATTTTGATTCGGAAAAAAAGGAGGCAGTTTGTAGTATGTGAGTTATTTTCACCATTAACTCTAAGCCCAAACACAAAACAGAAATTCTAAGTGGGCATGGGAGACTTCCCCAGAGGCAGGCAGGAATCCTGAATGGCCATAACACACAGCTTTGTGTACATACAGGTCAGCTCATAGCAACAAAGGAATAAAAACTATTTTCTAGAGCAGGAAGACAGTTGTTAAAAGTGACCCCATCATCTTAGTGGGTACAGTCTCATTCTCAATGACAGGAGGGTGACTGTGCCCCACTATTGGTTCTTGTCCCGCCCAGGCACTGAGGTTGGACGTTTGCCACTGTCCCCATGAAGGGGGAACTCTGTTGGAGTGCTGTGAGCATGGAAACAGAGGACTAAACAATGTTTTTTCCATTCCAAACCCTTCCTTGCAACCAAAATTGGGGATGAGAGTAGAGTGGGAGGAGTGAAGATCTGATAAAAGTCCTTCAGAAGCCAGTGTTCCAGTTGGAGATGATTTTTTTCTCCCTCTTTTATGCGAGATACCATTGAAAGGGCCCTCCTTAAAACTCTGCTAGTTCACTTGTGTTCTGCAGTTGTCTAAGTGTCACCCTAGGAAGAGATGATTTAATATGTAACCAGAATTTTAAGCAGATTATGCAGACAGTTGAAAAACACAAAAAAGCCCAAAGCCTTAAAATAGCTGTTTTCAATTTTCACTGCTTGAATAGAGTTTCAGAAGGATTTAACCTTTGTTCTTTGATCATGGCACAAAAGAATATATACATGCAAACGAGGGGGCTGAGGTAATGATTATATGCAAAGATGCTGCTAAGTATATAATTAAAAACTGCCTCCAAATTTTGTATCCTAATTTTATTTTATACTGCCATTTAGGGGAGGGATGAATTCACCTCTCCCACGCACTCTTTGCACCTGTTTCATATAATGGGCAGATTCAAAATCCTTCTTTGTAGGAAGTCTGCTCCATATTCAGATAATGTTATGCAGTATTTGTTAACCTAAATTCTGCCCCCCTCAGATACTTCAGTCTAGACTAATTGGCTGCAGTACTTAGCATTTAAATTATCAAGTGATGGGATCTGTGAAAATTGATCTCCCAACATTTAATACTAATTCTTTGTTTTCTACTTCTTCACTGAGAAAATTGCAGCAATTGTTCTGCAAAGCTTGAAATGGAGGAAATAAACATGCACTTAGGGCCATGCTTACCAACAGCAGGACAAGATTTTTATTTTACATCATCATTGTTTATGTGATGGGATGCTGAAACCAGGAATTCTCTAGCCTTAGAATTACAAATTGTGCTGTTACATGCATCACATAAAGTTTAATTCCAGTGAAGATGAGAATGCTGACTAACCAGGGCAATTCTACCATAGTCCTTGTAGTTTCTGTCCTGACACCAATATTTTTGTTCACCTGGTTTTAACTTCCACATCTTTTTCCCTAATTCAACTTGATGTCTCTTTACATTTATATGTCCTGCAGAGAAGGGCCTTGATGCCATCTGAGATGTCTGCAGCAATGCAAAGACTAGTAACAGAATTTCAGAATATAGTACCAGAAACTCTGCAGATGGTGTTTCAAAGGAATACAGCAGCCAGGTGTTTCTACTGACAGAGATGGGAAAAGTACTTTTCCTGGGATTTTTTTTCCTAATCCACAAATTGCTGCATTCTTTTGAAATAACTTCCCCTGGAAAACATGTTTTTCCTGTAGAATCTGACTAACAGAAAGCACTTATGTGTGCTTGAGGTACAGCAGACATTCACTGCTCTTCTTCCCAGGCTAGGAATACTTTTCAGAGCTATTAGCAATAGCACTTGCAGTGCATGTGTTCTTGCTTTCTCATCTTGCATACCCATTTTCAGTAAAGGGAGATAGGGTTGAGGAATACCAGATGCACTTATTGATCAGCAGTGCCTAAGATTATGTCTAGATATCAGAGTGCTTCTGTGACCCTTGCTGAGGTTGCATAGGTTTCAAGGATGAATGTGTTTTAACAAAAGGGCTGTTGGCACTGATAAACCAAGACAGGGAAATAAAAAGTGTCTGTTGTGTAATTATGGCATTTAGCAGATACTCTGCTGACTGTAGCCAGAGCAGTTATCCAGGTCTGATAGGGTCTGAGCCGTGAACTTTGTATTTGGGAATGGGATTCCTCCAGACATTTCCAGAGCTTTACCAGAAAAGCAAAGGGGCCAGTTGCCAAGCCAAGAGTTACAGAAGAGGTGGGCAGGCTTGTCTGCAGTTACCTGGTAGGTAACTCAGATTATTGCTCTTAAAGCTGAAGTATCACCAAAGAGCCATGTTCTGCACTAGGTACCATATGTCACAAAATCCAGTTTTATTTCTAGCCCTTTATGACTGAGTCTTCTTTTGCCAGTTCAATACTTCTAGTGCTTTGTGCCATAAGTTACGTCCTTGTATTTCATTAGTGCTGCAGGCAGTTAATCTAAGTGGAAGAGCTGTGATCCATCATTGCTATATGTCAGGTGCCTGGTCAAAATGCTTTTGGGCTCCTTGTTTGCTACATTCTGCTCTGGCACTGCAGATGAGAATGCATCCTGTGCCTGCAGTGCACTGTGGGCATTGGGCCCCATAATAACAAATGATTTGTCCTTTTATAATCTTGCTGGATCACTAGAAATAACAGACTCACCTTCCTGCACAGCACTGGATTTTCAGGAACATGGTCTCTGAAGAGCTGTCCCTGTAGCTTTTGCAGAGTGTGGGATGCCCTGGGAGGGATGTGAGGACTGACTGGGCACCAGGCAAGGAGGCAGGAACCAAAAGGGGGAATCTCAGCACTGGTCTGGGCTCTGTAGGAAGCAGCCCGCTGCAGGGCAGGCTGCAGCTTGTGAATACAGAAAATAGAAAGCAAAGGAGTGTGGGTGTTTCATGCACTGGGTAGCTGTGATTGCGGGTATGGATTCCTGGCAGCATTGAATGCACTGGAGGAGCCAGGGCCAGATGGGCAGAGTCTCCTGATGTCTACCAGGAATGATTTCCATGCATTTTCCCAATAGCAGCCATCAATTTGTGCGACTCTGTTGTTGTGTTTGTTTTTGGTTTTTTTTTCCCCTAAATATAAAAGAAATGAAACCCAAACTCATTTGTCTCACACAGCATTTCTTCATTACTTTTAAAACAGTGACACAAGAACAGAAATTTGATTGACTCCTTAATTTATCTGTGGCAACTGCTGTTTATTTCTTGGGGAAGTGTAAACATTTCAACTGTTCCCCTAGATGTACTGCTTTTCTGGCCCATGTCTCTCAAGCGTGTGAGCATCATGCAAATGATAATGTAATTACTGTTGGAATGGAGCTCAGGTAACAGGTAAGGGGAAAATGCCATTATTCCCAGCCAGAGAGTGAAATTCAAAGGAGAGGTGATGGCATTTCTTAAGGTTGTACAGGATGTTCATGCAAAAAAAAAGGATTTTGAACTAATTTTCATATTTTTGTTAATAGCCTTTTCTGGATCAGATTTGAGAAGGCTTAATCCTGTCCATTCTCAAGGAAAACTTTGCCATCCATTTCAGGATGCACTAGAAGTGGCCTTCATTTAATTCATTTTTATTTACTACATCTAAAGTTTGGACACATGCTGTGGAAGGTAAGTTAGGGTGTAGCCCACCAACAAGTGAATGAACTGCCTGAGGATATGCTCTGCCCTATGAGAAATGCAACCTTTCTTGTTTGGTCTGTGTTCTGGTTTCTGCCACAGGATGTATTTATGTTTTGCTGGACTCATTAATTCAACACAACAAACCCTGTACTAATGTACATGCATTCACTCTTACAGAGGAGTAAAATTTTAATAACATTTTTAATCTAGAGCAGACAAAGTAATTTTAGAGTGTGCTATTTGTGGGTTTTTTTGGAATATGGTTTTGCTTTTTTGTCATTCCTTAAATTAAGACAATTTTTTATTGTTGTTAGGTTTTTTTGGTTGTTTGTTTTTTTTTTTTTTACACAGTGACCATAACATACTGTTGACTGATGTTTTGGAAAAATTCTCAATGAACCACAGCAAATAAATTATTTCCTCTTCTTGAGTATTATGTACTGCTGCTTACTGCCATTGAACAGTTACTGTGGATCAGTGAGTAACAGGAAGATTGAATATATATGTGAGCACTGGATAGGTAATGGAGGATCTTCCTGGATGAAGGCTGCTTCTGTGTTGAACTGTCATGTTGGCAACTTTGCTAATCTTGCTTGGGGCACAGTCCTCGTGGCAAATGACCAGTGACTGCAGTGTGTGTGGGTTTGGCCCTGTGCCTTCCCCTTTTTTATTTACTTCCCTGTGCTTATGTGAGGATCTCATCTCTCACTCACTCTCCTTTTAAACAAATCAGTAATCCTCAAAGTCTGGTGAAAATTTTGAAAATAGGACTGGCACGTACATTAGAAGTGAAGAAGCAAGGGAGGAGGAACCTGAGCATGTTGTATATCAATCATAATTTGGAGGTTGAAGCCAAGGTTATTTTTTTAATGCTGACAGCACCAGTATTGCAGCACATCAGATGATTTTTTTTTTTCTTTTACTGATGCTGAGGAAATAAAAAAGAAAGTTTGTCAGTAAAAAAAAGTGTAAATCCTCATCCAGCTTTGACTATAGTGCCTGGGCTTCTGATCATGTTGGGATGGCCAAGATAAACAGAGCTGTGCTGTTATGTGAATGACCTGTTTGTGGCTGAAAGAATTGGCAGCAGTGTTATGAATCAATTTGCATGAAGGAATTACTGTGAACATCCAATTAGTAGAATTCAGGCCATTTTAGTGTTCAGTAATAGTACAGGAACAAAATATTTTCATTGTTCTCCCTTCCTGCCTGCCACTTGTGATTTTTTTTATATGTTTTCGTACGGCGTTTAAATTCTCGTAATAACTCAGTTATGAGTCATTACAACTGTTGCACAGGATGGTTCAGAGAGACTGGTAATATTGTCAGCTGCATAAATAACATGTTACTTCTCCAGGTAACTGTACTGCAACACCTTGTGCTCAACATTTAGAGAAACCATAGCCATCAGTTCAAGTTTTGATTTGCACAAACATTTTAATTGAATACTTTTTGATACAAATGGACTGAAGAAGGAAAGTGTTGCAGAAGTCAAACCAAAAATTCCTAAAAGTTGAAAAGGATTTGCCTTATGTATCATGAGTAATCAGTACTAAAACCATTATTTTCTTCATGTTTTGTAGAGCTGCCTTCTTTCTTGATGTGGGTCTGTATGCTTGAATATCATTCATTGATACAATGAAGCTGATCATAATAAAACATCAGACTTAGAGTAACCTTCTGTGTAAGAGCTCAGTAATCTAGAAATGCTGTCCAAAATACCAGATTGAGGAAATAATAATTTCCTAAAGTCTGCTGGCTACGTTTGTTAATGCAGCCTGTGTGTAGTCATCCTTCCTTCCCAGCAGGGCATACAGATGCCTTGTGCTTCCCACTTCAGTTCACCAGAGCATCCTTGTCACTTGGTCCCCACTCCGTGTATTTGCATAGGATTATTCCACATGGAATGCAGGACTTCACACTTGTCATTGCTAAACTGCTCCTGTCAGATCATCCCTCCAGCCTCTTGAGGTCCCTCTGAATAAAAGCCTTTCCCTCCAGCATATTGACTGCCAACTTGGTGCCATCCACTAACTTGCTGAGGGTAGACTCTGTCCCACTGTTCCAGGTTATTCATTGAGATATCCAACAGTATTAGCCCCTGGATCAGACCCTCAGAGACTCCTCTAGCTGATAGTTGGCCCTTATATCACTGGTCACCATTCTTTGAGTCAGCTGTACACTTGGTTTCTGCCCACTTTTCTAGTCCTTTTCCCAGTTTGTCCACATAACTTAGAGAAAAGATCTGTCTTAAGTAAGGATCTCCTTGCCCTCTGCCCTTCTCCTCCCATCCCCAGTCCAAACAGTAAGAAAAAGTCCTTGTTCAAGGTCATGAGAAAGGTAACTAGAGAAATTAGTAATTCCCTTTGTAGTCATGTTACATGCCTGCTGATGGGTGCTGCAAGTATGGCAAATACACTCTGGTCACCACACTGCCTGGTTGGAAGTTAGATCTTCATCAGATGTCCCAGCTTTGCAGCTCAGGTATGAAGTCACACCCCAAGCTTGATCTCCCTTTTCTCTGGTGAACACTAATTTACATGTCATCCAACAAACGGGGATTATTTTGGCAATCATTAATCAGTAGATCTGATTCGTCACTAACGTGACCTCTTTGTGTCCCATCCTGTTGGTGACAGGGACAGGGCTCCTGTTGCTCTTTTCCTTTAGCAAATGTTCCCAGGGCTGAGGCTCATCACTAGTTTACCTTTGCTGAAATGAATGGGCAGGATTGTGACTAAAAGTAGGTGTGATTGCTCAACACTGGGAGAGAAAGCCTTAAGACTACCACCCACATGGGCACATTTGACACTGTATGCTAGAATAATGATCATATGAATATTTTACACAGTGTGTGTGAATTAGAAGTACTGAACAAGAAATTTTGGCCAAGGAAGAGTTTAGGAAGAGACAAATGAGTGTTTTCTTTTAGTCTGTTTAAAAAATATTGACTGTGATTACCTTTATCTGCCTACATTTCATTTTTTTCTGGCCACTTTGGTTCTACTTCTGCACTTTCTTATACTGCACTTTATATTACTTTATATTACTTATGCCATCAGATTGTACTCCTATTAGGAAGGGGGGGTGTATTTTAAAATACAGATTGTTCAGTTAATGTGGGGGTGAAAGAGTTGCAGCTGTTCGCTGTTTAGGTATTCAAACCATGGAAATAATCTGAGGGCAGGTATCTTATGTTTCTTGTTAATAGGCTACTCAAAACCTAATTTAGGATAACAAGAAAATTTTGGTTGAATCTCGATAAACTGCAGATCAGGGCTTGCTGGAGTCATTTTGGTCAGTTGTAGCAAAATGAAAATATCATAGCAGTTAATGATATAAAAGATTTCTTGCATACTATGGTAACGTGGTAACTATGTGGAAGAGATCAAGTTTATAATAGAGCAAAAGCTTTCTGGAATGTTAACAGTCAGAAATAGATACCTCTGGACACTTGGACATGCCTATAATTACCCAAATTGTGTTTCAGCTTCAAGAAAGTAACTCCCTGGGTGTGTCACTTCCAGATTTAACTAAAAGGTTCAAAGACAGACATTTGATATTTTTTCTTTTTTTCTAATATAAAGCACAGTGTCTACAATTTAAATTAAAATTTAGGCAACAAACATTGAAATAGTAGAATTTCTTTAAAAAATACATTTAAGCTGTCAACAGCAAAGAATTTACAGCAAACATAAAGTTTAGTAGGTCTGAAGAGATTTTAGATTCATAATCCATTTGTAAAAAAATGGGAAGGAAAAGGAAAAAAATTAACAAAAAATTTTGTATTTTTAAAGACAACATACTTGATTGCAGTGGAGTACAGACAAATGTAAACCAGGCTGTAAATTAGACCAGTGTGGCTGGTTTTCCCTCTAAACAATCAGATGGAGCTGGAGCACCAGTCCAGACTTCTGGGGTGCAGTTTCCCAGTTGGAGTAGGCAAGTGGTTCCCCACACACATGATGTATGGAAGAAGATGTATTTGGTAAGACTGTCAAAAATAGTTTCATTAGTACCTGCATATTTGGGTCATCTTTATATGTGTTGAAGAGCAGAAATATGTTACGTATTTAATAAATGCATTTTAGAAGTTGGAGAGATGAGTTTGGACATGCTGAATTTCAGTGCAAACAAAACAAAGCTTCTAGCACTGTCTTGCTGTCAGAATAGCTCTTCTTCCCTGTTTTCTGTCTATTAAACCATCAGATGGCAGCAATTCCATCATTAATTATCAGTGATGGAGGAGCAAGTGTAGTTTAATGTCTTCTTTGAGGCTCACCAAAGAGGAACAGTAAAAAGGCAGTGGCAACTCCATTGCTGGTGGTTTAATCCCCAAGGTCCAGAGCCAGCTCCCTGCATGTGGTTGTGTGCTTGCATAGCTCTTGGCTGCCCACGGGAGGCTGGTGGCTCCCACTTTGCCAGCAGACCCCTTTGGAAATGTCCCCTGTGAGAATAACTTCCTAGCAGCCAAATGAGAAACTCATGGCAGAAGGATGATCTGTGTGTGGCATGGGGAGGTGTGCTGCTTTGCATGCCATGCTGTAGGTAAAGGTCTTCAATAATCACCTCTTAATTATGTTACATTAGGTCTTGTCCTGTTTTCTTGGAGCCTCTAGCAAGAATTTGATGTTCACTTTCCTATATCCATCTAGTAAGTGGCAACATTGTTAAAGACATTGATTGATTTCCTTCAATCATCTCATGCTGAAATTACCAATTTCTTAATGATGAGAAATGCTTGACTGATACGTGGTTGGCAATCTGATATTCAGTTGTAATATGAATTAGCAAGGTTATGCTTCCTTAGCATTCATGATCTTTAAAAAAATAATCTATATTCGACATCTCAGTTACAAAAAAAAAAGTGAAATAGTGTCAGAATTGAGTAAAGGTTGTTCCAAAAAACATTGCCCTGAGGGGTCTGGAAGAGCTTTGTACTGAAAAGCTGTTTTTCTTCTTCTGTCTCCAGTGGTGGCATTCAGAAGCACATAATTTAGCATGTTAATAAGTTCCTTAGATATGTATTTCTTAAAATGGTGGAGGCCTTAGCTGATTTCTTGACTTTCTGCTACAGTTTTCAAGATTAGTATGCAACACCTCATATAACTTGAGATCTTACAAGTTCCCACATACCATGATAGTACATCTAGATGAAACGTGTAGATAGTCATGCTAGCAAACAAAAAATTAGATTAAATGCTCTGGGTTTTCTTTAAAATACCATCCATGATTCTCTAAAGCCACCATCTGTTTCTCACAGGTCTTATTAGAGATGCTTTTCTGCTGCCCTGATGGACAGCCAGGTCCTGCTGACAGAAGGGAAGGAGTGGGCAAAGCCTCCTCTTCTGGGCTTCAGGTCTCACAGGCTTTATGCAACAAAGCTGCCTAAAGAAGACTGCAGGTCACTTCACCAGTATTAACTTGTGCACTTTTTACACCTCTGGCAGCATCAGTAATCCATAGTGCAATAAATTTGTTCTCCATATCATATTTTTAAGGAGTGCTGAAGCTGAGCCCAAAAGAATGGAACAACCTATATGTCCAGAACTGTGGCAACTAGAAAATAATTTTGCTGTTAATATTTAGTTGTCATACTGGACAAGATTAGCTCCTGTCATCACTGGAAAACTGTGTTCAGTTTTTCCCCAGTCATCAGTGCAGTTCAAGAATGCAGCCTGGAAGTCTGTCTCTGCAATGCGTGGTTAGTCTGTGGAGCTTGTAAAAAAAGTAGATCAATTTGCATTGTGGGGCTTTTTCATAGATAGAATTAGATCTGAATTAGAAAGGGCAATATATAAGTAAAAAAATATCATATGTATGATGTATAAATATTTCCTGTTCCTATTAAGTGGGAACTGAATACTGCAACTTTGTAGCAGCACTGAAATAAGAAATGGATGTAGTTGTGTTCTTGTTCAGCTATTTGTTGATTTACTCTCTTCCCTGGAATAAAATAAATTTCCAGCTTTAGAAACAGATATGAAAGGTGGTCCTCACCTTCCTCTGTTGGTATTGCTGATGAGATGGTCAATCTCCATTTAGCTGTAAAAGCATTTAGTTTTTATCAGGAGTGTATCTGTAGTGACACATCTCTGTTCAGAATATTAAACTTCTGCTGGCTAGCAGCAGAGAATGAGTTATTAGACTGCAAAATACTTTGAAGCTGCAAACCAGTTTGGAAGGACTTTTTGCTAGCACAGAGCAGCTGCTGGAGCTGGCAGTTGACTTGGAAGGGGTTTTTCATGCTCAGTGCAAGTGAGATGCTGGAACTCAGTGGATGGGAGCTGTGCAACTCACTGCTAGGCTCCACTTTTCAACATGGTGACATTCCCAGTGAAGAATAAATGGCCTAAAGTGTTTCTTTGGTGTCACTGTGGTGCAGGAGTAGGAAAATATACCTGATCTGAAACATGGTGAAAACATGGGAATGGGGAACTTCAGACCAGTTACCTGCATCCAGCCTTGATTAACTTAGAGAGTTAAAAACAACTAAAATCTCCACATATATAATGTAGTAGACTTGTGTGTTTAAAAAAAAAAAAAAAAAAAAAAAAAAGAGGATCAGTACACAATTAAGAACAAATACTGTGCTGTAAAAATGTTTGTTTTAACCAGATGGTCTTAAGTAATGCAGTCAGAGCTGTGGTGACAGTACATTAGTTTTGTTTCCATAGTAACACTAGTTTGGCAGACTGAGTTATTTAGATCTGTACTGCAGTGTTCATAACAGTCTAATCCTCATATACATGCTTGTATTGAGATTGGAAATGATACTTAGGTCATTGTGCACACTTAAAAGTGTGCAGATATCACAAGTCAAATTTCCCCAAAGCAAGAATTGGGCAGAGAGGATATATTTGCTTGACCAGGCAATGACTCCAAAACCAGGTGCAAAACTTTTCATCAGATCGTGATTTTAATCAGTAAATAATATTCTTTTACCTTGCCACTTTAGAAGGTGTTGTCATTATAGGAGAAAAACAGCAGACATGGTTGTATATGTGCAGTCCTTATCTACCAGGACAAAGCTTAGCACCAACTTTTCTGTTCCTGTGAAACTTAAGAAGAAACTAAAGGGAAAATAGCTGTAAATAGTTCCTAAAGAAAACACATCTGTAAACTAATCTTAAGTTATGATGTGCACACTGAGTTGTGTTAAAAAGTGGAATTGTGCAGTGAGTTCCAACATCTTATAGTGAAATGGATCTCATTTATATACAGTAAATCATACCATTAGTTGTGCTAAGTTGTATGCTTACAGCATATCCCTCAAATAATTAGGAGTGATGGTGATTTATGAAATTTAGAATCAAACAGATTACCAGATGGTTACAGCCAGAATTATAATATATTGTTTATTGGAGGAACACAGACAGACACCACAGCACTTTGGGACACAGGCTAGATGTTAGTGTCCATTTGCAATTGGAAACCCCAGTTTATATCACAACAGAACTAGCTTTGTGTCTTTTCTAAGTTAATCAGAGTTCGGAGTCTAAGACATTTGTGAAAGTACTGTTTCCTTGAAATGTGGATAATAAGTAAGATGATGGAATTTCAGTTCACTGCTATCAGGTCAGACTTTGGCAAGGGGTGCTCTAAGCCAGCAACTTTCCTTTTGCTCTTCAGCATGCCAGGAGTACCCTCATTACAGAGGTCCCTGAGGCATTTGGAAGTAGGAAAGGATTCAGAATTGGTTTAGAATGCCTTGACAAAAGCCAATAATCTAATTAAAAACAAATGTGCTTTCCTTTCCTGCTACAAGGGAACAGATCTAATGGAACTCTACCTTACTTCTTAATGATCATTAAAAAAAAAAAAGAAAAATATATATCTTGAGATAATCTCAGTGTGTCTGAAGTAGATGAACAGCAAAATTCATATTTTAGCAATGGTCTGTTGAGCACTTGTCAGAGGGAACATACTTTCTCGTGTCAAATTATGGGCCTGTGTACTTCTTCCAGGGTCACTGGCTTGCTTTTCATTCAAGATATAAATTTACAGTTATTTTAAAAGTTTTTTTAACAATAAAAAGGCGTATAAGAGAAACAGTTTAATACCTGGTGTGTCATTTCCCTCTGCCACAGGAGAGATGCTGGTCACAATCCTTATTTAAAGTTTGAGAGCCCTGGACCAGGCATCATGGGCTCTGCAGAGGGAAAGTCAGACGGTCTGTGTGAACCAAGTTTGGAAGTGCCACTGATGGTGAGAGACTGGGCAGGCAAAGGAAGGTCTGAAAAAGGGTGAAGAATGCTTATTTCTGCCATGTCAAATCTGTAGTATGCAGAACAGTGTTTTTTCCCTTTACTTTGCTTAGTTTCCATAAAATTAGTAATACTTTTATAAACATTAGCCTGATGGATGACTTCTGATGACTTTTGCATTTTGAAAGTTTATCTCTGAAGTCTGTGTTGCAAAATTGTGTAGCTGCACATATGTCCACTAACAACATCCTAAAATACAAAAATGAAGATGTAATAGAGGAAAGAATACCTATAATTTTCAGTACAGCACACTTTCTTTGCCTGAGTGTTGGAGCACATACAGAAAAAACAATGAGGCTTTGCAGTTGTCTTAAATACGTAGGGAATCATCAACATCTATTTCAAACTGATGCACCAAGCAATATTTTTATTTCCACTGAAGAAACACCTAAGGAATCAGTGACTGAAGTAGGTTAGGGGAAATTACTTTGTACTCGTGTTTTTTTTTTATGGGCTTTTTGCTTTGCCTTTGATGTAACATTCAGTAGTGTTTACAGAAATAGCTAGGCTCCCAAATAATTTATGTCCCATTGATCTTTTAGGTGATCCTGAAATAAGAAAATGTTTGTGGTCAGTTTCTCTGTTCCCTATATGGTTCTGTTGTTAGCATTTTTTTAAACTAAAACTTTGCTTAACAGTGGAAGAGGAGAAACTTAGTTTTCATTTTTTAGTAGGAAAGTAAGCTGAGGAATGTGTTTCCAGTGCAATAACTATTAGTTAGAGATTTTAGGGGTGACTTGCTTCAGGGGGGAATGTTGAGGGATGTTCACCACCGTACTCCTTGCCTGGGGCTCCTGGATGTGTTCTGTGGTTCACAGCATTAACGTCACTGCTCTCTCTTCAGGTACAGTTGCCCAACATCTGTCCAGCTCAGGGCAGAAGAGTCAGCCCACTTTCATCTCCGCAAGATCTCTGTTGAAGTGCACAGTGTTGGCAAATCTGACTTCTTGAGCATTTTTCATATTTATTCCAGGCAAAAAGCAGTTGTAGAAGATACGTCCACAGAAAAATTGCTTTAGATATGTAAGTTAAGGTAGTGCTGGGACAAGGCATGGTTATATTTTATTGATGTAGTGTATTAATTTATTATAAATAAAATTTTTCACTTACATAAAGTTTTTCATTAAAAAACACTTTTTCTAGTTACATTTATGAAATTAAAATACATAGGAACAAAACCACAACCAGATTGTTTTAAAGTTAGCACATACTTGGCTATTCACTTTCTACTGAATTGTAAAATCCTATTATAAGCTTCTGATATGTTCCAAATAAGAAAAATAGGGGAAAAAACCCCAAACTTTTACAGGGTCTAGGAAGCACATAAAAGGAGCTGATTATAGGTACTCAGAACCAGGTAGTGCACAGCCCTAACACATCCAGCTCGCCATCTTGTTCTCATCCAATTTTACCCCTCTTCCAACAGCAATAAACTGTTGCTAGCAACTTTAAATCCTATTGTTTAGATTCAGTGTGTTTTGGTGAAATAACTGCAATTTTTGATTTGTTGGTATTTCAGGAAGGAGAGGAGTGGGTGCTAGAGGAGGTTAAACTGGAAGCATGCAGGTTTTGTCACTGGTGGTGTTTCATTCCTGATCCAGTGCAAGCAGCAGTCATGAGCTCTAATTTAGGCTATGCTTATCTCCCCCTCCAGCAGGCAGCTGTGTATTCTGAACTTGCATGAATAATTTTACACAGGCAACAGCACTAACCTGTACGAGTTTAAGCTGTGCCAAGGCAAAACTTAGAAAATTAAACCAAGCCACTTTTTAGGCAAGATGGCTTTACAAGCACTAAGCCAGCCATAGAGACCACCGTGTGATATTTGACAAATATATTAACTTTTAACACCTTTAAATGTACTGACTTGTCATATCTGACCACGTGAGGTGTTAAAGTGCCCCACAGTACATACCATCCATAGCAGCACGAAGAGCATTTTCCATGGTGCTTTGATAGCTGCTATCAGTTTGGTTGGTAGAGACACTCAGATACAGTTGACAGCAACTAGCTGAAATACTGAGAACTGGTAAATGCATCAAAGTTGTTCATTACATTTTGGCATTTTAAAGCTGAATTTTTCTTCCTGCTGTATTTTTAAGAATAGGGGAAAAGTTGTGACAGTCATTGGACCTTCCTCAGTGCCCAGAGCAGCATGATGGTTTAATTAAATTATGTGATGGGATATGGAACCAATACCTCAAACCACTTGAGCACAACTAATTTTAAGCATGTGAATATTGTGCTTGTACTCAGCTGTTGTCAGCTGAGTTTCAATGACAGACTGTCAGACTGATAAACTCTAGCTACTGGGGTTAGCTGAGGGCTTAAAGTTAAGCATGAGTTTAAGCATCTGTCTCCACTGGTGCCGATGGTGGAGTGGGAAAACTGTCGAGGAGCATTACAGCCTTTGTCAGGATGTCTGTCTTGCAGTTCTTGTATGCTTTTTTAAAGCACTGCAGATTTAACTGCTTTCATTGGGCCTTCTACTTCTCCATCCCTGACTATTTTTCCAGTATTGTTATTTTAAAATAAACTGCAGCCATTTCCCTGTTGGCTTAATGTAGGCCTACACCATTTCCTGCATATATGTTAGAATACTCATAAAATCTTTCTTATTTTTATTTCCAAACTTATTTTCAGCTGCAGACTGTATAAAGTATTCTTTGTCTGCTTTTTGCTTTTAATCAGTAGATAGCATTAAGTTGCTTTCAGAAGGAAAAGATGCACTATTGACTAAGTAGGTCATGGGAACAGCCAAATGATGGTGTTTGTGCAAAGAAAGGAAGAGGAGAGCTAAGACTGGGAGGGGAGAGCTGCTCTGAAGTAAGACAGGTGTCTCCTGAGGCCTCAGTTGCTGTTGCAATAAGTCAAGAATTAGATAACTCAGTTGAACATATGAGGTGTAACTGCAGGGGCTTTCTGGGAGATGCAAGTATTGTCATAGCTGTAATGCAACTTTGGCTAATTGTTATTTCTTTCAGAACTCAGGTTAGAGCTCAGAGCTTTATTCTCAAAGCCATTGGCCAAGTGTTGTATTCCTGTTAGGTGTTATATTTGGAGTACCCTCATTTTTTATCTTTCTGATAAATGTATACACTGTGATTTCAAAAAATGTGTAAACTCAAGTTATTATGATGCTAGGCAATTTTTTTCCTTCTTTACATTTTCTTCCTTGTTAACCTGCCTAGAAAAAGTTTCACTTTGTTCCTTAAAAAAAACAAACAAAAAAAGACAAAAGCTGTTCCCTTATTGTTCAAGAAGGGAAGAACAAAATAGCACTTAGACCAAGACTGTATACTATAAAAAGCATGGAACATCACTGCAAATTTTTAAAGCACATTGGTTTTTGCAAAGCTTTTGTACTTATTTCTATGCTCTCTACCACTTAGAACAATCATCTGTCTGTGGGATGGGAGAATTCTAAACAGCTGACAATATCTGCAGGAAAGAGCTTTGCAGTTGGCTTAGTTCATACATTTTTTATATAGAGGCTACAAATAGAAGAGTACAATATTGTATGCCAGATGTGGCTGAATATGTATGTAGGACTAAATGTACTGAAATGGTCAACAGATAACTTATATGGTCATAGATTTCAGTATATTGCATAACCAGGCAATGGTGTTTAGACTGTCCCTGCTGTCAGAAAGTTTTCCTTAACTTAGCCCTTGAGTTAAATTGCTCTGCAACAGAAGAAATGCATAGTTCTATGAAAACCTGAAAACTCCTTGACTGGAAGTCAGTGATGTGCAGAATTTGAGCCAAGGCTTTCAGTGGTGGTCTGGGATGGCTGCAGGATTGGTGACCCAGAGAGAGCAGCTGTGGGAATTTGAAAAATGTACCATGTTTTGACTGTATTGTAGAAATCAGTTCACCTGATGTTATGAAAAACAGGAAAAGAAATGGTCTCTTTTCAGTGTTATCTCATGTCTTCCTTTTGTTTCACATTTATGTTTAAATACATTTAACATTTCAACAGTTCGTGTCAGGATTTTAAATAATTACAACATTGAGCTAAAAATGAATTTTTAACTTTTTCTTGGGAAGCAAAGAGCATGTAAATTTACAGTTATTTTCCTGGCCCAGTGCCAAAACTCTTGTTATTGTGAAGAAAAATAGAGAGGTTTGATTAAAACCTTGCCCAGTAATTAACTGTCTGTAGTTCTTCTCCTGTACACATTGTTCCATTTTGGTGCTGCTTGTTGTAAGGCTCCATGGAATTATAATAAATCCCTCAAATGAACCTCCAGACAGTTTTCAGGATTTTTTATACTATATTAGCAATTATGGAAAGACACTGTAAAAATAATAAATGTCTGTTAATTGCAAGCATTTAATTGTGTAGATTATTAATTTAGCATGAAGAGCAAATCATGGGCTTTATTCTGCTGTCTGTTGCAGAAGTCTTGCACGTATTTTGATGTTCTGTAAGTAATTTCATTTGGAGTAATGAATGATGCATCTGGTGCTTGGATCTTAAACTGAACACTTGCTGAACAAATTTATTAATACTCAGCCCTGCTCAGTGCTACCTACGGAACATTGCTACTGAAAACCTACAGAAGGGAAAGCTCACTCTAGGGGTTTAATGATGTTTTAGGCTACATGATGTATTAGGGTTGTAGGATAACTTGTATTTAATGGGGCATTTGGGAAGCATGGGGGATTAAAGCTACTTTTGTACTGACCGAAACTGAAAAAAAATGTGAATATTAAGAGGGGAAAGGCTGTAGAGGAGCACGTGACTCCTTTGGAGTCAAAGTTGATTTCTTTTGAGCTAAAATTACCTAGAGCTTTTTCAAGTTTCGCTTACACTTACACGCTGTTAAATATCTATAGGAATTTTTTTTATGTTGGTGAAAAAGCCACGGGCAGTGTTAGTTGTGTTTCCTGTATTCAGAGCTTGTAGGCAGTGGTGCTTCAAATTCAGTTTTGAATTTGCTCTAAAGAAAAATGTGACTGCTGGATAGTTGTCTGAGAGGTGATGGTCCATGGGCCAAGTGTCAGGGGTGAGAGGGCTGACGCCTTCTCTCCTGGGACCTCCTGCTTTTTCCAATCTTAATATAAAAGAGAGAATTGCTTCTTAATCCTTCCTCTAGTTCACCCCAGGCAGCCCCCCCAGCAGCTGCCACCTTCTTCCTCAGTTTCCTGTCTCATGGCATGGCTCTGGCTCTCATTTCTGTGACTCCTATCTCCTGCTTCTGCCCTTTCTAACAGAAAATCACTCCTTTCTTAATTTTCTCTTACCTTTAGTCCTTTTTCCCTCCGCTCACATTAAGCTGCTAAAGGACTGCATAATTTTACATAGGTTTACATGCAGTATGTAGTATGGTCCACCCATTCTGCTGAAGACATGATCTTTATAATGAGCCCCTGGATGTACCTGGGTGTCCTCAGGCTTCAAGATGAAACTCTTTACTTCATGTTTCTCATTTAAGGAAGCAACTGAGAAATGATTTATTTAAAGCAGAAACCAAGCCCTGGCATGCAACCTACAGCTTGAGAAGGAAACTGGAAAACTCTGCATAGGCAGCAGCAGCAGCAAATGGAGTTGCAGGGCAAAGTGAGCTCCTGCAAGGGTGACAGCAAAGTGCTGCATTGCAAGCACAAGGAAGGGAAGTGTCAGCAAATGAGCAGCTACAGAAAAGTGATTAATCTGTGAAAGCATACAAATCTACTCTCTATGTTGTCTTCTGTGGTGTTTTGCCAAAATATGTGACTGAGATTATGATATATTTTAACAAATGCTGCATAATTAGTTGCCAAAGACATTGAGGTTTGGTTAGCTGATGTAGTTAGGTATAACAAGCTGGTCTTCAACATACAGAAGTGTTTCTTTGTAGACATCTCTAATTTAATAAAGCAAAGTAAAGTGCTTCCTAAATCACATGATAGCTTCTTTTATTTTATGCAAAATTGCTTGGATGCTAACATTAAAGCATGAGTGGTTTCAGATCTATTTGCAGCACTTCTGTCTTCATGTGGATTAATATGCTAAAATCCTTCAGTTTCAGCTTTAGTATTTATGTAACAACCCACAACTATTGTTGGATTTCCTGTCTGTTGTTTTTAACTTACATAGAAAAAAAATAAGGTTGGGAGATATTGGGTGGAGTGATGTAACAGCTTCTACCAGACTAGAATAACTTGTAAGGAATGAAGAATTTCCTTGGATCCCCAAGTTTTTTGTGAATTGAATTTACTTTTGGTGATCTCTTCCTCTCTTCTTTGACATTCTGCCTTTTTTTGTTTCCTTTTTGATGGTGCCAGTACGAATACAGTGTTGTGTTGCCTTTTGAATTTCTCTTTCATCTGAGCATGCTGTCTCCTACGTCACTGGGGATTTGTTTGTGTGGTGGGGGCAGAAGTGACAGGAGGACTTCTTCTCCCTTAATTAGGGACAGGTAGTGGGTGTGAAGGCTTCTTTCATAGCTTCAAGATTGTCATACACTCCTCCAAACAAATCAGCTAGTCACCTGCTACAACACATCTTCTCTATTTTTATATGAAAATGGATATTTAAGGGATTAAGATCTGTATTATCTCACTGGCAAGTATTGTACTTGACGTAGCACAAGCATCCATGGCCATAGACTATGCTGGGTGGCTGGAGGGCCCTTGGTAGTGGTCAGAAAAGCCACAAGGAGGGGAGACAGAGCTCTGAAAATGGCAAAAGGGTTTTAATTTATGCAGCCTGGACAGTGTACGGTTGCTGTCTGAGAAAGTCTCTGGTGGCTGCCCAGCGTGGCAGCCCTGCTATTTATGGACAGCCAAACTGCATGTGCAAGCTGCAGCTCTAATTCAGCAGAATACTGCCAGCCCTTTGCAATGCTAGATTCTTTTTTTTCCTGCTCCCTGAGGCTCAGCCCTGAGCCATGCATTGTATCCTTCTTTTTCCCATGCGATTTGTATCTCACACATCACACTGTTGATGGCAGTGGTGAAGCCAGAGCAGGACCAGCCTGTTGAAACAGAAGAGGAATGTAAAGCTCCTGGTAATAAAAATAGCCTGGTTTATATTTTACATGTAAACTAAACTTTGCTGTTGGTATGGGACTTTGCCAGGTATGCATACCGTCTGCTTTGTGACCTCTGTAGGACTAATGCAAATAGCAGTTGACTTCAGATAATTTGATGTTATTTAGCTCATTAATTTATGTCAGTCAAAAGACAAGAGGACTTCTCTGCCAGCAATAAATTAGTTTCTGGTAGTAGATTTACTGGTAGTGACATGGAAGAATAAGGAATGGCATTTAGTATGGCTTTGTCAAAAACTGTTATCTTAATATCACAGCAGTTAAATTTTAATAGCATCTGCCATATTACTTCCCTGAATAGGGACTACTTTCCCTAAGTGTGGGAAAAATACATGGTATTACAGGGTAACAAAGGGTGGGAAATGCTTATTTTATACTTCAGCAGCACTGCTACTCTCTGGATCAGTTGAGATCTCTATGTACTACTCAGAAGAGGATATTTTCTGGTTCCAGCAGGATTGTTGGGTCCTAGACATGCCTTCATGCCATCTGGCCACATCTCCTTGCATTCGAAGAATGCTGCTGGGCACGTTGAGCTGGGTCCCCATGCCAGGCTGCTCTGGCTGGGGCTCTCCTGGGGGCTCCAGAGGATTGATGCTTCGCTTCTGCTGGATGCAGCTTTTCCTCAGAAGTGTGTAACTGGCTTCCATTTATATACATATATTGTACTGTCTCTTAATCTTTTTATCAGAGTTTGTTTTTCTTTTCTTGTATATATCTGACTTTCGTTTTGGAGACTGAATTTTCAGTACATTTTCAAATGTTTTGTTTCCCAGCATTTTGAAGAACTATGCCTAGAGCATATTCTGTAAAACATTTTCTGCATATTAAAAAAAAAAATCCGTGAAGGTCTTGTCTGCCAGAGATTATACAATGAAACCTTTGAGTTTGAATGATGTGCCTTGTTTGTAGAATGAAGATCCTTTGCTCAGCTTTTGGTCTGTGCAAGGCCCATTAATTTTCCATCAGTGCAGTGCTAGGAGGTCTCCAGAGTTCCTTTATTGATGCTGGATGTTTATAATTTCCACTATCAGGTGGAACAGTCTCTCACTTCACTGTATTGTTGTTGACTCTTTTTCCTCTTTTGATGATACTGAATGCTTCCTTTTATTTTATCTATTAATCATTCAGCCATCTCACATTTCAGAAGCACACTGGGTTTGTTATATGCTTTTTTTTTTAAAAAAAAAAAAAAAAAGAAGCAAACAAACAAACAAACAAATCTGTCTGACCTAAAGTTACATAAAGAAAGGTGGAGAGTTTTGTATTGCTTTGCATGTATACCTGATTTTTGCATGCACTTCGGTAGAGAAGTCCCCTTAAATTAAATGGTCTCTTACATTCTTCAGTGTGTTTATTTTAGTTCCAGAGAAGTAAGTTACGTATTTATACAAGTTTTATGACTTTGTTTCTAAGTTCACATCCCTAGAAATTTAAAATAAATGCTGCACTTTCTTAATGAAATGTTCTGCCCTGGTAAAGAAAATGAAGAGAGTCATGGTTGAGTTGGGTATCTGTAGTTGCATGTAGCCTACTTTAAGTAATATATTTTAATGGTTTTGTAATTTCTCTAGAGATTTTTTTATTATTATTGTTACTCTGCCACTTTATCAGAAGTTTGATTAGTGGACTTAAACATCTTTACATTTGTGCATAGAGAGACATTAAGCTGAGTGAATGCACATGGAGGAGGGGAGAGGATTGTGTTTGGAGGTTTCCCAAGGTTGGGGGGAATCTCCTGCCAGTATAATTTATTCCAAGGTCAGGAGGACAACACACACTTGCCAGCTAAAAGTAGGCTTGGGAAGAAAAAGTAGTAAGCAATCTTCTTTAGGAACTTGTTACTTTTTTGAGAAAGAAAACTAGATACATAGGTTATCAGAATAAAAAAATCATGTGGTTGGTTGTTTTACATGGAGTTTAGCTGCATGATTCAAAAAACCCATACATATTAGTAGATGAAGTATGCTCAAAAATGAGGCCTTTTCACTAAAACTCCTTGCCTTGACTTTATCTCCTTTTTTTTTTTTTTTTTTTTTTTTGTTGGCAAATATACTTCTACTGTGATAGGTAAATTCAAGTGGAATTTATTTCATTTAACTTCAGCTGCTAAGTTCAGTTGTAGTCAGTGGATGTGGATTGAGTCATCCCTGGAGATTCCTGTTTTATAAACCTATTTTAGGATCTAGTGAATCACCAGCTGAAAGTGCCTGTCTCTTATTGCTGATGCTAGAGGAAGCATCAATCATTACTGCAGAGCAAATGTCAAGTATATATGTGGCTAAAATTCAGTGTCATGGATACAATCTCAGGACCAAATTAAAGAATCTCCCCACTTTTGTTTCTGAAGTGCAACAGAGGCAAAATTTAAAGTTGCTTGAGAAGGGAAATCTGTAAAATCCCATCTACCCATGTAGGTGTTGGGGGAGGCTGTGGGTGTGGAGCCTCCTCCAGCTCAGGTGGCTGCAGTCCCACTGCCCGAGGCACCTCCTGCCCCTCCTACCAGCAATGGAGTTCTGCCTTTCTTCATTTGAAAAGACATCTCACCAGACATTCATACTAATTATTTGATGTTTATGGTCAGCATAAAGTGGCAAATCACATGGCATGGCATTCCCACTTGCTAGTGATCTGTGTAGTTTTTGTGTTTACAGGCAACCTTTGTCTTCCAGAGTTTTGGAAAATAACTTGCTTAGTTCACAGCCACTTAATTTCTCTACTCACATCCTTCCCACGGTGTTTGCTTTTATTTTTTATGGTAGTGTGTCACCTAATTTTTGATATTCCATAGAACTGAAAAGCTGACTTGAACTGAGATGCTGTGACTGTTAGCTAACACAAATTTCTCCACTCTTTTGTTAGATGGCTATTTAAATGCCTTTAATAGCTTTGTAAGCACTATGTCTTTTCTTCTTCCCTGTTGGTTGCTTTTCATTTCCAATACAGGTATTTTTCTGTAAGATGTAAACACCCACAGTGGATTGCCAACAGGAGCTTGCACAGGGAGGATTATACTGGCAAACTTTAAAGTTCAAACTCTTTGTTTACTACCAGTGGGCAAATGCTGTCTCCTCGGTCCCTGCTGCCATGTTGCATTAAATAAAAAGTGACAGCATCTCCTTCAGATCTTTCTGCTGTCCAGACAATGCACCATAATTTGAGGCCCTAAGCATTTTAAACAGAATTTTATTCTCTGGTTACAAGTTCTGAAACCACTAAATGAAATTTGAATAAAGAAAATAAGTCAACAGCCTTTCACTGGAACCCAAAATAATTTTTAATTTTTTTTTTTCTAGTGGATCTATCTAATGCACCCAATTATCTTGATTTAAAAAGAAAAACCAACCTGAAAAATGAGCATGGCATGTTAAAATTGCATCTCTGACACACCCACTATGCCTTCCACCTGAGAAATGCAATTATTTGACTCTCGTTTGGGTTTCTATGTGTCCCACAGCACAATTCTTTACATTATAAATAATAAGAGGCAGAGAAAAACAGAAGTGGCACATTAGGACTTAGTATTCAAAGAAGTGATGTGTCAAAGCGATGTTTGGGTTGAATTAAAATTACATTTTCCAAGTACCTGATGGCTTCCTCTGCTGGGAGGGAGTCTGGTGGTGAGCAGACAGCACTGGAGTGGCTGCTATCCCTGTGCTGAACACACAGAAATGAACCCCTGGAATTTCCTACCATATGAGGAGCCTGGAACAGAGATTTGAGATAGTGTGTGCTTGCAGGAACATCGTTGGGTGCAAAAGGTACTCGAGAAAAGCTAAAATCTCTCTGAGGTGGGAATGAAGTCTTTGGGCATGCATAAAATGCCTTGATCCTTGATCCACAAATGCTATATATGCAATTCCATTTCATTTCATTATGAACTATGAATGATTTTGATTAGAGATTTATAAAGAGTTTGAGCCAGATTTTAAATTTTGTTACTCTGGAATAAACCCAGGCTAACTCAAACTTCCTTGATTTTTGTTTCTTTGCTTCAGCTGGAGGTGGTGTGAGTGTAGGCCTGCAAGCACGCTGGTGGCCAGGAGCAGTCCTTTGGCACACCAAGTCTGCCTGAAGAGACTCTGATCATCTATCTGGTAGCTGAGAGGTTAAATCTCTTTAGCTGACTACCAGCAATCTGCTGGCAAGGAAATGAGTTTTCCAAAGTTTAGCAGAATGGGACTGTCGGACAAGTATGTTTTGAAGCTGCTGAGGCAGAAAAGTTTTCTACTGTAACATTTGTGGCAAGACAAAATGAAGGCAGGGTGAAGCCTGCAAGGTTAAACACCTGCATAGTGAAGTGAAACATTGGCATTTTTATGGAAATCTGAATGTTTCTGCTCTTAATCCCAATGATTGTGGTGTTTGTTGTACCAACATCTGGCTTTTGTTTGTGTGTCCACAATACTGAAGTAAGTTTATTCTTTGTTTTTGCTTCTTAATACTTTCACCCTCAAACTGTTAACTTCTTTTTCCTCACCCTCTTGGGACCATTAGATATTGCTAGGTTACTCCTTTTGCTGGACTTATTTTGTGCACATCAGAAAAGCTTACATTTTTCTAGTTTTTTATCAGACTTCACAAGTAATCAAAGTAATGGTTAGAGATGTGCAGATGGCTGTCTGTAAACCTACCAGAACTTGGCTGGGTGGAACTAGAGAAATCCAGCACACAGAGAGCACTGGCTAGGGCCTGGCTGCTCCTGGGACATGGTTTCTCTTCTCTCTGCAAGGATACACATCCTCCGTACAGAGAATATGGGAATGATACATTTAAGATGCTGTAGAGCCAGCCTGCCTTGCCGGACCACTGGCTTTGTGAGCAGCCTGAATTTGCAGAGCCACTGGCCCAAGGGTTTTCCTGAGTTTGATCCATTGCTTTCTAGGCTATCCCATCCATGGTGGAGCTGGCCCCCAGATTCCCTTCCCTGTATGCTTTTTTCCATCCCTCTTAATTAGTTTAGTACTTCAAGAGTTAAACACACTGAAAAGAAGAGTCTTGTTTCAATGTCTGATATAAGAAAGATACTGAGATGTCTTGGTCGCTTGTCCCCTCTCTGCCTCTGTGACTACCACGGGGCCAGCAGGCAGCCAGCACTTGTCTCATCAGGTCATCCCAGCCACTGCAGGATGAGTACAGACCCTGTGGCTTCTAATTCTTCTTGTTTTGTAATCACATATAGGCAAAGAAAAATTTAGTAGGAGTTTATCTTTGAGCAAGTTTTGCATGGAATTGTCTAACACCGGATGTATTACAAAGATTATTCAGAGATACGGATGCCAGAACTTGCTGAAAAAGAAGGAAGGGGTAAATGGATTTGGAAAACCTTAATGAGATCAGATTACAAAAAAGACTAAGAAAAATACTATTATGGACCAAATGATGGCTGTAATAGACAATAATATCAATAGAAAATGCATAATGGAATGATACTGTTTTTGGAAATGATACAGAGAAACGGTAAAATAAACAATATTAGCTTCTTTGTGAAAAAATACCAAGCTGTCCCAGTAGATAAAGCCACCCTGTGGGAAATAGCAGTGGAAAGAATAAGAGGGATGGGTGTTGGCATTTCAGAGTCCACTATCTAAAGGCTACAGTGTGACAGGGAGAACTATCTGGTGACTCCTGGGTTTCTGCCACTGTAAAGGGTATTTTGTTTTTCAGATATGCATGTCTGATAGACTAGAAACATGGAAATGTAGCAATGCATCCACTGGTTTATGATCAGAAGAGTCCAGGCACCATCATGCCTCAGGAGTGATGAAACGGGATTGAGCTGAAATATTTAGTTTGCCTGTATTTATTTTGCTGAGCTATGAAAGCTATTTCTGTACTTATTGATGTCACCTTCCACTGTTCAGCTATGGTAATGGCTTTCACGGGGAGGATAATGGTACAAGGGCTGTGATTTTTGTATGAGTACATGCACTATAGAGGGGAATGTGGGAATAGAGCAGAGCAGAGCCGAGGGAGAGCTCTTATTGATTTCCTCTCACAAACTGCTGAACGCTGCATGCAGGACTGAGCCCCTGGAGAAACCTGTCTTGCTTCATATATATCACTGGCTTTGACATCCTAGTGTAGGGTAGGCAAAACCAAGGAGTGCTTGGAAAGGGCAGAGCATTGGCTGCTCCTCCCCCCCTAACCCAAAATTCAAAAAAACTTGCGAATGGGTTTGTGCTTTCAAAGTTTAAGCTTAAGTGTTCAGCTTTAAATGGAGGCTGATGGTGGCAAGGTTTGGGGTGATGTGCTGGAGCAGCAGGGGTGATGCCTTCCATCATCTCTGCCTTCTCCTCCTGTAGCAGCAGGGTCCAGCCCCACTCCCAGACCCTCCTTCTGCCACCTGGGAGATGTCTGGTGGCCACGTGGACATTCACCTTCTGAAGGGTTTTAACCCATTTGGATTATATTCACACCAGACAATGTGTGAGGGAAGCAGAGCATATCTCCAGCTGATTTCCTCTGCAAGCTTCCCTTCCCATTGTGGCTTAGGAGGGAAGGCTGCCTGATAGCTTTCTTCTGGAGCTGTCTAAGGCTGTTGTTGTATGCCTCATGCTTCATGGAGCAATGTTGTAGTGACTGGGGACCAGCTTTACATCCCCACCAAAATGTCAAGCTGAGCAAGATAAAAAACAATTACGAATAGTTTGTTGTTCCTCCGCTCCCCCCCCCGGTAAACATTTGTTAGGCTTTCTGTTTTCAACCAAGAATATAAAGGGGTTTGAGTTTGGTTTTTTCATAGCTGGCAGAACACTTGCTGACCAGCTGTACTCTTTACAGTAGATTGAGTAGCACCAGGGTCTTGCAGAATTGGACCAAACTAAAAGTAGCTGGCTGGGAAGCACTGCTCAGTGTGACTTTGAAACATGAGGGAAAACATAAAGATTTCTTCCGTGTCACCTGTACTGTATTTAATAAGTTTCCTGGGTAAGTTTGCTGTTTTTAAAGCTACTTAAAAACATGAGAGGCTACAATTTTATATATTGGTGTGCTGGTCAAATGCGGATTTATGTGAAAATTTAATTTTTATTTTCCAATTTTTTTTGAAATTGGAGGGTGGAAGCAATCTTTGATGCATAGTAAGCCTGTGCTTTTGGAAACAGGCAAAGCTTTTGGAACTGAGCCTTGTGTGTGTTTTGAGGTGGGAATGACTCTGGGCTGTAAAATGGGACAGCAAACTGTATGTATAACCTGTGTATGGGCCATATCAGAAATCCTCAGCTAGCAAATGTTTGTTTTCACTGTGGAGTGTTTTCAGAGCATCTGGATCTACACTCAGTTTTATCACAAGCAGCTTTCAGCAAGGAACACAAAGTCCTCTTCTAGCCAATGGTTTTTTAGACCAATGCAAAACATTCTTCCTCACCTTGATGAAGGTGCTTTTTCTTGCTTTCAAACCTCATGAATGAGGGGCATTTTAATTATCCATACTTCCTTTCTTTTATATATATATATTTTTTTTTTCCTAATGCATTTAGTAATCACTTTTTGATAGCTTAAAGACTGTGATTACGTAGATTTTCCTACTGTTGTGTAGATGGAAGATAGCTACCACCCTCTAGCAGAGCTGTTGCAAAAAAAGGCAGAACAAAAATGGGTGCAGTTGCTAGAATAGCACAGGGAAATGGGTCTGAAGAGTACTTCGCCACATGTGGTCATCTAGTTTTGTTCCTAAGTGAACACAAGAAGAACAGAGAGCTCTTGGAGCAAATACAGAGGAGGGCTATGAAGGGCTATGAGGGTAATGACTTTTAACTTTCAGGGGTAGATTTAGGTCAGACGTTAAGAAGAAATTCTTTACTGTGAGGGTGGTGAGGCACTGGCACAGGTGGCACAGGGAAGTGGTGGATGCCTTCTCCCTGACAGTGTTCAGCAGCATTGTCTGGTGGGGAGTGTCCCTGCCTATTCAGGTGAGTTGCAACTAGATGATAGTTAAGGTTCTTTCCAACCTAAACTTTTCTATGATGATTTCCTCTAAAAAAAGTTACTATATTTGAACCATATGAGGTAGACAGAAGGTGTGATGCTGCTGCCGAGCACTAGGTAAAGCACTGAGGTGAAGATCTGCTTTGAATTAGTGTTTCTTATTGCTGAAACTCCTGTAGCATTGGTTGAGACTGGATTTGAAGGGGACATTTCTAAACAGACCAAAAAGGTTCAAAAGCATAGAGAGTGATGGAGGGGGTAAGAGTGAAATAAGTATTTAGTAGACTCTTCTAATTAAACATCTTTGTATAAATAGATTAGACTGTGGGGTACTGCACATGATCACCTGTACTGTTATTTATACCCTGGTATGGATTTTTCCTTTCTAGTAAAATTGGTGACTTAATATAATAATGACATTGTAACTCTCATAATTAATTTATTTTTAAATGGACAGAAGATTTGGAGCACAAATGTCCTAGTGGTTAGTGGAAGAGAAATGTTGAATTGCTCAAGTTGTGCTCAGTAGCAAGAAGAAATTCAATATTCATGTTACTGTAAATATAACTTTTAATAATACACTTGCCTGCCATATGTGCAGACCTAGGAAGGCATAAATTGGGCAATGCTATGCAACATCCAATATAAATATAAGAAACATGTACACAAAAAAGTGGCCTGAAAAGAGGAGTAGAAATTTGAGAGAAGTGATGTATATGCAAATACAACAGCATTGTCCTTCTGCAATGGATTATTCTCATATAGAGTGAAGAAATATATTGCTACCACTTTCCCAAGAAACTTCTTTCTTAACCAATCTAAAGACATATATGGAGCTGCTGACTTGATGAAATAAAGATTTGTATTGCTTTTATGTTGTTACTCTAAGGAAAAGCTTTTTATTGCAGTATGGAGAAGGGAGGGCAGTAAGTTCTAAGCCACCATTTTAATAATTTTATTTTTTCGTATAGAAAGCTGTGGATACATTTTACAGTGTTGACACCTAAGAAATGCAGGCTTTGAGTGTCACTGGAAAAGCAGTAAGGTACAAAGAAGATCAAAGAGAAGTAAGAGAGTTTATTTCAAAGGCATCCATAAAAATAGTAGGGTTTTAAAAATTTATTAACAATGACCTGAATTAAGCTTTACTAATGTGGGCCTCGATCTTGAAAATAATTGCATGCATGCTTAACCTGAATCAAGTTTGTTGTCATCTAATTACCTCTGTTTACAAACTGTTAAGTGAGCATAGAATGTTTGCAAAATGAGCACAATAGAAAAATTGATAAAAACTAGAGATATGCTAATGTGAAAAAACCAGATGGATATAAAAAGTATAAATGTTATTTCAACTTCTAGTACTTGGAAGTTGAAGAGATACTGGTTCCATGTCTCTTCAGCCACTGTTGAATTTAATGAAACCTCCTCTGCACCTGAAGAAATTAACTAGAAAAATCCAAGCAATCAAATAGTAAGTTGATGGAGGAATACTGAACTTTAATGAACATTGCAGTAAATTACCAAGCAGATTTTTCGCTAAAGGCCAGAAATTCTTTGGTATGGCAGAAGTCTTACAGGTGTTTGTTTTGCCACTGGCTATTTGAGTATATATTACACTGAAGCCATTAAAATAGTTTAGGTATCACACACAAAGAGAATAAATAGCAGCATGACAATTACTGGTTGTAAAGAATTCATATTAATCACCAGTAAATAAATCAAAGCACTGGACTTTAAAATCAAAAGCAGAAGTCTTGAGGTGTAACTTCTAAAATAATATTTAGTTCAATCAGGCTTAAACAAGTTTGAAAATTGCAATAATAGATAACCCAGGTGGAAGACAGGACGCAAAGACTGTGGTTCTCCTACATGTGTCTTCTTGCTAATGGAGAACAGATTCTTTTGGGGATGGGATTGATGGTGGACTAAATGTAAGTGCTATAAAACAAAACAATAACAGAAGAACAGAGGCATTGTACATTTTGCCTTTGAATAATTGACCTCTGTGGAAGCCATGCATATTAAACTGCAGATGTGAGCACATAATGGATGTCGAGGTCACTGTTCAGTGGCACCCCTGGCACTGCCATGCTACTTTGACAAATGCCCAGGTTTGTGTTCTCTAAATTCGTGTCCAGCAAATTAATTTGTTTTCTCTCAATTTGCTTGTTGGGCAAGAGCTGTACTGAAAGGCCATTTTACCTTGCAACCAAGTTAGAAATACTGTTTTAGGGAGACTGGGACTGATGCAAGCTGTGTCATGTGTTGGGACTTCTGTTACAGTAGTTCCCCAGAGCTTCTGAGTAAAGGCAGGTGGATGGGTGAGCCACCTTTGCAGGGATGTTTGGAGATGGTTTTCCATGTTTCCATTGCTTATATGCCCATCTACTCTGTTGCAGTCTGGAATAGAATGAACACAGACTGAAAATCTCCCAAATTTTCAGCTTTTGTATGATCTGGTACAGAAGACAGGCATAGCACACATTGAATAAATTGGGTTCAGCTTTGTCAGAACAGGACTACAGACCTTTGGTTAGCTTCACCTCAATTTTGAGTGCATCAGTATCAATCCAAATGATGTCAGAGAGATTTTGGATGCTGTTGATAAGGATTCCCATGAGTTCAGTTCTGCCAAATTAATGTCTGTTGTGTGTGGGAGCTGGGTTGGAGCAACCGTGTGTTGTTGCTGTGCTGCTTCTTCCTGGATGGACTTCTCCCTTAGGTCACTGGGTTTTCCCTGCTGCTGGTACCTGTCAAATAGGGAAAGCAAAAGCCATCTATGCAGAAGAAATGAAAACAAGATGTGCAAATATAATACACTTAGTACAGAAATGCCAGTCTTGGACTGCTCTTGCTAATGAAAAACACAGGGAAAAGCCAAAGGGCAGAAGAGCAGTTAGAGAAATCCTGTGATGATTCCCCAGTTCCTATCTCAGCTCCTGGAGAACGTGGGACTCTTCTAACTCAACTGCCTTTTGAAAGACTTTGGATTATGGGGTTTACATGTGCATATAATTCTCCTTCCTCTCATTTTCCATTGGAGAGTTTGGGTTTGTTTTTTCTGAGGAGGTTTTTGGAAGGGAAGATGTTGAGGGGTTTTCCTACTTTTCTTGCCCAGGCACTAAACAATACTGCAGGGAGCAACTACAGTTCTTGTTTGCTTCAATACATGTCTCTTCTGTGCACTTTTATTTGGTGGTGCAACTCCCCAGAGCTTCAGCCAGGAGGGACCCACAGTGGCCAAATCCCATCGGTGACATCAGACTCACAGTGGAGTTGGGAGCTGATGTTTTCCTTGTTTTCCCCATGCCCTCAGCCAAGGCAGCTGACCCAGAGACTGGAAGTTGACTGGGCTTCTGTTTGGGAAAGGTCGTACTAACAACGGGCACACTGGAGCTCTGTCTCATGTGACAGGGAGGAAGAAACCTGCACTACGTCACAGGGAGCCATCAGTTTTGGGCTGATGAAGGCAGCATTGTTCCCAAGCAGAAGCTATTGTGTCTCTGGCCTGTGGTTCAAGTTTGACTTCCACGTGTATGATGGAGGGAGCTGTGCATTCCTGCTGGAGTTCCTGCATCCCCCAGTTATCATGCCCTTGGTTAAATGCAGGCTCTGGAAAAAAGACCATCCTTACCCGTTGCAGAAAGCTGCAAATCACACCTCGCCTTTGCTACAGAGGTTCATTGTGTTCCGAGCTGGTAAATCACCCAGTTCAAATAAGCTGTAATTTCACATAGGACCCTATTGTTTACCCTGTGGTAAAAGGTACTTGTGGGAATTTTCCATGATAACAACAGTAAATTCTTTCTGCTCTTTTCTGGTGCTGCCCACATGGCAAAGGACAGCAAGAGCAGGAATTCTCCTGCTGGAGCTGGCTGGCCATCTCCTGCTGTGCCTACCAAGTAGGGCTTGGTGCTTGGGCTCCTTGTCCCAGCAGCAGGATTGTGTATGTCTGCCTGTTGTTGGTTTTCTTCCCCCCATTCAAAGGCTTGGAACATGAGGGCTTCAATGAAGCTCAATAAGGAAGGATTCCTGGGTATGTGTTCAGTACTCTGAACTCAGAGGCAGGTGAGGGTGCTGGGTAGGCCTGAAAGAGCAAAGCCAGGTGTCTCGTCCCCAGTGCTTGGTGGCAGTGAGCCCTGCTGTGTGCTGTCATCCCATCCCTACACCATCCCAGAGCCTGCAAGCTGGCACCAGAGCTCCTAACTCCTAATTCTAACTCCTTTTATTTCCAGTATTTCCAGTCTCAGACAACTGGGGCACTCATTTATGCTTCCTGATCATGATCACTCATGATCACTCTATGTAATGCCATCAGGATACATTCAACTATTTCCCTTTATTTAATAGTTCTGCCTTTAACAACCCACACAATTTTAATGTGGGCTCTGGCACAGGCAGCCAGATGCAGAGATACTTGAACTCGTACTTAATATGCAGGAGTAGAGTACTCCTCGTGTGAGTGTGAAGGCTTGTGGATCTCCAGAAAATTAAAAAGCCTTGTCAGTGGATTGTATAAAGCAACAAGGGAGAGATTTTCTTTCCTTGTCAGAGCTTTTATCTAAATCAGTGGTACACAAGAAGCCCTTTCTGCACATATTGCAGAGCTCTGTATGCTTGCTTAAGAAAATTATACCTTCCTTAGTGATGCCTGCTTCAGAAAAGAATATAGATTCATACAGGTTTACTAGATTTTTTTGGTTTAAGCAAAAATCGTACAGCAGAATAAGGCTGTACCAGTACCTGTACCAGTGATTCCATGTGAGAATATTTCAGAGGTAGTGTGGCTACCATTATCCTGAGCCACCTTATAGCTCAGCTGGGAGGGAGAGATGGAATTCCAGACTGGCTACCCACTGTATCTAACCTTTTTTTTTTTTTTTTTTTTTTTTTTTTTTTTTTTTTTTTTTTTTTTTTTTTTTTTTTTTTTTTTTTTTTTTTTTTTTTTTTTTTCTTTTTTTCTCCTAACCTTCTAACTGGGGTGATTTTTCCCACAGAGTGGTCACATTCCCTGCCCATAGTCATGCTTTCAGTGATATTGCCACTGAAGCTCTGTAGACTACCTCTGTAGACTTCTTTTAGAAGCCTCTTGAAACTTAGGTACTTGGGCAATTTTCTGACTTCCTTTAAATTCCTTACAATTGACTCAGCTGATTTTTTACCTTATTATTTATTTTATTTTATTTTATTTTACTTTATTTTATTTTATTTTTAGTGGGACGAAAGGCGCAGAGTAAATATGTAGCAGTGATGGAAACTGTAGATGATCCAGCATCCATTACTGTCCCATCAGTCTTTTTGTGCACTCAGCAGAGGTCATCAAATGGTTAAAGACCACTGCTACACTGAAGTCTTCGAGTGTCCTCGTAGCCTTGGCCTTGAATGTTGAATGCAACCACCCTTATTTCATGCTGATCAAGTCTGCACGTCTGCCTACATTACATATATACATATATATATATATATACCTACAATTAAGCCAATTAAATATTGGTTGCACATTCACCAGCCTTTGCAGGGTGACCTGTCATGGGCACCACACTGATACCAGCTGAAGCTGTTCTGTGCTTTAGTGACTGGTAAGAATCACATGGGAAATGTTTTTATTATTTTTTAATTGAAAACTAATTTCTCAGAATTAGTACTACAATTCAAAACATTTTATTACTGGTACGTGTGTCTCACCTTCACAAGTTTGTTTCATGGACTAAATCACTGCCTTCTGTTGACAATTCTATAGGAAATATGTTTTCCTGGAATATCTATTTTTAAATTGGAAACTCAAAATAAATAGGTCATACACAGCTTACTGTTTAGAATGCTTCTATATATATTTAAAAATACACTAAATTATTTAGTTATGAAGTAAGATGAAATGCAAGATGTCAGGGGAAAAAAATCTCACTATCTACAGTGTCAACCAAGGAAGCTTTGAATTGCTTGTCTTTTGAATAATTATCCTGCAGCTTCAAGAATACGTTCAAATATAAAATGTACATACCTGCTATTTTAGACTGCAGATACGTGTGATTAATATGTACTGGGCCTAATTTATATGATTTGTCTTCTTGCTTAATGAAACAGTAGTGCTTAATATGACATGAAGAGACACATGGTCCCTCCAGCTCTCCATTTCTTGGAAGACCGAAAGCTTGAATTCATCTCCAAGAGAAGGGGAACAATTATTCCCACATGGAGAAAACCTGGAGAAGACAGACTTGTGTTTGTTTCTCTTCTTTCTTAAACTAAGTCCTGACAGTTTGATGTCCATGTTGATGTAGCCATGTGACTAATTCCTTTTGACCATTGACCTCACATAGAGTTCTTTTGCACTGCAGATAGCACCTGAGATCCCCTTAGCAGTGGTTCAGCTGGTACCTGCGAGGGGCTGCAGGCTTCTTGATGAGATTCCCTAGGCAACAGCAGCTTGTCTATTTTGGGGAGATTAGCAAATGCAAACAGGAGTTTTGTGCCTATGGCTGAAAGCAGGCTGAGGAGAGGAGAGGAGCCAAGATAGCAGAGAACTCCATTGTTGAAATTGTTCATTTCATCCGTGGCCTGTCCCTGCTCCATCACCAGCCAGTTATGGCTGGAGCAGTCAGTTCCATATGGGAGTTACATGCTATGTGGAAGAGTACTTCTTAAATTTCTTTTAAATCTGCTGCCTGATACTTTCCCTGGGGTGTCCATTTCTCCTGTTTTGTTTACCTGGAAACTTGCATTGCCACGTCTGTATCAATAGCGATATCGCTATTTGTGGGTACAGTGAAATCTGTCCTATTTCCTGGAGGAAGCTTGTCCTCATAGACTTTAAATATACAGAAATGTTTTGACAGCTCTCTTCTCCTTCACTGCTGTTGTCTCCCTGCTACACCCTCTGTAAGGTGAAGTGACTACCACCAATTACACTGCAGGATGAGGCTCACCACAAATATATATGATGTTGCATTTACAAGGTTCCTCATACTGTCTTAATTATTCTTACTATTTTGGCTTCTGATTATTTCTAATGATATTTCGTAGGCTTATTCCCAGTAATTCACGCATTTTCCTCTTGTTGAATTGCAGTAGATACATAAAAGAGATGAGTAGAAATAATTTTTCATGTTGTTTTGATGTTCCTTTGCCAGAATGTGATGTTTACCACAGCTCAGTGTTTAATGTTATTCTCTACCGAGGAGACGTTTGACTACTACCTCTTGGGACAGATCCTTTTTTCCTTTCTTCAGAGGAGATGTGAATCTCTGTCGTTAATGGATTAGCTTTTCATCCTATACCTTTTTCCAACAAAAACATGAGTGAGCTAATAATGATATGCAGCCAACCTTATCAGGACTACAAAAGAGCATTACCAGATATTAATCAAAAAGACCATGCAGATCAGAATAAAAATCAGTAGGATCCAAGCAATTGTCAGCCTCTATACTTAAAAAATATGTGCAATCTCAGTCCAGCCAAATTATGCATCTTTCTAAGATGTCTTTTTTGCTCATATGGAGCAAGATGTTTGCTTAACCTGGTGACCTATGAAAGCAAAAAAAGAGGGAACACAGGATACATTTAATCATCAGAAATGAAGGAAAACATCATGTTCTTAGGTATCTTCTACTTTTTTTTAAAAGGATAATTGGGTGGGTAACACACTAGGTGCAGGTGTACATTTAGTTCTCTTCACTGCCATGGACTGCCTACATGACTTTTGGCAAGTCACATTTTATTTCTTCATGTACTAAAATAATTATTTAGAGGATATGATGCTATAATGCTGTTGGTAATCACTCACTACTTTAGATGGAACCATTAAAATGGGATATTGCCTCTGTCTTAGAAAAGCAATAAAAATGATCCTTCTTGCACTCTGGTCTCAGACTGAAGGAGCCAAGGGATACTGTGTATCAAGCACCTCGTCTAAATGATAGATGGGTAGATGTATGTGTGGAGCCTGTATTTGTCATGACTTTTGCAAAATGTGGATGGTATGTGCTTTGAGAAACAATTCCATCCAGACTCCATGGCTGTGCCACTTGGCAGGACCTATCTATGCATACAAATACAAAAAGGTGAAATAATTTCTGTGTTGGTTGTTTTAAGAAGGCAAAACATCAGATACTATTTCTTCTCTAAACTTGTCTTCCTGTAGTCTTGCTCTCTGAAATTAATATTTACCTATAATTATTTGAAGCGTGGTTCCCTCATTTAAAGATTTTTTTATTTTAAATTTTTATTAATAATTCCTCTGGATTGCCCTGCTCTTTCCTTGGATCAGTTGAAGGGAGATTTATGTAAAAAGGTGACTTGCCTTTAGTTTGCCTACAGTTGGGTGCCAAAGAGGTAGGAGTTTGAGGATAGATTATCTTCCTTGTTTTTCTTACAGTATCACGATGAGTAAGTAACATGTCAAAGTCTTCTGTACCTATGACCAAGACTTTCTTATGTGGGTTTGTGAAGTGTGTGGAAATGTCTTTTCACTGTCTAGTGTTTCATTTAGTTTATTTCACATTTAGTAAGTCTCTTTTTGCATCCATCTTGATTGCTGAGTGTAACCTGCAGAAAAGACGTCAGTCAGTCAGGAGGGGAAATTAGCAAAGTAAAGTTTGGAATTGGTATTTCATCTGCAACTGGAATGCAGTAGTAGTTTCTAGTGTTTAGAAAGAATACCATAAAAGTTTTGCAGGGAGTTTTACACAGAAAAACTCATTCACATGACAAAATCAAGTCACATTTTTCAAGCACATTAGCATTTATTTCTGTGAGAGCAAATTACAGATGCAAGTAACAACAGTACACAGAAAGCTGAGCTTTCAGAGGCCTTTTTGGAGTCAGTACAGTGATTGCTGCTTGCAAGAAACAGAGGCTGTAGCTGAAAAAAAAAGGAAATGTGAGACTGAATTAGGCTTGTATAGTGGGGAAAACATCTGGCCTTCGTGTTTTCTAATGTAACATTGTTATTTAAGCTTCAAAACATTTTGAATTTTCATGAACAAAAGAGAAAAAATATTGTTTGCTGAGGTTAATGGATCTGCAGTCCATCTCCATCACTCCTGGACTCTCTGCCTATACAGCTCATTTTTCTCAGCCAGCACCAAAGACTTTATCATGCATCTTGCTATTGAGTCTAAGAAGGGAGCAGCAGCAGCAGAGTTCTGCTCTTAGTGTCTTTCAGATTGGTTGGCTCAGCAGTGTTTGGGGTACAGCAGAAGTAGACTGAAGGTTGTCTCTGCCTGTAGGGGAAAATGAACAGTTTGAGGTTAAATGGAGGAGATGTAGGAGGTTTAAATGCCATTTTGCTCCCAAGGTTACATCTTGGTTCCTCCTGTTCCCCCTTTCCTCACTGTCATAGAACATAAGATATGTAGTTTTTTGGTTTTTTTTTATTTTACTATGGCTCTATATTGTAGACTTCGACATCTGTAATAGACTTTCTATTATTGTTTAACTTTTCCCCCTTTATTTTAAACAATATATTGATTTATTTGAATAATTTAAATACATAATTTTTTACATAAAATAAGTGTATAATGGAATAGATATTTTTTGCCTTATTATATTACTTTTCACTGTTACCAGATAGCCAGTGCAGTCTGTAGCTTTGCAGGAGGCTGCATCCTAAGCTTTTTCATATTCTCTTAGTCCTACATTGGTCAAGTAGCCATGTAAGTAAGTAGCCTGCTTACCTGAGGAACTTTCTAGAATTTACCAGTTAGGCTATTTTCTGTGAGCTGTGCAAACACACTGCATAGGAGCAATACCTGATGGGATTTTCTGTGGGAAACGAAGGATACCTTGCTGTATATCCTAATTGTGTATAGTAAGTACCCTTCTTCTAGCACCTCTTTCCCTGGCTGGTGTCCTCCTGATCTCTGCTGCATAGAGCAGAAAGAAAATAAGCCTCTTGATACACAGTGAGAGTAGAAAGAGGACAAGTGCTAAGTGCAGTATGTTTGGTATTCCCTACATATACGGGCAGTAGTCAACCACGGCCTTAGTAGGCCTAGAAGAAACATGGGCTTGTCTTTCATTATGTTGAGTCCATCGTGAAGGTCGTTCATCTGCCACAGGGAAAAAAATTTGTGATTGCTCTCCAGTGACTCCATCTATACAGTAAAAATGAGTCCAATCACCTCTTTGATTAGGTGACCAAAAGACAAATAAGCTGAGCTGCTTTTTTCCCCTGTAATTTCTTCATACATATGTATGCAGAGTGTAACTTCTGAAATAAGACATTATGCACTGACTGACTTGGCAAAAACTTGTGATTTTTAAAGGGGTTGTTTGACATACAGCTTGCAGAGGTTAAAGAGTGAAAATGTATACATAGCCTGATTTATATAACTCAGGGCAAGTGTTTTCTCATAGTGGAGATAAAAATGTGCTATTTGTTATTATGCATTATTTATAATATGACAGTACTTAGGAGCTGCAGAGAGAAGTGTTCTTCCAGGATCTGTGTGACCTGATATGACTCTGATAGCTCACCTGAAACTACAGAACAGGTCATCACTAAATCATGGTGGTTTCTTGATCTGAAGAAGTCAGTGTCTCAGTTCTGTTAGTGAGTATAACTTAACTGAAAGACATCTCAGTAGTAGTTCATAGGAGCTGTTAGCTTTACAGAAGCAATTTTGGCAGATGGGAACTTAACCTTAAAGAAACATGGTATTAAATACATATATATTTAAAATTCAATTTGGTGTCCTTGTTGTTTGAGCTCCTTCCCTTAGTCAGCTATTCCCAACAGTAGCCCCTTAGTAGGTAATAGTACCTGCAGAGCCACTCTTGAATTCACCCTAATTTTTCAGGGCATCAACCAGTCCCAGGACGCACCTGCAGTATACATGTAGTCACAGCCCTAGTTGCACCTTTAGTATCCTCTCATATTTCAAGCCTTTTCAGAATTTACAAGTCTAAAGTGTTAGTGATTCTGTGTTACAGCATAATTTTGTGCTAAAGGAGTCTCAGAAACCTTTACATAAGACAAACACTTAAATACCAGTGCAAATTCAGATATTTCGGGACTTTATTCCTCCAGTTGTAGTAATTTCACATTGGTGCTCACTGATACAACATTTGCATTAAAGATATTTACAGTAATGCTGTAGTTTTGCAGAGCTCTTGTATAGGAGTAGCCATGTCAAAAGAAACCATTTTTGATTGCATTGGGTTTTAGATTTAAGTGGAAATTATTCTGGGATTATTTCTTCCAGCTTCTTAAATAAGACAAAAATAAATTGCCACAGGGCACAAGATGTGCTGTTGGTCTGTTTTGATCTGCTACCTTGCTGTCTCTAGTTTGAGCTCTCAAGTTTGTCTAGCTTCAGTTCTCTGCATTTTCTTTATAAACATATGTATTACATCTCAGAGAAATAAGGAAACTCTATGTGCTTATCAGATTTAAAATCAAACAATACTAAGATATTTACAAATATTATCAGCCATTAGCCACTTTTTGGAGGGAAATGGTGGGAAGGGATTAGTAAGAGAGCTATGCACTCAAAACTGTTTTTGTTGTTGAAAGATTTGGAATGGAATCTTAACAAGAAATAAGGGGAATAGGGGCTGTTTATTAGCTAACCTTAAGGAAGCAAAAATATGTCTTAATCTTCACAATCTCTTCAAACCCTCTTGTTCTTCTGGTTTTGATATTTTCAAACAAGATACACTTAGACAGAGGTGGATTTTCAAGCCACTCTGTTTCAAACCAGAGAATGTTTTGTGGTAGTATAATATTTAACTGAAGAGAACCAAAGAAATAATTAAAGAATAAAAAAAGAGAGGTTTTTACATCAGAGCCCTTCAAAGTCAGAACTAGGTAGCCAAGGAAAGCAGAGGTGGAAGTATAAAGAAAAAAAAATAAACTAACAAGAAAACTCAGTGATAATGACGATGTGATGACTGATGGTACTTAAATTGCTAGTAATTTAAAGAAAGCTTTTATTAGTATAAAAAGTACATGTAATATACAATTAAATAATAAATATGATAAGAATTTTTTGTTTTATTTGGATGTACGTAGTAGTCCAAATATGTTCTCTCTGGAATCTGTGTAAGGATGAATAATTCTTATTTTGCTTTTGAACCTCTTGTGCTAGACAATCCGAGTCTTAACCTTACTATAAAATCAGATTTGTCAAGTTGTCATCATTAAATGTAGCTAATCTCTTCTCTGGAGAGCTGATAATACATTGTAAAACTCACTCTGGGATAAAGCTTTGTATTTGGAGTGGTTTAGATGGAGAAAGGTCAGAAGAGAGACACGAACGGAGGTGTTTGTAGCTGTGGCAAGTGAGCAGTGCTGCATAGGGCTGGTGACTGGAAAGCGTGGAGCCCTGGGAAGCCCTGGGCTGAAGCATCTTGCTGAGTGCTTCTGCCTCTGCCCACTGCCTTGCCTTACCTCTGGGGAAACAGGCCTGTTGCTGTGAGGACAGAATGAGAATGATACATGGTGTGGAAAAAATCTGTGTCTTACGTGTGTTGAAAATCTGGAATTAATTACCTAGCAAGGAGCCAAATGAGGAGGAACTGACTAAAGTGTGTCAACTAATGAATGCTGCAGAGAAGGTATGTCATGAACTTTTCATGGCAGAGGGTAAGGGGATATTTAATTAACTTATAAGTTGGCAAATTCACACTGAGTGTAATTACATTTTGGAATTAGTTCTTCACTGAATGTTATTCAGGCCAAGACTTCAGGAAGATTCAAAATGGGATTCCAGTTTTATTTGGACAACAAAAGATACTCTGAGCAGTGGCAGTGAATCCCAGAAGGTTATTGCAATGTCATGCTCTGAGGCTTAGGTGAGTCTCTTATAGCTCTTGATGAAATGGCACTGCGAGGAGAAAGAGGGAGTTTATTTATATTTCCTGTTCCAAACTTTCTACCTTACTCTGTCCTCTGAGTAATTGTAAGTGCTGAAAGACCTGAGAGAGCATTGGAAAGGATCCAGTGTGACCATTCTTCTGTTTTTGACCCTGGACGAGATCCAGTGTGATCATTCCTGCTTCTTACACTCTTCCAGCCATAAAAATTAATAACTACCTCCTCAGACATCCAAAACATTATGTAGTTAGAGAAGTGGCAAAAGCCATTATTTGTCTTCTAGAAGACACAAAGATGCTGTATCTTTCCATCTTAACACATACAGGTTTTCAGATGTGTCTCACTGCTTTAATTATATAAATAGTATGGGGATCACCTTTTAGTTCATGAAATAATCTGATTCTAATTGTGCTGTTCATGTTTGAATTACAAAAATTAAGGCTGTAGTGAAAACTGAGATGTTCAGATGGGAAGACAGACTTTTCACTGCTGCCATGGTAAGAAATCATGCAGTATTGGTGACATCAAATGAAAGTGGTGAGGCACCCCTATGGAGGGTGACTCTTGCAGGCTGTGTGCAGAAGGGAGCATCTGCAGGTCTGATGTCAGCCTCAGCAGTGGAAACCTTAAGTGAGCAACAGCTGATACATGAGAATGTTAGGATGAGCATTGTCTGAGGTTTCAGATGATTAATGAAGGTAACTTTTAAAAAGATGATAAGCCTTGCAATCATTGAACGTCAGAGAGGTAATGGAAGACATTTGAAATGCAGCTCTGGGGTCATCATCTCTGAGTGTGACCGGGCAGTGTTCAAATATTGTGTGGACACCCAAATGCTGGACACCCATGACCTGGAGCAGAGCCAAGCTGTTGGTTATTTGTGAGGCAGAAAAGACTACAGATTACTGAAAATGTGATTCTGACACAGCCTTGCAGCATCAGAGTCCACTGGAAAGAGTAGAGGAATAAGTAAAATACCAAGTCTGGATAAGAAATGAGTAGAAAAAAGTATGGCTCGTGCCTAAAATTTCAGGATTATTGATTTATTTAATCTTAAGCATCACCTGTGCCACCTGCTGGTCTGTGTGGGTGTATTCCTTTGCTGATACAGGCTTAGAGTCGAAGGTCTGTTTGGATGTGTGGGTCTGCTTATGTAGGACAGGAAGAAAAGGTAGAATTTAGCTGATACTTAATCTGTGAATTTGTTAGGTGTAAATGTCCATCCATTCTGGGTACTCAGATCATCAGCATTTGGGGGCCAAACAGATATATGAAGACCCAACTGCAAGACTGAGGATCTTGGATTTCAGCATGGAAGTGTGGAGGTTGATAGCTGATGGTTGCATTTATGTCTGTCCAAACCAATCTGTGTTTTTGCTAGCTGAATTATGGTGACAAAACGGTGTTTTCTGTGTATTTACAAGAGGTTGTAAATACTACTTCAGTTATTGCATTCTTAATATCTTCAAAAATGGCTACTTTCCCAGGCTCTGCTAGTCCTTTTTCCAAGTTAAGATGTAATAGCAGTGTATTAAAGGAAGTCTCTTGTTGCTCTTCTGCATGTTAAGTAATCTTTATTGGCACTTTTAGAATATAGTTGTACTGTAACTGTAAAAACACATGGACTGATGTCTTCTGTAAAGGATGTTATTGGTGTTCCTTCGGTCCTCAGGCTGTCATGTTTGCCAGTTTACCTGCTGATTCACAAAATGATGCTACAATGGGAATTCCTGCAAACTAGTGAATTAAGAAACATTTGTGATAGTAATTAATTACCTGTCAGTTCACGGCAACTGAAAAATAAGAGCAGAACAGTATCTATTTTGACATATTCATGCAAACATTCGTTCATGGGCCTTCTCAAAAAACTTCTATTTCTGAACCACCATCCATCCCTTTCCATGAATGCCAGTCTTAAATGCTCAACTTTATCATCGATGGAAATGGTCTTTTATGATGCCTGCTTGTTAGAAAGGCATTGCTAGTTTTAGCTGCTATTACAGATAAAAATTACAGCTACTCAGTAAAAGTTTCTTGTTTTTATTTTATGAAGTATGGCTATGATTTACTTCCTATTTTTTTTAAAGGGCTCTACATTGTTTGAAAGAATGTAGCTTGAAAGCATGTAGTTTGAAAGAAGCAGTAGCTTATTTCACATTTGAAATATTTTATTATTTCTGAAATCTAACTCAAAAGGCAACAGGAATCGCAGAACAACCTCGTTAACATATGAAATAAATCACAAACTCAAAACTGAGGAAGAAAATAAAATGTCCGCACATCTGGCTTGCTGCAGCAAATTTCTGCATCTTGATCAGGAATAATTCTAAGATGGAAAGAGAGAAAAATAAGAAGGATGAGAGTAGGGAGATCTGATTTTCCAGCTGCAGAGAAGTGTGTGCCCTGAACCTAGCAGAAACCTGCAGATTTCCAAGTGCCGTATTTCACAGGCGCTGGAGGGTAATGCCTCCTATGAGAACAGCTGCTGTGTGATAACATCAGTATGAGCTGTCACATTAAGTCCATAATAATGTTGCAGACCTTTAGGAGCCTTCTGAGGTGCTACAGCAGGGAAGAAACGGAATTGTCAAAATACTGTGAAAGCTGTGGAGAACAGGGACATTGATTGTGTCTTGAGGTTATTGAAGGTATGCAACTGTTTTTCCTTTTGAGTTGTTTTGCAGGCTAGAGTAGGATTTGAGTCAGCCTTTGGGTAACAAAAGTCCTTGAGTAGAAGTATGAATATATTGAGTGCTTCATAAATACTTTGCCCACGTAACAGGAGAAGAGCGAGGTGCTTTTGGTCTTTTCTGTTTTCTTAGTAACACCAGTTAACTAGGTGATGTTAATTCATCTTGCTCTTTGAGGTCATAGAATCGGTAAGGTTGGAAAAGACTTCTAAGATCATCCAGTTCTGGTCCTTCTGGAACAAAGTGAGAAAATAAAATTAATATGTTTTAGGTTATTTCTTTTATGAGAGGAGTTTCAGTACTTCAGTTTATGCAGAAATTATGCTAGCAACAGTTTTCAAATTTAGGTTCTTATACAGAAAAAGATGAAGTGATCTGGATACCTTATTAAAATATATTGCAATTCACTTGCTGTTTGCTCTATTGTACCTGACTGTTGAACCAAATAAGCTGTCAACATACTGTATTTTAAAATATCAGTCTAAATTGTATTTGCAGGCTGTAAAATAATGAATTTATTTGGTGGTTTTTTTTCTTTCATTGAGGTTAGAGACAGATTTCACTTACTCTGCATTACCAGGACCAGCATATTCTAATATTCATGGAATGTTAGAACTGGAACTGGAGATAGAACAGTTTGTCCTGCATACATCTTCCCTAGTTTTGAGGCCCAGATTTGGATAAAAATCTGAACTGAGTTTTCTTTGAATTATAAATTAATTGCAGTGAATGTTTACTTATTCCAGGTTAGCAGGAAAATAAGTACTTCCAGGAACTATGCAGTTTAGGAAGTCTTTCATCTTTAAGAAACAGTTTGGATAGTGGTTATTATATATTAATAACAATGGAAGAAAAACCTCAGTTTAATTTGCTGAAGTTGCAACTAGATAATATCAGTGCTAGAATACTAAACCAAAAATACTGGTGGGGAAAAGTCCAGTGGTAAGAATTCATAGTTCTCAAACAATAAGTGGCATTCTAAGATTTACAAGTTGTGATGAGTTTAGGAATGGGAAGAAAAGGTGAGCACCTTAGACATGAGCCACATGGCTAACTTTAATGGAATGGAATACTTCAGGTTCATTTTGAAGGAAATTTAATGACAGATAAAACAGCCTGGATTATCTTTGGTAAGAGAGGTTGTACAAAGACTAGTGTCATCTCTTGCTTTGTTGAGGTAGCTCACTTGTTTGGGCAAATAAGGTTTGTCTACCTGGAGGCCAGGAAAGCCTGTGGTACAGGGCTAAATGAAAAATAACAATTAAGTTGAAAAGATGCAGGTCAGTGGAAAAAGTGCATAGAAGGCAAAGAGGATGCTATAACAGAATGAAATAAAAAATAGAACCCAGCTGAATTTAGTTTCAAATGGAACTAAATTATTTGCTGAAAGGGTTTGACACACTCTCCTGCAATACAGGGGACTAGACTTGGGGAAGTTGTCAGTACCTCTCTGACACTTTTTAAGACCTCTGAAGGATAAGATTACTAAAATCAGAGGTCAGTTTTTCCTCAAGTAAGGTTATAAACAAAATAATAGTCTTGCCCTCCATAGTGCTTCTTCAATTAAGGCATCACTTTCATTCAGGTTCCTGCATTTCATGTTCTCTCTCATCAGTCAGCAGTTTGCCACTGACCTTCAGTGGGACAGAAGTAGTAACTCAGATGGTCTGCTAAAGTGAAGTTCTGAGGCACAAAATTATGAATGGATTTCCTTGGAAAATGAGCACCAATGTGTGTTTACTATGGTATTACAGTGCAGAAATTTCTGAGTGTGGTGTGTTCTGTGTCTAGCAGTAATACCAGAATTACTTCTCAAGTATGTGAGAGACAAAAAGAGTAGAATGTTTTGATTAGATCCGTAAAATGCACATGAATGCTAATCCTTGCTGTGTCAAAGTTGTAACTTCTTTTCTGCTTAGTAAACCTGTATTCCCAGGTAAATCACATTATGGTCCATCACAGCTCTCTTAGCAATAATGTAATTGAAAGTCAAGAAGAAATATTTCAAAAGGAGGTGTGCTTTTTGGTAATCTAGGTGATTTACTCTATGCCTTGGACTATATCCAGCCCTATCTCACAAAATGCAACCAGAGAAGATGCCTTCGTTTAAGCACATTCCTTCATTTTTAGAGTGTATAAAACTAAACTCCCTTTCTCCTCCAGAGGAGAATTGAAGCAACATCTCAACTCTTAAGTAAATCCAAAGATAACCATCTTTCAGGTAGCATTCTAAAAAGACAACTCTAGGTTTTTTTTGCACAGAATAGCTAAGACAGAAGTTGTTAAGTGAGTGCCTGGTGCTGCTAGTGGAGCACTTGTCACTCAGAGGAAGGGTGTTCCCTTTGGTTGGCTGTTATTGCATAGCAGAACATTGGACTGTGTGGCTGAGGAGGTCATTCCCTTTTGTATACTTAAAAAAATGACTGTGTTTGTATGCTTTTGATAATTTTTTAAAATTTATTTTTAAGAATTTTAATTTATTTTACTCTTTTTTGGAAGCTTCAGAGTTACTGGTGACAAAGCAGCAGAGTTTGGTGACTGGAACATGAGTGCACGTTAGGTTGTTGGAAGAGTTGTTTATTAGAACATGTAGTTGTGTGGAGGCTTTCTAGAGCATCACATGATATGGTTCACATGATCACACTTGAAGGCAATGAGCTAATGATAGGATTGTGTCTCAGCTATTGGAAATAGGAAAGCAGATGTTGGTTAGGTCATTAAGCACTAGGTGTTTAGGATTCCTGAACATTGGTGATGGAGTTTGTGATTGAGGGGTTGTATTGAAAGAAGTAGTAGGAAGTCACTGGACTTAATAAAAGTAAGCATTATCATTTCAACAGAAAAATGAGAATATTGTCATGAAAAGACTCATGTTGCCTTCATAAATAATGACTTTTTTTAATGCTCTTCAAAATCTTCTGTGTCATGTAACAAAATCATGCTGTACTAAAATGGTAGAGCAGGTTAATAAGCTCAGTATCTCCCAAGGAAGTGATGCATTTTCAAAGACAATATGGTCACACAGCACAATCATTATGGCATTGCAAGCCCCTGTTCACAACTACTTACAACTCCAGTATTCTTCTGCAGCTATTAGGGGCTTTCTAATTGCTGGAAAAAGGATATTCCTACTTCAGTTTCATCACTGGTAATGGAGAAGTCTGGGCTTTTCCGCATTTGCATCCAGCTGTCAAAGTATGCTGGAATTTGCATGAAGGAATTTTTTTGCCCAGAAGAAGTTCTATTTTTAAAAAAACTGTGGGAAGAAATTTGGACATTATGACATTCTAATGCTACAATACAACAGCTCTAGGTACTTATTTTGTAAAATCAACGTAATGTCTTTAACCCACATAAGGGTAAAATAAAAGTGCTGAACACTTCAGTTATTGGCTACCGTAACTAATCTCTAACACAAAAGCTTTATGGTGGACCCATATTGAAAGAAAATATGTTCTTTTTCTTTCCCCAACATATAAAAGTAGGAGTTCATATTCTGGATTGAAATTTTTAAAGAGCTCTGTGGTGCATCAGATTACTGGAAGCAAAATTACAGATGATGGATTTAGAAATCTGTTGCTTTTTAGAAGATTCCATTCTCTTCTAAGAAGATTATCCCATTTGGACTTGTTTAAACTTAGTAATGGCCAAAGTAGCAAAAAAACAAGTGGGTAAAAATAACAGGTCACAAGCAGGAGATTTTTTTTTTCAGACTGCATCCCTAGACAAGTGGAAAAATAAGAAATTTTCCTATTAATCAATTTGATCATTTTACTGAGATATTGCAGGTTCTTTTCCTTTGTGAAAACTTGGCAATGATTTTCTTCCTGAAGGAGGAAGGATGCATACAGGCTGGTTTGGATATTTTATTTTCAAATTTTTTTCATACATTTCTTATGTATTTGTCCTTCAAGATTCCTTCTCAGATATTTTTTTTTCCAAGAAATTTTCAGGGCTGGGAAGAAATGGGAGCAGGAATTTATGCAGTACCCGGCACAGTGCCTCTTTATGGAAATGTCTAATTTGCTCTGAACTGTAAATTCTAACTAATGATAAGTGGAATTACTGCTGTAATTATCTTTCTTAAGGGAACATTTTTCACTTGAAATATAAAGCCTGCCTATTAAATGAGGTTTATCAGGAATGTTTCCTGAGGTGTACTTTTCAGAATTGTATTTTATTTTTATCTGGAGCAAGATCTGACTCTGCATGGTTTGTGCTAGAGACAGGGAGAATAACTAGAACAGTCAAATGCCTCATGGGCTGCAGGAAAGTGAGTGGAGAGATGAAAGATGAGCTTCTAGCAGGTGCAAAGAGGATATACACTTCAAGGGTGCCCTATAAGCCTTATAAAGCAATAAAGGAAGGAAAACAACATTATGAAGGGTCCTAACTGCCATAAAATTCCAAAAATGGCGAGGATTGCTCTCACTATATATAGTGTTCATTAAAGCTTTAAATTAAGAAATAAACTCTTTGACAGTGAGAATGAAAACCGTCACTGTTCAGCCAGCCTCTGTTTACTTTACAGGCCATAAAATCAGTGCTGCACAAATTCTTGGTTCTAGGGGAGCTCTGGGGTGGCTGTGGAGGACCACACAGTTCCCCGGCTTCAAAGGAGCGAGATCTCCAGCAGCACGGGAGCTCCTGGCCTGCTGCCACCCAGCCCTGCCCAACGACACAAATCCTGAGTCAGAAAATCCCCAGGATTGTTTTCCTTCCCTTTGATTAGGTGTTTTGGGGTTTGTTTTGGTTTTTTTTTCTTTCCTTTCTTTCTTTCTTTCTTTTGAAGCTCAGGCATATGTTGGGTATTGGAAAAATGTGCTGAAGACTTTGGGACCAGGAAGTAAGTGGGGGAACTCACTCAGGAGTCTTCTGGGATTCAAGGTGGAGATCCTCTGGAATGTCTTCTATGTAAAAAGAATCACTACTCATTTTTTTAAAATTTATCCTTTGAATTAAAGCGAAGAACATAGCAGGTTGTACAACAGATATTTAATTTGCCTATCAAAAGAATGGGAAGCAAGTATTTATTTTGAACAGAAATACTTTTAAAATTGAAAAGACCTTGTAGTTGTTATTTTAGTAGTGCTTATCTTATCTGTTAATAGCATAATCTGTTTCAATATTTTTTTTTCCTGAATTAGAAACCACTTTAGAAAACATTATAATCTGTAAAGTACACATAGAACACTCCTCCTTATCTGTCATTGAAATTCTGCCATTTTCTGCTTTGCTTGCAACATACAAGAACAAAATGTATCCTGGGGAAAAAAGAATCCAGCTATACGTGGGTAAAATTATCATTCAAACCTCTAAGCTGCAACATACTCCCCATAAAGGCACTTGAGCAGTACTGTAATTTATTACAATGTGAAAGTGTAGGATCCCATTAATTTTTCTGCCCAGTGCCACAGTTTACCATTTGTTTCTTTGTCATAGTTCTGAGTAGTTTTGTAAGCTGCTGATGAGGTTAAACATCTTTTTTTAAAAGACTTTGGGAAAAAACCCAGCTGCTGCTATATTTTTCTGTGTTCATGTATGTATGACATGAGATACATTTGTGCAGTTTTGATATCTCTCTACTTGCCCCATCCAAAATCAAATCCTTTGTCTTTTGGCATATTTTTGGGAGACTAGACAGAGAGGCTGCATCATGAGTGGGAGCAGTAAATGAGTCACAGTTCTCTATATGAGGAACTTTATTTCATTCAAATCCCTCTTGCCAAGATGCTGACACTGAATTTGAGTCATCAGCAATAAACAAGTCGTACAGAAAATTGAATCTTTAGAGGGCAGAAAATCATGGGCAAAGGAAAAGCACTCACTGTCGAGCTCTCTGTTAGGCTGTGTTTGAGAAGAGTTATTGATTGCATTATTTCCCATGGCAGATTTTTCCATAAGTGCCTGAAACGAATTCAAAGTCCCAGTCTGAAATTTCATTTCAAAACATGCATGTGTAGTGAAAACCAGCAGCATCAGTCAGGCTTTGAGACCAGTGAACATGAAATTGGGTTTTCATGGCTCTAAACATGGTTATTGTAGTCCCTGGTTTTACTGTTAGCCTTTCACCTGTACTGTGACCTAAAAGACTGAGATCAGTAAGAGGTACTGGGGTCTCCCAGAAAAAAAAAGAAAACATTTGGTGAAATTTTTTTTGTTTTTATTGTTTGTTTGATTGCTTGTTTGTTTTTTTCCCCTTATAATGCAATTGTTTGTATAAATTTACTTCATATATCATGCCTGGACATGTTTGTATTCAGGAAGTGATAACAGATCAACTAATTAGTGGTTGAAGTTTCAGTTGAAACTTATATACTGTATCAACTTCAAGTATTTTACTTTCTTGAAAGTAGCAGGGCACCTTATTTGTCTATGTACCAGTGTTTCTAACCACACTCAGCTTTTAATGTCTAAATGCTTTAAAGAAGGGTGATAAGGTACAATTATTATTGATGTGGAAGTATTTTCACATTTAATAACCTCCCACTCAGCAAAATGCTAAGATGTCAGTATTTTGCTGATTGCCTAAAATGTGCCTTTTTACTTCCATTTTAAAGTGTAATTCCATGATCAGTGTAGGATATGATATAAATGCCTGGAACTGATTCATGAAGGAGCCAGGAAAAGGGGACAGGATTATGGGAATGGCTTCAACATTTGCTGGAATTTCTGAGTCTCAAAATGTCTTGTATAACATCGAGTGTCCCAGGAGGCTCTTTGTTAACTGGAGTTTTTCCCTCTCTCCTAATGAGTGCATGTGCTAGTGTTACGTTGTTCTTACCTGCCTTTCCCAGCTTTGTCCCATCATCTTTCTATAAGAAGCAGAAATCCAATACTACCAAAGGAAAGCAAAAAATACTGTAAATTTTCTAGTGAAATTGAGGGTATAATGCAAACAGCAGCAGTTGTGGTGAGCATAGTCGAGTGAACTTACACTTCAGCATTACTTTACTAAATATAGCTACAGAATACTTTTGCCAGCATAGGAGAGCATTGCCACCTGCAACTCTGAAAGTCACAGAAAAAGTGGCACAAATCACAAATAAAGGATGGGAATAGGATAAAAGATTGCCAGAACCCTGATCCTCTACTCACTCAACTGGGCAACCTTCTTCCTTGGAGGATTGGATGGTCTTTTGTTTGTGTTGTCCCTTTCATTGGCAAAGCAAAATTTTCTTACTCATACCCCAGGAGAACCTTGAAAATTAGAAATAAGTGAACTTGTTTTGTAGAAAGATGGTTGAGAGTCCTCTACAGTCAATTTTAAGTACAGATGGGAAAAAAAAAAAACCAGCAGGTAAAAGTTGTTACCTTTTCACTGCTAGTTGCTGTTGGTGGGTTCTTATCTCTTGGGTTTGTGCTGTGCTCTCCCCTGCTGACCCCTGGATGGCACATGCTCCAGGGTAGACATCTGTGGCACTCCCATGGTGGAAACCTGTCAAATCACCTGTGAAGGTGAGCAGGAAAAGAATAACGTGTCCAGAGGAAAAAAAACCATGGAGAATGCTGATGCAAATAGGGTGAAAACCTTGGGTGCAGTGAAGTGGATGCAGCCTGGGAGGAAGGGAGTGAGGAAGGGAGAAGGGCTTGGGGACCGGTTGTGGGAAGGAGCAGAGCCAGGCAGAGTGCTTGGGAGCAAAGCCAGGGTCAGAGATGGGCTGAAAGCCAAGGAAGAGAATGGTCAAAAAAGCAGAGGGCTACAGAGAGCTGCTAAATGGAGGTGCCGCCTTCCAACTGCCTGACTTGATTTGGTGGTGTCTTGTCCTAGGGAGAGAACTCTGTGCAGCCACGTCCTCCTTTTGCTCTGGTATCTCTTTGGTGCTGAAGCCTTTTCATTGCTCCTCCATCCATGGCCTGGCTTTCTTCCTTCTTGCCAGTGCCTGTCTTGTTCACTGCTGAATACAGGCTGGTCCCCCAGGGCTGTGCTGTGCAGCATTGCAGCCTGGCTCAGAGATGCCACACAAAATAGACAAAGGTGTCATGAGAAGAAAGCTGCAGAGTGATGCAATGAGGAGGTCTAACTTTGCAGGGGCTTTTAAGAGTTTGTTCTTGTAATAACTAGTAAAAACAACGTGCTGTTTTCTCAAAAGAGATTGTGGTTTGAGAGCCTTTCCCTTCAGTCCTTGAAGGTGGACTTTACATGCATGCAATAAAGTCGTGGGAGTCTGCTGGCTTTTCATGAGAGGGTTAATTAAGAAGGGAAAAGGAGCATGAATCTTGTATTCTCATGGCAAGGAAGTAATAGTGTTGATATTGGACCTAACTGAAATGGGTGTGTTCCTCATATGATACTGTAAAATTGTTACATTAATTAGCACAGAAATAAAGGAGATAGACAAATGGTCTTAATGTGTTTAAAAAATGGAGTTTATAGTAATCTATGATAAAAGCAGATGGAGCTTTGATGGATGTAACTTGATGGAGCTTTGTTCAGTATATATTAGAAGCTTACACAATGAGTTCATCATAGCTTTGAATTGCAATTATTTTGCTTATGATGTAGTATTTTAATGGTTAATCAGTTATTGTTCCTATTCTGAAATCAGTCTACCTGAAAAAATGCAAATTGATGTAAATAACATTAATCCTGATAAATAAAGCATAGTAATTCATGGTACAGCTGTACTACACTACATAATACAGTTGGCTTCTTTCCACTTCAGGTTGCTAATAGTGATACTACAATGAAAATTCTGCTTTTTGCAGGCATTTTACTGGGGTTTTTTTGTTTGTTTGGGGGTTTTTTGGTGGTGGGTTTTTTTTTTTTTTATTTGGCTACCAGGGCAATGATGGACGTGGTTACAGAATATAGAAAACTTGGTGATAATTCTAAATCAGTTTGCTGTTTGCTTCTGCAAGTTGCAATACATCCATATTATCTCAAAAATAATTTTATTGGTGATTTGGTGGAGACTGTGGTCTGGGGAAGGAGTCACCATTGTTTATTTTCAGAATAATTCCTGTATGTGGTGCACTTGACAAAAATTACTCTAGATCCCAGTTTGCATGAAAACTTATTACTGACAGGAGAACACTTGCTGATTTTCTTTCCCACTTTGGTGTCCAAGAAACTGGACATGGTTCCATGAGCAAGGTATAGAATGTATAGCATGAGATACTGATTTGCATGCATATAAACTACTACGTGTGTGGAAGAGTAACCAATCGCTAAGCACTTATTGATAATAGTTTGTTATATAAAATGGTATTGCCAGCTGCCCACAATGGATTTTGATTCTCCATAGGATATCTCTGTACTCCTTTAAGAGCAACAGTATAATAAAAAAACCCCAAATTTTACTCAAATTAAGATATATCTGAAATGCATAATATAATGAGCGCAGGCAATCAATGGTAATTTGTTCATCAAAACTTTAAAAGAAAAACTTGTTCCTATTTTCTAATTTTCAAATGGAAATAAACATTTTTTCATTAAACATTTTAATGAAGTGGTATCTATAGTTACTGTCTGTTTTGTGAGAAGCTGATGATTACAGTGGAGAGGGAGCTTGTTTCACTAGTTTGAACACATGCCAGAAGTATTCAAAATGGGAAGAAATGTACTTGAGGAGTCAGAAGGTTTGAACTGTAAAAGCTTAGGTCCTCTTGCCAAGTCTGCCACTTCTTTTGTGGGTAAATATGGGACAGTTATCATATGAAGTGCTACACTCACTTTCCTTGTTTAAAACCACAGATATTTTATCTGACTTTTTTTGTAGAGCAGTTGGAGATATGGTAGCAAAGAGGACAGGTGTTATTTTAAACGCCACTTTTTAGTCAGAGCCAAGAGGTTGGCTCAGGACACAGGCAGAGAGGCTGGGAGAATTTTGCGTCCTTATTGCATATTGGAACCATCTCCAAGAAAAGGTCTTTCATTGAGGAAAAATCTTTTAAGGTGTTTTCATGTAGTTACTGATTGCAGAACAACCCAGAGGAAGCTCTGTCTATACTTTGGTTCTATCATCCTTTTACCAGGGTGGCTGGGATTGAAATGAGTATGCAGCCCGCTTGGCAAATGGTCTCCTTAGGTGAAGGCTGAACATAGGGATTGAAGAAGATGAACAGGCACACGTTGCTTATGTAGCTGAACTTACTTCCAAAGTTCCACTGCTTTCTGTGGATTCTGTCTTCCTAAACCCTCAGTCTTTTACAAATGTACAAGCTCAATGTGCCAGCTAAACTGTAACTGCATGATGAGTCCCACAGTAGCAGATAAACTTATGGAAAGAGCAAGTATTATGTGAAAAATCTTGTAACTGTGAAACTATTCCTCTTTTTAGCATCCAAAGTAGCTTGTATTGAATTTAATAGAAACATATATGTGTGTGCATCTGTGGTCATGCATTTGGAAAAAAGAATCTGTTTGAATTATCTTTGAAAAAGTCTTTAATAATTAAAAGTTCGATGTAGAGCTCCAGAGCCAGGACTGTACTGCAGCTTCAGTGCCAGATCTCTTCTGAACTGTAATAAGTCTAAAAGTATATGTTTTGTTCTACGTATTTAATTATCGATCACTTTTTTTTCACAAAACACAGAGATATTAATTTTTATCCTTATATTAAAAAGTTTCCTGAGGAAACTGCAGACACACTGAATAAAAGGTCATATTAATTGAATTTAAGAAATTCAAACATTTTTCTCCAGGATGTTTTTTGAGACTTGTGATAGAACTGGTTTGGTTTTGTTCTTCTCAGTGCTGTTTAGAAATTAGCTGAAACATTTATATTGCAGAAATTAGATGGCAGCGGTTTCAAGTCTTTTGTGCCTTACATGGTTGATTAAAAAAATCCCACTAATGATAGAAAATGCTAATCAGCAATGGGTTTTGCCAGCCACCACAGGCCCACGCACTCTACATAATCCATTGTTTATTAACCTAATGAAGGTCACTGAAGCTTTTGAAAACTTGTGTGACAGCATCTCAGAATAGTTTTAAAACTCTGTGCTGGTGGACTCCAGTGCTGGAATCAGTCAGGGCTGGGTATTTACTTGTCAGAGTGGCTCTGGTGTGAATGAGTTTCTCCTGGGTGGAATGATCTTACTGCGCTTTTCATTTGTTCATTATAATTGTCAAGACAGACAAACAGTGCTATGCTGGCTGAGCTGATGGTGCTGCCATTAAACAACTAGACACTGACTTTATCCACATCTTGTTGATTTTCATTTTCTTTTCTTGGCAGGTGACATCACACAGAAGGGATATGAGAAGAAGAGATCAAAATTAATTGGGGCCTACCTGCCACAGCCTCCCGGTACGTGTGTCTGTGCTTGAGATATATGAAGGTGTCAAGCATTCTGATATTTGCCACAGTAAAAATCTGCATATCTGAAGAAATTTATGTGGCAGAAACAAAGCTATTGTTATGCAGAAAAAGCTTATTCCGTCTATTTTATGCATATTTATATATATATATGTCTGCTTTGATGTGTGTGTACATTTTTTACATACATTGCTGTGGGTTTGGCAGTCGTGTCTGGAAAATAAAATCACCCAAGGCCCGTTAGAGAGGTATTGTTTGTTAGAAGTAATGCAAAAATATAGAGGAAAGTGTGATGTCCTGACTCAGTAAGACCTCAGCCAGGTAAAGCTTTCTGAACAGAGGTATACACAAGAATGGGAGAGAACCTTGGAGTACCTTCTCCATTTCTGGTTTACCTGTGCATGTCTCCCTTTTGAAGCCAGTAGAGAGACCAACAGCATCCCTAGAGTTCAGCTTGTCCTGTAGCACATGAGCAAACTAATCCTTTGTAGATATCTGGTCTCAGTTTTGATGAATGGCTTACATGTACTTGCCCAAATGGTGTAAAAATATATTCAAACTAAACTTAATAATGTATTGCTTCCCTGAAATTTCCTATTTGTCTATAAGAACTCTTCGGAGTTCTTTCTCACTCTCCCGAGGCATGGGATCATGGAACGAATATGTAATTGCAGGTATTGGTGTAGTTCTCCATTTTGGGTTGGCCACTGAGGGAGTGTGCCCCACACACTTGTGCCATCTCACTCACCTTGTGGAGGCTCCACTTAGGTGTGGTTCTCCTCTGAGCCCTATTTTTGTTGCAGACCTGGGAAGCAGTCTCCTTCTTTTAAAAGATCCTGCCTTTATGGTGCAGTCAATGGTTTTCTATTTAAACTGCTCGTGTGTGGAGGCATTGCCTTGCTCTGTCTTCTTCAGTGTGTATACATATTCAGTAGCTCCAGGGTGGAGTGGGGTTTTGTGCCTTTAAATTTCACTTGGTCTGCTCCACTGGTGGGAACTCCACAAAAGTGAATCGTTTACAGATACCTCAATTTTCTGAAGTGACACAACCTGATTTGAGGGTGTCTGTGACATTTCCTTACCACTGGGAGCCATTAGAGAATGAAACAAATCAAATCAACATAATTACAATACCAGAGGTGCAGTTATTAAATTTCTGGGTATTTATCAGTCTGACCAGACTATCAGGCATACAGTAGTCCTCACAGTATGTTCTCATGAGACCTACTTAGGTTCATGAAGTTATGGAGGTACTGTTGCCTCACAGTAATCTTCAAAACAGCAGTGTGGTTGGTACCACTATTTATTTATAGTTAGTTGAGCCTTTTTTTTCTTCACACAAGAAAATACAGCTCTTTTTCCAGGAAGCTTATGCTCTTCTGGTTAAGCTGTGTCTGTGGCTGAAAGTGTTGGAGGTTGATCATTCACATCAATGAAAGAGAGAAAGTGGAGAGCCCTCCAAGGTTTATTTTTCAAGGTCTCTGTTGTGATATTAAAGTTTTCCAGTGTAAGAAGAAGCTTCCCAGCAAGCCAGCCCTATATGGGGTTCATTCAATAAGTTGAAGAGGCCATGACTGAGGATGTAGTTGATTTAGGCGTTTTAAAGATGGGAAGAAAAGGAGTGCTCTACCTTTTTCTGCTCTACCACTTCCCAGAAAATCTTGTACTGGGAAAGTGGGTTCTGTACTGGGAATATATGAATGATGAATATAGTATGATGAAAAGTATTGAAATATTGTCCACTGTTTTCTTGTACATACATAATGCTCAGTCATTTAGCTGATGGCTAAATGAATTATTTTACTGTAGTGGAAGGCACTGCTTCTACTGTATTAAAGTATTTTCCTCCAGAAACCGGTATTATTTGTGCTTGGGTCTTTGCTGTCTTTGTACTTCTTGTTTGTTCTGTTGTGTTACCTTTTGGACAAAAATTGAAAAAGTTCAATTTTATATTTTCCTAAGACTTTACTCATCTGAACATCTTGAGGCCCCTGCTCATTAGGAAGGGGGAGAGAAAACCTTTCCAAGAAGAAATAAGATAAAAGAGATGATACCTTTTTTAAGCCTCTGTTCATTTGCTTCTTTGTTGTGATCTATTTTGATGGGGAACTGCAAGAATTTGTAAGTTTTGGTGATCTTGGACCTTGCTGTGGAAGGTAATAGATGTTTTAGAGATATTTTAAAACTGGAAATGGACACAGCTGGGATTGGAGGCGTTTGGGAAGGGCAGGGATTTGCATTCTATGACTGCATCCAACAAACAAGAGGAAATCCAACGGCAGTTCCCCTGTGTTGGGACATCCAGTCCTCTTCCTGCACCTTTGCTAACATTCCTAACGCCCATGTTGGCAGAGTGGAACACTGACCCACATCGGCTCCGTGAGTGTCCTGTGGTGTCTGTGTGTGCGTGTGCGTGTGTGTGCTCTAGTGCATGGGGGCAGCAGCTCCATTCGTTGCTGTAACAAATGTAAAAAAACTAAACATGAATTAATTAGTTTTTTTCAACTTGTTACAGCAGCGAATGGAGCTGCCGCGGTACGGTGTAGACTGCAACACAGTGAAGGAGCTGCCAGAAGAATGCTCCGCACTGCCAACATTGGTGTCTGTGACATCCGGGAAGCGGCCGCTAGAGAGAGAGCAGCCAGCACGGCAGGAAACCGGCCTCTCTTTTATTTTCGTTTTGGTGAGCACAATGAATGTATCTTTTCCAGTCCATATCTGTCTGTAACTGTGCCTCATCTGGAAGCCTCTGGTAGACATCTATATCAATAAGATAGACGGGGAACTGCCAGCGACAAGACAGGCCAATGGAAGGACGATATCTGGAAGGCTGTTACCAACTTTTGCCTTCCTAAGAGTAAAGTGATGGGAAGGGAGAAGGAATACTCTTTCTTAGTGACATTTGAACATGTTAACCTCTCTCTAGCTTCCATACCATGTGTGCTTTGGAGGAGGTTTCATACCATAGGCTGGTGAAAAACAGGAAGACGTGTTTCTAATTACACTTTTGGAGCTGCCATTTTACAGAGCTCTGGACAAGTTCAAGCCCACAAGAATGCAGAGGCAGCTGTAAAAAACTAAGCACCCCTATTCTGTGCTATTTACAGTGATCTCCACCTGAGCTGCACTCACATCCAAACCATTCAGAAGCAGACTTACTCTTAGGAGCAGACATCAGGCTGGTAGAGCAGGGTGGAAGAACATTCTGCAGGGCTACATGACTGCAATGCCAACAGGCAAGGCATAACCCTAGCCATGTCTGCACAGGTGTGCCCTTCCACAGATAGCCATCCTACCTTCTGGGTGTACCTGTGGCTGGTGGCAGGCAAGCTGCTCCTGCTCCCTGGTTTGTAGAAAGGCTGCACAGGGTTCACAGCCCCTCAAGACACCAAATTTTCACTTGCCCACCATGTATGCACATGCAGAACATCACACTCTTGCCTGTGCGCTTGTCTATGCTCCCACAAACTGGTCCAGACACATTGTAAGAGATGGCTAGAGGGAAGACAGAGTTTGCAGTTCATTCAGTACAAGATATGCTAGTAAAAAGATGATCCCTTTGACACACCCTTCATTGTTCATTTTCAAACCAACTTGCCATAATACTATACAGGAGATCCATAATGGATTCTGACTGTGGTGTTTGTATTTCTCCACTTACATGAGGCTGCTGTAAGTTTGATTAACTTCCTCTGCTTGAGATTTTTGCAAAATGGGAAAATTAAATTGCAGTTTGGGTTTAACAGAATTAATGATGGGAAACCATGTAAGCGCTAGATGTAGGCAGTAGAAGGGTTGGCTATGTAAAAATATAAAGGCATATGTAAATTACTCGATATATACCAGCAGTCTTTTTGTTGTGCTCATTTTGGGATACTGTCATTTTGGAAAGGAGAGCTGTTACTTCTTCAGGAATGGACATAATCCTAATCCAGAAGGGGAAGCTAAGCAGCCATGTAGTTGATACTGAACCAGCTGATGTGGGAGGTTAGGCTCCTTAGTTTTGACAGGACAGTCCCAGAGAGGATATTGTCACATATGCTGTGCAGCAAATGTGGAGTGAGCTTGATACATGGGGAACATGCTGGATATGCTGCACATCTGCAAATTGACTCCACAGTGCATGCACAGTAAGCCTGACACATCCAGATGCTGCACAGACTGCACATATGCAAAGAACATTTGTACTTTTCCAGCTGGGATGTCATACATCCAGAAATCCGGAACGGATATGCTGTGTTTGGCAGTGTTAATGGGAGAAGGGGTGGGGGGAGCCCCCTTTTTCTTTCCCACTAAATCCCCACCTGCTTTAACTTAGGGACACAAAAGTATAGTTTGGTTTCCTCAAAACGCTTTGTCAGGATGTCAGTTTGTAGATAAAGATGTTCTGTGCATAGAGTAGTTTTTCTTTTCTTAGCATGCCCATATGTCAGACATCTAAAAATAATAGTGAATCTGAACCTCAATATCTGCACATATGTCCCAGTGTCTCTTGTACTATGACCTTTCTCTTACTGAATTCTGTAGAGGAGCCCTGATAGCTAAGAGCTGAAAGAATAACCACTTAAAGAGGCATTTATTTCAGAATGTCTTTCTGAAGATAATCTTGATTAGATCAGTCACTTCTGGGTAAGATAACATGTGGACAGCTGCATGTGTGCTATTAAGAGAAACCCTCCCTAGAAGAAAAATAACTAAATTACCTGCATCCCTCATAAACTGTTTTTTTGCCCAATTTGCTTCCAGTCTTTTGCCAGGAAATTTGATTATTCATTCACAGAACAGAGACAATGTTGTTATCAATTAAGCTTTGCTTCTAACAGCTTAGACATGGGTGGTTCATTCTCACTTAATCAAGTGCTGTGTCTACACTAGATTACTTTCTATAATTTCCCATCATTGGTACCACCACTGTACTCTATTGGTGGTGTAACCATGTAGACCAGTCACTAGTGCTTTGTTTATTATGGCTAATAAACCTGTGAGATGCAGCATTTAAAAAGCACCTGCTGCTCCTTTCTAGGCCTAGAGACAAATCACTGCATCTCCTGCTGCTGGAGCCCCACGGCATGGGGAGATTTCAAGCTACACAGTGAAGAAATAACACATTTGCACAGAAGGTCTCTTTACCTTATGAAGAAACAATTTGCTATAGAATAACAGGAACCAATTACCATACCCTCTGTTACTAATGTGTCACATATATATAAATCTGTAATGTGTGCATACATTTGCATACTTTTCTGTGTGTTTGTGTGCATACATTTGCTTTCAACTATTCCTGCACCTAGCCCTTTGGGCACTCAAAGTAAGCTTGGCGAATACAGTTTCATTTTCTCTTCTCCAGGTATTATTTAGATGGCAAAGATTGCAAGGAAATGTTTAAACAAAGCTTGATTGTAGAGTTAAAAAAAAACAACTCTTCATGTATGAAATCTATTAATAATAACAACCATTCCAATCACATCTGCCTTCCTAATTCTTAATGTTCTTATCAAGGGATAACCGTGATGGGGCATTTCAAAGCATATTATGTAGGCTGAGAACATGGATCTCATTGAAAGACATATGCACTGCAGAACTCATGGACACATTTCTGAAAATGTTGCGACAGACATGTCACAGATGAGAAGCTATGGCATGTAGATGAATACTTAGTAAGTCTTGGTTTTAAAAAGCGATTTTGGTTTGGATTGATGGATGCCTTGCAGAGCTTATCTTGCTTAAAAGGGGAGGTTCTGAAGGCATCTGAGAACTAACCCTTGATGCCATCACTCAGAGGATGATGGTACCTGCTTGGCTTTTGCCATGTTGAGTGAGGGCCCATTTATTGGTTTATACACTCTTTGGTTTATGATGGCATCTCTGGTTCCTACCCTGCGGTAAGACTTCATAATACCAAACCTTGTTCAACCACAGAGCAAAAGATACCTTCCTTCAAAGACTTCACACCCTAACAGTAAGACAAAAAATGGGTGTAAGGGAAGAAATAAGTGCATTATTAAATCAGTCAGTGATGCAGGTAATGGTTTCACCACTTAGCATGATAGGGTTTTGGGGGTGGTTGTTATCAGTCAGGGTGTTTTTCAAAGAATTAGATGAATTTCAATGAAGTATCTATAGTCATTCATGGAGACCATCTGTGAAACACAAGAGCATAGGGAGAAAACATTAAGCTGGTTTTCTATAAATCTGACAAATGGGTGAGAAAAGATGGCTCAGACAGAAGTGATCAATGAAGGGTGGAAAGGAGACCTGCCATTGAGGGCCTTGAAACAAAGCTTGCCTGTGCTGGAGCAGAGGAGGTAGAGCCAGAAGGTGTGTGAAGATCTGGGTGCCGCTGTCAGAATGAGAAACTGCTGCAATTCACAACACTGTCCACATGGGCAGGCCTGCAGCAAATTTCTTTTGCTAAAAGCTGAGAGAAGGATGGTGAACTGCTGGTAATGTAAGTTGACCAGTGCCTTGGTGACTGTGTTTGCTATGTGGACAGAGAGACTTCTGCTGGATACTCTTCCACAAGAGTCTTCAAATGTTCCGCTGACACTGTGGGACTGACTAGAGAAAATGGAAATTAGAGATCGCGTGTGAATTGCAGCTGTAGTGTGATGTCCACTGCTGCTGAGATAATGGGGGGGGGGGTGTGAAAGCCCACATTAGCCATGGTAAGCTTGAACTGAATGCTTAACACTTGCAAGGAAATGCTGGAAGGCAAGATCAAGATTGCAGAGGCAATCAGGTAAAGACAATCAGGTGTTGCCAGTTAGGAGGAGGAAGACATGAGCTCCTGCTAAGCCCACCTGTGCCCGATTAGGGTTGGCCCCAACTGCACATGAGCAGAACTGGGGGACCAGTAAAAGGTGCCTTAACAGGAGCTCACCCCTTCCTCCTCGTAATTGGCAACACCTGATAGTCTTTACCTGATTGCCTCTGCACAAGGTTGTAATAACGAAAGAAGAAGATGGATTTTGAATATGTACGTTGTTTGAAACCAGAACCAATTGTGACATCTCACCTGCAAAGGAAAGGTTGTTAAGTAATGTACCTAATCAGAAATTTAGATTTTTCTGGATTTATCTAGCAAAAATTGGTTCCACTTTCCTGCGTGTCTTTGGTTAGGAATATCGCATTTTGGCTTATCCAGTGCATCCATTACTAAGCTGTACATTTGATAGGAAGAGTGAAATGTCACCCCAAGTTACAAGTTCCATGGGGCTGGTGTGACCTCTAACTTGTTTACAGAATACATGGTGTGTTCATCACCTGGCTTTGCTTTTGAAGCTAAACTACAAGCCATTACATAGAAGCTCAGGAAATACTTTCAATGGAGGGTAAACACTGTTTCTTAAAACTGCCCTGTGAACATGGTTTGCCTTCCATCCCACCAGCCCCGGAGCTGCTGGGTTTATCCTACAGCTCTTGTTGGGTCACTGTAAGTTAGTTTTAAAATGAGAGAACACACCCTATGTCTAAGAATGCCTTCTAATTCTTTTCAATTAGACACTTCAGCTTTTAAGTATTTTATATTCAAAAATTTGACACAGAGACAGGAATAAGAGATATATCAGACCAACTTGTCAGTTGTCACTAGGGAAAAAATTCTCCTCTGTGGGAGAGGGCAATGCAGCTATTGCTGCATAATCAGCACAACACTGCAAGTTAGCTACAAAAAGAAGTAATAAGAAGGGAACAGAGCAGTGAAGGAAATAAAAATAAACAAAATTTAAAAAAATAATAATAAAAAAAAAAGTAAGGAAGGATGTGAAGCCTGATTACAGCTAAGTTTTGTGTCTTCCATGCACTTAAAAGTAAAACTACCTGGCTTGCAGGCTTAAATAGCTTTACTGAAGCTCTTGCATTTTAGCTAAATACGGCCAAGACAGTATCTGGCTTGCAGATTAGGATTTGTAGTGTGATATATGTACATCAAGATGTCTGCCTATAGACCTGTTATTTAAACTCCCATTCTCATGTGAAGAGACACAGTTAATTCCATTGATGAAACCCAGAGAGCTTTTCAGCTTTATTCTTAAGCAGATACCTTCACTGACCACCTGCATAGCTCTTCAGGCTCCAGTGAGCTCATGGAGTTGCTTAAAGATCAGTGTCAGATACTTTCAGAATTCCTTATGGTATCAGGGACATGTGCTCAGAGCAAGCACATATGAAACAGGACTTACAGGGGACATATGTCATTCTGGTCAAGCCAGGTGTCATACTCCACAGCATCTGAAGACACTGGACACCTCTGTTTAGACTTCTGAGTCCTGGTCTAGGTCTCTCTTTTTTAAAAATGGGAACTTAGTTTAAGAACTTTCTTGTAGACACCTAAATATAGGTGTCTGAATCCCCAAGCTGAATCCCACATTTAGCAGGATTAGGTCAACAAACTAATACTTGTATTAAGAAAGTGGCTGTTTGCTCCAGTGCACCTGGTAAAGCTTATGTGTAATGTGATTAGCATAGAGCACTGATTTCTCAGCCTTTCATACAGAATGACAGCGTTTCAGGCACAAATACTTTGCTGAAATTCTTCATGACTCTTAATAAGCTGATCATTAGAGATAATTATGCTTCACTTTTAAAGTCCTGCTTGAGCTGAAAGACTGGGTGGACTCTGGCATAATTATGAATGATGGAAGTTTGACAGTGCCTGAGATTGGGTCTGTGTGCAGGGTACTGGAGTGACACTGTCCTTTCTTTTATGAAAGTTGTTCATTGCTCTGCCACCATCTTAAACATGGGAATCAATCAAAGTATGAATTCATGGGAGCCCATTGCACCCCTGCTTCCACCAATTCATAAATACATCTGAGTGGAGCTGCTCTTGGACAAGCATTAGCACTTAACTCGCAGACCCTGTGTGTTGGCTGTGAAAGCTATCTTTTTTTTTTATTTAGTTAGTTAGTTATGTTCGAAGTAAAAGTGGAAAAAAAAAAAAAAAAGATGCTTGTTACTGCACTGTATTGCTAGAGCCTTCATGGAGGTGCACAGTTGTGCTGTTAACACCACTCTGCTATTTATGGCAGCACTTCACTGATTTCATGGTGCTCATTATTCTGCATGGCTTGTACTCCTACCCGGTGCTCAGGAAAGGCAGCATGTAGGTTTTCACTGGTGTGTGCTTTGTCTCACACCATTGTTGGTGCTGTGCAAGGGAGCGGGTGCCTGGGAAGCAAAGGTGTGAGTCCACGCAGTGCCATCTAATTCCTGCCCCAGCCCCTCCAGTAAGGAGCCCTCAACAGCTTTCTTACTGTGTTGCCAAAGGGGCAACTTAGTGCCAAGAGAGGTCTCCCCATAGGTGGGTGATAGAGAGCATCTCCTCAGCGTTTTAGTGCAGAGTTAACCTCCTCATGTAAATATGTGCTGTCGCTGAGCAAGTTCACACATCCTGCTCTGTACTTGGGTGGAGGTTTATTCAGTGTTTTTGTATTCAGTGTTTTTGTTCTTCTCCACACACTCTTGTTGCCCAACACAAGTCATTTGCCACCAGAAATTGTGGCACTGCTCTCTTCAGAAAACCTGTGCCATGCAGCACAGATTTTAGAATCATGATTTTCGGGTTTGGGTTTTTTAGGGTATTTTTAGATCTACTTGATTTCTAGAAATTATTTCATTCCTGACAATATGGATAAAGGCTGGACATAAGTAGTGGTGGTTAGCATCTTATACAGACTGAAACATAATTTTTTGAAAAATTTCCATCAAAATTAATTTTATTAGCTTCATACTGCTGCTTCTCAGAGTGACTCAATAAAGAAGGAAAAATTCCAAATATACAAATGAAGAGAAAATATTTCTTCTGAATATTTCAGTGATTCAGAAGTTAGGTTCACCTGCCTTAGAGAACAAAAAGGCTTGAGGGCAAGTGAAGTTACACTGTACTACAGAGTGGAGGCAGAGCAGTTAAATGAAGACATTCTATTTGATTTAAGAGTATGAATTACTAACCACAGTCTGAGTAGATTTATGGATTCACGTGGTCTTTTAAGCGCCTATGAGATTTTACTCCAAGTAGTATTTTACAGACACTTCTCCACAAAAACAAAGCAGACTTGATGTTGCTGATATTCCAGAGATTTCAGAGATAAACTGTATTTTGAGTTCAGTAGAAATAAGTGTACAACTTTTTTTAAAAAGATGCTTTCTAAAGAGTCCATTAAAACATAATTGGGACGTATTGAACTTAACATCAAATTTTTGGTTTGTCTGTGTTCTATGCAAAAATTTTTCAGGTTTTCTTTCTTTTCCTATTCTTTATTTGAATTTTTACTGCTTAAGTAATTCACTTTTCTCTGGAAGAGGTGGAGAAACTTCAGTTTGTAGAAGTGTTTTTATATAATGCTGCTGTTATACCGCTACTGTTGTTGATGAAGGAGTCTTCAAGAAAATACCATTAAAAGAAAAATAAGCAAATTTGCAATGAGAAAGGGATGAATACAAGGTTTGAATCTTAAATACCGGACGCATAGGCCCAGCATGCTAATATGCTGCAGATATGTGTGTGTGTGTATATGAACACACATATATGTGTGCATATAATAATTATAATAAAATAACATATATAATGCATATATATATATACACACATAATAAGGGTGTTATTTTTATTGTTTTCCTGGACAGCCTGGTTTGATGCACTTATTTTTTTTGACCCTTGGTAGCAGAAAATGCCTATAGATGTAATGTAACATGTTCCCTATTGACAGGGTGTCCAATTTCCACAGGATAATATTGTGTTGTTACCAGCTGGTCTAATCCAAGGTTTTAGATAATATACATTAGGTTTTAGATAATATACATTAGGTTTTAGATAATATACACTGGCCAGTTCTTGTTAGAAATTGTCTTTAACCAGTTTGCAATCAAAGATCTATTCCAGATCCAAGCTCCAAGCTTTAAAGACACCATTACATTGGTGTCCACCTTTATTAGCACATTAAAATATTTCCTGAGTACTACTTCATGGAAGGTCAGTTGTTTGGGAAAAAAAGCCCATCACCAATCTTACTGTCTATATGCTCTTCTTATGTAGTCTGTGATCCTGGAAAAAGGTTGTTTTAGAGAGCACCAGGAAAAACACACCAGAAAAGCTGACCAGAGGCAAGTACCGTGCAAGCAATTGACAGGAGATGGTTTATCCACTGAGGATTCATTTTCTGCTTCTAGTGTAGGCAGAACTCCTCCTCACCATTAAGCTTCTAGAATTCAATCAGAATGAACTGTTGTTTTTTTTTTTTAAATTTTATTGATGCAGGGGTGGACCAGGCATTACCACAAGAACGTCGAACTCCTGTTACTCCATCCTCTTCCTCTCGGTATCACCGTCGCAGGTCCTCAGGGTCACGGGATGAACGCTATAGATCGGGTAAGTAGGACTGAAGACCACAGAGTTGGAAAGAAAGTTGGAAATGGCTGGTTCTCTTCTTTGCTTTTTTAAAAAAAAGATTTTTATTGTAGGCTCCTGGAGCCATACATGGGATATGTATTAATACAGAGTCACCATCCAAGCATACAGGGGTGGAATTACAAAACCAAAGTGTAACTGGAATTGAATCTGGCAATGAATGTAATGAGCAACAAGAAGGGCATCCACAGGCACATCAGCTGCAAAAGGAAGATGAGGGAAAATGTGGGCCCACTGCAGGATGGAACAGGGAACAGGGTGACAAAGGGTTTGGAATAGACCAAGATACTTAATGTCTTCTTTGCCTTGTTCTTTACTGATTAGAATTCTGTTCAGGAATCAAATGCCTCTGAAATCAGTGGGCAAGCCCTGAGCAATGAAAGCGTACCCTCTGTGAAGGAGGGTCAAGACAGGGAACATCTGAACAAACTGTGTCCATGGGACATGATAGGATGCATCATTGGCTAAAGTCATTGTGAGGCTATTCTCAATTCTTTGAAAGGTTGTGTCAGTCAGGGGAGGTTCCTGAGGTTTGGAAGAAGGCAAGATTCATTCCTGTCTTCCAGAATGGCAAGAAGTAGGATCAGGATAACTACAAGCCAGTCAGCCCCACCTCAGACTCTGAGAAGGTGGTGGAGTAAATAATCCTTTGAAGATATGAAAGACAAAAAGATGATTTGGATTAATCTGCATGGATTTATGAAGTCCTCTTATTAGCTTGGTCAATCCATGTTTGATCATCCTAATAGCTTTCTACAGTGATTTGTCAGCCATGGAGGATGAGAGAATAACAGTGGGTGTTGTATGCCTTGAGTTTGATTTTGACAGTGGCTCTCATAGTGTCCTCATTGGCAAACTGGTGAAATATGGATTTTATAAGTGGGCAATGAGGTGGACTGAAAATTGGCTGAAGTGTTGAGAACAGAGAGTTATGATCAGCAGCACAAAGTCTACCTGGACATCAGTCTCTAGTGGTGTACTCTAGGGGTAACACTGGCTCCAGTGCTTCTTAATAGCTCCGTTAGTGATCTTGCTGGTGAGACAGTGTACCCTGCACACATTTGCAGATGACACCAAATTGGGAGGAATGACACCAGCCATTTGTAATGCCATTCAGAAGGATCTGGGCAGGCTGGAGGAATGGGCAAACATGAATCTAGTGAAGTCTGACAAAAAGAAATGCCAAGTCCTGCATTTGGGGAGGAATAATGCCATGCACTCAGACAGGCTGGGGACCTGTCAACTGGAAAGCAGCTTAGAAGAAAAGTCCTCGTGGTCAACAAGGTAAACATGAGCTAGCAAGGCAGCCAACAACCTCCTGGTCTACAGGAAGAGGAACCACCTGGTTGAGGTAGCTCATCCTTCCCCTTTGCTCAGCACTGGTGATGTATATCTGGAGTGTTGGGTCCACTGCTGGGCTCTCCAGTACAAGAGAGAGAGGGACCTACTGGATGAGTCCAACAAAAGACCACAAAGTTGATTAAGGAATAGAGCCTCTAGTATGTGAGGAGATGCTGCAAGAGATGTAGAACCTGGAGAAAAGAAGGCTCAAGGGGATCTCACCATGTGCCTTAAGTACCTGGTGGAGAAAGTAAAAAAGAGGTACCCAGACTCTTCTCAGTGGTGCTCAGTAGCCGGACAAGAGACAGTAGACACAAACTGAAATATGAAAAATTCAATTTCAGTATAAGAAAAAAAATTTTTACTGTAAGAGTTGTTAAGCACTGGTGCAGGTTGCCTGTAGAATTTGTGGTGTCTCCATCCTTTGAGCTATTCAAAACCCCACTAGACATAGCCCCAGGTATTTTACTCTAGGTGACGTGGGTTTGAGCAGGGAGTTGGACTGGATGATCTCCAGAAGTTCTTGCTGATCTCCACTAGTCTGTGGTTCTGTTGCACAGCTGGATTTTTTTCTACTGATTCTACTTTGGTGAATAATATAAGAAAAATATTTAATTTGAAGTATAGCAAGTTGGGAACATCATTATGCTCTAAATAGAAGCATTGATTAAGGGAAGATAAAATTAATTTCAGAGCTGAACAAAAAGGTAGAATCTTATCTCCAAATGAATGGGATCCAAGTCTCTTCACGGTGTTGGTCCAGGTATAACACAAAACAAAGGAAGAGATTGCTTTATAACTGAAGGAGAAGTGAACTCTGCACCTTGTTTATTCTTGTCATTGAAGGGAGAAACTGTATGCACTGTACCTTAACTGGATGAAGGGTAGGTGTGCTCAGCTGCTAAATAAACTCCTACAGCATCTGCTGTAGTATAAGCACCCTTGACAGCCAGAGGCCACAGCTGGTTTCTCTGCTGCTGCCTCTCTTGCAGCTGCAGAATAAGGGAACTATAGACAACAGCACCCAGCAGCCACCCTTGCAGAGAAACCCTTGTGAGCTGAGAGTCAGGAGCCAGGGAGGTAAATGTAGGAAGGTCTGGTTTGTGTTTGAGAGGTGCATCTTGCTGAATTCAGCCAGACTCATTGTGCTGACACAACTGGAAAATTAGAGAGAGCTCCTTGCTAAAACTTTTGTAACATATCTCTCATTTATTCCATTTGTCAAAGAGTTTGCTGGTCCCATTTAAAGGAACGTGAAATGATACATTTTGGCAGAGAACATTTATGTGGCAGAAAAAGTTTATGTATGTCCAGGCCATAGTGATAAATTAGAAAACTCCCTTCTCCCCCAGAAACCTCGGATTCACACTGTAAATGCTGCCAGCTTTTGACTGAATAATGATTGTGGGATTTGCATAATAATTCCTTGAAATATAAGCTCCTAGAAGCTTCTCCCACACTACACTAAAAAAATAATCTTCTACCCAGTGTTTTTAAACAGGTAAAAATACTATTTCTGAAATAGTCTTATTGGTGGGTGTGCAACCCATGGTCCTCAAGCCTCCAAGCTGTGACTCCCCAGAGCAGTTCTGTTAAAAACATTGACATATTTGACTTTGTGGTGAAAGTTATCTGCTTGAGCTGTGCTTGCCTTTTTAAACTAAGAGGTTGAGTCGGTTGGGGATGGGCAAAAGGAGGCATCACACACATCTTAGTTGGTGTTACTGACCCTTGGCTTCAGCTGCTGCCTGCTGCCTTGAAAGGAAGGTGTTTGTTCAGTGAAATGGTAGGTAAAATCCTGCATCAGGAATGGGCTTAAGTGTTATAATGATATATAAAAATAATAGTTACAAACTTTGTTGCTGAGAGGAGAAGAAAGGAATTGAGTGCAATGGGTTGCTTCAGTCAGGATTACTATAAATATAGACCTTTGACTGTTCTGAAAATGACCCTGGTGTTGAAACTGGAAAGCTTGACAGTGTTCTGGGGGCTTGTGGCAGGGCTTTGAATTCCTACCTTGATTGCTGTAAAGCATGACTCCTTAGCAAGTCACCATCTCTCCAGCAAATTGGTCTGAACATCTATTACATCTTCTCTCACTCAAAAGAAACTCAACATAGCAAATGTCAGTGAAGGTAAATGTAAGCTTCCACTTCAATTTTGAAAAGTTATCAGATTATCTTCTTTAAATTTAGAGGACCTTTGCTAAGATAACAGTGCAATGCTCCTGTCCTGAATTAAGTTCTTCTTCTTCTATGCATTGCCCCTCTGAGATCAGAAGTCTATTTCTCTCCCAGTCTTAAAGACTCATACTCTCTATTGCTGCAGGTTACAAACTTGCAGGTCAGCTTTCTTGCTGGTTATCTTGTCTTCAGATTAATATTTGCTTCAGGTAGAAGCCTTTGGTTTTGCTTGTTGTTTTGCTGTGTTTAATGCTTCACTATCCCTGCTCTAGGGACCACATTGTCATTACTAGATCCTAGCTGTTACCCAGTTTCAGGGCTTGCTGTCATATTTGGCACATCTTCTTGGAAAAGGCACAAAACAAAATGAATGTGCAGTCTTTAACCATTAAGTAATTCACTTGTAGGAAAACATTTCCCTTCTTTTTTTTTTTTTTTTTTTTTTTTTTTTTTTTTTTCTTGGTAAGGTTTTCCTAATTGGAAGTCTAAATTCCTGAAAGTCATCCAGCTTTCCTTCCATGCCTTTGCTTATTACACAAATTTAGGTGTCAGCAAAGATGGTTTAATGAACTCTCTTTGGAGACTCAAAATCATTGCTGCCATTAATATCACTTTCAATGTATGCTTCATTATTATGTAAAATGTCAGGCTGGCATTTTAAATCCATGCCTATTTTCTCACTTCAGCCTTTTAAATGATTTCATTAATGTTGCAACAGAATTTCTGATTTTGAAAATAAAACAAATAAAATTGATTTTGAGTTTATGGAAGCTATTTTTCCCTAAATGTTTTTGGTACATTTTTTCTTTGAAGATAATTCAATTTTAGAATTTAGCCTACATTGGAATTTAGTCTAATTCTTTAAAATAAAAATGTTTAAGATTTCCTGGTTACTTCTTTTTATGCAAAAAGGGAAGGGATCATGAAATCATTACGTTTCAAAATCTTTGATTCTTCAAAATTCTTCGGTTCTTTCATTTTTCAGATGTCTAAGGACATATGTAGTCCTGTAAGTGTAGTAACTGAATCAATTAGGGTTAAGCTATATTATTATTTTATATAAATGTGGCAGCTAGTTTAACATATTCAATCAAGGCATTTTTTATTTGTTTACCACTGAATATAAACGTTCTCTTAGTATTAACTCACTCAGAAACAATATTTGGAAGGGTTTGCCAAGTATAGATTGAAACAGTTTTCTCTTAGCATCCACCATTCCTCAGCCCAGTGCCTGTACTATATCTGGGGGCTCAAGATGACACTGAAGCCAAATGTTGGTGTAGAGGCCACTGTTTTTTCAGGCAAGAAAGCCCACTCAAAGGGAAACTGACTGGCACTTCACATTCTGGATGTCAGCATTTAGCTTGGTCTGGCTCAAGTAACCTGACTGCAAAATCAGGCACAAACATGAAAACAAAGTTGATAATGTTCATGTAGATGTAGCTGCAGTTGGACATACAGGATGCTTTCTGTAGTGCTTTTCAGAAATCAGGTTTCTCAGGTACTTTATGAAACTGTAAACCCATTGATTTGGTGTGGTGTGTTGAGATGAGGAGATAGGAGTTATGTGATAGAATAAACAAGTAGGTAGCCTGAATGTCTCAACCTTCCCACTCTAACCATGCTATCTAAATGAACTAACTCAGCTGAGTACTCTAGATTTTCAGGGAATGTTGGTCCTACATAACTTCCATACAGTCACTAGAAACAGGCTTGCTCCCTGGTTAGCATTGCCTACATTTTGCTCCTGCTGATATGGAAATCCCTCCTATAAGGACATGAAGCTTCTGCCACCATTATTTAAAATGCCATCCTACAGGCTGTCTAGCTTTTGGACGAATGGTCGTACTGATTGGGTGCTTAAAACAGTGAGCTGCAACCTCTGCACAGCGTTGCCCTGAAATGATGCTGCTGGGGAGTTTGGCCCCTTGCCTGTGGCTCTGCTGGGCTGGAGCTGAGCTGAGCTCTGCTGCCACGGAAAGGCTGCAGCGCGGTACAGCAGCGGCTGCCAACAAAATACCCCATGGGTAGACGAGGAGGATCTTCGTGAACAAAAGTTGTTCTCTCAGTCACTATAAATTTCCCCCAGATTTGGATTTCTCGGCCAGTCATGACCTGCGGGGTTCCGAGAGCAGCTTTACTTCAGGAACCTTCAGCACCTGTTTTAACTCCTCTCCAGAGAACAAGTGTGTTATCCTCCTTCAACTGGGAGTTCAACATATGGGGGAATGAAACATCAGGGCCTTACCAACTTAATTTTTCCAGAGGAATACCACTATGGCCCTTAGTTTATGCCAAAACAAAAAGCTTCAGTTCTCCATCCCAATGCTGAAAACCAAAGCACCTTCTGATGTGCCAGGACCTGTCTTTCTGTGTTTCCATGCCTGTCATTTAAAAAATAATATATAAAAAAGTGCCCTAAATACACAAAAATATGCAACAATAAAAATGAAAAACAAAACCAAAAAAATCAACATTAAATTATATGTTCAGATGCACATGCATGTGTTAGGAATGACACAGTGACTCTTGGCTCTGATTTCTTCTGTAGAATTCTCTGATAAGATGAGGATATGACAAATGGATTGAGCCAAGTTTATTAACTGTTTTTACTCATGAGGTCTCTTAAGAAGCCTTGAAGGTGACCGGTATTCTGCAGTGCCTGGTGCAACTGTAATGCTCAAGAAGAATGAGACCACAGAGCTCTAAAAACTGATTTTTCCAGATGTCAGAAATTATTTGGGAGAATAATTTGGGAAATACTTGGGAGAATAATAATTTCAGTGTCAATGAAATTGCACTGCCTCTACATCCTAGAGGAAAAATCAGCAAATGAGAGCACACATTCTATATGAACTATGTGGACAGATTTTAAAAGTCACAGCAGTGGATGAACACGGAGTTGGGAGCTGAGAAATGTTTTGAGAAACACCTTTTGTGGAATCAGCATCTCTAAGCTGGTAGCACAGAGGAAGATGGTTTTGGTACATGGACTCTTGGCAGGGCATACCTCCCTTCTGCCTCTCACTCTAGATGATTTTTTCCCCGTAAGCTAAACTTCTAAAGATGGAAAAAAAAAATAAATGTCTGGTACACCATTCTTGGAGAGCTGCCAATCCCTGCCCTAGAGATCCCACCACTGCAGAGAACAACTCGTTTTCCAAGCGCACTCAGCACTTCTTTTAAAAGACATCTTAATATAGGAGAGTCTTGGTGATACTGCCAAAACAAATGCATCCTAACTACATTTCTCCCAGCTCAGATTCCTGAGCCACCTTTCCCACACTGTGGTTCAGTAGGGAAAAGACTGAACAGCTTATACTGAGCACGAAATAATTAAACTTCAAAACAAATCATCCCAGGCTGGATTGGAGGGGCATTGGAAATAAGGGAGCTAGCAATGAAAGAATGTTCCCTGAAGAACCAAATCCTAGAGAGGAAGTTGGCACCAGATCCTAGGTAGCTGAGCTCCTCTGCTCTAGTAGCCTCAGTACGTGCCTTCCCATGTATTTGTTCTCATTTACCATGAGGTAAGTGTGTGTATGAACTGTAACAAAGGTTGCTGACATTTTGTGTGTTTGCAGTTTACCTTATGGTGATTTGACAATATAAAGGTAGCTTATATTTTGCGTTTTTGAAAGGACATTCAAGATGTCATTCTGTGGTCTTGCTAGAACTGACAATAAAAAATTGCACTATGAGGATGTCAGAGTTGCTGTGCATGGTAGAGAAAAGGATGGCATGGGAAGGTTTGATCAATCATTTTTTATTGAACACTTATCACTCAGCATTTCTCTAAAGAATCAGAGGAAAGAAAAACATGATGAATGTATGAAAATGGGACTGAATATAAGTATTAAGGTATTAAGAATTTAGTAACCCCTCAGGTGAGAGAAGCTTACTTTTAAGAGTTAAACTGAATTAACCTGTTTGTTAACACACTTACTTATAAATTATTTAATCTGTTTGATTTAGCTTACTTTACAAACTTAATTTCAAGGTACACCTCAATCACAGCAAAAATGTATATGACCACATCCTTGTCTTTGACCCAAGAGAAAAATTTATAAGGATAGTTGCAGAACTCTTGAAGATTACTCCAGGATCTCCAGAGAGAAACTAATAGGAAGCTGATTTACTTCAGATTGCATAATAAGGGGGCCTGAGATGAAGTCACTGTGTGAAGCTGACTTCCAGATTGTATTGCAAGTAAGATAGTAAATAAAAGGAGGGATGGAAATTATTAGTGTGAGGCCTGCCTGCTGGTTTTTGGTTTTTGTTTTTTTTTTATTATTATTTCTCTTATGAGTAGTGTTAATATAGTTTTAAATCTCAGAGTTTAGAGAAAAATATCAACTTTATTATAGTACCGGAGGAATCTGAAGTAAAGCAAGAACTATGCCTTTCAGCAAAAGATGCAATGGAGTCATAAAAAGTTCAGTCTTCTGTTTTGGTGCCCTCAGTTTCCATCATATAATCCCTGTTTTCACAGCCTGCCTATTCAGCCTTCCCAACTGCTTGTTCAGCTTTCACCTTCCACCCAAAGTTATGGATTATCACCACTGCCACCCAAAGTGGGAGATGACATCCATGCTTTTCTTCTTTGGAGTTCAGCTTCCTGACCACATGAGAACATGCAAAGCTTCTACCTTCATGTGTGTGCCAGAAGGTGGATGGGAGGCTCCTGGGAGGTACTCAGCAGCAGCTGAATGGTGGCACAGCCCAGCTCTAGGAGCAGTGCTGGCTCTAGTAGAGTTTGCTGGCTGCAGCATCCTGGAAGAGCCAGGCCTTTTCCAGTGGCATATTCATGGGAGTGCAGATGTTCTTCTAAAACACTGACTTTACATTGCCAAAAATCTTGCAGGCCAACAAAATTTGGCCCCGAATTAATGAAAAGTCAGCAGAACTTTTCCCTGCATATCCACATCTCCTCAGTTCCCAGTAACAACAAAGCTCAGCATATGTAGTTTAAGCATCCCAAAGACTAATGCTTACACACTTAAATTGTTTTTTGAACTGTAAGCAGCAGTTTATTTCTGTTAGTAACATCCATAACCCTGATATAAATGAGTGTCATCCAAGATGTTCTTGCATTCAGTCAAGTATTCACTGTGTTTGTTGTAAATGCCTTATTTCAGAATTAATGGCATACCTGCTTGCAGATGGAGGGAACCTAGATGTCACACTGTTTGAGCTGTCCTATCTTAATACCCAGAGAGACTGTGGAAGTGTTCTGGGACTGCTTCATTATAGCATCATCCACATCAAAGATCCATTTAGTACCCTATTTAGTACCTCCTGATTGCATTTCCAATAGATGTAGCTACAAATTATCTCTACTCAGAATATTTACAGCAATTTTTATGAAATCATTTGCCCTGTATTTGCTCGGAAGTAAGTCAGTGTTGTCATCCCAGGACAATCAAAAGACAAAGTCTAACTGTAATCTCTTCGGATGATGCCACATTTACCATGTCTCACCCTATTTAGTACCTCCTGATTGCATTTCCAATAGATGTAGCTACCAAATTATCTCTACTCAGAATATTTACAGGCCATGTATTAGGAAATGAATTCTCAGTATGTCCTTCGTTTCCATGGTAGCTACAACAGAGGTCTGGTTAAACTCATAAGAGACTTTCGTGCTTTCAACTACTAGTTTCCTTTACCTTTCCTCTGGATAATTACTTAGCATACTATTACTATACTTAGCATTACCTTATCTAGGAAATTTCAGCCAAAATTCACCTTTGATAGTGCTGTTTTTCCTTAAATATCAGTTGCCTCCTATACCCCTGACTCACAGGCTGTAGGGACTTTTCAGCTGCACCATGTGTTGCTGCAACAAGAACTGCCCTTGCTCCTGTTGCCTCCCTCAAGCCTCTTCCCTGCCAGTTCTTCCAGGTGTTTTCCTTGATGCCACCTCAATTTGGCTTCCTTGAAACAGTTTTTCTTGTGGCTTCACTTATTTGTTAAGTGTTTAACTTCAGGGCTCATCCTCTACTGCAATATAATTAAGACATAAATATGTAATATATGTACATAAATAACCTCTTATTAAAAATTGTTTGGCATTCTCATTAGTGCAGAACATCAACCTTCTTGATCTTAATAATCTGCCATTCTGCAAGCAAGTCAGTTTGTGGTCTATCCCATAAAAAAGCAAGGATGCTAAACCTTGGGAGTCCTTAGGCCATCCTGCTCTCAGTCCTGTCATCGTATTACCAGGAACTGGCTACTAAAGCAAGGAAGGATTGTGTCCAAAGAATAAATCAAAAAAAGATAAAAATAGCTCAAGAGAGGGGAGTTACACGAGGCAAAGAGCAATAAAAAAGATGAAATGGAGGAATTGAGATCACATCTATGTCTCCCAGCAGCTTTATTCTCCCAGGGCTATGTCCCCTGAAGGGAGGAATGGAAGTACCATTACTTCACAACCGGAAAACCAGACTGCAGAAGATGGCAGAGACTCTTAATAGTTCACATCTGTACAGCAAAAATTAGTCAACAGCTTGTTTTTCCACAGTTGGGTTTCTTAAGCATCTGGTGATTGAATATCAAGATTTTATAAACACTGGGGCACTAAAAACTCAAGCAAAGACAAGACTAGTAATAAATTTTATCTGTGACAGAGGTAGAAACCAACTTCTGCTATGCTGAATCTGGCAATGTGTGACTTCTGTCTTCAGCAAGTCTAATTTCTTGTCTTAAAAAGAAACAGGACTGTGATAAATTAGATGCAGGAGAACTACTTGACAAACAACTGCAGGGCCTGATTTAAGTGCAGAAAGAAGATGCTGTTTTTCTTTTGTGTGCTGAGGCACTTTATACAAGGGATGCGAAAACCAGTTTTATAATATGGAAATTTTTATTGTAGCTGATGTTTACCATGAGAGGAGTGCCCTGTTTCACGATCCATGCAGAACTAACACCCAGATCCCTGATCCGTGAGAAGACACCACTTTGTTTACAGTATGTTGAGAGTTTGATGAGTCTATGGATCAGATGCAGCTACTACTGAATAAAGGAAGTTGCTGAGGCATGTTAAACTTATATAGGAAAAAAAATATAACAACCCCTCCACATTGAGGCAGAATGCAACTGCTAAGTTCTTGATTAGGTTTTTGTTTTTTTAAAAAAGAGCTGAACAAGAAGGAGAAAACTCATTCTGCAGCTAAAAGCTGAAGAAGTCTGTGGGAGGACTAGGAATACGCAGCATACTTCAGATGTCTCAGTTACAGTTCAGAGCTTTCAAGGACACTGTATCTGGGCCCAAGTAAGGAATGGGGCATTCCTGTTCATGTAGTGTGAGGCAAAGAGCAAGTCAGGATAATGATCTGTGCCAAACAAGATGCACACGCCAGGAGAGTGCTCTTCTAGCAGCTGTAGAGAAGCATGAGATACTTCAGCATGGCTCCATGTGTGGAGCAGGACATAGCTAACCTTGCTCATTGCAAAATAAATGCTTTCTTACTTCAGGTCAGAAAGGCTGATCTGCTTGTGGAGTTCACCTGAGCCTCGGAGGGTCATACGCTCTGCCCTCCCCAAAGTAAATAGCTAGGAGAGAGCAGCTTGTCATGGAGGAAACTTGCTTCTTATTATAACTACACATACATTTGTACAAGGAAAGTATTTTCTCCAGAAAAGACTTAAGTAAAAGTTCAGAAAAGACTTTTCCTACCCCAGAACCAGTACCAAGCAAACTAAAACTCCTGGCCCTGAAAGCTCTCTTTCTGTATTCCTACCCAACTACTGACTAAAAAAAAAAAATAAATTGTCATGTCTACCCCCCCCAGAAAATTATATTCCAGGTTCTCAAAAATGTAGGGAATAAATGGCTAAAAAACACTGTGTAGAAGGAGTGGACAGTGTAATTAACAGCGTTTGGTTCAGTATTTCTGGGAATTCTTATTTAACCTTGGAACACTGAAAGGGAGAGAACAAAGAACTAAAAATGCTTGAATGCAACAGAGAAAAGAATGAGAACAGTGCTGTTTTTTAAAAAATGTGTGAAGCATATAAGTAACAAGAAATATGTGTCAGGTTAAATACTGAATACCCGGTTGATTCCAGCAGCACAACTTCAGCAATAAGCTTCCTAAGTTTGTCACTTTATTCTTTCCCATTTATTTATTCCTTGAGTACAAACTCACAAATTGGATTCATGGATGGTTGGCCAATGTAAACCCGTGGAGGATAATAGTAGATAAGGAACTGTCCTACTGCTGTAGACCTCTACTGCTGTAGAGGTGTTGATACTTCACTGTAGGCTCTAAATTTTCCATTGAGATTTCCTTGTGGAGAGCCAAGTGGGAAAATTATAAGGATTTTGCTACCTCTAGGAGTACTTTAAAGGTCAAGACCTGGAGTCATTTTATGGGCTCCAACATTGTAGTTACAATGTCACAGACTTCTACATGAAAGAACATTTCACCTAAAAGCAGGACTTTTCCAGACTTAGGACTTTTTCAGAAGCCTGGACTGTAACTACATCAAGGTGTATCTGTGTTTGAAACTCTATCAGAAGTTTATAGTAAGTGGGAAATCATAGCATGTCACACTATGAGGAAAGAGGGAGAGGTGGGGGTGTTGGATTTTTTGGGGTTTTTTTGGTTGTTGTTGTTTTGTGTTTGTTCTTTGATGAAAGCTCCTAAGTGTGTGGCATTTCTGGATAAAATCTTCATAGTTGAATTATTTTTTCAGGAAATTAAAGAAATCTGTGGTTTAAAGCAATGCTCAGTTGTAGTATGATTGATTCAGTTAGCCTGAGTGTGCTAGGGTAGGTTGAGAAAACAGTTCAGACACTTTCATCAGACCTGCAGTACAAGGGGCATTGTCCTACCAGAGACAGTTTGAAATTCTAATGGGTTGTTCTTTTCTGATGCTCTGTGCTATATGTGAGAATACAAACTGCCTTATTTTGATGGGATTTGAGAGGATAGGGAGTTTCTTGTCCTGAGGGAACTTGGATATGTCTTCTCACCCTCATTAGATTTTGTTCCAGTGTGTATTTCATTTTTTCCTTCTTTTAGTGAACAAGGAGCTTCCAATTATTACTGTAAAAATTCCTATAACAAGTGTCCTTGGTTTTTTCAGTAGGTGCTAGAGACTGAATACGTGCAAGTAGTGGAAAAGAATAGATCACATGCAGTGTGATGAACACCATAGCACATCTCTCACCAAGATGAAGGCAAAGAGATACCACACTCTTGCATAAAACTGATGAGAAGCAAATCACCAAGGTCACCCTTAGGAGAGGAATGTATGTTTCTGTTCAGGTTTAAGTCCATGCTTCATAAACCTATGAAAATAGATTATTGGTTATATTTTGGTTAACATTCCTTGTAATACATCATCAAATTTGGCTTGTGGATAAAAAAGCAAATCTAAAACCTAGAGTAAAGGAAATCGCATGTATGGAAAACACGTACCTGAAGCTGATATTTGGTAGGTATAAACCTACTTGCTTTTTTCTGTCTTGCTATGGATACAGGATAGATGGTGTAACCCATGAGACTTCAAGTTCTCAAGTATTTTCTAATTATCAGTCTGATTTTCCCTCATCTCTCTGATGTCTCAGTACTTTAGGACTTAGAATCTAGGTATGAATGGCTTGAAGGCTATTCAAACCTTCATTAGTTCATTAGTTTAACAAGTCCAGCTCTATACAAGACTATCAAAATAGGTTGAAGAGCATCTTCAATAGGCTTTCATTCAAAAAGAAGACCATACAAACTACATGGCTGTTACTCATTCTTTACCTAATCCTTAGCCTTTCTTTCTGTGCTTAAAGACACTTCATTTATCTAAGAATTTTATTCCTGGGAGAGAATGTTGTGAACAGAGATTTCATCCAAGCATGATTGTTTCTGCTACCTTTTCTTCCTCTCCCCTAAAAGCCTGTAAGCTCTTGCTGATGGTCTTTGGACCAACTCTGGACTGTCTGTCCTCAGCCTTTCCTAGACACATGCCTGTGTTTTTTGGTGGTATCCATACTCTGAGTATGGATATAACTTCAGAATAGTTATCCTTGCAGGCTGAGCTGGGAGCTCAGTGTGTGTTCTGTCTTCTCAGTCAGCTTCCCTTTTTTAAATTCAGTTTCTTATATTTTTCATTGCTTTTGTGTTCCTGTGGGGTTTGGGGTTTTGGGGTTGGTTTTTTATGTGTTAATTTATTTTATTTTTAGTAATCTATACTTTGGTTTATTTCACAGTAATCCATTACAAATAAACATTATCAGGCATGTGCTTTATTAAGAAAACAATTCAGTTCCTGGACTCCTGTGGACTCATTTGAAAATCAAAACTCTGCAGAGGGTTTTTTAATTAAGCTGATGAGTTTACCTTCTTACATCAAAAAAAGAAATCCAAGAATTCACAAGTTATCAAATGTCCGTCAATAAGAATTTGTATAATTATTTTGTCAGCTGTCCTCCCTAAAAAACTTATGAAGAATTTGAATTTGAGTTACACTTCATCTCTCTTCTAATACTTACAGTAAAAAACAATCCTAAAATCAACAGTATGCAAATAATTCTTCCTGTCTTCATCAGCAAAATTTATTCTCTTCCAAAAAATGCTGTAGAGTTTTGGGGTTTTTTAAAAGGGCAAGCTCATTTTTTACTGCTTGATATTCTTAATTACTATCCTTTTTAAGGAAAACCAAGAATTTTCTGTGTTTGTTGGATAAGAAACACAAACTTATTAGTGAGCATGTTCAGTCGTGCATACGTTATTGGCATTGGAGTGAACAGGTAGGAATTTATCTTGGGGACATGCTGTTAGGTAAAGACATTGTATATTTTCTTGCCTGATGCTTGTCACTTAAACATTTCACCAGGTTTTAATTATAAGAAAGCCTTAAAACTTTCTACTTTAAAATAATGACACTTCTTTTGTAATTGCATTCTAATGTAATGATAGCTCTGCAATTCCTCTTCCTCTGTTTTGGTCCATCAGCCACATGGATCCATTGTCTTTTGAGTATGCTTTTCCACCTTTGCTGTTTGCTTTTCTTGCTTTGCTTTTGCTGACATTCTCATCCTCTTCATGATTTACAACAAAAAACCACACAGAAGTAGTTAACAACATTCATTCTCTTAGGCTTACCCTTTCCTGCAGTCTTTCTGCTGACAGGTGCTTAAACCCTGGCAAAAAGTAGAGAACACTATTATTAAAAATGAGACATCGTGGCTTATCAGCAAGGTGTTAGCATCTAATGCTTCCGGTCATTCTTCCCAGTTGTTATGTAAAACAAGTTGCTTAGACTGATGTGATCCAACCAACAGCTCTTTAAATAAAAATACATGTACTCTTCTCTTTCCTGTTGCTTTTATTGGGGAACATTGCTTATTCAGAGCTGCCACCACATCAAGACAGGAGTAGGAAACAGGTTTTGTGCTGCCAAAGCAGCTTTCAAGGGTGGTCTTCCAACAAACTTAGCAGCAGCAGAAGTAAGATCACTCTGGGTTAAACCTTATTTGCAACTTTACAAATGGGAACAGGTGGATGCGTTGGAGCAGGTTGGTGTGAGCTGTGTTTAGTACACACTTGCAAAGCATGAGGCCTGCTCTAAGGAAAGCTCAGGAAAAGGCCTCGTGCTTTTTCTTCTCATTCTTCCTGAAGCCAACTGTATGTAATACTTCTCTGTCAATAAAGCTAAGTGAAAGAGACAGGAGCAGGTTATGGGAATGGGAGGCCTGCTGCCATTTCTGTCATGACATTTTACATACCTTTTACCTTTCAAGCAAATTTTCCTCTTCACTTAGTCTCTGTGACTTTTGTGTAAGTTGAAAACCTCATTCACTTGAAAAAAGGGTAATGGTAATACACCACAGTTTCATTGGAAACAGTAATGGCTACTGAAGTAATAGCTTTTGGTGAGGCAGAAGTTTGCACTGTCCCACCCAAGTGCCGGGTCCTGCACTTTGGCCACAATGACCCCATGCAGCGCTCCAGGCTGGGGACAGAGTGGCTGGAGAGCAGCCAGACAGAGAGGGACCTGGGGGGTTGGATTGACGAGAAGCTGAACATGAGCCAGCAGTGTGCCCAGGTGGCCAAGAAGGCCAATGGCATCCTGGCCTGTATCAGGAAGAGCGTGGCCAGCAGGTCCAAGGAGGTGATTCTTCCCCTGTACTCAGCGCTGGTGAGGCCACACCTCAAGTACTGTGTCCAGTTCTGGGCCCCTCAGTTTAGGAAGGATATTGAGGTCCTGGAGCAGGTCCAAAGGAGGGCAACCAGGCTGGTGAAGGGACTCGAACACAGACCCTATGAGGAGAGGCTGAGGGAGCTGGGGCTGTTCAGCCTGGAGAAGAGGAGGCTCAGGGGAGACCTCATCACTCTCTACAACTCCCTGAAAGGAGGTTGTAGTCAGGTGGGGGTTGGTCTCTTTTCCCAGGCAACTATCAGCAGGACAAGAGGGCATGGTCTTAAGTTGTGCCGGGGGAGGTTTAGGTTAGATATTAGAAAGAATTTCTTTATGGAGAGGGTGATCAGGCATTGGAATGGGCTGCCCAGGGAAGTGGTGGATTCTCCGTCCCTGGAGATATTTAAAAAGAGACTGGATGTGGCACTCAGTGCCATGGTCTGGTAACCACAGCGGTAGTGGGTCAAGGGTTGGACTTGATGATCTCTGAGGTCCCTTTCAACCCAGCCAATTCTATGATTCTATGGTTCTGTGACTGGGGAAGTGAAGTTCCTACTCTGCAACACTGCTCTGGGAATATCTTACAGCTCATAAAGGCTTGTTTGGTGGTATGGCACTTTCCACTATTGTTGCTTTTTCTACAGGGAAGTCCCTCTGAGAACCCATGAGTTTCTGGGCTTTCATTGTTCACTAAATGGTGCCAACCTAACTGGCATCTGAATTAACCTGGGTACACGTGCACTGAAGGTACAAACAGCTTGTTTCTATCTGAATGCTGGCCTGAAATCTTCCTTTTCTTCCAGATGTCCACACAGAAGCAGTTCAGGCAGCCCTTGCTAAACATAAAGAAAGGAAAATGGCAGTCCCTATGCCCTCAAAACGACGTTCATTGGTGGTCCAAACATCAATGGATGCCTACACACCTCCAGGTGAGCATCTTTGTATTCTATAAGTATTTTTAAAATAGTTCTCTGTGCTGCTATGAATTAATAATTTGCCTGAACAGATAGTAATGGAAATGTCACTTGAAGCACATCAAGCGTAACATTGAGGTATGTTTGAAGAGGAGAAGGTGACCTGAATGGCTGGGAGTTCAACTGAGGCAGTTGGCATGATTGCTTTGTCCTTGGTGGACAACTTGCAAGCCTCAACTTGTTTTGGTCCCTTTGATCTCATTAGGACCTAAGTATGGCCAGCTTGTCATATTTTCTGTGACTAAAGTTTCTAGTCCCTAACACTGTAATGGAATGTTGTCTGTAGAAATAGTCATGCCATTCCTTTCAAATGTATGTGCTCTTCTACCTGCTAGACTGTGAAAATACCCCACATGCACTCTCATACTCACTGAATCTAGCTGGGACTCCATTTCTCACTGAAGGGTGGGTTTTTGACAACTGGAAAAGTTTTTCACAGACTTTGTGGAGAGAGCTTGGTAAAGTATTTTGGGTATTCTGTACTGTTAACACATAGTTGGGGATCTTCAGAAGATTCTCAAGCCACATTTAAAAGAAGAGTCTTTTATTGTCCTTCTCTTTATACAATAATACACAAGCCATGACCTTAGAGCATGAAAGTTCTCTTGGTACACTGTTATTAATTGAGATTTTTTTCAGGGCTTTCTGTATTACAGACTTTTCTTATTATGTTTGCCTACCTTAATGAGTTTTCATTAATAGCAGTTATCTTGAGATTTGTAATATGAACATGCCTTATTTCTATCAAGAAAACCCCAAGGCACTGCAAGCTAACAGGCTGGTTTTAATTACTAGATACTTCTTCTGGTTCAGAAGACGAAGGCTCCGTACAGGGCGACTCCCAGGGAACTCCCACCTCAAGTCAAGGGAGTATAAACATGGAACACTGGATCAGTCAAGCGATCCATGGCTCTACCACGTCAACCACTTCCTCCTCCTCGACACAAAGTGGAGGCAGTGGTGCTGCACACAGACTAGCTGATGTTATGGCCCAAACTCATATAGGTTAGTATATGGCAATTCTCCTGATGTCCAGTTTAACATGAATTATGTCTTTCCCATTCAGCTGGTGCTGCTATATGAACTTTCGTAAGAGTCTGTTCTGTGGTTTTTTTCTTTCTCCATATATTATATGGAGAGATAGTCATATGTTATTTCATGAGAAATTTTTTTAATTAGCCATTTAGATTTAGGGGTATGCTTATATTGTGGCTAACAGGGTCTAGCTGTTGGCTCACAAATATCTCAAAATGTACAGTTGCATGACTTCTATTACTTAGAATTAAAGAGATCTCCGTTGGCTCCATCAGTAAGGAAAATCAGGGAATGCAGCATTAGAAATTGCTTACACATGAGTTTCCTCTACTACTGGATCACTTTATTTACATAGTTTGAGTGATTTTTAATAATTCTGATAACAGTAGCTCCTCTTTAATGTATTTTTTCTGCCCTTAATTGAATCTGTAATACTTGGGTTGGGATATCTAGCTATTGTATTCCATTGCAAAGTCTTTTATATACCTTCGGAGATGAGATTAGTTGATATTGTTTATACCCTTTGGAAAGATCCTAAGAAGTCAAAGTTTTCTTTACATTAGGGCTAAGCTTCACAGACATTAATTATTTCTGAATATTGTGCCATTGACATTAGTCTTCATTAAAATGAGGCAGCTATTCAGTTAGGCATGTGGAAAGCAAGGCTTGTTTTCCCTTTATTCTCTAGTAACTTATGCTTATCATGTGCTTTGGGTGCATTCTTACTGGGGCTGTGTATTTTGGACTGTCTCACTGAAAATCTCTTGGAATCTATATTGAAACAGATAAAGCAACCTTGCTACTGTTGTACCATACATACAAAATGCAGTTTCGTGTGACTGTTCCTCAATGGATCTTTCCTTCTCAAGTCTATATAACGAGATACGTGAAAATATCTTAAATGTTCCTGATTTTGTGTGCTGAACAGTAGTCCATATCCCTGTTTTTTTCACTCTCAGTATAGCTTGATGTAACACCTGTATTTTCAGATAAGTAATCTTCTCACCATGGTCTGGAATTGCTGAATTGCAGTCGGGAAGAATTTCTATTGTATTCTTAAATTCATGTTAAATGAATAGCTTAGAACCTTGTTTTAGAAACACATACACTTCTGAACACATTAATCATTGCATTTGGTTATTTTCTGTGACTTCATCTTGAAATGCTAGAGGAAAATATAGCACAGAAAATTACATTTATCCAAACTCTAAAAGGTTGCATTACTCACACACCAAGTCCTAACGTGTCTTTAAATATAGCTTCTTTATAATGTGACATTTCAGTAATTTAAATCTGGCACAGTAAGTCTTCTTTTATAATCACTGAGTTTGCGGTAAATAATATAGAGCTAAATTAAGATGGCAGTATTCTGCAGAAAAGGAAAAACTACTTCTTTTACTTGTTTTATTTTGCCTTGCTCCCTTCTTTGAAGGAAGCAGTTAAGCTTACCTTAGTGCGTACATATTTTTATTCATTCTGACAATATGATACCTTAAATTGTTGTCCAGCCTCTAGTTGGACAACAGTTGTGATGTAGTAATGTAAAGGTCATTTGGATACAAAATATGAGTGATATCTGCTAATAGATTGAGATCTTAAGGTTGCCATCAGTTGTTCTTGCTACGATCACTAGAAATTTAAGAAAAGCTGCAGAGATTATAACTATAAGATGTATTTCTTCATGGATAATCTGCTTTCTGTAACAATTTGAAATGAATGGCTACTTTGCTTCTTTTTAATCTGAAGAGGTGGATTTTGTATTTAAATGCATTCTAAGAGATTTTAAATATTGCTACAGATAGCCTTGCTCTTTAGGAGGCAGTGTGCCCGTGATCACAGATGAATAATCCTCTTTAATAGTGGAGAGGGTGAGAGAAGAGAATGATACTGTTCTCTGAAGCTTCTCAGCTGCTTGAGACAATTTGTTCTTGATCATGAGGAACATATATTTCCCTGGCTTGATGTTAGTTTGGTGCAGAGACAGATCAGCCTGCAAGACAGAAATTGTCTGTAAATATGGCAGGTCATACTGCCATATTCCGAAGATGCCAATTTTGAAATTTAAGGAGCAGGAGGGAAAACCTTTAATGATAACCAAAAAGAGCCCTCCATTCTGATATCCACTAGGATTTTAACTTCAGAGTGCATCACGGAATCAAAGAGAGATTTTATCAGTTTAAGTACTGTAATTCGGTCCTGAGCAGGGATTTGATAAAAAGCTTTGGCTGTAATATAATCAGAGTTCAGCTTTGTGGATAATTTTGATAATTTGCATAATGTATTATATGCTTTTAATGTTACACTGTTCATTTAATTTGGCTGCTGCTACTGCTCAAATTATGGCAAAAGTTCCAGTTTAGGACAGATGTCTTTTAAATATTTATTATCAGCTTTAAGATGCTCAGGTGTTTGTACTAAGCTACAGAGAGAATCTCTAGTTTGACATACATTTCACAGTTGTGTTGGGTAAATCTAGAACTTAGAGGTCAAGCCAGTGAAATCTGGCCCCATCTTTGGGTCAGTACTTTATATATTCCTGTCTTCAAGCTTTCGTTTATCTGTATTAAAATTTTTTGATCTGTACATATGTAAAAATCAAGGAAAGAAAGCATATCCCAAAGCTCAGAAGGTTCATGTAATAAAAATCACAGTCATTATGTTTTGAAATTTATATAAACATCTCACTACAAAATTTTGATCCTATATGTTCAATTATTGTTTCTTTTAAATGCTTCAAATGTGTTTCTCTTTGAAAACCAAAGGCTACATAGATTTCTAATAAAGTAAACATAAAACCATGTGCCATTGGGCATCACTGATAGTTCTCTGACAACCTTAAAATTTCTATCTATTCTTAGGGGCAATGTTGACTTATAATACAGGAGACTAGTTTAAAATACTTTCTGTCACCTGGACATCAGTACAGGAGAAATCCAGATGATGGAAAAAGCCACAAATCTGAGTCTGGATTTCCCTTCCCTGACAACCAGAAGAGTCAGTTTCTTTGGGAGAAAAACCTACATTTTCTTCAAGGATAGTATTGCAGGGATGCTTTTTGAGTTCCCAGAGACTTTTCAAATATGTGCTGCTTTTGTGTGCTTCCAGACCTCACTGGGAAGTATTCCTCCACTTCTTTTGCTTCTCAAGCATGGAGCTCTGTCAGTGGACACACTGTCCCTAGGTGCATGTGCTCTGCATTTTTGGTTCTTTTTGATTTTCATGAATTGGGATAAATTATATGACTCCAGTGGCAGAAATGACAAGAACCTTAACTGGCAACAGCTGTTCTGTCTGTGATCTTGTAATGCAAGAATATTGGAAGAGATGGGAAGAGGAGGTGACGCCAATATGCTTGTTTGATGGAGGAAATGCTTTGAAGTCATGCAGCTGTCACAGTTTCTACTTTTTACTCAACAGATGTGTCAGGATCATTATTCTTACCTAACCTCAAACACTGCTTCAAGTTACCTGACATAAGACCAAGCAGCTCTACACAGATTGTGTCCAGTCTAATCGTGGATTGACTGTTCTATACAAAAAAGAGTAAATTTCACATAAAGCAACAATTACCTTTTTCTTTAGAAGTCATTCATACCAAATTTTTGTCTGTATGACTGTCTCCAAGCCTGACACTGAGAAGGGAACTGACTGAGGATTTGTCAGTCTGATGGATGACACTTACAGCTGTAGATACTGCCATGATAAGACATCTGTTAAGCAGATACTACAAAGGAACATGGCAACACAAATCTGAATGTTTCTCTTCTGCTAGATGGGGGGATCCTCTTAATGGAAATGGAAATAGCAGGGTACCCCACTCTTTGGCCAGCCAGTGGTGGCCACTTTCAGGGAAGATTTTCTTTTAGGTAATTTCAAATGCCATTCCTTCTTGTTCAAAAGGAATCCTTTTACAGAAAAGCAGGATACTTCTTTCTCATATTATTTCACCTACTCATCACCATGTGTTACAAAGTATTTGGTTGCAAGTGTATAGATCTGAAGAGCACCTCTGCTCTGTGGTTCTTTAGATTACATATATTCTCTCCCCAGAATTAAAAAAATAATTCATCTCAGTGCTAAAAAGTGAAAGAAGATGCAATTCACTTTGCCTTGTAAAGTTTTCATGATGGAAATACTTCACTAAAAAGATGTAAACAATTGTAGCTTACTTTAAAAATATGTTTTCATGTTACTGATAGTTGACTAGGTAAATTATTTTCTTAGTCATAGTCTCTCCAGTAGCACAGCAAACCTGCTTTATAAGCAAAAGATAAAAAGATAAACATCAGCATTTTTAAATTGACTTTGTTACTGGGTAACTCAATCATGATCTATAAAAAGATCTTGCCACTTAGCAAGAAAGGGCAAAAGTTGTGCTGATTCTAAAACAGTTGATAATGACAAGACAACTAAAATGAAGGCATTATGCAAACAATTATCAGTGCTAAGCTTCATTGTCTAAGCTATTATACTTCAGTTGGTCACTTACAGCAGTATATACCGTGTTTGTTTCAGTAAAATTATAACAGGGGATGTGATCAGACTCAAAAAGCTCAGATGGACCTGTGTAGGATATAAGATCTTTTTCAGTCACACAATAAAAGCCTTCTCATATTTTTTTTTCTACCAGATTTTATGGTGGAGTGATAAAGTTCAGTCCTTATGATGTTCATGAATATAGACCTTAAATAACAACTGCAGACATTAAGAGCATATCTTAATTTTTCATTATATTGTCTGTCAAATGTAAACCTCAAATGAGAGGTATGCAAAAATAGGCATTTAATAGAACATCCTGTTACTGTGTATGTAACCATAAAATTAGTTTTCTCTGTTGATAGTGCATGAATTTAGGATTGAATGCACAAGAATTACAATGATCCGAAGTTTAAGACTCATGAAAACTCTTTATAATTACATTTGAGGTGAAATTTGCTGGAGAAGTTGCTGTAGAGTTACAGCACCTCAATTCTTGTAGGACAGATATAATAAAAAGCACATCTTGGAAACAGTATTGGAACAAGATGGAGTTTTTGCGGAATTTTTGCATTTTTAAAGACTGACTCTACTGCAAAATGGAGTGCATTCCCCTCCACTTCAGTGGCAACAGATTGAAGTCCTGCCTTCTGCATCTCAGGGGCTGCTGGTGATCATCTATATGTCAATTGAGAGCGAAGTTGTTATTTACTTGTGGTATTTATCTCCACCTACTCTAATGCTGATTAAAAAATGGAAAACAATTATGAGACAATGCATAAAAATAGTACAAATACCTAGACAATACAGACACAGACTTAAAAACATGGGAAAACAAATTGGTAGCATGCTGAGCTATCAGGCTATGAAAGAGAAAGATTAGCTCTGTGGAATTCTTCAGCAGTGCTGGCATGAGTCAGACCAAATTGTGTTTGCCTTCTGGAAGGGAAGTCTTTGTTATGTGGAAGAATTGAAATAGCTTTGTCTAAAAATAGTAGACAAGCAAGTGTCCATGCAGAATGCAAAGTTCATGTTTCTTTACATTTTCTTCCTTTCCCCTAGATTCCAACCCTGCTATGATTGATTTTTTTCCTAATACATGAATGAATTCCTATCTTAACTAGAAGTGGCATAGGCAAAGCACAGAGGTTATAAAAGGGATATGCATTAGAACTTTCAAGTGATTGACAACATACTGTATTGTTTTTATTGAGCAAAACCAGTATAGTAACCTATAGAAAGTATATTTATTTGGTGCTTTTCCTTTTGAGGTTATTCACAAGCTTTAATTTAGTATAAAATTAAACATCAGTGAAGAACCTGCAGCTTATTTGTATCTTTTTTTTTTTTTTAGTCCATTGCTTATATGATTGCAAGTATACAGCCCCCATTTTAATCAATGGAAACTGTTCATATTAAAATAATGCTATACATTATAGATGTGTGCATTCATTTTGTGCATTAATTTCAACACCTGTTTAGATGTTGGGGAAAAATAATTAAATATGCTTTCCTCTCGCCTTTGCTTTTCTGCCCTTCAACACTAGAGGTACATGGTTAAACCTTCTAACTTATTTTTCACAGAAAATCATTCTGCCCCTCCAGATGTTACCACTTACACCTCAGAACATTCAATACAAGTAGAAAGACCACAAGGATCAACAGCACGGGTGGCACCAAAGTATGGAAATGCTGAACTTATGGAGACTGGTGATGGTATGTTTTTTTCAAGTAGCGTAAGTTTTTTAGTGGTTAGTATATGCATGTGCTTTTTGTTTCTTCTGGGCACTTTTCATTTATAAACGTACACAAAGTTGCAGCATCTTTACAGCCCTAAAATAAACTGTTATAAATGAGACTGATACAGATAAAGACTTCTTAATTAGCAGAGCTGATTCCCTGTAGAAATTGTTTGGCAAAAAAAGAGCAGTGAATCTCTTTAAATCTGCTTTTATCATGCCTCCTGGTTACAGCTGGTCTATTTTTTAACTGGCAAAGCAAGTGACAAGCTAGAATGGCTGCATCTTGAAAAGTGACATGTTTCAAGTTTGGGGGGAGGGTTTGTTTTTTGTTTTTTTTTTGTTTTTTTGAAAAACAATTATTTGTAAATCCTTTCTTATTTACTGCTCCTCTTTTCCAAAACTTACTAAACTATGTTTCAGCAAGGTGTGGAATTGTTGACCAAGTGTATTGGATCTAAACCTAGCAGCTTCAGCTCTAAAAACACTTGGTAAAAGTTACAGAGCCAACCTTTCAAAAGGGTAGGAAGTTGAAATTCCTGCAGTGGAATGACAGAAAACAAATAATGCAGGAACAGATGACATGAACTTTGTGGAGATTTTGCACTTGATGAGGGAACAGGAAAGGGGAGGTGATTGATGGGATTGCATTATAAAAGTGGCCCTTGCCCAGCACTGGTTTTCATAATTGTGTTTTTTGAAGTGCTGTATGAGCAAGCACACTCCCTTTGGACTCTGCTGCCTGGTGGGTTTCGCTGTAGGGGTGTTCAGAGAATACAGGGTCATGCTGAAGTCATACAAAAATGTGAACCGTGTTGAAGATGGATACAGAAAAGATGACCTCTACCGTGTAAAGAGCAGCCCAGAATAAATGATGGGGCAGAGCCTGTGACCCAAACTCCTTGCCAAGCTGCAGTTTAGTCAGACAATGTTGGCATAGCCAGTGGTCATGGGAAAAGCCACTGCATGCCTTCTCACTAGCCATTGCAAATGCCACCTAGAAGAATTCCTAAGATTACTGAAAATTGTTTTAGGGAGGGTTTTTTCACCGTGCTTCTGTCCCTCAGTCTATGTGCTGTTTCCTGTCTAATTTTGCAAGCTCACTCTGACCTTGTATTGTTTTTATTTAAACTAGGCATCATTGTTCCTTTTTGCTAAAATGATCTTAATGTCTTAATGTTGAATACTGTCACAGTATGGCATGAAACTGTGGTTGTGGTGGCCGTGCAGTCCTGGACTTTTTCTTACACTGCTCAACATCTGGTAGCATTCAATGTAGAAGTCAACTGATGTCTCCAATGATCCCTCTCCTCCAGGAGTACCAGTGAGCAGCAGAGTGTCAGCAAAGATCCAGCAGCTGGTCAATACACTGAAACGGCCCAAACGACCACCATTACGAGAGTTCTTTGTAGATGACTTTGAGGAATTATTAGAAGGTAAAATGACTGTTTTTCAAATGGTTTGGGGCTCTCTTGTAAAAACTGTAAAATTTTTGTCCTGCGCATTGACTTTCTAGACAGCTAAACAAAACCTCCCTGTCCTGGCATGGACCAAAAAGCATCAGTATTCATTGGAATTTGCTTGTAGTGAGCTTGGGCTTGGTGCCATAGAGTCAAAAGTCTCTCGTTTGCTCCTAGTTCTGCTTGTGAAAAAATGACAGAAGAGTGTAGAGTGAACCTTTGCTATAAGAATGTTCAGCTGTGGGTTACACCCATTGCTTTTGAACAGCAGTATGAGAAAACCTGTCAGTGAGGGAACATATTATATGTGTGCATCCTTTGTGTAACAGAAAAGCATTGCAAAAATCAACTACATGTAAGATAGAAATAAAGTCAATAAATTGATTTTTTTGGGGGGGAAGGATGGTGCTTTGAGAATAAAGGTTTCCCGGGAGATATAAATAGTCTTCATAATAGTTTATAACAAAGCACCTTGACAGAACATGACTTAAATCAGTCTGTTATAGATGATGTGTTAAAGTATCCTTTTTTTCAGTAGTTGTGCAGTTCATCTCATTAGTGCTTTTTGCCAGGAAAAAGTATTATACATCTCTAAGGATAAAGAAAGGTTGATTGTATCAAAGATAAATATATGCATGCTGCCTCAGCAGTTTCTTTCCCTTCTTGTAGAGCTAGTGTAAGGATAAGCATGTGCATTCCTGAGATGTTTCAGTTGCTTCATTTCTGCTAAAAGTTAATTATTCTGTTGTATTTCTCTGCTGCTTCTCAATACCTTCTAACATGTTATGATTTTCAGGATATTTTGCAAAGGTAACTTATTCTCTTGGTTACACCGGTGTACACAAGGTATAGAATTTACATGGTAACTGTGTATCTTTTCATAATCATAAGTTCAACAGCCAGATCCAAACCAGCCAAAGCCAGAAGGGGCTCAGATGTTGGCTATGCGTGGGGAACAGCTAGGTGTGGTTACAAACTGGCCGCCTTCTCTGGAAGCAGCTTTGCAGCGATGGGGAACCATCTCACCAAAAGCTCCTTGCCTAACCACTATGGACACTAATGGAAAACCACTGTATATTCTCACTTATGGTGAGCATTTCAAACTCCTTCTGTTTTTATATGTTGTCTGCAGTGTCTGTGTGTACAGGAAATGCATATACATATAGTGGAAAAAATGCTCTAATGATGCATCTGGTGTCCAAGTGTGACTTGCTAAGATGTTATAGTATGATTTGTCTCACAAAGGAAAAGAGCCGAGTAGATACACCTATGGAGTCAAAGACTGTAAATTAAAACCAGCTTTTAAATAGAAATAGGTGTCTAAATCCATTGCCCTTGGATATTCCCCGGGCATTGTTCTAGAAAAGCAGTGCCCAGTACACAAAATTCACCAGCTTCCTGAATAAATAAAACCAGGATTTTTTCCCATGTTCTGCTGACATTGTAGTAATTGTGATTTGAATTATTCCTCCTGATACGTAGTTGTACAGCTAGCAAACATGCCCCCTTGATTTTGGGGGGCAGATTTGGCAGGATGTATTTCATTGTGATCTTTGTTGTGTTCAATACAATTCATTGTATGCTGCCTGACAATGTATCACAGCCAAGAAAGGCCAAATAAAAATAAACATAAGGATATCTCTGACAAACAACTCCCATATAGCTTCTAATTTTGGTACGTCCAGGGGACATCTGGGAGATGTTTCAAGGAATTACTATGAACAACTGTCAGATTTTGAAAGCAAGTTGGAACATTTCCATATGTTATCGATATAGATATAAAAAAAAAATTGCTTTTTTATTTCTGCCTTTTCAGGGGCCTGGAGTTCTGTGCAGAGAATGTTTTTACATGCTGTGACATAGAGGTCTGTCTGTTTTGTTTAGTGCTAAATGCTCCTTTCCATTCAGGACTTGGACTGAGTTATGGTCCCTGGCTGAAAAGATGTCTGCTGCTAGTTTGGCATTGCAAATATAGTTGAAGGCTTTTAAAGCTTAACAGAACCTTTGCAATTGAAGGTCATGCATGAAACATTTTCCCTTCAGGTTCCTTAGAGTTAAGAAGTTACTTAAATTAGGGGACAAACATATGATTCACCACTGATCAATGTTTTTCTTCCTTGAGGACATTTCCTTGGAACTAGAGAAGAATTTTAAAGTTTGCAATTACATGTTTGTGGAAGAGCAATTCATATCATCTACTGAATGCCCTAAATAAATTGGACAGGAAAGGAACTGAAGATGTTAGTGGGAATCAGACCATTTTTCTGAATATTGGACTCTGTCCAGAGAGTCTCAGCATATGTCCTGCTTTGCCTGAAGTGCTGTAGTCTGAGTAAATCAACCTGAGGAACTCATCCACATGGCACACAGAGCCACTTAGCCCTCTTCTCTGTCCTAAGCTAACTCTTTCCAAACTTCTTTTCTAGACAATCTTCTAAATTGTCTAAATCCTGAGAAAAATGGTACTAGAATTCGTTATTTCATTATATTTGGCAGCACTCCAGGATACAATTTTTGTTGTTGCCTCGCAGTAGTTTTCTGAGGTCAGAAAAAATAATTTTTTTTGCTTCTTTTTATAAATAAAAGAAATTGCAAACCACATCATTTCATAAGAGATTTACTGAATTCTTTTCTGGTGGCTGGATTTCAAGCTGACATTCTCCTTCATGAGAAATGTCTCTTACTGTGCCACATCAGTATTCTTTACTTAAGTAACAACTGCTTTTGAAATATCATTAACATTACATCCACTTTCCATTTTATTGGATACTTTGTGAATGTATTGCTGTAACTATTCCACCTTTCATGCCTGTAATATTTTCTACCAAATGTGGGCATGGCATTTTTTAAAGTTGAACATTAATAAACATTAGGCCTTGAACTCAGTGAAGACACTCTTATTCATGAATTTTTATTCCTGTGTGTAGTTCCACTGGCCCTGATGGTAATAAATTTTTAAAAGATGAGCTTAACCCACAATCCTCCTACATGGTATTAATGTAACACTTCATTTCCTGTCATGCATGCTGTGATCAGATGACTAAAATTTTAAAATACCAACACCAAGGACTTTGAGTATCTACTGAGTTTGTATCTCCCAGTTACTTTCAGGTTCTTGGCCAATTTAAGGGAACACAATTACCAGGATTTTTCATATGCATACTATTTTGACAAGTAGTCAAGGGTTTTAAGAATAATGCTAAATTTCTAGAGGTTCAGTCTTTGACCTGCTACCAGCATGGTCACTGTGCACTTCTTGAATATTTTATATCTGCTTACTGTTTGTGCTTCAGTTTCATATCATAGTCTCTTATGTCTTCATGGTAATCCTCTTTAGGAAATCCTCTTTATTTATCCTCCAACTTTCTGTTAGGATGAAGCTCCCAAATGATGTCTTTTGATCCCTATTTTTTTCTTACATAGCATCTATTCCAGTTTCTTTTCTCTTCAAATCACAGGTTTCCCTGCTTATTCCAGACTTCTTCCCATCTTTCCAAACTGGATTCCAGGAGTGTGTCTGTAGCTCACAGCTACGACATAGCATGTCTGAGTAAAAATACTCCTTTGATGCCAAGCGTATTCATCTTCTCTTTGGATTATTGTAGACAATATTGCCATCCTCCCTGCTACCCCGTCTGAAAATTAAGTATCATACATGACCCAGACATTTCTTTAGTTTTGTACAGCCATTCTTTTTCAAAATCCAGCAGGTTGTTTTGTGAGCAAATCTTTTCAAATTCAGACTTTTTTTTCTGGCCCTGAAAAACGTGATGTTGGCCTGTTGCGTCTCTCCAGGATGCTTTCATACATCCTCTTGCTTGTGTCACATGCTGAAAAGCAGCTCTGAGAGTCCACAAAATTTTTTCTCCAAAGGCTTTCTCACAACTTTTTTCTGTCCTGTCCAGTGACATCTGAGCACGGTCAGACTGATGGCCAAGTTATGCTGTACTGTGTCAGACAGCAGTAGATTGGTGTGATAAAATCACCTGGGATGATATGACCCACAGAGTTGTTGTGGGTTTCATGGAGAATGCTCTAGATTGTCATGTGCTGCTGTGCCATAAGGGGAACTAGTTTAAAAAAGTTATTCTTTTAGATGTTGCTTAAAATCAACTCTGCCATCCCACTCCTCTTCAGGGATTCATCTAATTTGTAATGCCTTACATCTCTTGTGTCTCTTCTAGCATTATTTTTTTAACTTTTTGTCTTCATAGCATCTTAGTTCTTCATCTGTCTCAGATTACTCTAGATAGAAGCAATGAGTAAGTGCACTTCTTCTACACTTGATTTTTTTTTTTTTGAGCAAGTTTTTGGAGTGGCTTGCCTCAGTGCTTGAAGTTCTCAGTGCCCCAGTTGTAATCTTTATTTAATGTACTCAGAACTCTTAAACTCTTTCTAGTGAAACACTATGAGTATTACTTATTTCTCAAATATTTTGTTCCTCTGGGAACTTGGCTAAGTGAAGAACATCTTAAGTTATTCACAATCCCTTTACAAATCAAGTCACTGGATGTGCATAAATTGAAATGTCTTGAGATATGAGAAGGAAAGAGGTCTTTATTGGATTTTATGTAACTCTGAACTCTGGCTAGAAATCTAATGCGTGCTTTGAGGAAAGGAAGATGATTTCTGGTTCAAAGTTAATCACAGTAGTCAGGCATCCAGTTTTGGTATTGTTGGTATTAGTAATGAAGAGCTTAGTGATTTCTTAGAGGAGAAATGGGAATAAAGGACAATTAAATCCTATATAGTACTTATGCCGTTGCAGTTACTTCTCTTACTTAAAGTATTTGTCCTAAGAAAAATCAGAAAAGCTGAGGAAAAGGTGAAAAGCTGAAAGTAATTGGGAGTGAATAAGTTTTGAGCATTTTTATTGTAACCATTATTAAAAAGAGCAAAATTATTACCATTTAACTACATCTGATTCAGAGAATATAATTTGCTTTATCTAATGCTTTTTGTAATCAGATTTTTTAAAAAAACATTTTCAGTATCTCATATACATTGTTTTGCAAATGAGCAGCTCACCAGAGAGAGAAGGACTAGCAAAAAAGAGTAGATAAGGCTCTCTGGATAGAGAAGTATTTATTTTCTTTGTCCATTTGGGTTCTGTGGGGACAGAAATGCCTGAAAAATACCATTTTTTTCCAAATGAATTGCCCATAAAAAGCATAACACAACTGAAAGCATTTTGAGGGCAAATCATGCTGCCTTAGGAGAGATGATGTAGCTTATACTGAATATGCCTTGAGATGGCTGAAAATTACTTTTAAAAATCTGTATTTCAATCTATGAGTAAGACTGGAGTATCAAGCACTGTAATAGCAAGGTTACCTCTATTCTCAGTATGTTTGTGATCTTTTATTCTCTGCAACAGAACATTTTTGTTCTTTTCCTTTGGATTTTTTCACCCAAAGAGAATAGCTTCATTTGCTGCTCAGGATGGATCTAAAGATCTTACGCAGAAAGGATTAACAGAGAGTGTAACTGCAACTGTTACTTTGCAAAGCAGAGAAAGTGCCCCTTTACCTGAGCAGCATTAGGAAGTTTGCCACTCACACTGGGTTTAATAAATACTCTTGGTTTGATTTAGTTTAAGAAATGTCATTCCATGCTATTGAGAAGATGAATATTTGACAAAATTATTTGCAGTTAAACTTTGGCAGTCTGGCAATTGCTGTGCGTGGAGATTGGTAAGCGACCACCGGTTTGGCTTTGCTGAGTTAGTGCTGTGTGGTTCTGAAAAGCATCCTGAAGATGATAAGGAGATTGTCTGTGGTTTGTTTTCTCTCTGAATTTTCTTCCTGATACAGCTTTAAACTTTCTTTACATTCAACACAAATGTGCAGTCCTTTTACAGATTTGCAAAGGAAGAGGAGGGAGGGTTACTTCAATGGCATGTGGAAAGCATCTTATTTTTGTTAACTGGTCCCTTTTCCTGTGGTTTTTAAGACTTAGTGGTTTCCTTTGCCCTCATAATGTGTTGTTTAACCAGATGGGACTGACTATTAACTTGTTCCAGCTTGCTAGATTTTAATCAGTAAAAGATACTGTCCTCTGAATAGACTGTCAAAAAAAAGAACAAGTGAAATACTTGAATACTGAGCTGAATACAAGTGAAATGTAAAATATGTGGTTGCTGGTGTAGAGTTGCTACTTATCAACTAAATCAAAATTCCAGCAGTAAATTAAGAAAAAGGGACTCACCTGTCACAGGTGTTAACAGCGTTTGCTACAGCTGCCAGAAGGCAAGATGCTGTTTTCCATGCTGTCTGACTGGGAATATCCACAATGTCTGCCAGATAGAGCTCGGATTCAGCAGCATAGCAGCACTTGCTGATTCCTGCTGGGCAGTGGGAATGCTCAGCTTTGTTTGTGAGCGTGTGAAGAGTGTTCAAGGCCTCCTGGAAGGCATAAACGTGTTAGTAGGGCATCAGGTCTGGCAACAGTATTCTGGGCAAGCAACAGATGCGGCTACAGATGTATGAGCACCTTTAGAAAAAGATTTACATTTCAGTAAATGCTCAAGCAGTTATATTGGGCAATGGCAGATTGAGGGAAAAGCTTGATTTCTTGCCCTCTTGTGGAGTTATACAAGATCTTGGAAAGCAACACTGCAACTTAGTATGTTGATGGGACATAGGAACAAGGTGTATTATTGGCAGGGTGTGCATTAACTGGGTATTGTTGGGTTTTTGTTTTCTGAAATCAACTTGGGAAACTATTCTGTGGACACCTGACAGTCTTCTTTGTTTGGGAAATCATTTTGCGGCCTGAAAACCGAGGGGTAACAGGGGAAACATCTAGTGCCCTGCACTACCCACGGTGTGTGTGTGACTGGAAGACATGGCACAGGGTCTGTAGAGCCTGGGCCTCTTCTGGAGGGTACTGAAACATCACTGAACACTCAGAGCTCTGTTTAGTAACTTACCTCTGTAGATGACTTGCCAGTTCTTTGTTTTTAAGTACAAGAAAGTAGCTGATCATATCTGGCTGGTAAGCAGATCAGAACCTGCCAGAGACAAATCCTGTCCGTGGTGAGGCAGTGCAGAGCGTTGTTTGGAAGGACCCCACCGCAGGGGGGACATGGGCAGGAAGGTGAAGAAGAGGAGTTCTCAGAGGGTCTGCCCTTCACTTGGGGAGACATCGGGGAAGCAGCGGTGCTGCTCAAGCTTCTTGCACCCACAGCACGGGCTCAGCTGGGCTGCAGCAGGGCCAAGGGCAGCCTTCTGCTCTGGTGCCATGGCTGGAAGGAAGGAGCTCAGGCACTGAGCTGAAACATGGGCTGATCCACTCACCACTACCTGAAACTCCTGCTCGAGTTTCCTGCATCTGCCCTCCTGTCTTCAAGCCAACTGATTAGAAGATTAATGTCAGGGTGTTTGTCTGAGGGGGACCAGTGCTTCATTGCACTCTGGCTGAGGACAAGATGTATCTCAGTGACCCCAAACAGCCAGATTTCTGCTCTAGCCTGCATAATGAAGGTGGCTTAACTCACACAAGGATGGGCCCGGCAGTGCTAAGCCCTGTTTCAGAGGGAAAGCCTGGGATGAAGCACAGCTGGCCTCCTCTCCAAGCTTCCTGCTCCTGCTGTGCAGATGTGGCACTGTATCGAGGTCACAGCAAGGTCAGAGCATAAGGATTTGTGGGAGAGGTTTTAGCAATCAGCTTTTTCCCAGTGCTGTCAAGTTTGCAAATGAAGAATTACACTGAATTGCAACCTAGGCAAAAGCAAGGAAGGAAACACTTCAAAGATTTCCTTCTTCATAACATCCTTTGTTACTGAGGGCATTTATTCCACAGTCATCAAGTCCTTTGTGTTCCTTAGTGATGTTGGAAAGGCCAAACAGCCAAGGTGTCAAAATAAACACACTTGTTCAGTCCAGCTCTGGTCAGAGGATTGTGCTCCATCCACCAGCCAAAGATCTAGCCCTGGATCATTCACACATCTCTGGCTTCAGCTTTTGGCTTTTGGATTACTGCTGCCTTTATAGCCCTTTTTTTTTGAACACAGCTCTATACCCTGTAAGAGAAATTAGCAGCTTCCTGTTGAACAAGATACAAGTTCAAGATCTGCATAGACTTTGCTCTGCCTGCACTGGAGCAGAGACTGTGGCAGCTGGGGGCAGGCAGAGCCTGCAGGGGCTATGGAGCTGTAGGGGCTGTGTATGGTTGAAAAGACCATAGCATATTCCAGCTCCTTCCCAGCTGAATGTAAACTGCCTTCTTTGTTCCAGTTTCCTTCAGTTTCATACCCACATGCACATTCAGTTAACTCAGCTAATTAACATGGTTTGGTATTGCACCAGTAAATAGAGCAGGAAAGGGCTGTGGTGGCAGAAAATTAGTCTTTCCTGACTATGGAAAATTATTAGGGGCATTTTTTGTGTGGTTAAAAGTTTATTTAAACAGAAAGGAATTCGGGAGGCAGCCTTATATGCTCTGTGTTTCAGAAGCTTAACTAAGATTTTGGCAATAAAAGAGCTTTGAGAAAAAATGTATTAAAGACTTAATTATTTAAAACTTTGTTATGAAGTCTCCCTTTACAGCATCTTTGAGAGACCTTAATTACTGCATCTACTCTGATCACTTACATGGAGTTGGTTGTACAGCATACCTGGTGGCATCTAAAAGAATGCATCTAAATACTTTAACATGAACAGCCATTGAATTTTGATGAAAATATTGTAAAATAGCATATTTGATAGATGAAAAATAGTTGTGAATATGTCACAAATGCAAATTTAAGATTTCTAACAGATTTAATGTCTATGGTTCAAACAGAACTTTCCATATCAACCCCTTCTGTCTCTCAGAAAAGAAATTAAAAATTCAGTGTTCATTTCAATCTTCAAAGTGTTTTGTGTAAAGATGGTTATTTCTTGCAATTCAGAAATTTTGCCAAGATTTTGATTTCTATCCTCCAATTTTCTTTATCATTACTAATTGCTCTTTTCAGATTGTTGCTACTGGAATTTTAATATTGGAAAACTTTAAGAAAAAAGAATATATGCTTTCTTAAGGCATCCTTATTTTTATCCTCCTCATTCATCAAGTTCCAGTGTTGACTGTAGCAGCAGGGATGCGTTTAAAGACTTTCTCTCCATCAAATACAGGTTTTTTCTGCTGTGGTGCTGTGCAAGCTATTCCAGTAGATGTACTCCAGTATCTGTGCTGAGTTTCCAGTGGTACAGAATTGGGTCATGTTTATTTCTGAGAATTGAGGCAATTCAGCATGAAAATACTGGAGTAATATTAAATAAATTAAAGCCTTCACAAAGCATAGTTTGATCATGCAATATTACCATTTTCATGAGAAGTAATTGCATTTAGTGCTTTCTCAGTAACAAGCAGCAGTGACCCTTCCAATTTTCCTTAACAGAAAAAAAAGAAAATCTGTCTTTCTCATTGTACAATATATTTACATCAGATTTGCACTAAAAATAATTCAGTAGTATTGCATTTTATAACCAGGATGTGGAGGGACTTAAAACAGCTGCTTGGCTTAGTTATAAATATCAGTACTGCATGTTTGGGAGCCTGAACTGCTGAACCCCATAGGTAATCTGTTGTCAGAACCTATTATCGTTGAGGTTATTGGTGGGCATGAATTAAAGATTTGTTACTGTCTGACTGAATAGTGCTTGAAGACAGTACCTGGGGGCCACCTGAGAACAAGCTCTGTTATGCTCAGTATTGTTCAAATGGAAGTAACAAGGTACCTAAACAAAGGCAATCTGAAAGAGTTTGTGTAGTTGGAAGACACCAGTCACTTGAAGGAATAATGAAAAAGATGTAACGTGGCCAATGATGTTTTGATGAGATAATTTTGGCTTTGAAGAATATCAGTGTGAGGTCTTAGTAAGGATTAGCTAAGCATGAAAATGTAGAGATTAGGCAAGGAAAAGAGATATTTAAAAGGAACAGTACATGAGACAAGTGAAATGAAAATGAGGGAAGGGACGATATGGGAGCAGGTGAAAAGAAAAAGCCAAGTTAAATGAAAGAAGGCCCAGAATTAAAACCAAAATGCAGCTACATGGATGTTGTAAGGATTAGAGGGTCCCTGCTGCTTCAGTGTGCCCTTTTGGCTGTGGGGTGTTTTCTGTTTGTTGGGTTTTTTTCCTTGTGTCTGGTTCTTGAAACTCTTTTTCTTCTGTGGGGCTTGGGATGCGAGAAATGCCATAACAAAACCCGGGCAACACCCTTGGAGGTCAGTCTGGGCTGAAATAAACTGTAAGGGTGTTACAGTGATGTCTGGACTTGATTATTCTAGCCACTTCTAATGGTTAGCTTTTGGAGTCAAGAGCTAATCTTCTCCAAAATAAGAAACTTATGCCATGAGGAGATCTACTTTTATTTCTTCCTTTTTTGTTAGAAATACAGCTATCTTGAAAAAAGAAGCTCAAATAAAGCTTCTGATAAGTAAATATCTCCATTAGTCCCAGTAGTGCTGTCATATTTAGTTGGAAAACTAATATAAATGTTCTTAATATTTTTTTTCACTGCTCATCTATTCTTTCTCTTTAATCATCATGTAGAATACAATGTAAATTTGTAAATTGATTTCACAAATGTTCTGTTTACAGGCAAACTTTGGACCAGAAGTATGAAGGTTGCTTACAACATACTACATAAATTAGGCACAAAACAAGAACCAATGGTACGACCTGGAGACAGGGTGAGTATCTTAATGATCTTTAATTGCTAATAAATGAAATGCCACATTGACAAAGAGGTATTTGGGGTTCTGAGGGGAAATTAATGAAATGAAATGTTGGGGGGGGGGGGAAGG
>JAAWXA010000002.1:6629123-6923573 GCA_038090715.1 Florisuga fusca | reverse complement strand
GGGGGGGGGAAGGGGGGGAGAAGGAAAATTTGCCTTTTACTCAGAAAAAGACTGATCATTTGGACAGATACTATGAACTGCATAACGAATAACCTGATGTGGTTATGAATAGTGAATAGTATCTTGAAGCTGAATAGTAGCTTGAAGCTGTGGCAACATTTCCATGGAGAGTGATTTTTGGACATAGAAGCTTGCTTATGGAGCCTGGAGGTGCCCCTGTGGGTTAAAAATTTACTTAGTAATGTTTTAGTACTTGTTGAGATGATAGCAACAAAAGAAGCATTGTGGAGGACAAAGACAAGCAAAGTAAGCACATTTTGGCAGCCAGTTAAATAAGTAAATTACACTGACTGGGAAGATGGAACATATTTCTATTCCTGGTTCCTGACTCTGATGCAGCTACTCCTACAGGCTGACTCTAGATGAGTGGAAAAAGTCCACAGAAAGTAAGGGATACAGAGGTAATGCTTGAAGTTGTTAAATGAAGACAAAAACCAGCCTATGACTTTGTTAGTAATGTGCCTACAAAACTACCACTTCCACTGTCAAGGCTGGCTGAGTCCAGTACCACTTTTCTCTTGCAGAGAGTGTATAGAAATTTTCACAGGTCCTGTTCCTGGTTGACTTTAAGTGCCTTAGTGCTTAGAGTTGTGAGGATGTGATTAAGTCTTCTTTCCCCAGTGTCTGATGGCAATTCTCAGACTGTTTGTTCCCTTGGTCCCCCTGTGCCACAGATGAGGAACATGTCTGTTTGCATTACACTTTTCTTAGGGTTTCAAAAATGAGAACGTGCAATAATGCTTCCCAAAAGAAAAAAAAAAAGAAAAAATTTTTTTTTTTAAATGAAACCTGACAGTCCTTCCAATGTTTCATTTTGAAACAACTCATAAAGAATTTAACTGAAGGATCTACTAAATTGCTTCCTATCTTGGCATTCAGTCAGGAGTAGGATTTGAAGAATCTTTTACTTGATATACATATTTATCTCCAAGCAACAGCAGAAGAAACAAGCTGTTCATGTGTACATCTAAATGTTCATGTTCATCTAAATCCACCTAGAAAACTCCAAAAGCGATGAAGTTCACCTAGTGGGCAGTGCATCTCTCTCCCTGTCCTGTGTGCTGAGTGCCCATCTTCGTATTCATTTACTGGAGCAGCCACTGATGTCTTCTAGCATTAAGAAAGGATTAGTGGATAATTCAGTGTGTAAGCTGGAAGTTTAGATAGTGCAGAATATATAAAGAACAAATTGCAGCTCTTCTAAAGTAAGTCCACCCTAGATTACAGTGAAACAAATGTTTACAGCTGAGTGATGAAAACATACTTTGCGTTGTAACTGCATCTTGCCTAGCATCCCTGTGTAAGAGAAACATGATCATTTCGTGGAAGCAACTTGATGTTGAAGATGATGTGTTACTGTTCTTCTGATGTTCTAGGATGCTATTCTGGCTGTTATCCCCCTGTTGTAGTAACATAAAAGCTTTCTGACCTCTTTGAAGATGGCTTTTTAGTCTAAGCAATGTATTTTGCGTGACAACAGTTAAAGGTAGTTTTTAAATACTAAATAAAATATATACATATCTCTGGTCTTTTCTAAATGAAAGTGTGATTGTTTCCTTATGTCAATATTACATAAAATTCAGAAAGGCCTTTTTTCCTTTGAAAGTGTTTTCCATCAGTATAATATACTTTTCATGGCTACCATCACTCCTTAAGTTCTTTGTCTGAGCCAAAAAATAGGTGAATAAGCCTGCATTTGATTACTTGTTTCTGGTATTATTATAGCAAATGACAAACTGCATTTGCCTTCTCTAGTTACTTCAGAAGTTTAACCTTGTGTCATCCCAGACAACTGTCTGGAAATTAAGCTTGGCCTCTGAAAGATGTACTAGATAACCAGATTCTCATCTGGTAATACACACTCTATGTTTTGTTTTCATTCAGCTTTACCCTTTTTTGCTTTTACATTATTTATTTGGTACAGGTCTGTTAGTGATTAATGGCTTTTGCAGTAGAAGTTAATGCCTCATTCCTGCTGGACTACAGTGAGGCAGTGAGGTTTTTTCACCTCTCTCAGTTCCTTTGTAAAGATTCCCAGCCAAACCTTCCCTGTACGTGTGTAAACCAAGACCAACACAAAGCCCAACAATCCTGAAAGTATCTTTGGGGATCTTTCAACAGCTTTCAGATATTTGCTGAATATCTGTCATCCCCTCACTGCACAAAGCAAAATCCCTTCCTTTCTATTTTCTGTGGGGATATTTATGGCATGATGTGTGAAGAATACACACAGTAAGCTCTGCACAGCCATCTTCAGTAGTTGGATTGTTTCATGTGGAAGTGTACAGGTAAAGCAGCAATGTATTTTCTCTGGAGTGTCTGTAAACAGCTCTAAAGTTACAGGCTTCATCTTAAAACCAGAGATATTTTGTACTCACTTGGATAAGGTTCTTAGATTTCTTGTAGTTTGAAAGTTTGTCTATGGGAGGCAACTGTGTCTGAAGCCATATGAAATCACTAGAAACACTGGAATCTCCAGTAACTGAACCTTGGAGCATATATAAAATCATTATGGTTTCACTTCGAGAGATTGAAATAAAAAACTCCGATGGATGTCAAAGAAGTCAAAACAAGAATTACTAAGTAATTCAGCACATTTTAAGATGGTGTAAGAATTCACTTTGATCCTATGTGCAAGTCCAGAGGAGTTAAACATGAAGTTACCCGCCACATCTTTTGCATGCCACTTCAGCTGACCATACAAGATAGTTACCAGCTGTGTTATATCTGTGTAAGACATGAGCTGAGAACATGCATCTGTCTGAACCAAAACAATAATGTAGGCAGGATCTAGCCACTAAGATCATTCCCCAGTAGGTGAGAGCAGTGGGATTCCCTGCCCTTGCAAGTAGAGTCATGGACTCTCTAGGTTGCTGGATTCTCAGTGAGTCTGCACTCTCACTTCTCCTTCCTCTTTGCCCCTGGAGGATCTAAAACATTGTCTGCCGTGCCCACAGAAGTAAACTGAAGTTAGCTGCAAACTGAAGCACACTGGGGGAGGAAGGGTGCCCAGTGACTATACATAGGATTTGCCATTATATATTGTTTTCTTGGCATTCTTTTATCTAAATAGATCCCTAACTCTAAGGCTGTGAAGGTTAACAAATCCAGGCCTGGGCTGACACGCTCTATGTCCAGCTCTAGATGTAATGTCTACTTCTCTAGATGCCAGCTATTTGTGTTCACTAAGTATGCAGAAATTTCTACACTTGGACAACAGTCCAGTCCTGAGATGAAATAGCTGTATGACAGAAAACAGGGAGACAAAACATAATGTGTTGATGATTGACATGATGGCATGGTAAGTCTGGGTAGTCTGAAGTGGTTACAGATCTTCTTTGGTTTTGGTAAACTCAAGCCAAATATTATGTTTTACTTCCACTTACATGACTATTTAACATCTTTAAAGCTATCAGTAAATTGAGAACCAGAGGAAGGGTAATGTCAGTGTAGGAAACAATACATCATGAAAATATTTAACTGCACTGTAAGTGATAATGTTCACAAAAGTAGTACCTATCAAAATAAATTCCTTCTGATTCCTCATTCATCTTTCATTAGGTATTTGAATAGTTATCATAGAAATGTTTTGGTAATTATCTCTCTCCACAAGGAAGCATGGAAACTCCAATTACTGTTATCTGAGAACTGGGATAAAACATTCTTGACATACATCTCTTTGTTTCAGGTAACACTTGTATTTCCTAACAATGATCCTGCTGCTTTCATGGTAGCATTTTATGGCTGCCTGCTTGCAGAAGTTGTCCCCGTTCCTATTGAAGTGCCACTTACAAGGAAGGTAAGGAGCTGAGTTTCTTCCCTATACTGTATTTTAAAACTTGTGTCAGAACAAATCACAACTGAACATTGCTTTTTGAGTACATTTGAGTGCATTTTTGTGGTTAACTAGCTCTGAATCTGAGGATACAAAGATAGTGCTGTGTGGTGAGTTAAATATAGTTCCTTCTTTTCTGTGATGGAGAATCTGAAGATGTGCTTGCAATTTCAGCAAATGCAGCTCTGTGTGGGAAAGGAGAGGAAATTTTCCCAAGAAAACAGCTTTGCCTAGATGAATTATCTTTGTAGTCTCTCAAAACATTCTGGTGTTGGCCACTGACAAAGAATAATGGCCAACAACTGCTGATTATCCGCCTGTCCCTGCAACCCAGGCTTTGTTATAAAACCATTAGTGCTGTGTCAGATACTTCAAAGCAGTTAGGGAAATGCCTTCTCCTGTGTCTATATGTGCATATGTATCCCAAAGCTTCTGTCACCATGGTTGTCTCTGCCAAGGTGGGCACTTGAAACAATTAAGTTTGGGAATTCTTGCTGCAGAACATACGTTCATAGAGGAAACTGACCATTGCTGATCCAAAGCCTTTCACATCCAGTGCTGGTTCAGACTCAACCATGTGTCCTAGGGCAGTGCTAGCAGACAGATACAGCAGTTACAGCCAGAAGGAATGTCCAGAGGCAATGGAGAGAGAGGCCACAGTGGGGTAGGTGAGCCACAGTTATGAAACCTACACTGACGATGCTGAACTTGCATTTTTTTTCATGGGAATTTATGCCTTGAAAGCTGTAAATACAGCAAAATGTATTTATTCATTATAGGTTCTTTTTGTCATGCCCCCTGAATTTCACCACGGCTGACTGCAATGCCAATCATAAGGATCTCCCATATATCCCCCATTTTAATCCTGTCTTTATTAACTAGCACTAATAGTGATTTAGTTTAATTATTTGCCCTGGAAAAGATAGTTTGAAGCAACTGCCTCCAAGTAAATCCAAGTAAACTTCCAAGTTGTCCAAGTAAATAAGCTATGTCAAATTAATAACTTACACTAATTTGGCTGAACCTCTTGGGTGTTTGGTGTTCTTTACTTATGTGTGTATATATGGATACATAAATATACACTTACACATGTGCATATATCTACAGAATTAGACTGTTTTAACTCTTGCCAAGATCATTCATAATGTTTAATTATCAAATTAATAAAACAATTGCAGACATGTCAATGGTACAGTTAAAAAAGCAACAGGATGTAAGTAAAAGTATGCAAACTCACAGCATATAGTATTGCAAATATTTTTGCCTTTGTTTATATGAAATGTGAACTGGAGTGGAAACAATGAGATGAAAGTCATGTTCTGAGTAGTCCCAGAAGGAATACCTCTGCTTGGTCAAATGGCAGTGGATTGCTTCTGGCATCCGTGGGAAGATGTCATTCCTGTCATCACACAATGGCCTAGACTGTTCTTTTGTGCTTTCCCATTATTTACTCTCTTTTTTACATGCTTCAGTACATTCCAGCAGTGGACATGTTATTGGTTTGCTTTTTGGAAGACAGAGATGTGGACTAAAAAATATAGCAACAATTAGAGGCTAATACAGGGTTACAGTATAAAAAGCTGATACAGGATGAGCTATTTCAGGGAGTTATATTATGAGCACATTTTTATTATTAAAAATTGGCATTAGTAGCTTTAATAGGGCTCTGCATTTTCAGAAAGAAGAGATTTTCACTGTTCTGTGCAATTTTTTTTGTGCCTGGCAGTTTAAAACAGAGCAGTAATATTTGCAGCCAGATAGCCTTTTGGCTCAATCTGCAGACATCCACATCCATATGGGAGTAAAGACTTTTGCTTTAGGAGCTTTTACCCATAGATTTTGTGGTCATTAACTTTTCTTCATAGTGTGAGCATCATGATTTTAAGATTTTGGCAGAGTTCACCTCTCCTTGCTCTTCCTTCTGTATCTCACCTTTGTGTTCAGAGAATACCTAAAATTAGTTTTACTTGGCCTTAAGGACTTCAGGAGAACTGTCTAACATGGCACTTGGGATGGATTGCCTGAATACCAGCAACCACACAGCATTCTCCAGTTTAGGGTTTTTTTCTCAGAATGCTTCCTGGTTTTAAACAAAAACCTGGAAAGTGGCATTCACATCAGCATGATTTTGGCTCTTAAGACTTGGGAAATAAGATGTAAAATTAAAAACATAAATCCCAGGCTCTTTCCTAAGTACATCAAAACTGACTTGTTATTCTAGAAGCATCAGTCAGGGGTTCCACAGTCATTGTAGCAATAGAACAAACAGCATGTTTTATTTCTTCTTTTTTCCCTGCATTAATACTACTGAAATGCCTATATCATGAACATTCCCCAGAAGTTTTGTAAGTAATCCTCATCCCTTGGATTATATTTAGTGTTCTTTCAGAACAGTATCCCTCTTTCTAAATGTTTCATGTTTTGCAGTCATTACCAAATAGTATGTTCTATATGACATCTCTTTCTTCAGAGGTGCCACTTCTGTTAAACTTGTCTGAAGATGGAGTATTACAAATTGTTTCTTTGTGTGTGTGATATGATGTGAATTTCAAACTATATATCATAGAATGTGCCATCGAAGTAGATGATATGGGATTTTCAACATGTCAAGTTTTAGTTCAAATAGCGATTTATTATTTCCCTTATGAAAAGATTTTAAAGTGTGGTTTTGATTTCTTATTCTTTAGATTTTGTATGGTAATGTTTTTTTCCATTTGATGAGTACCATGAAAATTATTATTATTCTGCCCTGATACAGTCAGGGGAACTAATCAGTTTTAATCTCAAAATAACATTTTTGTCCCCCAAGCACATTCATAGTTATGCTCAATCACATGCTGTGAACATGTGAACAAAGCAATCCCACATAGATCTTTATAGCTTCCTTATCATAGGCAATGAGAATTTGCAGCAGGGTATGACATGAAAGCATGTAATAATCTGTTTCTCGGTCAAAACACTGTTTTCTAGCCTGTTAGTTTTAATGTTGTGTGTGCTCCCAGCAAGCATTTGTGTGCTGTTCCAGACATTGGGACTGGAAGAATGTGCCTGTGTATTGTAAAGAAAATCTGCAGGTACTCACTCCTGGACACTTGGGTTTTTTAAAAGGATGTTTCATACAGGGTAGAAACTTTTTTTCAGGAGCTCTTTTTATTACACTTTGAGGAGTTAGGTTATTAAAATTTTAACAGTAGCCAGAGAGATATATTTCTTTAAAGACAGTGAAATTGTCCTGGAAATATACCTTGATGCCTTTCATAGTGGTTTAGAGCCTCTGATAAAAATGAGCTTTGTTTCCTCTCAGCTGTAGTGATCCTTGGGCTGTAGTGTGCCAGAAACACTCAAGTTCTACATACTTCCAAACATCTTTTGACAATGCATCTCTTTCTCCACTGGATTTAAATAACACATAAAATATTGTATATTTTCTTTTGAGTGTCCTAGTCTTCCAGCCCCTCCAAAGAACACAAGTGCCCTCAGTCCCACCTAAGCCCCTGGTGCATGTGGCTGGATCCCTGTAAGCCCTGTGCCCATCCTTTCCTTGTCATACACTTTGGCAGCTGGGCACTGAGGTCTTTACTCAGTTGGCCACAGTAACTCTCAGGTCTTTTAAAGTCTACATTTTCTTTTTACTTTTCACACTGTACTTTCCTAGAGAGCACACCACATTTTGTGCAGTGTTCTGTGCCAAAAATAACTCGTTTTGCTTTCATTTAAGACTTTTGGATATTAAATCTGTTCATAGATGCATATTTCACATGCAAATTACAGCTAGGTAACAAAGCTCTGTCTGAGGAGGCAGATGATTTCTTCATCTTAAAGTTGGTTGTAAAGATTACATCTGCTTTATGTGTAAACTGTATTAAGGTCTTTGATATTTGTGTTTTAAAAATAGAGTGTTCAGAATGGGTGATGCTTGGCCTTTACAGCTGATAATTGTCCTATTTGTGCAAATTTTTGTTTGGGTAAGGGCAAATGGAACGCAAAATGAACACTGTAAAAGAAAACATCCATCCATGATGCTTTGCCACATAATTCTCCTTTTGAAAGCAGTCTGGGATTTGCAAGTGGACAGGATTAACCTTTATCAGGCCAACCTTTGCACAGGCTGTCTCTTCCTTCCTTCCTTATTAGATAAGGACATGCACTCTCACTCACAGAGAATGGATCATAATTGTTTTCCTTCACACAGATACTCTCACAAAGCATTATAGAAATGACATTAACAGCATGCTGAAATGCAAGCACACGTGGGCTTTTTTTTATCTTGACAATGAATTATCACTCTCTGCAGCAGGAAGAAGACAATTTGCCTCCAGGTACTGGTGAAAACCTATAGGGAACCTTTAATAAAAGCCTTTAGAGAACCTTGACTATCTACCTACAGCAGAGAGGATTTCCTTCTTGCTTCATCTGAGAGATTCATCTCTCTAGGTGTGTGCAGACATAAGTCTAAAGCTATGCGGACCTAATTTTTTGTACCTCAGCAAGTGCTGTGCTTTCAAGAAATGTAAAATGATATTTCCAAAGTCAGCAACTGGTCTCAAACCTCATGCTACAATACCTCAGCTCTTATCTTTTGCCTTTCACCTACGCGACGTATTATTGCAAACTGAATTGTGGAGGGTTTAACAGTGAGCATCACTGGCAAGTGTCTCCCTGTCTGAGGCTGGGACTGGGTTGGTTGAGTTGTTTCACCTGGGCTCCCCTGGCTTCCTGAGGATTTTTCTGTCCCTGCAAAAATAAATTGTTTATGGCAAAGGGGAGGCTTACCAAAGTAGCAGATTGCTGTGAATTACCAGAATAACAAATAACACTGCTGGGCAAACAGTGTGTCCTGAAAATCTATTCCCTTTATGGGCAGGAGAGTGATTTTATTTAAGGGAGGAGGTTTGGTTTGTTTTGTTTTTTTTTTCAGCAGCAGATGATTTGGTTTCATTCTTTTTGTACTTACAAAGCAGTTTTCAGCATTGCAGAGATTCATTTTACATTACTCAAAAAAAGGTGCCAGTAGCTTGACTCTGAAATCTGAAATAATCAATGCCTTTAAAGTCAGTAGTCTTTTTCCTGGCCCACATGGAAGCTTTGACTGCTTCACACAAATTAGTATATTTTCAACTCAAACCTTATTTTTCAATCTTTAAACTTTTACACACAGTCGTGACTGCTCTGGGCCTCTCATGCTGAGAGGAGCAGAAAAGACCATCGTGTTTACATACATGGGTGTAGGCAAGGTTGTGATGTGTCTGTGCCTAAGTCTCACAGCTTGAGATGGTTTCAGATCTTCCACCTTCTGGCTGTCAGTCCAGTGGCTCAACACTGCTTGAATAGTTACAAACAATTGCTCCTGTGAGGCAGCAGGTATCACAGGATGACCTGCATGGGGCAAGGGATGTCAGCCCTGTCTTTATGTCTCTGTTCTCTGCAGTACTTTTGGCCTCTAAGTCAGGATGAAGCCATCAGAAGCAGGCAGGAGGTGGTGATAACTAGTTAGGAGGTGTGAGGATGAGACTGAAAGTGGGAATGATGGACACAGACTAGCAGACTGCCACAAAGCTTCATTGTGTTCTTACTGTAAGATCCTCAACTGGAGCTCTAATGGCTGTTGAGGAAAGTGTCTATCACAGTACCTCTTCTTTGACATCTTGATTTAATTTTTACTTGCAAGGCAGGATTAAGTGTGGACAGCAAGGTTATGGCATAGTATTAGAAAGTCTGCAAGACACACAGGATAGTATCCATGCATGGTGAAGTTGTTTCAATCTTCTGTGGCATTGTTGTGTCACATAATTGTTTATCCCTGTTGTCCTATCAAATGAAAGAATTATCTGTACAGAAAAGAACAGAGTGAAGATTTTAATGCTATTTGAGTTGAGGCTGTCCTGATGCAAAGCATCCTCTTAGGCACTGTGACATGTGAATAGATTGTATTAAGTAATCCATACATTATTCTCTCTGCTTGTGTGTCAACTACTACCAAATGAATGAATAATATCTTTGTGAACACGCTATAAACTGGTTGATACTACACTAAGAATTAGTAATTCTTACCTATGTACAAAACTCAATTTATGTTAATTCATGTTTCATTTTCCTTTTATTTTGCAATCACAAGAGCCTGACAGGCCATGGTATGCTGGTGGTCTAAGATTCACACTCTCTGATGGTTAACCTATGCTAAATTTCTTTCTGAAGTTTATTAGGTTAGTTTATGCTTATAAAGTCCTGCATTAAATGGAACTTGAATGCTTGAAGATCAGCATTTTCTTGATACAGCAGTGAAGCACACTGCTAGCAGTCTTTTATAGGACATAGAGCTACAGCAACGTGGTTTTTGTAATTTAAAATTAAGACTGATGCAGTTGCTGCATTCAGTTATGAAATTTATATGCAAAAAATTTTTAATTTGTAGTTAGAAATTCATCCATATACATGAACTGGTAAACATTTTTTATATTTAATTTAGTAGGAAATTCTGGGTAATGGTTGAATGGATCTGATATTTTAAGAAACTGGTGACCTCCCTTTATATATGATAGAATATCAGATTTCACAGGATTTGTCTTGCCCAAAGAGTGATGTTCTTCATAAAGCACTCCAGCTCTCTTCTTTCTGCTGTTACTTCTGAGGGACCTTCAATGAGAGCCCTGTCTCCTGCAATGTTCAGGAGCCCACATTTCCTTCCACTGAGCAGAATACAAAAGTGAAGACACCATGTCTTACCCTAATGTGAAACTAGGATCTGATCTGCCTAGGTACTTTTCCCAGGGGTTTGACAACATAGATATGGACCAGCTAGCATAAGTCAGTGAGGACAGAAATGTTTGACAAAGCCCTTTTTGTGATGGAAATCCCCCAGTGAAGGTATGGTGGGGTCAACAGCATGTTCCCCAAAATTTTATTCATGGATACACCAGTATTATTGTTTGTTGTTCAAAGGCTGCTCTCATCTGGTTTTGGTGGGGTTTTTTAATTGGAAAAGATGATACACAAGCTTAATTTTAAAAGCCTTCCTAAAAAAAGTACCTTGTCATTTTTTCCTGGTTTTGTAAGCTTTGTGGTTATAGTAAACAAAAGCAAATACAGTAATTCTGGATGGAAAGAACTACATAGTATAGTTTTGACATATAAGTTTATTGTCCATATTGTTTGCTCAGCTATCAAAGTTCTGTTAATTTGTGCCATATCCATATTTTGAAGTGGTATGGAAAATAAGTAAGCTCTTGTTTTCCTCTGATCTCATTGCTTTCCCATTGTAGATGGCTATATTTGACTACATAAAAAATGCATTAAAAATCAGTCAGATAGGGTCTAGGACATTCTTTCCATCATACAGTTTTGCTTTTAAATCAATAGATTAAGGCAGCTGTTATGTATTTCTGGTTTGTTCCATGATGAAGCGAGCTTTTTGGTTTGAAACATGTTTTAATTTGTTCTTTTAAGACTCCATAGGCTATTTTGTGTAGAATTATTATCTGAAAAAATGGTTAATACTTCTATGTGCATTTACATCTAGGGCTTTTCTCTGTTGAAGAGCCTGGTGAATCGATGTAAAGGTAATGAAAGTATCATGACATAAAGCAAACATAATACTGTAGAAGCATAGCATCTCTTAAGGAACAGCTATGGCCTAGACTTGAAAAATCATTAAATGACTTCTTAGCCTCACTGCTTGTAACCCCTTGACAAAGTAAAATGTAGTGTGCTTTCCCTAATGGGCACTTGACTGTCCGTAGTGCTCCTGAAATGTGTCTGTAACTACTCAATGAAATGGTTATTGATGAATCAGATTATATCAGTATAAATAGTGATACTGCCACCACTGTATGTCCATCATAACATCTTGGGGGTTGAAACCTTTCTCCAGATGGAAGCTTCTATAACCCAAATTATTTCCTAGAATAACCACAGGAGGTTGAGGTTGGCAGATACCTCTGAAGGTCATCTGGTCTGGCTTCCTTGGTCAATGAGGGCCACCTAGAACAGGTTGTCCAGGACTAACTATGTCTAGTTGGCTTTGGAATATCTCCAAGGATATTGGAGATCTCTCCAAGGAGACTTCACAACCACTCTGGGCAAGCCATGCCAGTCACCCTCAGAGTGAAAAAGTGTTTTCTGAGTTCACTGGGAACCTCTATTTATCAGTTTGTGTCCGTTGCCTCTGGTCCTGTCACTGGGCACCACTGGAAAGAGCTTGGCTCGATCTTCTTTATACCCTCCCTTCTGATGTCTGTATCACATTGACAGGATCTCCCCCTAAGCCTTCTCTTGTTGAGTCTGAGCAGTCTCAGGTTTCTATCTTTCCTCATTGGAGAGATGCTCCAGTCCCTTATTATACTACTGACTCTTTCTCAGGCTCTCTCCAGTACCTTCTTCAGTACCTTGTACTTGGAAGCCCAGAATGGGACTCAGCACTTGCTCTCTAGTGGGTCTCTCTAGTGCTGAGTAGAGGGGAGGGATTATCTCCCTCAGCCTGTTCACAATATTTTGCCAATCACAGTCCAGAATACAACTTGCCTTCTCCATGCAAGACCTCTTTGCTGGCTCCCATTGAACTTGGCATCCACTAAGACCTCCTCATCCCTTACTACAAAGCTGCTTTCCAACCAGTCATCCCCCAGCCCGTGCTGGTGCAGGAGCTTCTTCATCCTTGGGTGCAGGACTTTGCATTTGGCTTTGCTGAATTTATTGAGATTCCTTACAGCTCATTTCTTCAGGAGTCCCTCTGGGTGATTTAACTTTCTGCTGTATCAACCTCCCATTTCTGAAGGGATATGGTAGTAGGCACGATCCGGGGGCTTCACTTCTCTGTTGTTACAGACAAGAGGATGTCTAGGTTGTGGAAATTCTTTGTCAGTGTACAACTGAGTTTTGCTAATCAGCTAAGTTGCATACAGAAAAAAGACTGTTTTCCTCTCAAGATAATATGACAGAGGATAATAATGTTTGACACCCATAATCACTTCTAATCAATTCTCTTTATTGCTTTTATTTTGTCAACTCCTAGGATGCAGGAAGTCAACAAATAGGTTTTTTGCTTGGAAGCTGTGGAGTTACTGTGGCCTTGACAAGTGACGCATGCCATAAAGGACTGCCTAAAAGCCCCACGGGGGAGATACCACAGTTCAAAGGTCAGCTAAGCCTTGCTTATCGTGGATACCATGGGTTATCATTTACTACAGTAGCAGTCATAGCACTTGTTTAGTTTTCTTGGGTGAGGATCAGGCCCATGATGAAGCACTTCCCACACGTGCAGCCATGGAGGCTGGGATGAGGCTGTTGTCGCTGTGTGTTGATGGTTGGCTGATGGAGATCACTGCTCCCAACTCATGGCTGCCAAGCTGTGCAAGTGCTCCTCACCAGGCTCACTGCTGGCTCAGCTGGGCTGCTGAGAATCAGCTCTGACTACAAGCAAATTAAGCCAAAAGACTTTGTAGTGTAGCAGATGAGAAGCATTCACATAATTCAGTACTAGAGCAAAGTGATAGGGACAGTGACTTCTGACAGGAGAGTTGTGCTAAACTGTCTGTATCAATAACAGCTTAAACTGCCCAGCCATTTCTTCAGAGATTATCTGTGAAGGCCACTATAACTCCTAAGAAAGTAGTTCTGGAAAATCTTCTATGCTGAGGATTAGAAGAACCAATATTTAGACAATGGTGACACTGACATTTGGGGAAAAAAACTATCTGGCGGAGAAGGGTTTTGTCTTGTCTTATCCAGCAGAAACTTACCTAGCAGAAACTAAAGCTGACTTTTCTTTGTACCTCAGGCTGGCCAAAGCTTCTCTGGTTTGTCACAGAGTCTAAGCACCTCTCTAAGCCACCTCGTGACTGGTTCCCACACATCAAGGATGCAAACAATGACACAGCTTACATTGAGGTGAGTTAATGAAGATGCATCTTCTCCTCAAATCTCTGCATGTGGCACTTCTGAATTAGGTAAACATCATTATTCATTCTCTATTCACAGAAGCAAGGAACATCCTGTGTTAGCATGTTAATAAGTAATATTTTCTAATAAATTATACTGGGTATTAATTTCGGAAGAGTTAATGAAATGTTAAATTACATTTTGAGGGTTTCTAACGTTAATATTTTTATGTCATCTATGTGGTTGACACATTATATTACACTTGTCTTTACCAGCCTCAGTTTTGTTTCAGTCTGATAGCCTTGAGATGGATAGGTGGCAAGTTTCACAGTGAAACTTCAGTCCCCATATCCCAACCTTCAGACCTTTTGAAAGAGAAGGAATTTCTTGCTCAAATGCTTTCCTGTCACTTACTGCTTTTGTGAGTCACACTTCACAGAAAAGACTAGCACCAGGAAGGGAAAATCAGCAGTGCTGATAATTAATTTTTCTTGTGGGTTTTTTTTTTCTTTTTTTTCATTCTTTTCTCCTACTACTGCATACACTTTGCCTCAAATTCAGTATTTTAGTACTGAATTTAAGTGATAGATTAAGTTCAAGTGAATAGAGCATAGGTATTTCCTGTTTTCATGCTGTGGGAACATTGGGCTACAGAATCAGAGATGCCTGCATTTCCAGTGTTGCTGATTATGTTCATCATGGTAAAGATAAATGTTTAATTCAGTTCAATTGCCACTGATAATTTTCAGACTCTTGCATAAAGTTGCAAAAATTACCACAATCATTAGCAATGATCTCTCACCTTTTATGCTGCTTTCTTATGACTCGTTCATATTCTTCTAATCAAAGAAATTGTTTCTTTCAGACATATAGATAATTGCAACAGCACCCAGCAAGGATTCTTTGGTCAGCTCTTATCCCATGCCTTATAAGACACAGAAAAGAGAAGCTCTGGCCTATAAAATCTAGTATGAACATGGAGCAGACTGAACTAGGTTATTCTCTGTAAATCTAGTCAGTCCTTTAGTCATTATTGTGATCAGAGTTTTTAAAATTATTTTTCCATAATCCCTGTATTCAAAGAGCAGATGGATTTCTGATGTCAAGACTGAGAATCTTCAGTCAAAAAGAGAACTGTCTTTTAACAAAAAAATGCCTCCCAAACTCCTTAAAACTTCTGTGTTCTAAAATAGAGTCATTAGATGTGTCCCGCATTCACCTGCATGGGAAACACTTTAAACAAGCTATTAAAAAATGGAAATAGAACAACTATTGCACATCGACTTTCCTCCCTTATTTCTTTTTAGTACAAAACATGTAAAGATGGAAGTGTGCTTGGGGTGACTGTAACAAGGATTGCACTGCTCACACACTGCCAAGCTCTGACCCAGGCATGTGGATACACAGAAGGTATGGAGTACACTTCCCTTGCTTCATCCTTAAAATGAAGTGTGAATTGCAATTTGTTTCTCATCAGGCTCCTTTTTATGTTTTACATAGTTTATTTGTCAAATCTTTCTAGATTTGTCATAGGTTTAAAAACATATTTTTTCCCATTGTTTTTAGAAGATATGTTTGTGTTTACAATATCTTTGTGGGAGCTGCCAATAATGTCCTAGCCAATGAAAATCCTTGCAATGTAACTTACTATGAAAGTTAAGCTTTGAGGTCATCAGCCATGTAATATTGAAACTTTCTTCCTTTGAGTGGGCTTGCCTTGGCTCTATGCCATATTCTAAAAAATAAACTGTTTTGTTTTTGTTGGACAGCTGAAACGATTGTGAATGTATTAGATTTCAAGAAGGATGTTGGTTTATGGCATGGGATTCTTACAGTAAGTATGTTTTTTTATTTTGCTTCAGTATTTGAAAATAAACAAACCTAATATGCTTCTTACTGTCACAAACTGGGAGTCCTTCAGTTTCTTGTAATGCGGATTTTTCTGCTTTGAAAGCAAAAACTTTGACTCAAACAGATGATCTGCTAGTGCACTTACCATAATGACCACAGTGAAGGTGCCAGTGTGTTTTTATCACAGAATCACAGAATGTTTAGGTTGGAAGAGACCTCCAAGATCATCCAGTCCAATCTTTGACTAACACCACAGTCAACTACTAAAACCATGTCTTAAGGACCAGTTCCAAATGCCTTTTAAATGCCTATATATCATGTTCCTTGTTCTTACCTCATTCTTACCATGTTATTCTGATCTTAGTGATGCATGATTTTGAGATCAGACTTCAGAGCAGAACAAATTAAATTAGTACTTGCCCCTGTAAGGATATGATCAAATGGCAGAGCTGTATAGCTGCTAACTAGCTTCTCTATCAAAAATCTGACAAGTGGATGGTTTTGCTAACATTAAAGCTTTTCTGATTCTTCAAATTGCATAAATTTTCTGTTCACTGTTTGAATCTCTTCCTCAATTGATATGAGAGGCAATTGACAGGTTTTTAAGGGTTGCTTCTCAAAGTGCTGCTGCAGACAATGACAAAATACATACTATTCACTGAGCATTTTAGGAACAGATACCAAATTTTGAGGGGTCACTGTTTGGGGTCCCAGGATATACAAGCCCTAAATGCTATGATCCCAGGGATCTGATAAACTTTTCTCATGCAGTGTTATACTGTTCCTCATATCAAAACTAACTCTTCTGAAGCAGAAATTAAACTATTAGCCTTAACACCCATAAATATCTCATGTTAAAAAAACATCTTTATCACTGAAATCAAACCCAAGCATATAATAGAACTTTTCTGGGACTTCTTTTCCTATTAATCTTGGTTTGAACTTAATTTTCTTCATGCCTTGCCTTTAAATGCTTTTTGTGTAGCTATACTTGTGCCAGAGTGAAAGGACTATTTTGCAATTCTGCAAGTGTTTAGATGACTAATCCACTGGGACCCTAATCTGGTCTTAAGCCTTAGTTTCCCAAAACAAATGCTGTATCTAACCTGAGCTGCTGTGACCAGAGATGTGTTGCCTTCAGAAGATGTTTCTAAATGGTCACAGAAATGAAGCAGCAGTATCTTTACAGGCTCTGTTTAGTAATAACACAAAGAAATCACAGAGCAATTGACTGCCTCAAACTGGGAGGTCAGTGTTGGATCTGCCATAGTTTTCTTCTGCATTTTCCAAACTTCCTGCAACTTTTCATGACCTTGTTGAAAATACTGGAATTAGCCCACCTGGAGAAAGACTGAAAACTCCTTTATTTATTTTCTGTAAAAATAAATTGATCTCTGCTTAATCTGTGACTCTGATTTCTCTTTCTGCTGTCTTTTAAATAATTTGTGCCCCACTAACATTAATTTTTTAGGCTTCATGGAGATGGGTTTCTCTAGACAAATGTGTTGCTTTTACTTGTCCTTTTAAGTAAACAGTCTTCATAGATCCTGAAGTTTAACAGTTAGGGATAATATTAAGGTGCACAACAAGCATGCAGACATGGTTCAACCAATGTTTTTTATTTTTTATTTATAATTTTTCTATTTAAAGTGAATCAGAGTATAAATAGAAAGAAAATATGTTTCATTTCTTTTCAGCACCCTTCAGAGTTAGAATCTGATTAGTCTAAATCTCTAATCCTTAATTAAAGCAGTAGAAAACGGGGGGTCTATTTCATCTTACTAGCTAGATAGCTAGATAGAAGATAAATGCCACATTTAACAATAAAACAAGCTTAGAGTGATATGTATGAACGTCCCTCCTCATAACATGGTATAAATAATTACCACAAGTATTGTATAAAGCCCATTTCTCTTATTTGATTTCAGAGTGTCATGAACATGATGCATGTTATAAGTATTCCATACTCCTTAATGAAAGTGAATCCACTGTCATGGATACAAAAAGTCTGTCAATACAAAGGTAAGGAACAAGAATCTACAAAGCTATGCTTGAGAGTCAAAATCAGAAGTTCAAATTGATCATAGAGCTGTATAGCTTTTATGTGGTGTATTAGTAATCTTCCCATTCTTATTTCAGCTAAAGTTGCCTGTGTAAAATCCAGAGACATGCACTGGGCATTGGTGGCACATCGAGATCAGAGAGACATCAACCTGTCCTCGCTGAGGATGCTCATAGTGGCTGATGGTGCAAACCCATGTAAGCTTTGCTTCTGCAGGCCAGGAAAGAACAGAAAGTCATTGTGTCTTGCACTTAAAATTTCAGTCTTCAGTCACCTTAGCTAAAATATTTACAAAGTATAGGATTTTTCTACTGCAAGTTATATATATATATAGAAACAATAATTAATTTTGGCTAAATTTTATAAATATATTTTTCTTTAGCTAATCCTGAGGCAAACTTCATATTCCATATACCATGAGTTGCAATAAATCCAGTTTTTTACAAAGTGATGGTGGTATGTAAAGACTGAAGTAAAAAACCTTAAGATATAGGGGGAATCAGAACATTTCTTCTGCATGGTGGCACTCAGATGCAGAAGTAACTGAGAATTTTAGGAGAATAGTTATAGTACTCTAGAAGTCCACACCTGCATCATGTCACAACAATTAATAGGATGAGTCGTGGTTATTATTTAAGATACCAACATAGAGGTGTTCTGCTTGTTTGTGTTAGTTTTCTTTGAGTTTCTGTATTAATACTTTAATTTGCCATAGAAAACAGTAATGAAATTCAAACTGTAAATCTAGTGGTAATGGCTTTTCTATGTAAGCATAGTGAAAGGAATTTATGCTCAAAAATTAGTCTTTATTCACTGTATGCATAAACAACTGTATATACATAAATATGGTTGTAGCAGGAATGACTTTGTTCCTACTGGGGGAAAAAAATCATGGATCCTTTTAAATGTTTTTCTCCTGAAAAGCCTGCATATTCAATAATAAGTTTCAAGTTTGAATAGCATCACTTCATAAATCAGATTTTTTTTCTCCTGCTTTTTTTTTTCTTTATCCCAGGGTCTATTTCTTCCTGTGATGCATTTCTCAATGTCTTCCAAAGTAAAGGTCTAAGACAGGAGGTCATTTGTCCCTGTGCTAGTTCACCAGAAGCTCTCACTGTGGCTATTCGAAGGTACTGTGTTACACCAGTGAAAATAGAACCACTGTAGAATATATTGGTAATTTTAAAAGAAATTAATAAATTCAGGTATGAATCTGCATACTTCTGGAATTTTAGTTTTCATTTTATGCCCAAAGAAGACATACAAGAAGAATTTGAGGACTAGCAGTTTGAGTCCTGTATAATAGAGTTCCCATTTATGTAATCTTCCTTAATTTTAAATGAAACAGACTGAAATGCTAAAGCTCTTTCTTTAAAACAAAGAGAGAAAAATTACTCCATAAGCACAAAATTAATCAAATTGTGGGAATTTGTCAAGGAAAATAATGTTTTAAAGTAGTCTGTTTTTGTCTGTCTGGTGTTTTTTAGTAATTCATACACTCTCAGTAATCATTTGGAAATGCACTTTGAGTCTGGAGGATTTGTGCATAGAAATAAAATTGATAAATTCTAATAAAACTATTAAGCCTTACATACATGAATGTCAGTATAAAGCAGTCACCTCTCATGAGTATTGGAGCACACAGTAAATGGCAGAGCTGTTGTCAGTTTTGGCAGAGTTTTCCAGAAGTTATACTGTGAACACCAAGTACTTTATTTTTAGGTTCAGATTTCTTTAGCCTTTTATAAGTGTTTCATATGTTAAAACATGCAAGAAAAAGTGTAAAGCACTGTAATAGCATTAAGTAAAATACTTCCTACCACCAAGTTTAAAATACATTGTCCAAGTGAAATTTAACAGGGTTTTCAATTAGATTTCCAACATAATATCACAGGAAGAAAGAATGGGGCCAAGAGTGTGGTTACTTTCAGCCACCTCATTATTAGCTTAGCACATCTGAAAGCTCTCCATCAGGGACGTATCCTGGCCAGATTAGTTGTCTATCTGTGAACTACAGAATCTCAGAGAGCCCTTCATTCAGCTCCACCAGGCTGTTCTCAGCAAGATACCAAGGAGTGTGCTATTTTTCCTTTGCAGTGAGTTTTCCTGCCGTAGGCTCTGCAGATCTGTGCTCTTGTTTGTAAGTGCAGAGAGGAGGTGGATGGTCAGTGGACATTGCTTGTGCTGAGCAATGATTAACGGGATTAATGTTTAATTGATTAATTCCTATGCTAACTCTGGAAAATCTGCCCCGGATTGTAGGTTACAAAGTGGGAGAACGAATTGTATCTCAATGTGCAAAGGCTGGAGTGCCCTTTCTGGACTTAAACACTGTGCTTGTAGCCATCTGAAGCACTGGAAATTAATTTTCAAATTAACTAGCACTGAGAACTTACATTAAAAAATTTATTAGCACATAAAATAGTGGCTAATTCAGAAGAAAAAAAATGCCATTTTTATCTTTAGTGTCTTGCTGTGTAATTACAGAGCAGTTCTTACTTACAGTGAATGTTACCGAACACGTATCTCCTTCTTTTGAACTCTGTTTGATGGTAGGATAATACCAGCTGAACTTGGAGCTTTAGTATTTTTTCATTTTATTCAAGCCATATCCACTGACAGTAAAGTCATTATCATACAAGTTCCAAAGAGTTACAGCTGAACTATACATTAAAATGACTCCCTGTAGAGCACAGATCCAGACAGCTACCTGTTAATGTTCTGACTCTTTCAAAATCTGTGGTGTAGTTTTACTGATCTTCCTACAATGAAGAGTAACAAAACTAGTTCTCAGTTAAAATAACCTTACAGATTAGAAAAAGTCAGTCTGTAATAGACTAATAGGTACTTTAGCCTTAGAGCTGAATTGTGAAGCCTGATATTTAAATGAATGTCATGTAAATAATCCTTTGTGATATTCCTCTTTGCTTGATTGCATATCAACCTGAACCCATTTGCCTAAGTGCAAAAGTTTAAGAACAAGACTTTTACCATTTAAGTGACTGGCAAAAAATAGTGGTAGGATGGATTGTGTCTGTAAATGGTAGTAGTAACTGTTTGTCAACATGCTCTTCAAAATGCTACTCAGTATGAAAATACCAGCTTTGAAGTAGATGCACATTGTCCCTCTTTTATAGTTAGGGAAACTAAAGAAGTAGTTTTGGTGATGTAAGCTAGATTTACTTAGTATATGAAGTAGGTGGAATTATACCATTGTTTAGTTGCTCCTGTCTTCAAGCATTTATCTTTTTCTGGCAAGCAATCTTGGAGAATTCCAAATCAGTATCAGGAGTATTGACTGTGTAAAGAAAACGTGAACTTTAAAATAAATTATAAAAACATTAGAAAGGAGTTCTTTGTATCTCATCTTTTGTCCAAGTAATTTCTTTCCTTCTGCTTGGCAGAGATACTTGTTTTAGAGTTGTTCCCATGTGTATGTCATGCACAGGACAAAATAAGATACCATATATTGCAAGATTGCTGCTGACAAGATACTTTGTGGGAGGATATATAGGTGCTCTCAGGGGCTTAGCTCCCCACCCCACTTCTCTGTCTTGGTCCTCTATTCCCTTTTGGTGTCAGCTGCTTGCCTAGAGCCTAGAGCACAATTACCTGGTGTCTCATTCAGGATCCACCTCAGACAACCAGGATATCAAAAGCACTCTGAAATTTCAGCTCTGAATGCTATCCTGTGGACCCCAGGTCCTTGGCACTGACTCTTTCCTTCTGCACATCTTCCACTGCATGGTGATTTTTTTTTATTTAACCCCAAGCTTTTGTGTCACCCCAAGCCATAGCAAGTGCAGCTGTATTGACAAGTCCCCAGACATGATCCTAGCAGGCCTGCTGCCTCCAGCTTCCCTCCCCATCACTCCTCTCCTGTACGCAGCCAGTTTCTCTTCTGTTTAGCAGTGGTTAGTAATGTGAGAAGATGTATGTGATGAAAGTCTACATGGTCTTTACTCCTAGATAGTTGTGAGGAGCTGTGTGTGCTTGCAGGAGACTTTTCTTCACATGAGCAGTAAAGTGTATGTTTTGAGGAGCAAGGGAGAGAGGAAGTTGATCAATAATGTTGCTGAAAATTCCCTTTACAGGATGGGAATATTATTTATCACAGCTGCTTGTTTACTAGCACCATTTGTTATGCTCTAATGCGCTTTCAGGCGTGCCCACATCCTTCTTTGTTGACAATGTCACTTGAAAAATATGCCTCATAAAAACTATTAATTGAAATTTATAGTGCCGATCATTGCATGGCTTATGTGAGTGTGATTGGCTGAGACCCAACTAGTATTTCAAGCACAGTGGAGGAGAAATGTCATATAAAAGGACTTTGCCTATTAAAAATAGTTGTGTTACGATGGACCATCTAGGAAAAAATGCAGAATCTTGAATTAAATATTGGCTGCTTTATCCATCCTGAAAACAGCTGGAGTCTGGCTGCTCTACATGGAGGCATTATTCACAGTCACAGCAGCATCTTGTTAGCTTCCAGTTTTGCATTTTAGAATGCAGGACAGTAGAAGAACTTTTCCAGACATGAAAAGCCCTGACATATTCCCTTGACTTAATAACTTGCATACGTCAACATTTGTTTGCTTGAGCCACACTCTACACACGTATTACTGTACCCACTGATAGAGCAGGAGGTTTTATATTGAAAGGAGTTGACAGACAGCTTGTGCTGATGCTGTGGAATTGAACAGCATGTCAGCAGTGGATCTGAGCAAACTGAGGCATTACAAAGAGCCTGCATCCACAACATTTTGACCATGACTGATGAAGGTGTAATTTGTTTTAATTTTTGTGGGGTAGGTTAGAATATGAAGAATTCAGTTTTCAGTACTAAAATAAAGATGGTTAAGTCCTTCCAGCTTCAACAGATACTTGGCAGTGCATCTGTTACAACCTAATTTCTTCTGTTTAGTAATTTTAAATGCTTAAGTACTGAGAGTGAGAAGTCCATGATTTAGGAACAGGATACTTGTATTCTAATCTTGGCTTTGATACCAGTGTGCTAGAGTTAGATTTTTAGCCTGACAGCTGTGTTTTGTTTCCTAGTTGCCCCAAAATAGGTAACATATAGTTTATCAAGTTATTTACTTATCAGCTTCAAATATTTAGAGTGCAGCTTCCCTCCACATCATCCCGACTGCCTTTCAGTATTTTTAAAACAAGACAAAAATCTTTGCTTAGATAATCAAACAATATTTTAAATCTGTCTGAAAATTAAATACAATCTTTTTTGGGTAGAAGTTAGGTGTTTCATCTCTGAAGCTCCTTATATGTGGCTGACTACGGAACAAGAGAGTTGACAGTCATAACTACTGAGAAATAACTGTAAACCAGGATTCTGTCAGGTCTAGTAAGAGAAAAAAGATGGTGAAATGTTAAACACTCAAATAGAGGAGTATTTGCAATAGTAATCCATTAAGAATAAGTGAGTGTTTATACCTCCCTGTGATGGTTCACTGATGCTGTAACCCATGGTTGCAGGCCAACAGATGACAGCAATCAGCCACCTGGCAGAGGAGTTCTGTCCATGCATGGTCTCACTTATGGAGTGATCCGAGTGGACTCTGAAGAAAAGCTTTCTGTTCTGACTGTCCAGGATGTTGGCTTAGTGATGCCAGGAGGTAAGGAGCTTTCTTTGAAAGTTACTGTGATTCATCAGTTTAAGTAATTACCTGTTGGAACTCATAGGTGGATGTACTTTGCTCTTAGACAAGAAGCTCTGGGAATAGAATATATGTACTTGAAAACATTTTAGTCCAAAAACCATTACCTTGTAAGACTTCGTGATTTGGAAATCCCAATATTTCTCCTCTCTCTTTGCCTCAGTAGCTGTGTTTACATTACCAGTGTGCTTTAAACAACCTGTCATCACATCAGAACATGGATCCCTTAAATGTAAGATGCTGGTACAAAAAATAAGTAAGTTGGATTTCAGTGTCTGGGGGCTGCAGATATCTGTAAGCCTGACCCAGATGAAATTCAGTAGTGAAAGTTTAGATAACCTGAACTACAGATCAACAAAATTGCTATCTGAAAGCCTGAAGAATGTTTTTCCAGAGGTCTTGTCCTACCACCTAGTTTTTAAGAAAGAAAAGGCATGATGATATTCAAACTAAAACCAGTTCTTCTAAAGATGAAGATTTTTCATAAGAGAGATAGATTTTAAATTACATGTTATATAGAGTCTAAAAAAGGGTAATACTGTAGTTTTTCATAAGGGAATGTTTGTTATGCACCAAAGGAATATAACGTACAAATGCATCTTATAAAACTTCAGTTCAACAGCTTAAAATAAAGGAAGATAAGATTGATTGTTGTCTAATAGTCATCATATAAGATATTATTATAGATATGCTATCTTACACTTCCTATTGCATTCTAATTGTTATAATAAATGTAAGTGCTCCTGCTTGTCTTCAGAGGGAAGGGTCATTCAAGATTCTTCACAGCTGTAAACACATACTGATTCATTCTGGTCTCCCTTGTTCATCATATCCTCCTCCCAACAGCAAAATCTACATGTGCTGGACCCCACCCCCAGGGGCTCTGTCTAAAGCAGCATACCTGATTTTTACTCACGTGGATGACACATAAAATAGTTCTTCCTCAGACCAGTGCTTTCTAATCCCTTCTGTTTAACTCCTGCTTTGCTTGCAGTCCTGTAAGGCTGGTGTGAGAGAGCCTCAGCTCTCATAAATTCTTAGTAAAGCAACTGAAATAGTCTGCTAAAATACCTCTATCTTTCATATGGTGTTACTTGCTGCTATGTGAGAGGTAGTTTTCCTAGTTGCCTGCTTCCCTGGCAGTATAATTATTACCAAGAACTTCATTAGGGTATTTCATTTTGCTCTGACTGTGGCAAATCTGGTCTTCAATATGCAAAACTGGGAACACAGTCACATTTCACTGCAGTATTATAGATCAACTGAAATTTTAGATAGCAATACACATCAGGCTTTTTTGTAATTCTAGACCTAATTTTACATAAATATCTTTGCATTCATTGTATAAACATTATTTGTAATATAAATGACATTTGATAATGTTACACACTAATGTTTGAGAAACTGTTAGACATTTTGTCTACATGTATTTATGTCAATTCTACCATGATGTCTTTCCTACAGCATTATGTTATTCTATAGTTTGTTTTACATTATTTTTAAAATCCTTTTCATCTCCCTCTAGCTATAATGTGTTCAGTGAAGCCAGATGGAGTTCCTCAGCTCTGTAAAACAGATGAGATAGGAGAGCTTTGTGTATGTGCTATTGCAACAGGTACATCATATTATGGACTCTCTGGCATGACCAAAAATACTTTTGAGGTAAGCTGACAAAAAAACACTGTATAAAATCCTTCCTTTTTAACCTTCTCTATTTTGAGATAATAGTTGACATAAAATATTGATACTAATAATACCAGAGTAGCAGTAGTAATCAATTCTTGTGGCTTGAGACCTTTGCTCTAGTCAGACAACTGGCACTGAAGCCCATTTCATTAAGTGCAGTAGTAGATCTTCATGTGGGTTTAGTTCTGGCTCTGAAAACCTTTTATTTTAATTTTGAAAGAAGATAGCAGGGGCTGAAACAGAAGGAAAGCAGGAAGAAAGACAAAGTTCAAAAGGTATTACTGTGCAAGTATATGAGCTAACTATGTGCAGAATGTGATTGTTGCAAACAAAAGGAAGGCTGTTTGGGTGTCTTTAAAAATCAGTTTCCAACACTTCCATATCACAGCCAGCATGAAAGCCTTGCATTTATACAGAATTCTGACTGATGTAGTTTTAAACAGGTATCTGAATGGCAAAAAAAGATACCTTTTCCCTATTAGTCTCCACATGCTTTTGTTTGATTTGCCTTAGGTGAAAGTCTTTTTGCTTTGTGGAATCTTCCAGTAGTTTTCAGTTCGTGTGCAGACAGTAATATTCACAGCTCTGTTGTGCCTGCTTACTTGTTATCACTTGCTGCTGCTGAAGCCAATATGAAAGACTGAACAAATCAGAAATACTGAAAAAAATGAGCTAAGGTTTTGTTTTTTGTTCTGATCCTTTTCTCTTGTAATACTTGAGAAAAAAGTTAAGAAAAATACATTTGCATTTCCCTTAACAAATGCTCTAATATTACCATTTTTAATAGACGAAGCATGACTAATATCTCCTGAAAAATGCAGACATGAATGTTGTAAACACTCTACATAAAGTCATTAATGGAGACTAGTGGATACGATTCTCCATCCTGCTATTGAAACCAGGAATGATAATCCTGGATGTGATACTTATTGGGGTGGAAAGGTACTTATAATCACTCCTTAGTACATGCTGTAACTGTAAAATCATTTGTAATTCAGAACTGGGTCTCCAGTTTAACAGCATATTTAGAGTTATTCCTAATGATAAACATATATATTGCCATTAAGTGAGCAGGACCACTCATTTTTAAAGTTAAGCATGTTCTTAGAAGCCCTCTCCACGTAGCTTCTTTCATGTTTTACTCTATAGTTCATGTTGCAGGTATTAGAAAGTCACAGAGTTTTGTGTTCCTGAAATGAATTATGTTTGGTAAAATGAATAAGAGTCACCCATGGGCATGTGGCAGCAGAATTTAACCTTTGTCTTTAGATGAGCCTTGAAGGATACTATAAAGCCATAGTCTTCCACTTGCCATTGTCTTAAATAACTTGCCTTTAGCCTACTTCCAGTTTGAAGAAGCAATGATGGGAAAGTGTGCTTGTGTCAGAATGCAGCTCGGAGTAGCTCACATGCCAGAAGGATAACACTGTGCTAGTTAGCATAGAAAAAATGGTATAAATCTATCCTGGCAAGTCATGTATGCTCTGATGTTCCAGTATTTAGACAGTCTCTGTGCAGGGCTGCATTTTCACTTTTAGATATGCTACACAAGGCATTATCACTGGTATTGTGAGGACTTAACTGACCTTAGATAAAAATGTGGTCAGCTGCAAGAGTCATTAAAGTACAGTACCCTAAAATAGAAATGGAAATAAGCATGAAGTACTGAAAAGAACCTCTACTGAAATGTTTACTATTTAATCTCTCAGCAACCTATGTATAGCATCTCAGGTTAGCTGCACTGCACAAAATTGTTTTCTATTCAGGACTGTTTATTTATACATTTTTTAATGTCATAAATGATTTACAGAGCCATGGTTATGGAAAATGTGTATGGTAAACAGAGTGGGATTGAACTTGCTGGAGGTAAAGTACTGAAAATTACAGGCACTGGCCTAGGAGTCTTCTGACACTTCTTTTGTGGTCAGTGAAGAGTAAAGAGCATCACCAGAAACCTGTTTACTTCATTCCAGGAGAGCTAGCTGAGAGATGACACATGAAGTACTTTGTAGCATTGTCTCTGTGTGCAGAAAGGAAGACGTATGTTTCCTTGTCTTACAGGTGTTCCCTATGACCAGTTCTGGTGGCCCTATCACTGAATATCCTTTTATTAGGACTGGACTACTAGGTTTTATAGGACCAGGTGGACTTGTGTTTGTTATCGGCAAAATGGATGGTTTGATGGTTGTCAGTGGAAGAAGACATAATGCTGATGACATTGTAGCAACAGCACTGGCTGTGGAACCAATGAAATTTGTCTACAGAGGAAGGTTTGATCCGTTCTTTACTTACATTATGTAGAAATCCTTATTTTGCCTATACTGGATGTCAGTAACAATAAAAAACCTTTCAGAAAGCAGCACCTCATCTGCACTGTGGTTTCCCACCATTGCTGTTCAGATTGCTAGAACCAGGAGAGAGCAGAGGGAAACCTAAGATAGTGCTTCAGAAGACATTAGATATCAAGATTTGAAATTGTAAATATTAAAATTTTCTGTCAAACTGCTGGTTAATTGTGAAGGTGTTGACTCAATGGGATTCTTTCTGTCTGAGTTGAACATTTCCAATATCCCTAACAATGAAGTTCTTGAGCATGATAGCAATTCCTTGTGTGACATTCCTAACGTGCTGAAACTGAGCAGGAGACTTCTAAAATTTCAGAAGACCATAATGCAGTAAAAGGCATGCACACTAAATCACATGGCAGACCTCTTACAAAATGATGTTGCAACTACTTTCATCTAGGATGGGGCCATAGAATGTGTTTATGCTGGCTGTTATGTTCTAGCTTAACAACAACCTTGGTGTGACCCAAATTTGGTGCTTTTCATATCCCTAGAAAGCACTTCTCCAGCCCTGCTGTGACATTACACCTGTATTTACTTGATTCTAAAACAAATCCCCATACTTCTCCTCCAGAAGTTATCTAAAATGGTTCTTGTTGATTTTCCCTCTAAGCATAATGCTAACTGGTGCACCAGTTGTCTCAGTATTAAATAACAAAATCATACTTATGGAGGATTAACTTAGAAGATGGGATATCCATCTGTCCTGGCACTAAATACTCTTCTCTCCTTGTCCTCTATAGGATAGCAGTGTTTTCAGTCAGCGTGCTGCACGATGAGAGGATAGTTATTGTTGCTGAGCAAAGGCCAGATTCCACAGAGGAAGACAGTTTTCAATGGATGAGTAGGGTTCTCCAGGTAATGCTCTTTATGTACAGTCGGAAGCTATTTTTTTTCCTGCTCTATGTTATTTTTATTGATCTTTCATACTCCCAAAGTAACTGACATTTGTCTTTAAGTAATTGTAAGTACACCTTCTGTTGGACTCAAATGTAATGAGCACAAGATTAAATTATTCTGAGTGACAGTTCCTATCTGAGCCACACATATCCAGAGTGATCTTTTTCCTAATCAAAATGCTGTAAGTAAACAGAGATGAATTGAAGGAAGTAGCAGCAAGGAGAGAGTAACATATGATTTATCAGGATATAGTAATTCATTACTTCAAAAGTGTAATGAACGAATGCATTATATACATGTGCTGTCAAAAGCTAACAGTCTTTTACTAAAAACTTATTGACACTGACATGAAGCTGACCTCATCAAAAGTAGATGTAGTTTTCTGAGCTAAATATCCAGATATTTTTTTTAATCTGGGAGAGAATTATGTGTTTCTCATGCACCACGTTGATAGCTAAAATAAACCAGACGAAACATAGCCTAAAAATGCCAGTTTCTGTCCAGTGAAACGAAGGGAAGTGATTGATCAGCTCAGATCTAGGAATCTACAATGAGGTTATCTGCGTAGAGGATTGTAAGGAATCCCCTTACTGGTGTCTGGTGGATCAGGCAAGGCACATAGCACTGTGATGAAACCTGCCTTGATGGTGGTGGACAGTTTTACCAGAAGACAGAAGCTACTGAATGCTACAAAATCTTGATATTTTCCTTACATATAGTAGTCCAAGTTAAGGCACTATCACTGCCATACTCAAAGCTTTTTCAACTGTAATAGCTACACACAAAAAAATGAGATACTTCAGTCATATTTCATCTCCTCTGTCTCCATGTTTAAATCCACTTTCTCTCTAAAGCAGTAGGTTTAATGGAGATGTAGTCAAATTAAGTCGCTACAGTGTGAAAAGGTTTCAACTCTGTCTACAGCTTGTCACCTGTTACTTCCATTTTCCTTTCTTACCTCTCTTTCTGTCCTTCCTCAAGGACTCTTCTCAGGTAAATATATTGCAAACATCTTCCTTTGCTTTAGTCAAGAGCCAAAGTAGAAGATCCCACACCATTCAGAGAAAATGTCTTTTATTCATTATTACTTTGTACTGAATAAGAAAGGGAATCTGTCTACCATTTTCATGAAGAAACCGAACAAATAAGCTTTCATCAGTCTCAAGACAGGTTTATCTGCTCTTTTGATTAAAAGATAGATACATTTCATTCAGCAAGGGGCATCTCATGTTCACAATAGATCTAAATTACAACAGAAGAACTAGAACCTCTAGCCTGTCCATCAAAGAGAAAGCCTTTAAAGTACCTAGTATCACCTAGGGCAGGTGTTGCAGCAGAAAAGGCTTTTGGATTGCCCATGCTTTGTTAATTTTTATCAAGTAACAAGCTCCAAAAGGAAAAGTTGTCACTCTGGACTTACACTTTTTTTTTTTTCAGCTGAGCATTTTTGTGACTTTTACAGAAATCATAACATCATAGCCAGTAGCATTCAGTACTGAATACTGAGGGAGTCCTGTGTCAAGTTACTGTGGCCAAACATCAGGCCTTTTAGCCTGAGTATGATCAAGTCACAACAGTACCTGTGAATTCCAGGCCGTGTATATATACATGTATGTATACATGAGTACATATACATGTGGCTGCTGCAATCCTGACACGTGTCATTATGTGTCATTACGGTCATTAAGGTTATGTGTCATTATATGTCATTAGGTTTCTGGTTACACTTCAGCAGAGAGTAGAGACTGGAGGACAGAAGCTGGGAAGATGTGGGATGCTCTGTACCTCCTTCCCAATCAGAGTTCTAATGACAGATGTCAGGAACTGGTAACCTGAATGTAGCAGTCTGGACTCTCTGCAAGTCCTGCTATCTCTAATCTGTTTTCTCAATGAAAAATAAGTATAAAGATTTCAGATAATCTTTTTACTTCTGGCTGGACAGAGTAATTTCAAAAACAAAACCATCTTATGAAGATGCCAGCAGTATTAAAACTGACTTGTCCTTTTTTTCAGAGAATTATGTCTCAGTTCATTAGGGCTCATCCCTGTGAAACAAAGTCATTCCCTGCATCAATGCCAATTTCCAATGTGTGAAAGCTGTCAGTTTTGAATGACCTATGGCATTTTATCAAGCATTATGCTGCAGAGGTAGCTATCAGAGGAGAGAGACAGTTCAGAAGTCACTGGGGAATCAGTATATATAACACCTCTCATTCCAGCCCAGCTGAGTATTGCGTTCAGTTCACCAAGTCTCAGAGCCACATTGTCATATGCTTGAATAAGAGTGGTTACTTGCCCCATAACAGTTTTGCCTCAGGCTTATTTCAGGTGAGAATCCCACGATTTATCACTACTTTTCAGAACTTACAAGTAAAATGATTAGGAGGTTATGATGGTTTCTCCCAGAAACATCAGACATTGGGTGTTGGCTGTCATATATATCTTGCTATTGCTGATTTTCAGGTGAGGTGTATGTAGACCAGCACTAAGATCTTCCGATACTACCATGAGATCTACCTCTACTAAAACTGCAATATTTATGAAATGAGTCAAAAGCAAAGTATTACTTAGGGTCTCTGTAGAAATAATCAGTAATTTACTGGTCTGCACTTAAGCACGTAACTATAAATGATTACTTGATTTTCGGATTGTATCTACAAGGCAGCAGACGTATACATTCACATTTCTCACAGTTAAAAATTAAAATTCAAGTTAAGTAAATCATACTTTTAAACATTTAACTACTCACTGGAGATGCTGTCTGTAGGTTATTTCTCAGTCTGCTTGGATGTCTGAAGTTGTTTTCCTAACTCGCTACAGTTTTTGTTGTCAATGTAAAGAGAGTAACCAGTTAAAATGGTATGGAATTACAAACTTAAGTGCTTGGATATTCATATTTAACTAAGCAAGTTACATAGCTACTGTACCTTATTGATTTTTTGAAAATGATGCAGCGTACTCCTCCTGTCAGATAATGAAATGGTAATTGTAGGATTCAAAAATGCTTATTTTTCAGATTTTCATTCAACAGATTGTTTTTCAAGTGGTTAGCTTTGTAGTTTTCCTTTATATTGTACCAGTTCCCATTCCTGCATGTGGATCTTTTACGAAGCAATCAGGACCAAAACATTTATTATGTTAGAATTTTTATTTTTTAAATTATAAGCTATAAACACGGTTATATGGTGATATACATGCAGCTTTTGAAATTTTTCTTCGCTCTGGTGGACTGGATGTTATGTTGACAGGAATCCTTTGAACTCTAATGCTAGGAAGTGCAGCAGTTAAAATCAGTTTCACACAAGCTGCCAGGCCATCTTAATAATAAATCTCCAGGATAAGTGCTACTAACTTGTGCCTAATGGATGCCTAGATAGCATTTTGTAATAGATTTCTGCATATTTATCACTAGGTTTCTGTTTTCTTTTTTATCTTCTGGAATGAGTATAACATCAGTGTTACATTTCTGTTCACCTGTTCCCACTGAAAAGAACCTCCTTATCACTGACATTGCCAGTTCATTATTAGGGTTGTTTTATGCTGTAATTCAGAACATGTGTGTATTAGAATGATGAAAAATTAGCCTTCCATTAAAATCGACTTCCTGATTTTTTTTAGGCTATTGACAGTATTCATCAAGTGGGAGTCTACTGCTTAGCACTTGTACCAGCAAACACACTTCCCAAGACACCTCTGGGAGGAATACACCTGTCAGAAACCAAACAGCTCTTCTTGGAAGGGTCTCTGCATCCTTGTAATGTGCTGATGTGTCCCCACACATGTGTAACAAACCTGCCTAAACCAAGGCAAAAGCAACCAGGTAAGATGAGTGAAGACAAAGGGACCATGACTTAAATTGGTGTTCACAGTACTGTAGAGAGCGAGTTCAATCAGCTCAATCAGCTCTGTGTTTAGGACATCATTGGTTTTGGCAGAAGCTAGAAGTGCCTTCACAAAGAATGCAAGGAGAGATGCTCCAAAACCCTAAGTTCAGTAAAGATGAAGACATTTTTATCACTTACAAGGCACTGCTGAGGTCAGACCTGGAGTTGGAATCATAGAATCGTAGAATGGTAGGAGTTGGAAGGGTGCTCTGGAGATCATCAAGTTCAACCCCCCTGCCAAAGCAGGGTCGCCTAGGGCAGGTCACAGGTCTTGAAAGTCTCTAGAGAAGGAGACTCCACAACCTCTCTGGGCAGCCTGTGTTGGTGCTCTGTCACCCTTGTAGTGAAAATGTTTTTCCACATGTTGAGGTGGAGCTGCCTGTTCTTTGTAAATTCCTGGTCAGTTATGTTCAAAGAGGAAGGACTGGAACTGAAACAGAGAAAGATAAAATCTTTGCTTATTTGAAGGCTGAGTTTGTAAAGAAGAAACAGACAGGAAGAGGACTGTTGACACTAAATAACAGTGTTGAAAGAAGAGCAAATACTTCACAACTTCTGAATTATTTATTAAAATTTATTACCTTTAATGCAATCACAGATTTTAGTACTCTATGAATTTCAGTGTTTTCTGGATCTGTAGCCTCAGGCTTAAGACCTGAATTCAACTACTTTAGACTAAGTGTTGGTTACTTAGCACTTTGAACATCAGCTTGTAATAGCAAGTGTTTTTACCCTCTTGAATATCTCAAATGTGGGGCCTGTCCGTCTTTAATTCAGTGCAAATTTGACAAAATCATCAGCTTGTTTCTTTATTTAAAACATTTGGACAAATGTTTCAGAAATCAAAGCCATAATTTCAGTGTGCAGGTACTGGGCATGTCAGAGGTTAGCAGTGCCTTCCACTAACTTAAGAAAAGCAATCAAGCCTTTAACTGCAGTGCTTACTTTGGTAGTTCCTTGTTGCTGCTTTGCAAAGTAATCACTGAATTAGGATCACTGAGTGGAGATACTTATGGATACATTATGTATACAGTATAGATCACTATGGTAAGAGTAATGCCAGGAAAGCAGAAAGCAAACCGGTAGCATCTCATTTTTCCATTGTGCACAGTTGTGACATACCCAGAGAGTATTGTTTTCTTCTTTTTAAAGCAGAGTAGTCTGTTGATGTTGTGTAAGGTACATTATCTGTCTAGTTAGACGTTGTATCTTGACACACACCTACCACCACTGAGACAAAGCTTGGACATCACAAACTGGAAGTAAAGCCTGGTATCAGTTGCAGTTGATTACTAATCCATGCTGGAGAAACAGAAACCAAATGTTAACGAGAGCATAAATAATATCTGTGAGAAAATAATTTTTCCCTAGAGGCAGCAACAAAACATCAGTGAAATCCACCTCCAGCCGTGACATCTTCTTTTCTTCTAAAGTTGTTTCTTCAGTCTCTGCCTTGTGCTAAGGGGCTTATATCTTTTATCACATGCACCATCTGCATTCTTAGTCTTTGTCACTTCATGTTTATGGCATTATAGAATTTCTAATACAGATGCAAGTTAGCCCAGGGAACAGGAGAGATGGGAAAAAATTGTCCCTGCAGCATGGATACATACCATCTGGTTATAGGCACTTGAATGAACATGCCTAAATTAGGAGCTGAATTTTCCAAAGATTCCTCCTATCAAGGCAGACAAGACATGTCCCTGGCTGTAGAGAGCCCATGCTAAATGGACTCCTCAGTTAGATACGTTTAGAGAGGATGAATCCAGGCCTTCTTATCTTCCAGCTACTTCTAGTCCATCAATGAAAGTTTATCTCAACAAAGATGTGATCAAGGTTTGGTGTTGTGGATAGCAATGAGAAAAATACCATGTAATGCAAAAGAAATAAAAAATATTTTCATCTACAAGCAAAGGATTTTTATTGCACTTTGCACTTTTCTGCTTTATTCTAGAAATTGGCCCTGCCTCTGTGATGGTGGGGAATTTGGTCTCTGGAAAAAGAATTGCACAGGCCAGTGGTAGAGATTTGGGGCAAATAGAAGATAATGACCAAGCCAGAAAGGTAAGCTAAACTTCTCCAATACGTTTTATATTTAACTAATTGGCTTCAGGACACCTAGCAATACATAGCTTGTACTATTATTGCAAAATTTGTTGATGGCTTTTTAAAATTCAAATGGAAATATTTCAGAGCTGCCTTTACAGATAAATATAAAATAGACAGGAGGAGGAACATCGCTGCATTTCATTTGTATGGAATCTTTTTTTTACAAATTTACATTGAAAAAGTGAACAAATATGGTGGGAAGTGCTTATGGGTCTTCTGCCAGAAATCACCCTCTGTTAAATCTTTTTTACTAGTTCAAGTAGAGTCCAGAAAATTTTGTTTGCATAAATGGTCCCGACCTTATTTCTTGTTATTTTGATCCTGTAAAATTAAGTTAAAATTTAGCTCTTTAGGGGGCTTATGTGAGTAATTTAATTAGGAAGTTGTAAGCTGCATACTTAGTAGAAAAGGAAGCGAACAAGCTAAACAATTAAAATTGTGTTTAAATATTGAGAGCTCACCAAGAACTGAGCTTTGAAAGTGTATGTAGTAATATATAACAATCCCAGCAGTGGCTTCACTTTCAGAGAGGCACTGCTACCATGAAAATCACCTTGCAATTAATCTGTGTGATGACAAAAGAATTAATTCATGTTTAGTGCTTCTGCGTATTGATGTAAAATGTAGCATATAAATAAGAAAGACATAGCTGAACTAGCAAAAATAGTTATCTGTTTTTTAAAGCCAAACAGTTACTTAGTGTCATGACTATCACTCTGCTTTATTTTAGTTTCTCTTCCTCTCAGAAGTGTTGCAGTGGAGAGCTCAGACCACTCCTGACCATGTGCTTTACACTCTACTCAACTGCAGGGTAAGAAGCTCAGACTGTTGCTGTGACAAGCTGAGGTGTGGAAAATGACACACTGGTACTTCAGCTGTACCTGTTCAGGCAATGGCTGAGGGCCACCTTTCTGTTCCTTTTCCCATTAATACTCAGCTGATATATTTAATGTTCACTGAGGCAGAAAGGAAAAGAGAATAACCATTGCCAGCTGTCAAAATATACATTGCATTTGTATCAGAGAGTGTACCTTACACATTTCTTATTTCTTTTTTCACCAGTTTCCCATTTATTTTTTCACCCCAGCTGGGGGTGAACTGAAACTGCAAATCTATTTCAGTACTGATTGTTCCTATACCAAATAGTTTTTTAATACTGCTCACGATCCTGATACCCAATTTGAAAAGCTCAACCTTGGCAAAATCAAAACATTTTCCTATATAAAACAATGATTGTTGGTTTTGAGACTGGACCATCTATGGGAGATGTGAGAATGAGAAAGGGAGATGAAGAGAAGAGGTATGTCCAGAATCCAGCCAGGTCAGCAGAGCCTACATAAGGTGCCAGCCTGCTACAGCATTTCATTGCTTATCAAAAATTAGTTAATGCATGTCACATGGTACAGAACTTGGCTTTACTGAGAGTGGGTGATTATATACTTCCTAGATGACTGTAGATGGCAAATCAATAGTTTCCAAGACCTCTTAAGAATGAAATTTATTTGAAGCCTTCCCACCACAGTACGTCTGGACACATGAGGAAAACAGAAGTAGTGGTGAGGCTCCCCAGGAGAGAAGGGGCCTGGAGTAATGCTATTCCCCTGGGCCACCTGGGCTAGCTGGTGTTGTCCCAGCCCATGTCGTTCCTGTGCAACTTTTCTGGGTTCTTAAACCTCCAGTAATTTGTAAACTTCTGTTATATGACTACTTACTGTATTTACAGGATATGCTTCTCCAGCCCATATTACAATGCTGGTGCCAAAGTTCAGTTTGAGGCTACCAATAAGACATTAAATGACCTTTTTAAAATTCAGATTAATAGTTAGTATTATGTGAACACATGTAACTTGACAGATAATAGTTCTGTCCTGTAAGTTAGGAGCTAAGATGCAGTGAGAGGATAATGTACTGTCTCCTCCACACAGGCTGTTTGCTTTTGAGGTCCAAATAAAGTTAGACTTCCCATGCTGGCAGAAGAGTTCAGACAGTGGGAGAGAAGGACACAATGTGCAAAACAAGGATAAACAAAATACCTTATCATGACACAGAGGTGAAAAATAGTTGAACTTTGAAATACCGTTTCTTCACAACTCAGTGTGCAGTATCTTATCATATGACATTTGTTTGAGAGATGTAATTCTTTATGAAGAGATTTAAAGTTTTATGAAAAGGAGTGACAAGTTTGGTGTGGTTTAGCCTGGAAAAGTCTTATTACCCATTGTGAATTTTAGTTCTCTTTGTAACTTTTCACATTTTTTTGTCTTCCTTGCACACTGTCTGTACACTTTGTACTAAAACATCCAGGCATCTTGCAATGGATGAGTCATAGAAGTCCAGTGAGATTAGTGATTTCCTGTAACCTAAGATTTTTGAGATTTTGAAATATTTCAAAATTAGGACAGTGCATTGTTTTGAGTGTGTGTCAGGATGGATTGCAACACCTTTACATTGCAGAACTACTCATATAAAAGACCCAAAGGGAACAGTTGCCCGGTGCTTGCCAATGATTCTTGTCCAGCAACAGGGTTCTTCTTCCGTGCACTTCATATAAACACTGTCTTTCCACTGGTTCATGTGCAGCAAGTGCCAGAAGTCTTAAATATAAACAAGTTTTGCATAAATTTAATATTTACGGCAATTCCCTTTTTGTGTCTGTGGGACTGGCTCTTCTGATGCACATGGGAATACAAAGGGTCCCTCTTCCCATGACTGTGCAAACAGGCACTTCTTTAAAAGAAGGAACAAAGATCTGCAGTGCCAGGCAAGTGTCCTTCAGTCACTTTGGCCAAATTTAAGGCTAGAAAAATGGAAGCCATCTATAGCCCATCATCAATATAGTTGCATATGTCTTTAGAGGAAACTTAGTGAAATGATCTCTGCATATTCCAGAAGACTAATTAAAATTTCCAGAAGAGCACTTCAGTAAGTGTGATTGCTGAAGATGATGAAGAGGAACTGCTCTCTCCTCTCTCAAGCTTGTGGTCAATAAATACCAAAGTGGTATGTGGGATGGTGATGGTGCATAGAAACCAGCAATCAGGACAAATGCTTATTATTCAATGCCTTGTCAAAATAGAGTGTAAAAAATATTTATGTAAAACAATAGACCTTTTTCTCTTAATTAGTGATACAATATTTTTATGTCATTGTATTGCATTTTGATACATTGCTCTTTTTAACTGTATATATTTATATTCTTACCCTTTTTTCCCAATGTTTTTTTAGACTCCCTATTTTTTAAGTGAACTTAGTGCTTGTGATACCAGGCACATCAAAGCAGTACCAGAGACTGAAGTGCTCTTTTCCTTCAAAATAGGTGCACAAGCAGAGGTGCAGCCTGTCCCATACTAGGCTGTCCCTTTATCTCAGCCCAGACCTGGACAGAACAACTCTAGGCTTAGTCTGTCCTGCATGTTCATTTTTAGATTTCTTTTCTGAAGTGTCAGTTTTGGTAGTGAATCTTGTGATACAGATGTGTGTATTTCTCTAAATGTGTATTTGTGAGGGCACATACACACCCAGATATATACTTAATAAATACAAGAACTGTAACACTCATCCAATGTAAAACATTATTTGTTTAATAATTTGGGGTTAACTCTAATTGAAGTGCTTCAAAAAAACAGTATGTAGCATATTGTCACTTGCTCTTTTTTCCACTCTGACCAGAGTTTCTGAAATCCAACAACTGCCTTTTGTCTCTCTCTGTTTCATTCATATGCATGTGCTTAGCTTTCGTTCCAGACTAATTCTTTTCCCTGTCACAAAGTATTGTTTTCTCCTGTGTCTTCTGAAGTATTTCTGCTGTGCCATTTGGCTTCACTCCAGCATGTAGACAATGAAGTGCAATTTTCAGGATTGCTTTCTGCAGATTCTCCAGATTTTTGCAGATACCATAAAGACCCTTTCCTGGCTGTAGCAGGAATGCTGCCTCTGCAGCAAGGGCAGTGCAGGTTACATGGGCAGGATATGAGAATATTATTGTACTCTCTTGCTTGGATTGAAAACACTGTTGAGGGCAGAAGGTACAGAGAAAGGAAAAGAACATTGTTCTGCTTTATGTCATTCCAGCTACAGTTTGGCATAGGGCTGAAGGCTTCTTTATTTGTTGCTTGCATGACATATTATGGCTGCACCTCATTCAGTAACTTCGAAGGTGTGGAGGAAATGTGTTTCAGCACATTGCATTTTCATCTGTGACATTTATCTTTCTTCCTGTGCAGGGAACAATAGCCAACTCACTAACATGTGTCCAGCTACATAAACGGGCTGAGAAGATAGCTGTTATGTTGATGGAAAGAGGACATTTACAAGATGGAGACCATGTGGCTTTAGTTTACCCACCAGGTAAAGAACTGCTCTGTTCAGTACCTTGGTAGTCCCAAAAGGTTATCAAGATCCTTTAGAAAGGTGCTGCATTGATGGTGTTACTGACCTGTAAATGCTGGTAATTGGTAAAAAACAAAATGTATTTGCCTTATGTATATTTCTTTGAACTTAGTCAAACATATTTAAACAGGTTTCTCTTTATGCATGCACACAGAGGTATGGACATAGATATTATTTCAGATTAAGATTAAATTGTGGTTTTAAAACCTTTCTCTTATAAGCAGTCAAATTTAATTACTGCTTTTCTTTGAATGTGCTGGAAATACACTATTTTACAAGCACACAGTTCTTTACCACATTTCATCTGCTGAGTGTTCTTAGATTCACCTGTTGAATTTCCTCTCGGGAGGCTGTGTTACATAAGGGCAACGAAGCAATACCTAGGAAGTAATCCATGCTTTTTTAGAGTAGAAATATGCAGATCATTGAGAAATACCTAATTATAATCACTATTTTCTCTATAGATTTTTAACATAGACAGCTCTCTGTGGCTTGGCCTTTCATGCTTTGACATAAGGGCCTTTAAGCGTGTATTAACCAGTATCATGTTAGACATTTGCTTGAAATTATTTCTGATCTAGTGCTGCTCTTTTATCCTTAGCATTTCATGTGTGTTGGTGAAATAAACAGTCTGATTTAAGGTGTGTATTGTGATATTTGGTGTGTGAAGGCTGTAAGACTGGTTAAATCTTTGTAGCTTATAGGAGTAATTTCTCAGTTGTTAATATGAGCAAATCTTTTCCACAAAAAATTTTTTTTCTGTTTTCTGTATTACATTTTCTATGAATAAAACATTTTATTGAAGGAAAAAAAACCTACCAGTACTTTTCCACTGAAAGAATAAAACAGCCCCTTTTGTCATCTTATCACAGCCTGTGTACAGCACTAGGAAGCTATCAAACAACAGAACAACAGTATTCAAGGGAGCCTTCTGCTGTTGTCTGTTCAGTCTTCTTAGGTGGCCTTAAGTGTGCTGACCACAGTCTGTCACCTGCAGTCAATATTTATATAGAACAGCACTTAATTTTGCGTCACAAGTAAGACTCAAAATCATGTGTCCTTTTTTTTTTTTACTGTAAAATTTCAGGTAGGTAAGTCAAAGCTGCGTATCTGATATTAAAAATTACACAAGAAAGGCAGTAATTAATGAAAACTGCAGATATTCTTTCTTCAGCTGACAGAACAGGCGTCATCCTCCCTCATCCTTTTCCTGGGGCATCCCTCTTCTTTTAGACTCCCATTTGTCTTTAAAGGTAAATTTAGGATGAGACTTAATCTTTAGAAATCAGTCTTTTTAACAAGTTACTTCCTGATCATAGAAGTGGAGTTCACCTAAATGATGGTATCTGGCTGCAGCTTTGTGTGTCGCCTTTGCTTTCTCCTGCTCTGAAGAGCAGTACGATTGAAAAGAATCAGTGAAGCTGAACAAATACTGACAAGGGGCTGAAAAAGAAGTCTGTTAAAGGGCTTAGTCGCTCATTTAACCTTCTGAGTTGAGTTCCAAGTAATATTTATGCTGACATAAGTGTCTGTGATTAAATGATTTGATTTTCAGGGGAGGATTTTTGTTTTGTTCTTCATGCAGGAATAGACCTGATTGCCGCATTTTATGGATGCCTGTATGCAGGCTGTGTGCCAATAACAGTTCGACCTCCACATCCCCAGAACATAGCAACGACATTACCTACAGTGAAGATGATTGTGGAGGTGAGCACTTGCCTGAAAGTGCACAAGTAGATTCAAGGGGTGATGGATCAGCACAGACTTTTGGAACAGTAACTTTCATCAATGGTGGTGTCAGTTGAAGTGTTGAGTGCCTTCCAAAATTCATTACTTCTGTGCATTGCAAGGTGAACACTGCTTGTCACCACACAACCTTCTGACTTCCACTGTTATATTTTGCCACAATTATGCTACTCCTTTCAAGAAAAAAATTTTAAATTCTTTCTTGGATTTAGTTATGAGTGGTAGGATTCCTTACCTGACGATGCTACATTGAATGGGGATAGTGACCTGTTAGGGATTTGTGCTCAGCTCTTTTGTTTTGCTCTACATAGCACCTTTGGAAGTCAGTAAGAATAACTTGTAAGCAAAATTTGTGCTATGTATTTGTGTTTTGGTAAGTAACTGGTAGCAGTAAAATATAACATTGAACCCAATTTACAGCCATTGCTACCAGTAGCTACAATGTCTTCTTTCTGCTTCCCACCATCCCAACACGTTTAACTCTTACCTTGATACTCTCTGGGCATGCACATTCTGTATTTTTATGAACCTCCTCATCTTCCATATAATTCCTTAGAGGGAAAATAACCACCAACTCTTGAAATTCCTTTTGGTTTATGGCTTCACTTTGTCCCAACTCAAGATTTTAATAGATTAGCTATGTAAGAATTACCTTGCCTTGCCATGATAGTGACATGATTGGATTGAGGGATGCAGCAGTGGCTTCATTTTTCTTCACTTTCAGCTTGAAATATTTAGATTGTTGATACAGGGAAATAATAGAGTTAGAAGAAATAGAGGCTGGTCAGTGCTTGTATGTTCCTAACTCTCATATGTTCTGCAAAGTTGACCTCCAATAGAGCACTCTACTGATTTCTTCAGGTTAAAGAGTGGAAGTTCAGTGTGCAATGAAATATCTCAGGTTCCTTAAACAAAAAAATACACAGAACCACAGAATTGTCACATTTGGAAATTACCTTTAAGATTACTGAGTCCAACTGTCAGCCCAGAAAAAAACACCATGCCCACTTAGAGCATGTCCTGAAGTGCCTCATCTACACAGTTTTTTAATACCTCCAGGGATGGTGACTCCAGCACCTCCCTGGTAAGCCTGTTCCAATGCCTGACTGCTCTCCTCCTAAAATCTAGTCTAAACCTCACCTGGTGCAACTTCAGGCCATTTCCTCTAGTCCTATCATTGTTTACTTGGGAGAAGAGGCCAACACCCACTGCATTACAACCTACTTAGTTAAATTTGCACAGATTCTCAAAGTTTGATGAAAAGCATGGTGCTGCCTTTTCAGTTTTTCCTCTCCACTGTCTTCAGTGATTAGCAATGTTCATATTTATGTTTGTCTGAAATACAAGGTTTCTTAAATACATTCATTTTTAATAATCAGTAAGGAATATTTTTGTACTTTCTACTTACATGACTTTTAAAATAGCAGCTCTAAAAGGAGAGTATCTTCCGCATTTGTCATCAAAAATCCAGTGCAGATGATGTTTGCAGTAAAGTCACAATTTCATTTCTTAGTGCCAGTTGCACAGTTTCTGGTCTCGTGTTACTTTTGCTGATAACAGAAGAGCTCCCAGTGGTTTATCGTCAGCACAGGAATTGGAAATATATGGCTAACATAAAATTGACTTAAGATAGTAAAATTATTCATGTAAATGTAAGGCTAGTTTTTGGATTATTGTTTATAAACCAAGATATATTACCATCACATAGGAAATATTCTGATCAGAATCTTCTGTACTGGCATTGTGGGTTGATAACTGACATAATGTGTTAGAAAATGCACATTCTCACAATTAAGGTGCCTTAAGTTTCATTATAAGACTCCTCCTGAAGTGCAATTTTCATGTAATTTGTAAAACTCACATGACACCACCTGCTTTGTGAGCTGCATTTTTTGTGCATCTTCCCAGCTCCTGATTGGAAAACATAAGACTAATATACCCGTGTCCTGTTCTGGCAGAAAATAAATCATGGTCTTGCTCATTCTTGTGAGAGAATTAATCAGTACCCATTGTGGGTTTATTTATTTCTTAAATTCCTAGGTGAGCCGCTCTGCCTGCTTAATGACTACACAATTAATATGTAAATTGTTACGGTCGCGAGAGGCAGCAGCAGCAGTGGATGTCAGAACATGGCCTCCGGTACTAGATACAGGTGAGTACTAAGGACAGGGGACCTCTTTGTCTTCTTCTCAAGCACTCAGAGGTCTGTCATAGGAGTAAGATCCACTCATTTTCTCTCTCTATTTTCACTAGACGATTTGCCAAAGAAGCGGCCTGCACAGATCTACAAACCTTCTAACCCTGAAACGCTTGCTTACCTTGACTTCAGTGTCTCCACAACTGGCATGCTAGCAGGGGTAAAGGTAGGGACTTCATTTTAAACCTGGCATTCCTGCTGTCACACCTGGCTGGCTGGTGGTACATTACTCCTGATTTGTAACTCCTCTTGATTTTTGGTAATAGAAATTCAATTGCTTCCTCCTTTGCAGTCATTATTTAGTTCCATTAACATTAAATTAGTTCTTCTGTACTCACTATGGTACTGTGTGTGGCCAGTTCAGCCCTTCTCCTCAGGCTGAAAATTTCATTCCAGTACTCCTGCAGATAGCCCACGAGCTTCTCTGCCTGAAGTGTTCTTCAACTGATGCTTCTGTTATTTCCATTTTATGAAAGAAATGAGACTGCCATTCTTTTTCTACTTGCTCTAGTGCCCATTTATTGTCTACTCCTTACTGCAGCTCAGCTACTGGCCCTTGGTTTTCAATATTCTCTTCTTCGTGTAATAAAGGAAACTGCTGATGTCTCTGATATAATCACCTGGTACAATACTAGAGGAAGCAGTAAAAAATTCACTGGTGGATTTGTTTGATAAACTTAGACTTCTTCAGCTCTATTCTGCCATTTTTCCAACCCTCTAGCCACAGTTCATCAAAGCTGTTCTACCTAGCTGCTAACCTACTATTATTCCAGTGTTGGCTTCACCAACATACAGGCAGAGGTAAAATCACTGTCTTATTCTTAACTGTTACTTTCTATCTGTTGCATATCCAAGGATTATGAGTACTTCAGCAGTCTCTGCTGATCTATCACACTTACAGCCTGTATTGAATTCCTTATACTCTTTGGCATCATCCATCTATTTTAAAAAGCTGTCAACATATTTTATAAGCAAAGAAAAGCATCATTTTCCCAGTTTTCAGATGGAGAAATTGAAGCATAGAGCTGTGATGACCAGCCTAAGGTTTACTGATGGCAAACCAGATGAGCTGGTTGAGGGTCATGTATGGGCACTCTTGGAAGACTTTTCATCCAACTTTAAATAGCTACAATGCCTATAGATGTGGACAGTCATTGGGCTCCTCAATAATCAACAGAGAGAAGCAGGGACTTTTAGTGTGCAATTTATCTGACTTACCTGAAATATCTATTTTTTAATGGGGTGAATGTTGCATAAGTCTTCATTTCTTCCAAAGGGAGCCTTAAATGATTGTTCCAGATACAGTCACCCCTATTAAATCAGATCTGAATTGCACCTTATGAGACTTGCTGAAATGACTGCTAACTATGCAGAGTCAGTATTTGGAGAGTTTCAAAGATAGTGAAAAGCAGGGCAAGTTCACAAACCTTTTCTTCATATGGCTAAAAGAAAATCCAAATAAATCTGTTAAGGAATTCTTGATTAGCCTCTGATATTTGGGTCACAAAGCCTCCAGATCACTGACTCAGCGGGTTTATGTAAACAGTTACCATCTACAATCTCATCACTAGGGACTGATGAATTATAAAGGGATCATAAGAGGCCACAAGGCCAATATTCATAACACAGTGGTGCTAAAGTAAAAAAAAAAATAGCTAAACAACATATGTGGCTTATGAAAAGTTGATCAATGTTTTATAATCACTTTGGAAGTCGTAGATTACAATTATGTTTGTTCTCAACTTTTGCAATAGCTTGCACTCAGGATGGTGTAAAAACTCAAAGTAACACCACTCCTGGACCTGTAGAGTTCAGTTCAGTCCTATGTGAAAAACTGTTCTTGATTCATCTAGAATAGAATTAATCTCTACAAACTGCAGGTGATCACCATGTGGACACCTGTTTTGAGCTGGTCCTTTTGCGTCCCTTGGAACATCTCCAGGATCATCTATGGCTCTTATTGGCAGTAGGGAAAAGTAATTTCTGGAGCTTTACTCCCATTTGCCTTAAAATCAAAGATTTTACCTTCCAACTGCCTGTTTCCCATCATGGACTCGTATCAGTATGCAGATCAAAGATTAGATGAGTTAAATCCTAGCCAGGGTATCCATACTTCTAACATAAGTATATTGTTACTAACAGAGAGGACAAAGATTAAAAGATGTAATTCTGTTCCCACTGTAGTTAGAACTTCTAAGCCAGGATGGGCGAGAGTAGGAGACTAACTCTAGAGAGTAGGTAACACTAAAAAACTAAAACAAAAAATCAGAATAATTTCCTTTTTATGTCTTTTTTTGTTGCTTTTGTTTGTGTCTACTTTCTGCTTGGTTTATCTCAGAGCTTTCCTACAAAGATTTTAAGTGCCCATTTCTCATTTCAGAGCTGACTAGCATAAAGACAGAACCTCTACTATGGTTCTATTAGGGATCTTTGTCACTGAATTATTAGGTCCTTAGTACCATTTTGCATGCAAAATCCTTTTGAATATAAAAAAGTGTATTAGCATTTTTAATTGATTGTATTAAGAAATATGTACTTAGAAATGGGTTACTTACGATCAGCAAAATACTTAATTCAGATTCTGCAGTCCATCATTCTTTTGTTCTTTCAGAAAGTTTAGTTTGATATCATTAGCTTTGCAATACAGCCTAGAGCACATCTTTAAACCATTCACAGCTTTCTCCCTAAATCACTTCAAACTTATCATTCATTCTGTCTCCCATCCCCTTTCATGGATGTCCTCTTGAAGGAAAATTATGTTTTCTTAGCTATAAATTACATGTGTGTTTACACTGAGCACAAAGTCAATATTTATTTGTTCTATTTATCCTGTTACTGATTTAAGCACTTGACACAGTTTGGGAATGAGCCTTCTGAATGACATAGTTGATCATTTTAATTACTTTGCTGTTGTCTTTCAGATGTCTCATGCAGCCACTAGTGCCTTTTGTCGTTCTATTAAGCTGCAGTGTGAGCTTTATCCCTCCCGAGAAGTTGCTATCTGCTTGGACCCCTACTGTGGGCTTGGGTTTGTCCTCTGGTGCCTCTGCAGGTGAGATTTCTCCTCAACTTTTTGACATAACATTTCCGTTGTATTATAATACAAAAAAAGTGGAGTGCATGAGCAGGAAAAGCAGACAATACCTCTGGGACTGACATGGGCTATTGGAATTGCTGGAAGCTGAATGTGGAGTGCTGGCCTGAGAATGTGCTTTGTTTGAATGGGGCATGGCCATAAGTATTCAGACTTAAGAGTGGAGAACACCAACATATCTGGTCAGTGACCTGCTACCTGCTGTCTTACTGCTGTCTCTACGGAGTCTGGCTAGTTTTATTTGATGAAGGCAGCACCCTATCAATATTACCTTAAGGAAGTGGTTTCCTGGTGTCCTCCTCTTCATTCTCTGTCTGAAACCAGCAGTAGATATCAGGGACTTCCTCTTTTCTGGAACTGATGGACGTGATTTTTGCAGAGATATGGAAGTGTATTTTCATGCAGAAGGATACTACGATGCCAGTGGCAAAGCTATCAGAAACTCCCACACACATTTCTAGTGAAATGTGAGTCAGCTTTTTTTGTTAAGAATTTTAAAAATCTAATAATTCTGTCAGTCTCTATACCTGAGGGAAGTTACAGCTCATCACTGAAGCAGTTCCTTTGATTTTTTTTAATTGTCTTATTGTTTTGGTTTTTAAATTAGCTGGGTTGATGCACAGACAAAGGGAAAGCCTTGTGGGAGTGTTAATGGAGAACATTTTTATGATGGTATCTTTGAGTCATAGTAGTCTTACATCTTTGCTTCCTCCATAGAAAGTTCCATGGTGTTATCAGTACTGCTGCTTTTAGTTACTAAAATGGAGATAATCTTGGGCAATAAAAATAGTTGGGATAAACTTTTTAGCAATCCACTAAATACCTGGAGAAAGCATTATTTGACAACAACTGCAACAATTTGTTTTCATCATGTATGGTTTAATTAAAAGTAGGCTATTAAATATTAAGTGGGCCAAGGATCAACAGATTTATTTTAGTCATACTTGTTTTAATTTATTCTTGATTTAAATGATACCTACACTAATATTATTTCAGAGTTTACATAGGATTAGAGATTTCTTTGTTTGGAAAAATACCTTTTTTTTTCAACACCTTATTTCCCCAGCACACACACAAAAATTAAGGTACAAAAACCCTCAGAAAACCTTTCAGAAATATTGGGATTTTAATTAAATCACTCCGTCTAAGGTAAAATTTTTTATGTTGATTTTTTAAGGTAGCTGAATATTTTTTATATAGGTTCATGTGTTCCAGCATGCCCTGATGTCAACACTGTTAGGCCTTCACTCTGCTGGGAGCTAAGGCAAATTTGTCCTGGTGCATTCAGTGAGGCCAGGGAAGAACTTCAGAGCACCATAGGAGGGTTCAGCTAAGGAGTTCATTACTGTATGAAATACTGCTTGGACATGGAGCATCCACAAATAACTTCTATGCAGTGTCATGACACAGACATAAAATACAGATGAATGTTGACCTGTACAAAACTCAAGTAATTTGTGATGCCCCTATTTGAACATTTTCAACAGATAAGCATTTACTGACCTTGAATCCTTCCTAGTACTGATAGTATTAATCCTTCTAGGAAGAGAGAAGTGGTTATGACTGGCAAGTGAGTAAAGGCAGTGAGCCTTTGGGAGAGAGCAATCAAGGTCTGTGCTCCTTTGTAGCTTATAGAGGAATAGAAAATTTTATACTGGTTTCAAAGAAGAGAAAGGAAACAAGGCAGTTAAAGAAACTGAGATCAGGCTAGCAACACTAATTTCTTATGTCAGTCTCTTCTTTGCAACTGATCTTCTGTTCTTATAAAAGCAGAAAAGTTGCAGGCTGCTTGCATTGCAGCTGTCATTTAGAGAAAGCTGACATCTGATACAGCTGCATTAATTCCACTTCAATACTTACATTTCATTACTATTTCAGAAATTAGTATTATTTGATGTGACAGCAAAAAATACAATCTCAAGGTTCTTAGACTCAGTCCAAATAAACTTAGACTTTGCAACTTTGGATTTTACTCTTTGTTGTTTAGCATACCCAAATACTTCCCCTTATTTTTAAGCCCAGACTTCTACCTCAGAGGATTCTACTGTAAAGTGATGATTATCTGTCACCATTCTCATTAATAAATTAATACATCTAATGGCTTATGGAAATGAACTTGGATCTTCAATTTTTGATCAGATAGGGGGTTTGAGAGTTAAATAGGAGCTCTCTTCAGTTTAGGAGCCCAGCAGGAAGAGAAAGCAACCTCCTGTGCTGGGGCGCAGTTAAAATTACAACTACATTTTAATCCCTTTATTAACTAGACCAAAGAGGCATTGACATAAAAGAACTAATCTTTTATCCCCATTGTAGGTTCTTAGATGTTGTGCTGGCCTGCTCCACTGTGGTGCCCCAGAATGTCCCATTCTGTGCAGTCAAAGCTACTTAGGAAAGCTGCTGGAGCATGGAGCCAGCCCTTTGGTAAGTTTGGAATATATTGCATAGTTTTGCAAAGTTTTCATTTTGAAAAATTTATTATTTTATGGCCTAAAGGTTATAAAATAATAAAGAAAAGAAACCTTGCAAAGCAGAGCAATACATTTTTAAAAAAAGGGATTTACCACATTCCCTCTCAACTGGCTGCATGCTCCAGCAGGGTTTCCTTGGAACCTTTGTCATTGAACAGCACGTCCTGGGTGTGGCAGCAATCATCATCCCCATGTGAGTTCACAACCCCCACACTTCCTAATTTTAACAGATTCTTACTAATGATTCAATAAAATAATATGTTGTAATAGTTTTTATATCTAATAATCTCACTTATTATTCTCAGTGATCCTAGTATTCTGTCTTGCACTGCATTACGTTTTAAAATGTATTACATTCCTTGAAAGAAAGAAAATTAAAACATCCTCCAATGTAAAAGAAAAATCAAATCAATACTAAATCCCCAAAATCAAACATGCTTCCTGAAATTATGATGTCCCTATCTTGATTCTGGTCACTGTGGGCAGAATAGAACATTCTACAGTACATTAGTGAGTGTTTAGTTAATTGATAAGTGCTGAGGGATGCAATAGAATAAGATTTTTTTCTCCACTTTAGCTCAGCTAAGCCAACCCATATTGCAGTTCTGCTGTTACTACTGGAAGATAAATTAAAAATTAAGAACATTAATAATTTTAGAGAAATTATATATATTTTATCCGAAACTGATATGGTAGCAGTGCAATTCTGTAAGACTTAGGCTGGACCAGACGAGCAAAATTTTCCAGTCCACAGTGGCCACATAATAAATAGTGTGACAACTATTAAGTGGTCCTGGGAAGGCTTTCCATGTAAGCAGCACTGAAGTGGCTTTCTCCTGTCCTGCTCCTTCTGTCTCTGTTCCCTAGCCACAAGCTGAACTTCCCAGTGGTGCTGCTGGGTAGCTTCTGCTGCAGGGTTTCTTCTTAAACAAACTGGTGGAACTGAGCAAGAAGAAAGGAATTGCAGCATTAATGTGAGAATTGCATTGTAAAAACATTCAGTGTGTTAGGACTCATCAATTATTGTTAGGTTTTTTAGATTAACTTGAAGTACCTGGAAGGCATGAGCATTTCACCCAATTTCCATCCCATTTACTGCAAAGTAAGGGAAGACTCTCCATAAATGAAGCCTAAATGCCACACTAGGAAAGGATAATTCCTACATGGAAAGTGAAGGATATGACATAACTGATTTTTAAGACATGCTCACCTGCGTTAAGCATTTAGATAGAGGGACTTCTTGTTGAAATGGCCTTGAGCACCCCAAGTTCCACTGAGTCGCTGTATGATTCCCACTCCTGGCGCTGCGTGGTGATGTGCTTGTGCTCAGGAGCAGTCAACAACAGCATTCCCAATGAGAAGTTACACATCAGTTCAGAAGTGCCCAGGAGCAACCTGGAGCCGTGTTAGGAAACTTCTTTTGTGAGGCTCAGAGATTGCTGAAACACCCATCTGAAAGGGGGAGGTTAAAGCCTTTGGAAGACGTGCCAGTCACAAGAGGTTTCAGTTGATTTCTGGTTCTTATTCTGGGCACACAACACAGGAGCAGCAGGCACCACAGGAACAAAATAGCTGCCATTTCAGTATTAACCAAAGATACCAACACCAGAACTTGAGTTAAAGCAGGGAGGTGGGTGAGCACCACTCTCACCAGCTCCCAGTACTCTGACGTGGGAATTGTAAAGACTGGACCTATTCTTAGCACCAGAAGCCTAGTAAGTATTATGGGTGAGATCTTCCTTTCCAGAATAATGTGTGTGCCCTACACAATGATGCTTTGCTATACAGCAGTTGAACTTTATATGTCTGCTTGCCATGTGCAGTCATGCTGTTAGTGCACAGTATGCCAGCTGGGCTTCTTTGGACTTTGCAGGTGGTGTGAGGTCCTTACTTATTCTCAGAAAGCCCCTTTTTTGTGCATGTAGTGCACAAAAGAAGGTTTCGTTTTGGCCCAAGTCCTGTGAAGCATTAGGTCAGACATACAAAACATTCTACTCTGTGACCTGCACTGTCCTTCCTATGAGCTCTGGTCCAGGTGGTTATGAAGGCTTTTGCTCAGTCCCATGCAGGTTCCCTCAGCATGCAGACTCTTCACAGGGCATGGCAACTCAATTATTTTGATCTTTACCAAATGCCTGATTCTCATATCTGTCCCTTATCTGCAGAAATGCAGAAACTAAATACATATACTTACAAGAAGTACCCACTTGCCTTCTGCAGTTAGGTGGAAAAGCAGCTCACGTCACCTGAGTACATCAGAAGCAGGGGAATCAGTGGGTTAGTATCCTGCCAGAATGCAATTGCAAATTGCAGTTGTCTTTTGTCAGTATTTATTGCCCTGCTGAAATTTCTGGAACTCTAATAAAGCCTCAGACTTCACTGTTGATCTGCCTCAGCACAACATGAGGTAAATTGTTGATTCAGTGGAAGAGTTAACTGCCAAGATGACCTTCCCGGCATCTCCGTATGCTGCCAAAACAGCCTGCCAGGCAGAGGAACTGGTGCTGTGATCAGATGGCATCCTCATACCAAAATACATCCTGGTGCATGTAACTCGAGTATTCCTGTCCTTGGGCAGCCCTTGCTTAGAGCAGACAGACAGGACTCTTCACTTACTGCCAAAATCCAGGGCTTTGTCCACCACACAAATACTTTTTTTTCCTCAGATTGCATTTCTAAAAGATGATCTCTCACCTCAGCTACCACTTCATTTCACCCCACATCTACAACCCAAAAGTGACAAGATGATGCAAAGATGCACTACAGTCACTCTCCATTTTTGGTCTTCTTTGTCTACTCCTTTTGCATTTTCTAAAAGTGGTAGAGACAGATGTCTGTCATCTAGCCACTCCAGTGCTGCACATTCATGCTGTAAGACATATCAGAAGATATAGGAGGTATCAGAAGATATCAGTTACTTTTATGACAACATTTCTGCAGCAGTGGGAGAAACAATCTTGTGTCAGTACCTTCCCAGTATTTATGTAACTAAGTTCTGGTGCCTTTCGCTTTATATAATGTATTATTGCAATTTCAGAATGGTAACTTTAGCTTCCACAATTTATAATTAAACTCCCAACTTTTCCTGATATCACATTTGATCCCCCTGATGCCACAATGTTCACCATTATTCTGTTACTTCCAGCAATAGAACAGCAAAGCTGACATTAAATATCTTTTGATGACGACTGTGTGTCAAGGTGAGATGGAACTTTCTGTTCAGTGCCTCGGTTTCAGGATTCACTCTGCCATATCTAGAATGTTCCATAGCTAGATGTACCTACCTCTACTGTACCTGGAATTACATAGATGTAGCATTGACAAAACTTACTATACTTCTATAGAAAGAACTTCTTAACAGCTTTATCCAGTACCTCCAAAGCAGCTTTCCACAACTACAGTCTGTTCAAGTGCATCATCCTCTGCTTCATTGTTGGAATCCATACTAAGGAAACACTGTCCAACATCTCACAGTGATTTGAAACCACCAAAGTGGTAGAAATGTTTCATCTAACTATACAAGGGAGTACAGGGTTCTTTCTACCAAAATATTGGTGACATACAGCTTTTCAGGGGTTAAGATGGAAGTATAAAGTCTGTTAATTTGCAAGGATATGTGGCTAGAAGGAACGTTTCGTTGCTTGGAGTGATTCACAAAACCTGAGTAATGTTTCTGAGAATGATTCAGGGAGGTAAGCCAAGTTACCACTGACATCATGGTGGCCACGTGCTGCATAAACCACTTCAGCTGTGGAATTGGCACATTCACCCCAGAGATATCTCTTTGTAGTTCTTCTCCAAGCTATACCAACTATTCTAGCAAATCTGATGATATGCATGGTGCACAGCTCAGTAAGCAAAGCCTGGGCTGGTCATCAAGTTTCCAGGTGTAGTATCATCTTTCTGTAGGTTTATGTGGAGTAGATGAGAGCAGCACGTCTGAGATTCTGCACCACAAGAAATTTCCATCCTGATAGATGTGCCCTTCTGCTCTGCAGTTTAACTCTGAACTCCTCACCATTTCTGAGGGACTAGAAAATTCAGAAGAGGTTCTAGCAACATCTTTTATTTCTATTTGATCAGTGATCTTAGTGAAAGTTGGATCATAAAAGTGTTACATTCCTGCAGTCTAGAGAAAACAGGGTTATTTTGCATCCAAATCCCTGTACTTTGCTGCGTGGCTGTTGGTGGGAGGCTAAATGCAAACAAAAGTATCTTATATGTCCAGCAAGATATTTTACCCCCAATCACTGGTGTTTTGGGTTTAATTTTTGTTTAAATGTGTTTTTCGTGTAAATTTGTCTTCACAAATTTTGCCATTTTAGACTATTTCCTGGTAAACTGCACTTTGAATCAATTTTTTGTTCTGAAAACCATGCAGCTTCTTCCTCCCTTAGTACTGTGCTGGCACTTATCAGTACAGGGATGAAGTTTATTCTTTCCATTTTGTTTTTCTTTTGGGATATTCTGCCCAGTTGAATAAGTGTCACTTAAGGGACCTTAATGTGGTTCTGTGTAATAATTTTCTCACATTTGACTCCCTGGTGGATTGTCTATTAAGACACAGGGGCTTTTTTCTCCTGATACTGGTTGCATCAACTGGAGGGACAGGAACAGGTTTGATGCTGCATCTCTGTGTACTCTATTGGTACAGGTTGGAGCCCATCCTGGGTTCTTACTCAGGTGGTTACAGTTTCCTGTTTGTAAGAACTGTTTATTTACCAGACTGATCACACACTTTGTTTGTGAGGCCCTAATCTTAAATTTGCGAAGAACTAAGACCTTTTAGTCGTGTCTGAAAAACTTCATAGAATTGGCTGAGAAAGAAAGAGTGAAATAATATTTAAAATAAATCTGTTGCTGCTCCATAGCTGGGTTTGATCTGTCACTTGAGCTCAGAGCATATTACTTTCAGGCCTGGGTAACTTTGCCAACATCTCTCTTCACATGTTTATGAAGCACATGCTCAATGTTCAGTCATACTTTATTTTGATTCCATAAAAGCAACATAAAAGCACAATGCTTCATTTGAGCGTCCTGTGCAATAGTCATTAAGTTGCCCCTATCTGAGAACACATCACTTCATGACAAGTCACTGGTCATGAATCATCAAGAGTGGCGTAAACGTGGGCAAGCAGTCAAAGATAAAATTTTTACTGTATGATAAATTAAATTATTTGAACTGTAGTTCAAACATATTCCATTACATCCTCTGGCTCATACACTAGCACCTAAGCTATTTAGATTATTAACTGTCATGGTAGCTGGCCTTGCAAAGCTTTTGTGCCTTTATCATACCAAGAAAAGACATCCAGGTCACACAAACCTTTTTCTAAATTGCACAGCCTGTGAAATCACTTTCATCTGGGCTTGGAGGGGGGTGGGGACACTCACTCACCAAGGAGAGAATCTGTGTTAGCAGCCCATCTTCAAGAATTGCAAAGGTGTGGATCTTCTTAATGCTAGATGTTGCAGAGATGCTCGTATTCCTGAAAATAAAATTCCATTTTGTGTCCTGCCTTAGGTGCTTGAATTTGAAAATGTCATCTTGACTTTACCAAGCTCACATTTCAGGTTTTCAAGTCACAAATTAATTTCTACAGGTGCATCATAAATCTCTGAGGTTTTATGGTCCTTTCAGAACTTCTGTGCTTTGAGAAGGTTTTGCTTTGACTATTCTGATTTGAAGTATCTACAAATCACAAATTAAAGTGTGAGGGGAACGATAAAATTGATGGTAAATCTGGCTGTCTGAGATGAGTGAACAACATAGGACCTGTGGGAGATAAAGACATGAAATTGGGAATATTTTTCCCTTGAGAAGAATTTTTTGTACCAGAGAAATTCACTCTGACACAAATGTTTCCTTCAGGGACCCTGATAAATGTATCGTCTCAATAGTTATGATCAGTGGATATTCAGTAAACAGGGGAGGTACTATTTGTGTTTATATTTGGGTTTTAAAAGTTCGTAAGACTTTCACAGAGGAAATTCAAAACCAGAAGGGTTTTTAAATTGGGGCCAAATTTATTCCCTTGAAAATGGTTGCAAACCTCTTGCTTGCCTCATCAGGAGAGGAATTATTTCCATATTAAGCAAACAAGTACTCTTTTAATCAAGGTATGTTAAAATTATAATGCTCAACTTAATTGTTTGTTAGCAACACATAATTTTTGTTGATATTATAATACTGTTTATGAGCACCATTATTAACTGAGCTATTTTGCTGTCTTCGGTGTGGTTCTAACAAGTAAAGTCCATGAGCATTTTGAATAAATTCGAATTTTAGGAACATGTTCCTCCTGCATTTCTCATGATTCCTCACAGACTCTGAAGGTGTAGCAAAAAAATAGAGTTAAACTTAATGTAAAATTAATGAACCTGCAGAGCACTGTAAGCCATTACGTGGTTCATCCAGCATTGTGATAAACGTTATATTCTAGTACCCTATAACTTGTGAGAGTCTGTGGACATAGGCATCCAGCATGCAGTAACAAATCTTGTGTCTTTACAGTGTGTATTCAGGACACCAGTCTATTTTGATTCCTCCCTCAGAACTGGAGACCAATCCTGCTCTGTGGCTTCTTGCTGTGAGTCAGTACAAAGTGAGAGACACTTTTTGTTCCTATTCGGTCATGGAGCTTTGTACTAAGGGACTTGGTTCTCAAACAGAATCTCTGAAGGTGAGTAATTCTGCTGTCATATGCACCGTGGTGTTTGTGAGCCTGCTCTGCCATGACAACTGTGCTAAATGCACCGAGGAGAAAATCATCAGAGGGCAAGGGCAGCTTCCACAGAAGCTGTGTTACTCCTTGCCAAAGGCTGCACATGAATATCAGTCATTCTCTTTCAGATCACAAGGCTTAAACATCAAGGAAAGGTTTTTATTTACCTAAACTTTCTGATCTGTGTTGCAACCTGTCTTGATAGGCAAGTGTTGGAAAACATAAATGTAAACAACCCAATGAGTATTACGTTGTATATTATATTTTATGAATTACCTGATTATATGAAGCACCGGTTTGGTTTTGGACCTTGTAGTTACATAATCACACTTAAAAGTACTGTATTGTTTCAACCCATTGAATGAGCAGGGGGGGAAGTGTGTATCATCTGTTTTTTTCCCCAGAATTATAAGCCAGATAGCCCATTAAATTTCTGAAATAATCTCGAATTTCCAGTATGCTACTGAAATAAATTAGATCGTAGGATAATGATACGTATGAAATCTCCAGCCCTTACCATCCTCGCTTAATAATTTTCTAATCCGTTTTTCCAAGTCTAGACACTGCTTCCTGTTTGCTATTATTCACTGGCTTTCTGAATTAATATGGGGAAATAGCATTCCCTCCCTTCAGAATTAGCATACCCATCTCTTCCTATGTACTAATGCTGAGATGACAAGCTAGTGTGTCTGCTCTTCAGCAGCTATTAGACTGTCATCCTGCCATCCGGCCTCCAGGAAAGATGGAAATTATACCAGCACTTTAGCCTTTATTCCACTATTCCTCTTGAATCATAATACCTAGGTAATACATTTAACTACTGCTGACTGTTTTTCATTAAATCTGCCCATTTGTGTCCTTTGTTACATTATAACTTCTTTTTAGGCAAGGGGCCTGGACCTTTCACGTGTCCGGACATGTGTAGTAGTGGCTGAAGAACGACCTCGGATTGCTCTTACTCAGTCATTTTCAAAATTATTTAAAGACCTTGGTCTCCATCCACGGGCTGTCAGCACATCGCTTGGCTGTAGAGTTAATCTGGCAATATGTTTACAGGTAAGAGTTTTCACTCCTTTAGCTCAAAGTTGTTTCAAGAAAATGGTTTTCAGTGTAAAGCATTCATTATATTTCCTTTGGCTACTTGGTTGTAGGCATATTAAGAAAATGCATGTTTACTTAATGTTCTTGCACATACAGGTAATAAACTTCTGTTATTTTGCCAAGTATTCATCCCTCTCATGTTGCAATCATAGCATTTGATCTACTCATGAATACAGTAATTCAGAAAAGTGCATAGTAGTGACAGAAAGTACTCCAAAAATAGTATTTAGTCATGTAGTATAAAATCTAGTTTCACAGTGCTTGCTTTAGTATGTTACAAAATTGATTCCTTCTGTTTATAAAAATTCCAAGCATTACTTAATTAACTAGATAGGTATCTCCTGCACACAGCTTATTGCTTAGAATGGAAAATTATGTTGTACATCTCTTTCATTCTTTTTTTATCCATTAATAAGAAGAAAGTGCCCAGGGATAATACAGGATTTAACTTGCATTCTACGGGAACCTTCATTAAGTCATGATTTTAAGGACAGATGGAACACTGTAACTATAGGTTTTCACCCTATGGTAGCTACACTGAGCAAATAGTTTTAAACTGATCTACAGGATATTTTTTTATCTTATCTTTCAGGGCTCTCAGGAGTGTTGAAAGTTAGCTTTCCTTTTTATGAAGTGTTCAATTTTTAATTGTTTGCCTTATTTCTAGGTTAAATTTACCTAGCATTAGGTTCAGCCTTTTTTTTTTATTCATCTTTTTACATTTTCCTGATCTAGAATAAAGAATCTGATTTCTATCATGATTCTAATACATATCTTAGTCTTTGATAAATAAAGAATCTTAAGGCGTGCTTTCCTGATCTGTGTCTCATTTTTATGAATTCTTATTTCATTCTGTCTTTCCAAATCTAGTATCAGAACTTCACATATCATTCCTGTAATTATGCCACAGAGGGCCTACTCTGATGTGATATCATTTCTGACTTAATAATCTTTTTATATAATGCAAAACAGTCTTCTGCACTGGCACTTACATTGGCTAGGAAGTTCCACATCCATTTGGTCACTCACTGTGTCTCGATCATCTTCAAAGTCCCTGTCTCCCCAGTACAATTTGCCTGCACTCTATATGGTGCATCCCACATAGTTCCTCCTAGAAGGATTTCTCATGCATGTAACATGCATATTTGCTTATGTGTGGAAACCATAACAGATTTTCTCAGTGACACTATAAATAAGGCATTTTCTGTTCTTATCTTGAGTGTAAATGTAAAGGGTTTTTTTTTGTTTTATCCAAAGCATGTGACAAATACAGGTGATGCGTTTGGCACAAACCAGTTTGTCTGTTTGTTGTGCCTACATTAACCTCTTGCCCTTTTCAACATCATTAAAGAATCCTGGCTTTCATCAGACCTTGGCTGAAACTGATATTCTAGCTCAGCATGTTAACAGAACAGGAATACAAAGTCTCAAAAGCAGCACTTGAATCCTTTACAATAGTTTTACCCTAGCAAAATGAGAGAAATGTGCATCTTGTAGGTTAGAAATGTCAATCAACTCAAGCAGCATCTTTCCCCATATTTCTCTTGTGGATTTGATACAAAAAGAACAGACTGAGGCTTTGAAATCTCTTCTACTGAATGTTTCTTTGCAAGAATACTGGCCTCCTCATTTGTTTCTCTGTGACGAGTCCTGGGTGATGACAAGTCAGAGAGAACAGCAAACATCTAGGAAGTTTTTAGGCACTCCCACCTGAGGCAGCACAATTTGGATGGTACCAGTTTAGGCCAGGTTGCTGGTGCAAGTTGGTCAGCAACCCAACCAAGCTTAAACACTTGTCTGAGGGGGGCACAGCAGGCAGCAAGGATGCTGGCAGCTTTCCCTCGAGGAGACAGAGAAAACAGGAGAGATGAGCTGGTTACCTGTTAACAATGGTTTTCTAATTTGTTCCTGTATATTTAACCCTTTGAAGTACCCATGGGATGTCTTTTACAAATAAGGGGAAGAAGGGAAATGCTGGCACACCTTCAAGGCTGACTGCTTTGACTTTCCTGACAGGTCAGGATGGGGCCCATTTGTTCCACCTGCAGCTGTAGTGGAGCTGCTGCTGTAAAATAACTGAATTTCTCTGGCTTCTGGCCCACAGAGGGACCAGACTTGAAGGATGGTGTAGGAGAGATTTAGCTGTGGAAGTCTGCTTGCCTCTAATGAAACTCTTCATTTCAGGCTTACAGTGATCTCTGGACTTCTCATGGTGTTTTACTTGTGAGATATGTAATTTGTTCAGGACAAATAATAAAACCAGGGTATGACACTAAGCAGCAGTAAGCCAGGTTCAGTGCACAAGTGTGCCTTGCTGGAGATAGTATTGTCCTGGGTCTGTCTGGGATGGAATTAATTTTTTCGTAGAAGCCTGAATGGAGCTGTGGTTTGGATTTGTGATAGAAGCAGCACTGATAGCACAGCAGTGGTTTAGTTATTGCTGAAGAGTGCTGCACAGCATTATGGCTCTCCCTTTTTCTCATTCTGCTCACTGTACCACCACCCTGCTGCCCCCAGCCAAGAGGCTGGGAGGGGACCCAGCCAGGACAGCTGACCTGGGATATCCCATAATCCCATACCAAATGATGTCATGCTCAGGATTAAGAAAGGGAGGATTGGTCTTCCAAAGTAGCCATTGCTCAGAGACTGGCTAGGCCTCCTTCTGCTTGGGGAGATGGTGAGTGATTACAATTACATTACTTAGGGTTTTCTCTCTCTTCACTCATGAAATTGTCTTCCTCTTGACCCATGGATTTTCTCACATTTGCTCTTCCTGTTCTCTCCTGTGTCCCACTGGGAGGGGGAGAAGGAGCAGCTGTGTGGGTGCTGAGCTCTCGTCTTGCTCAACCCGCTACAAACATGAAGGAAAGCTGAATACACTCAAAGAAACTGGAACTCTCATCAGCACAGAGTTAGGATGGATCTGTGCTTGATTATGTACATCTACCTTTTGATTGTGTTGAATCCCCCGCTGAAGTTTGCTGCTTAGATTGGTCTTCACAGAGATTCTTGAGTTACCAAAGCAGACTGCAAGAGTGGATAACTGTCTAAAGGAATATTATTAAAGATATTGAGTATGAATTTTAAGAACAGCACAGAATGAAAACCTTGAGTGAGGTGATAATAGCCCAGATGATCATATAGCTTAGTGTCAGACTTCCCTGAGAGGACAGATTAAAAGCCATACACTGTCTCGCACAGAATGACAAAAAGCAATTTTAGAACAGGCCCTATTTAGTAATATTACCAATCCAAGTGGAGTGGATTTTGAAGTGGATTGAAACTGGGGGTAGTTTGGCAAGTTTTAAAGGGGCTTGAAAAATTACTAAAGATGCTACTTACAAACATCTCCACCAAACAAGTAATTTTCATGGAGAATATAAAGCTACAGGATTGCATCATTTGAAGCATCTAGTAGTAGACACTGCCAAAGACTAAATGCTGAATTAGACTGAATACTCTTTACAAACTATATGAAAGTTTATGGCTAGTGATACTCTGTAATAGCTTGTTGCCTATTTTGTTTTCTGATCTGAGGAACAGAATGAATTTTAGTCCCTGGTCAACAATGTTCCTGAAAGTAGCATTTCCTTCAATATGTTCTAGAAATGGGTCTTAATTTCTGGATTCTTTACACTGCATAAAAATACTTCTAAAGATGTTTGAGTCAATAACATCTGCCTTTGCTGTTTTTCTTCCAAGATGAAGTATCCATGATAGCAGCATGTGGTTCCTGGAGCAGTATCTTCCACGGGGATAACTTATCCAGCCTGTTTATGGTCTTTCTGAAACATGTATCTACTAATCACATTTCTAAACATATCTTGACATTCAGCTATTGATCTCTACCAGCAAAAAGCCCATTCAGGCTTTCTTCTCTATGGGCTGCCTCAAACGCAGCTCGGATGTGATACTGATACCTTCTTCACTTAATTTCCAGTTTTTGGACAAATCTAAGAGTCATGTTTCTAGGAGAAGGTGTCCTGATTTTTCCAAAAAGCTTTTACTCTTGTTCCCCCTCCAAAAAGGAGAGGGAAGAAGTGTGTATGTACATGTATGTGTGTGTCTGTGTGTAGGTGTATAAAAACTTAACAGCAGAATTTGAGCTTTTATGAAATATTACTTGAAAAAGGAAATAATTCTTATAATCCCCCTGGTACAAAAGAGACTTAGTCTACTAAATGATCTCAATCTCAGGATTAACATCACTGGCAGACTAATACATTGTCATTTGTGTTCAGTTCCTCTCAAATTTAGATCAAATTTACTATGTTTCTTTTGATGTAATCATTTTGGACTGGATTTTTAAAGAATACCATTCATATCTGACATTTTAAGGTTGTATGGTCACAGATCTGAGGATTTCTCAGGTTAAAAGATTGCATCCACCATATTTTAATTATCATTAACTAGCATCTTAGCATTCACAAGAGAGAGAGAAAAACAGATGTGAAAATCAGCATGTTTCTTGCAGCAACTCAGATGGTTCTCTATGATTTTAGCTAATTGCCATTTAAATGATTGAAATAAATATTTTCATTTTATTCAACCTGCAACTCAATTTCACTTGAGGCAAAACTTCAGGAAGTTTTTCATTTTCCTTAGTTAACCTTGAAAGTGTGCTGATAAATTTGCCCAAGCTAGAGCAGGAAAGCAGGATTCATCTTCCTTCTTTCGTGACACCTCTAAGATAGACCACAAGATTAAGTAAAGTATATCTTATCCATCCATAGTCTAGAATCAAAGAAATACTTTGAGAGCTTCATTTAGCCTGTCTCAAGAGCCCATCTTGGTACAGGACTCTTCACCCTCAGGAGATACTTCCTACCTTATGCTGCATAATTTCTTCTTTGATTGCTGAAGTTACATGAACTGAATCCTTCCCTCACTGTCTAGCAAAGGGAATGTTACTAGTAAATTGAGGGCTTAATGTTAATGTTTCTTTTTACTTAGTGACAGATCACACTTTCTGAGGATCTTCCATATTAAAAGTAATCAGGGATAGCTGAGTGAAGAGTGCAGCAGGAGACCATGCACTTTATCAGAGGTTTAATTCACACTTCAGCAATGTAGTATAGCTCTGGGTGAGTTCCCTTAGATTCTGTTTTCCCACCTTTACTTTTAAGCATGCCATTAAGTTCTTTTCACAGCTCCAACTGCTGAGCTTGCCTACATGAGAATGTTAAGTGTACATCAAAAATTCCATTTCTGAGCATCACTGGAGCAGGAGACTTACAGTAAACACCAAGGCCATGTCCTTAGATAGGAGAACAAAACAACACCCCAAACAGCAGTTATTATTAAATTCTTGGAACTTCTAATTGCCTAGTTCCTGGTTTTCAACCCTGAGGATGGAAGCAGGGGAGAACATGGAGATTGGCCTTTGACTTCAGTGGAAATTAGGTATGGGCTGAGCCCTGGCACGTGGTCATCCCTACTGCTGACTTGATGGGGTGGTTCTCTGTGCAGTTTTGACCTTCAGTGTCTTCCCAGAGAATAAAAGCCTGGTATGTTGTAGAGTTTAGCACAGACCAGGGATGCTTCACTGGTGGCAGTCTGTGCATGTGCAGAAGATTGATTTAGTCCAAGACAACTTGTGATGTAGCTGTTTTCAGACAGGAAGTGATTTTTGGCCCATTTTATTTCCTTGAACATTACCTAATGTGTCTTCAGTAAGTATCAGATAGAATTCATGTTGGTTTTTTCCTATTACCAGCATTACAGATGCTATCTCTGTCTCACAAAATAAATGTTCACAGATTGAGTCAGTCACTCTGGTTTTGGCTAGGAATCTGCTTCTTTTGAAACACTTTTGGAGTATCTCAGCTGCAGCTGGACACAGAAGGACAATTCTGAGATTTCAACAGCTGTTTCTGAAGCCCTTCCTTAGTTTTAAGCCCTGTGAGGCTCTGGTGCTCTCAAAGTCCTCTCCAGACCAGTAATCCAGTCACAAACAATGAATTATGTAGGAGATGTATTTCAGCAATTCTCCTGCTTTCTTGCAGTTGCACTGCAGTGTTCAACCTGGGTTATTAGTAATATTTCTACTCTGGGGGCAGCAGATCCATCTTTTTTTTTTTTTTTTCCAAATGCTTCATCTTCCCTTGCATCCCAAATAATCCTGTTAGATTAAGATGCTGCTGTGGCAGCTTTGCATAGTTTTAAACTTTTCTGGAATACAGGAGCTTGATGAGAGGGATGTGGGACACCGGGGCTCTCAGAGTTAGTTATTTTCACAAGCTGTAGGGCACGTCCCACTGAAGTGTTTGATGCTTTACATGACACTGCTGGCTTGGGACTAGGCACCAATGTGTTTTGTCTGCTTGCTGTTTTATCGATTTTGGTGGAGAACTGATGGGGTTTTATCAGCTTTTAATTTATTGTTCTTACACTTACTACAATTTTTATCATAGAAAATAGACTAACAATTAAAAAATGTTGAGGTTACTCCACTTAGTCATGATCTTCTAGTAATTAGATTGTGCACAAAGCCTAGATACTATTTCACTTTAGGAGCAGGTTAATCTGTATCAAACAAGAGATAATTATCTTTCTCCATGTGTACTAATTCTATTTTTTCCAAAAAGCTTGCTTTTTGTTTCCAGAGGACATCGTTTACAAACTTCTTTTAGTAGTGAAATAGCAGACCTGGAGCTCCTGTCTCAGTGGATGTGCATTAAAATAGCAGGGCCATGTTTACTGACTTCTTCACCAAAACCAACAACAAAAAATCAGTATGCGAGACACATTTTCCACTAACAACGTTGTCTGTAGTGTCCTAAAACCATTTAAGTCTGTTTGTCCAAGGTTAGCAGTCTACGGCTGTCTCTTCTGTTGCTCTACTAAAATGTTGACACCTCATTTTTTTACTTTTTTTAACCTTTAATGGTATAATGGTTAATTTGTAAGATTCCTGTATTTGACATTGTTTTTCTTTTTATTTTACTCCCTGCTTTTTGCATTCTCCTCTTTTTTTTTTTTTTTTTTAATTTTTTTTTTAATCCCACCCCTCATTCCCATTTTTTATTATTATTTTTGTCTTGTGTTACCTTCTTTCCTTCTCTCCCTCATCCCTGCTATTCTTGCTGCTATAGCCTCACAGGCTGGGGAAGCTGGCCGAGCAGGTAGGGGATTTTCGTGTTCCCTCAATACCCACCTATCAGCTTCCAACAGTGGGACAGACTAGAAATTGAGTCTGGAGATTCGGGGATTTTCAGATCCTTCTATGAAATTATAAACAAGTCCAGTATAGCTTTATCTGGATACAGGTTTCATTAAATACTAGCTGTCTGTTATAACTATCTCATTCACACTGAATATAACAAATACCATACTGGTTGTCTTTGATTTTCAATCTTGACTGTTTCCATTATTTTATAAATCGATTCAGGTTTAGTTTCATTTTTAAAGATAACAAATTTTTCCTTGGTTTTGTTTGTTGTTTTCTTAACACTGCAGATATTTCAAATAAGTTCTCCACTCAGCACTAGTCTGTTACACTGCTGAGTTTACTAGTAGACTGAAAATTGTGTCGTTAATAGCTAGAGAGGATATTGTATCTTGTATTGTGTATAACAAGCTAAAGAGGCTAACATGCATGTGCAGCTCTACTACTCTTTTTCTCCTCTGGTGGTGGGTCACTATCAATATCTGTGCAGTGTCAGTTGGTAGTTGTAACTCTTCCTCCCTTTCAATATGAAAATTACCTACCTGTGGAACTTCATCAGAATTTTTAGTGCTCCACAAACTGGGGAACTACCAGCCAGCATTGCAGAAATGCAAAGTTTAGTCCTAGACATTCCTAACGTGAAGAATTATACTCTATAATACATCACAAATGAGACAGAAATAATTTGGAGTTTATGCTGTCTGGTGTTTTAAGTAGTAAATATCTAACTCATTTCCTGTACAACCTACTCTTGGTGAACCTGCTCTGGCAGGGGGTTTGGACTAGATGATCTCCAGAGGTCCCTTCTTACCCCTAACATTCTATAACAAAGGAGTTCCTGCACCTGTAGATTGCCAGGGTTAGATGAATTTATCTGCTGGGGAAAAAAATTTCCAAAGTTCCATTGTTTCAAAATGAAGTTTTGCTTTTCTTTTAGCTTTCTGCTTAGCAGTGATGTGTGGTGTGCAGCAGAGAGGAGAGTCCTAGCCTAGACTATTGACAATTTACATGATATTCAGTGGTGTCAAGTTTGAAGTTTTGGATAAGGGAAGATCATGACAGGTTACAAAACTGCAGGAAAGCTGTGGGTGGAAGGGCCTAAAAGACTATCATCTCTGTATGAAAGGAAGCTAAAATTACTCCAGTGCTTTTCAAGTAACTAAATATTGTGACACAAAGCAAGTGTTTAAATTATGCAGTGGAAGACTGAAAAAAAAAACCCAAAAAACAAAGAATAGTTTCTTACAGACCTTCAGTCCACATTGGTCCATGTCATGCGTGCTGCCTTTACTATCTTTAGCTTCAAGTATATTCTCTGTTGCATGTATGGAAGATTTTCAGTAAACCATGCTTCACATTCCTGACCATGTGCTTCTGCCATTAAACTGTGTCTCCTCAGCAATTTCTGCGTTCCTTTATATGGCAAAACGTGTTTAACATTTTTGTGTGTATCCATGTGCTGATTACTTGGCCTTTTGTAGCAAATAAAACCAATGTTGACATGTGTTTGGTTAAGCAGTATGGCTGCTTGATGTTTTTCTCACCCCCAGGGTACAGGTACCTGACGGTAGGTGTGTTTTCCAGTGCTCTTTCTGATTCTGTAAAGCTGAGCTATTGATGAATATCTTAAATATAACTTGTCATTTGATTAGAATAATTAGCAGTGAAATTAATGTTCTGTTATTTGGAGGGTAAAACTCTTTTTTCTTCCTAGCCTTCAGGTTCTGATTAGCTGATGTTGTTGTTTACAGGGAACATCTGGACCAGATCCCACCACAGTGTATGTTGATATGAGGGCACTGAGGCATGACAGGTCGGAACCACCTTTTTCTTTTTCTCTAATACACACAATTAACAGAGTTTCTAGCAAAAAGCTGTTTCAGCACACCTCACAATCCCTGAAAATCTTTATAATCTTCATAAATGATTGGTGCTAACTCAACAGCAAGCAGACAGTGTTATCAGTTGGTTAATTAATTTTACTGTAGATAAAACTGAAGTATCTGACATCACCTCTCCCATGACTAACAAGATTCCCTGTTTTTATTGCCTTCAGGGTTTCATGACATTTAGGGGGTCCAGCCTAGCTGGCCCCTAAGAAATGGAGCCCCACTGGGCCTTTTAGCTCCACAAATGTTTCTCCTGGCCTCAGCAACTGTTAGGCAGCAGAGAGACCATGGGGAATTTCTTAATGCTGCAGGACTACAAGGGAATGGATTATTAACTTCAGCCATTGTGAGCAACCACATTCTGTAACTGTGGGCAACTAGTTCTGCCTGCAATGTTAGATACATATATGAAAAGTCAGAGCTGAAATTTACCATGATTGATATTAAGGAAATACCTGAAATCTACTAGCTAGAGGGAAATTTGTAATTTTATGCATCATTTTAAAAAATGCCCATGCACATGTATATCAATTTTCCAGTACTTTGGTCAAAAGGCCAGCAGGTAGTCTCTTTAAAAAATTATTATCCACATATGGCTTTCTTTTCCCTCCTTTTTTTGGTTCTTTCTCTTTCTCCCTTCATAATAGAAAATATGTTCCCCTCAGGTGAATACCAGCTTTGGCTATCTCAAAGTGACCAGCTCAGCTTGCAGGGTGCAGACCTCAGAACACTGCAGGCCCTGCAGTGTTATCCTCTGGATAGTTAAGTCAGATACACATACAGATACTTTCTTGTAGCACATGGAGCCTGGCAGGTGGAAGACTGGAACTGCAAGATACTTGACTCTCTCACTGTGTCTCTATTCCATTCACACACAATGTTAAGAACAATAATGTTCGTGCTTGATCCATCCTTTGGGATCCTACTGTTCACATAACCCAGCCACAGAAAACTGGATCTTCCTGTCCCAATAGCTGGGATGCTGTGTAGACACAGTCCATGATTGTACTCAGCCTACATAAAAAGCTAGTGTTAGTGTTATGTGAGCTTACACGCTCTGTGTAGCACTTTTGAAAGGAGATTTACTGGAGAAGTTAAATGATTTATGTTGTAAAAAAATTGAGAAGAGGAGCATTTCTTTAATACCAGCAGATCAAGCAGTGTGGCCAGGTCAGAGCTCATCCAGCATGAAGCAGTCTCTTTGGCTCCTCCTGCAGTCACTGGAAAGGCACAAACACCACCAGACATGCACCAGCATGGGGTGAACTGACCTTTAAGGTACCTTTCTTTCTGTATTGATGAAGAAGGGACCTTACATGACTAAACTTGGAAATAAAATATTTGGGTTTTATTAGACACCATAAGCTGAGACTTATTTACCTATAGTACTTGCTCTCATCTCAGAGCTCTGAAGTGTTTGAAGTTAAGTGGAACACCATGGGAATAGATACACGTAAGCAGCATTCAAATGCAGGAGCAAAAGGTAATGAATCATTAAAAATAAAGTTGTAGCTATAGATTTTGTAGATTAATTCCTTATTTAATTTTTCTGAGAGGATAAAGAATTTTATAGGATATTCATTTGAAGAGAAGCATGTAGAAACAAGTATATATAGAAAGAGGACGTAACATTCACAGTTAGTTAATAAAAATTATAAACAAAAGAAAGAATTTTTATCTATTTAGGTAGAGGCAATAAGATTTACTGTCCGCAAAAGCTGCATAAACCACGGGTATACTTTTTCTCTGCCTTAGTATGTCATGGAAAAGCAGTCATAGTTACCAAGATTGGTTGAACTGGATGATCTTGAAGGTCTCTTCCAACCAGAGACATTCTGTGATTCTGTGAGATCAGACTTAGCAGTTTATTAATTTATATTTAGTGAGTAGTTCTACAGAATATGAAAGATGATCTTTAGAGTTAGCTTCTCAGATTGTGGTAATGTAGATTTTAGTTTGATGGATTAAAGCTGTGCCTCATTTACTCAGTTCGTGGAATTTACAATTAGATCCATGGGTCATAAATTATGGGAGAAAACAGCTTTATTTGACATTGTTGCTTCACACTTGCTGTTTCTAACCATTTTAGTGGAACTGCATGTCACTATTGCTTAACAGTAACTGAAAGATTGCTGCACATAGCTGTGAGTCACAAGCCACTGACTCTTTGCAGGTCAGCCAGCCCCCAAAACAATATGAAAAATTTATACTGTACAATTAATATGGGAAAAATTTTTATTTTCTATTTTAGAAGATATTTTACAGAATTTGAAAAAGACATCTTTTTTTTTGTTTTATTTTTCAGAATGCTTTGCTTGATTTGACAGATTTTTTCCAGCTTAAAGAAAAAGGTAGAATTCTCTAAGTGGTCAAAACACTGTACCTTAACTTTTGAATTTTTGATGATGATTGTGGTTAAGGTATTTTCAGTTTGGAGAGTTAGTAATTCAAATTTCAAAACAAAACAAAACAAATCTGAAATACTAAGCATAAATATCCTCTTTTTCTGACAAGCAACAATTCTTTTTCATATTCAGTTTAAAACTTCCTTCTATGCTTCATTTTTTCTTTTCAGTTTAATACACAAAAAATTTTCAAAATATCAGTTTCTTACAGGATACAAAAATATCCACGTATTCCCTACAAGCCCCACTTTTAATATAAGGTGACAACCAGCTGGAAAACCTACAAAATAGGGCTGGAATGAACATGAACCAAGGCTATGGACAAGGAGGGAACTTAGGAGACATACATTGGTATTTCCTATACATACATTGTATTTTCAATATATCTTAGTTTGTACTTGCTTCACATCCTATCTGGTTTTCTCTTTGTGTTTTTACTGAAGTTTTTCTATAGTGGAAATATCCAATACAGCTTCTGAAATAAATTACAGTGCAAAATAACACACTGAAAGTATTAAACAAATCAAAAAAGCTGGACTGCCAATCTGGCTTGACTGCAAAATGGCATGGGGTGAGAACAGACTGCTCAAGATAGGAGGACAAATAATAATTAAGGGTTGGTTTCATTGACAGGGAAAAAAGAGCTTGAGATGATGGAAGATGCAGTGATTCTGTTCCCAAGCCTGGCTAACAGCAGCAGATGCTGGCACACTGGCAGGGAGGAGGAGGGCAGTTACCAGGGCTCAGCTTGTAGGAATGGCTATAAAGGGAAGAAAAACAGTTCAGGATGTGAGTTTTGGCCCAATGTTGGGGTAAAACACAAACTCTTCAGCTGAGTTATATTTTAAAAGAAATGGAACAGTGGGAAAATCTCTTGAATTGGACATGAAGAGCTAGTTAGAAATTAGAAGAGGAAGCTAAGAACAGTTCATGCCAAGCTTCACAGTGAAAGGCCTCCTCACTGTGAAACACATCCAACTGAGAAATAAACTCTGAAAAGAAGTGGAAGAAGCCCCATCATTTGAAATACTGTAACAGGCATAGAAAAAGCACTAGAAAGTGCACTGTGGGGAACAGTTTTTTCTTGGCAGGGAGCAAGACTTGGATGAACTAGTAGCTTCTTTCTATCTCTATTAGAATCACAGAATCCAAAATCCTTCTCAGAGCAAAAGCACAGCCAGCTTTGAAATCTTGCCCAGTTTTGGCATCATAATGTGGGTTAGTACCATTCTGCACACTCCAGCTCCTGCAGATTCCCAAGGCAATAGTTAATAGTTCTGCTGACAAATTCTCTGATTAGTGTGAAATACTAGCAAGCTGTGGAATATATTTTGGAGTGTTTTCAGATCTAAAAAGAAACATAAACAAAATTTGCAGTTTGATGTAAGATAGATGGGCAGAAAGACATTGTTACTGTATTTCAATATCATATCCTCTTTGCTGCATAGTGATTACAGTGACTGTTAGTTATAGTTTGCCAGCTTTCATTCTGAAGTTAGATTTTAGTCCTACTTTTGTGTAGTAAGTGTTTGATTTAAAGGAGGTGAAATCTGTCCATTGTATTAAAGTGTAACAAGAGAAGAATTTAGCACATGCTGATGTTGTAGCTACATTCCCTGTTAAATCCCAGTAGTTAAATCCCAGTAGCTGTGAAACGTAGGCAGCTGTGAAACTGTACAGCTCTAGTAAGATTTTTTTTTAAAGAAAAAGACTAATCCTTACGAACAAGTGAAGAAAATTCTAAAAATTATACTGTCTTATATTGTAGTATGTAAATACTACAGATTAATTGCGTGTTATCATTGCTTATAGTTTTGTAACAGTGCAGTGATTCTTTAATGTCTTCTGCCTCTTCCCTCTAGTGAGACATTTTGGTGAAAGAGAAACTCCTTAACTGCCCTGCATTGGCTCACTCATTTATATTTTCCCTCTCAGCTCAGCTGCAAACCCAAGGGCAGTATTTTCCTCTATCCACTTGATTTTCAGACTTTTTGGCCCAGGCTGGGTGTAGTGCCATGTTCTCCTCTGCCTTTCCCAGTGACCTGGTGTAGTGGGAGGTGTCCCTGCCCATGCAGGGGGATGGCAGTAGATGACCTTTAAGGTCACTCCCAACCCAAACCATTCTATCATTCCCTGACTCAAAGGCAACAGAAAACAGCAGGAAGATTCTGTACTCACTTTGCATTCATTCTTAACAAAGAACAACTGAAGTGCTGCAGGGAAACAGGACTTGACCTTTCTCACCTCTGCTATGGGGGGTGACATTATGAGTAACAGCCTGCCTACAGAGGTGGTAGATGCTCCATCCCTGGAAACATTCAGCATTGGGTTGGACGGGGCTCTGAGCAACCTGATGTAGTTAAAGATGTCCCTACTCATTGCAGGGGGTGTTGGACTAGGTGACCTTCAAAAGTCCCTTCCAACCCATACCATTCTATGATTATTTGTGAATTGGGAGGTTTACTAACACTGTCCTAAGAAGGCTGTGAGGAGTTGTGGTTTTCTTTGCCAGCATGACCTGGGTAATTCACAAGTGTTTGTTTTTAGGGGTGTGATGGGCCCTGTGCTCTGCCTTTTCACCTTGCTTGCCAGACCAGTCTTGATAGTGATGCTCATGAGGGAAAATTGAATGAGGTATCAGTCATGTCTGCTGTTTTGTCAGTGGAAAAATGGAAATCTCTCAGGGAAGAGTGAGAAACATTGAACTATTTTATGCTGAGTTGTAGTAAAACTCATGTTAGAAATTACTGTCTAGTGTCCATAATGTATTCACAGTCTTTGTCCCAGTAGGATTAATAAGAGTATTACACACTTAAAATTAAGTATGCACATAAGAGTCAGTAGCATCAAAATCTAGTGTTCTACTTCAATTTTTTTGAAAGCTCTTTGTGGTAAAATATCTTTTGTTATTTCAGAATTGTGAGAAGTTTAACAGCATGTTCCCAGGTGGATTGTGAGCTTCAAAGAAGCTTTTAAAAAGGGAATCCAAGTCTTTAAGCTCTAACCAGGCCCTCACAGAAAATATCCAGGAAATGTTTCTATGTTTAGTGTGCTGCCATGGTAGCTCTGTAGGGATGTGAGGTGGAAAGCACAGAGTGGGAGAGGTTTTAACAGAATCAAAAACTGAGAAATTGCACCTTCTGGATCATCATGTGCTAAAAAATCAGATGAGGTTAAAGGAAATAAGTGGAGAAGAGAACGAGAAGAATACTCTAGTGATAATAAGAACAAGGTGGGAGGCACAGATGCCGAAAGTGAGGAGAAAAGAAATAGTCAGATTTATGAATGTTGATTCGTGTATATTCACTATAGGTTCATAATAAGTGGTTTCTGCTAGGCCTGGGGTTCAGCAACACTTCATTGAGGCATGGCTTAGTAACAGGAAAGAAGCAAAGGCCAACAAAGTCTCTGGGTGGCTGCACAGCTCTGACGTACTCTTTTCCTGCCCCAGAGGTTTACTGCTACAATTATCCAAATGAGATTCTTTTTAAGCCAGTCTTAAATTCAAATAAAGTATTTCCTGACCTTTATTATGTCATCTTTCTTACCATTGCATATGGCTGAGGTCTTTTCAGTTGTCTCTTTTCTAAGACTAAATCTATTTGATAAATGTTGGTCTGTAACAAATGAGTTAACTCTGTCAAAGGAGGTAGCAGGAAGGTGAGAGGATGACTGGTACTTCTAAGAGCAGCTACCTGTCTGCAAATGCTTATGTAAAGATTGGAGATACCAGGTGTTTGGAAGAATTCAGTTCAAGACATTTTATATTTCTACACTAATACAGCTTTTACAGAAAAAAGATACATACAAAGAGTCAGAAATATAGGCATCACTAGCAACTGAGTTTTGCGATATATTAATTTTTTTCTTTCAATATGCACAGTGCTATTTTTAAAATCTTTGCTACATCTTCCTAAATACTGATGATTTAGCTTGCAATTTGAACAGCAATGCAAGTGTGGCTTATGTAAACTTGCCCTTTGTAGAGAAGCATTAACTTAACCTTTTGTGTACACTGTACAGTGAAGTTTCTGTGGCCTGGGTTTCTGCTGCCCTGTATCTGTGTCCCTGGTTCAACAGATGGCTGGTTTTGCTGCTTTTGCTGTGAAGCCACTGGTGACCCTGCAGCTCTTCAGCTGATGGGACGCTCAAAAGAAAATGATCTACCAAAAATATGTGTGTACGCCGGTAACACAGCAGAGGTTTAAGACAGCAATACAGTATAAAAGGAAGACAATGCAGAATTAAAGTTAACACCCAGAAGTGGTAATTAGAGCAAAAAGCTCTGTCTGGGAGCTTTGTGGCAGTCAAGCAAACGTTGGAAGATGGTTCCTGTTCGAACCAGCATGGAGATGCTCACCTTTGCAGGAGAGCAGATCAGGCTGCAGCTTTCTAGCTGTGCCTGTTCCAGGCAGTGCCCTTTGTAGAGTGCTTGACATCCTTTTCCTCTCAAAATTACTTGGAAAATCAGCCTGAAATTGCTGAGTATTAGAGTTGTACCTCTTGTTATCAGTCCAAGGAACTGTTTGCACTGACATGTAGTGCCTCAGGGCTTAGCCCTGCCCAGTCCATCAATGTCGAGAGACTCCCAAAACTGCAGATAAAACACACTATTCACTATTTCTGCCTTTACCTCAACAGTCCCAGCTTTTTTAGAAGACTTTTGGAGCAAAAAAATAGTATGGGGAAAAAAGAGAAGAGAGATCTTTTTCCATCTCCTTTATGTTTAGGGTCTGAAGTTGCCAAAGCTTTGTTCTTCTCCAAAGGGACTTCTAGCTGAGATCTCTCTGTGTCTCATCCCTCCATTTCCAAACTAAGCACTGCAGCACTCTGTCTATAAAAAGACCTCAAAACAGTCCGAGAAAGATTTAGTGTGTCTGCTGCTAACAGACTGTAGTTTTATGATTAGTTGAGCTGGATCCAGTTCTCCACCCATCTACTCCTAGCCATGTCTTCCTCTCTTCTGATGTTTCATCTTTAACTTTTACAGAGCTCTTTTTTGGCATCTTGTGTTGTTGTGTTTTGGTTTTTTATTCTGTCACAAAGCTGAGGGGAGAAAAGGGGTAAGAACAGCTCTTTTGGCAGAAGTCCAGATTTAGATTGATTAAGTTATTATGAAAATGTTCAGGAATGGAAAGCTCAAGGTTGTTATGGTGTGTTAAAGCTTTTAAGGCGTCTCACTTTAGAGAAAATTATTTTTGTTACCGAATTTTCTTCACTTTCTACTGACTGAGATCATCAGCTATTTTAGGACTTCAAATCTCTTTCATTCTAACTTACTGTGTACTTTTCTAAGGTTAAATGGGGAATTTCCTTAAAGACCATCATACCACTAAAGGAGAGCTCCATTTCTTGTCCTTTAGTAGGAACATAAGTTATCTACAAAAGGAAGGACCAGAAAGTCTCACTCAAAGAAGGGGTCTGACCTCAGCAGTAATAACATTTTTCATTAATTTTTTTTTTAATGTTTATCAACCACTATCTATTGAAAATCATTAAAACATTGTAAATACAGATGGCAGTCTGAGGCCAGGTTATGAGCTATTTTGATTTGACTTTGATTTCAGCTGTTAGCTACTCATGGAATGTGGCTGCTCACTCAGCTTGCATGCTTTTGTGTCTGTGCCCTGCCATTTATGATGTTCTTGTGGGAAATCAATATTTTAGATTCCTCTTGTTGTGAATAAATTTGCCCATGGAATTCCATTTACAAAAGTCTGTAAAAAACAAATAGAAGGCCCCAGCTACATTTCAAGAATTTGATGTTTAAGAAAACATTCACACACATCTCTCTTTTTTTCCCAGACATATGTCTGAGAATAAATATTGGGCCTGATCATGTAGTACAGGATGTAAACTTGATCTGTTCCAAAAATAACATCAATCTCTGTGATCATTAGCTGTTCCTTTTTGAAATAAATGCTAATGAAAAGGAAATAAATGCAACTGTGTATTATGCATATTATTTTTACATGTATTTTACAGGGTTCGTTTAGTTGAAAGAGGATCTCCACATAGTTTGCCCCTCATGGAGTCAGGAAAAGTAAGTACTGAAAGAAGATGTAGGCATACCTCTTTCGGTAAATATTTTCAGTAAATTTTCATTTATGTTCATTTTTACATAAATGTAGTGTTAAGGAAGGCTTTGTCAGCTGTGCAGACTGAAGACCTTTCTTTATTGTTGAGGTGACAGCATGATGGTGGTAACTGATGCATTTCTGCTCTCTAGGAAGCTGTACCTCCCTCAGTTATGCAAAAAGAAGGTATTTTATCCTCCACATCTCACTCTTGAAACAACCAACAAATGTGCCACTAATGAAGGCAGATTTATTGATGTGGACCCACCTCCACTCAGAACTGCTCTGAGTTTACCAACATTGTACTTGCAGGCTACTGACCACCCATGCAGGGACTGTCCCAGCTTTCAGCTCTGTCCCTTCCTGTGCTGTCTGGTCATGCTCCAGTGACCAAGGTCTGCTGCTCTGCCTTTGGGTGAAGGGAGAGGTGCTGCTGCACCACTTACTGAGGCACTCCCTGCTCACTCACTGTCCTTGGTGTTGTGGATGGTCAGCTAAAGCATTCTAACCACAGTTTGCAAACACTCATGGATGTTTCCTTTTCTATTTTAGGGTTTAATATCTGCCCAACTCTGTAGTGGTTGAATGTCCATTACATGAAGTCACTGACAGGTCTCATTCTGGGGACATTTCATGGTGCCCCAGGCTTTGTTTCAGTCCAAAGTTTCCTGTGGTTGGTTGTTGGGTTTTTTCCCTCTTCTAACATATACTCCCAGAGACTTGGACCATTTGTATTGTGTTTTGGTATTGTAGGTGAAGGTTTGATTTTCAGTGATGGAAGAGCTTTCACAAAGAGAAGAGGCTTGGTAGCATTTCCCAGATACATCAAAATATATTACATCTACAGACTATTTTTTTTGTTGTTGTTGTTCTAAGTCTGCTCTAACTTTTTAAGGATTTCTTCTGTTTCATAATGAAGTTTTTTGGGGGGACAGAGTCAGAAAATGATTGCATAAGCCAATATCTGCTTTCTTACTGCCTCTTGTTTGCTTTCAATAGATCCTCCCAGGAGTACGAATCATTATCGCTAATCCAGAAACAAAGGGACCCCTAGGAGATTCTCATCTTGGTGAGGTCAGTCATGAAAACTTAACCTCTGTATGCTCTGAACTAAGTTGCAAGGATAAAGCTATCACCATGTATTCCAATGGTTTCCTATAATATGTCTTAGCAAATACTTGGTTAAGAAAATTGTGACTTCTACAGACCTTCGTTGTAGACAAAGTGTGTAGCATGGTTATTTACACCATTATTACAATTACTAATAACATACTTGATAAAGGCTAATAATAGCTCAAGTTTGTAAAAAATGGAAAAAAAACCCATGTTTTTTCTAACTGTATTTTCTACTTGCTGCTTCACCAATTCTGTTGGAAACCTACATGAAAAAATGTTTATTGATTAGTCTAATTTCAGCCTGATGGTTTTCTAGTGCTATTCTCTTTATAATTGTTGTGCTTCAGTGCACTGAAGTACTCTCATTAGTTGGGTTTAGTGAGACTATATGTTTTTCCAATTTATTTTATGTTTCTAGAGAGAGGAAAAAATGGTATTTTCAATGAGCAATTAAAGATCTAATTAACAAAATGAAGAATTTTCTTAGTCATAATTAAAATGCAATCTAATTTGTGAGATTCATCTGTAAGATTTCATTCCTATTAAATCATTAAAATTTTCACAATGCCTTGAGCTAGATGAAATTAATCCTTTTCCACAGGTGAAACTCCCTGGCCTCTCCCTTTAAAATAATCTGGTGTGTGAGGAGTGTGGTACCCTGCTGGAGTACATACATTGAACTGGGTGGGGGACAGTGGAAATAACACTGTGGTCTGTAGGGTCTTTTGCAAGACCATACCCAAGCAGACCTCAGAGCCAGCTGAGCCCTTCAAGGGGGCTGTGCAGGCCTTTGGCAAACCTGGGGCCAGAGGGCTGCAAGACAGCTGTGACTCCAGCATCCCTGCCTACCAGGCGTGGCTCAGAGCTGCACCCAGCTTCATTGAGGGCCAACTGGAGTATCTCTGCCTAAAACTGGGTCAGTTACAGGTTCAGAAACAGTGTAAAGGGGCACTTCAGTATTATCTAGCTATGACTAAAAATGTTTGCATCAAGAATTTTCAATAATGCTTCATTCTGCAAAGCTACTTTAATTAATACAGTATAATTGCTTTTAACTTAGATATGGGTTCACAGCACTCACAATGCCAGTGGGTATTTTACCATCTATGGAGATGAATCTCTGCAATCTGATCATTTTAATTCAAGACTCAGCTTTGGAGACACACAGACTATATGGGCTCGAACTGGCTATTTGGGGTTCCTGAGAAGAACAGAACTCACTGATGCAAACGGAGGTAAGAGCTTTCTTGTCTTCTAGGTCTGTCTGTGCACATAATTTGGGTTATTTTGAGTCTCTTGGCCTGTGCTACCCAACGCGTTCAGTCTGTGAAAGTTGCAGAACTGCAAGAAAGTCGTAGTTATAACAATCAGAAAATAAATCAGACAACAAGTTCCCTGCTGAAAGAGTTGTTTTTCCTTCGCCATACTTCAGGTGCTCTAAATCCATTCCACTGGTGACTTTTTGGCACTGCTATTGTGCCACGTACTTCAATTCGAAAAATATGAAATGCAGCTTAAAATGCCACCTTTTGTTCTCACAGTTGTATCCACAGGAATGTGTTCATGCAGATATAAAAAGCCTTGGTGTGAGTCTTAGCCCCGTCGCTCCTGTCACAGCCACCTTCTTTGATAATTTCTCTGTTACAAACTTTCTTACAGAAGCTGTCCATTCTTTGAATTTCCCTGTTTTTAAACCTGTGGGGATGGCTACTGAAATGTAATACAAGCAGCAGCCTGCAGAAGAAGTTAAAGGGGAGTTTGGATTTCTGTCAGGAACATACAGGATTTCACTCTTGGTTTCTGTGACATTCCTCATCTCATGCACACACGTAAGCCACACAGCACTGCCAGGCACACAGAATCTCTGCTTGGGAAAACATTACTTTTCTATGACTTTGCAGAGCACAGTGCCCCAGGAGGCACTGAGGTAGCTGAGGTAGCATTGGAGGCTGGTGGCACAGTATGGTTTCTAGCAATGCTGCAGGCACCTCCAGAAGCGATCCCAGGGCCCTGCTGTCACTGCAATTAGAACAGCAGCTATTCAGCCAAAGAGTGAATTCATCAAATCTGAAAGCACTTCAGTAATCACTGTGGATTACAACTGCTGCCCGTGTCCCTGTGTTAGCATCTTCCTGAAGAGATTAATTTCAGTTGCACGGGCTTTTTTTCATTTCATAATGGTAGTCCAGCCTTGAGCAAGTTCAGGGTGTTCTGAGGGTATTATGACTTAAGTATCTTGTGGCAAAGAGTCACTAAGTCTCTCTGCTCCCATTTTTGTCTCCCAGTGCAGAAAGTTCTCTATTGCCATTACATTACCACCTAGCAGCTATCTAAATTAACACAAAAAGAGACAGATACTTGCTTTTAAGTCTATTAGTGAATATTCTTTCTTTTTGGATAACATGAGGTCATTTATTATCAGCCTAATATTTTTTTAAAGTGTCATTGCAGCCTTATTTATTTCTTTAGTCAGTAAAAATTTTTACTATAAGAACATTATGCTCCGGAGCTTGCAATTTGTCTGAATCAGCCATCTGGCACATAGTACATATTTCCAGTTTATTGATAAACACCTCTGTAATACACTTCAGTCCTCAGTACTGATCATCTCAAAACTACTGGAAGAACATAATGCCTACTGTTAGGATCAAATTCATCCTTTCTCTTTCAAAAGAAAGAGAAACAAGGAGCCTATTGTCTTTCTAGGGCATCTTAAAAAAAGCAGTCTGTTCTGCATCCACCTGGGAGAAAAACAGGAATTTATGCCACTGTCTTTGGGTAAAGACTTCCACCTTTCTTTTTTTCAACTTTTTTTTCACTTTTTCTTTTTTTCTTTTTTTCTGCTTTCTGTTCTGCTTTCTGCTCTGCTCTGCTTCAGTAATGGAAAATTCGTATTATTTTGGAAAACACTTTGGGATTTCAGAAATTCAAGGATAATTTACATTATATTACTAATTTATTAATGTAAACATTTTTGTAATTTAATATACTGTAGAGTAGAGTGATTAATATCTTTTTTTTTTCTTTACAAACAGAACGCCATGATGCACTTTATGTTGTGGGTGCATTAGATGAAGCCATGGAGTTACGAGGGATGAGATACCATCCGATTGATATCGAAACCTCTGTAATTAGAGCACACAAGAGCATCACAGAATGGTAAGGATTATAACACTGGGGCCCTTATATAAAGCTGAAATGTCAATAGTGTCTGGGATTTTACCACAGATATTCTGGTTGATCCAGGAAAGGGCCTGTCTGGATGGCCACAGGATTTGTAACCAAGCTGTAAATATGTCCTTAGGATGAAACTTTTCACAAACAGATTTCATCAGGAAGGACTGTTTCCTGCTTAGACCATTCGATCTTTCTCTTTTTGTGTGGTTTGAAGTACAGTGAAGGATTAAACTTTTAATTTGAGAGATCCAAGCAGCTCTCAGGTAGGTCAGTAGCTGTTTCTTAGAATTTGAGGTTTATATTCTGACCAGGAAAGGCAAAATGGTATGAATTCAAGCTCTAGGAGTCTTATTAGAAGGAGTAGACAAACAGACAATTTTAAATAAATGAAGACACTAATAAACTTCATTAGTGAACACGCTGTTACTTTTGAATCAGTTATTAGTAATTCAATCAGTGATCAAATCCAAGTCACAATGGAAACCTAAGCAGTAAATCATTAAGTTAATAATGATATTGTCCTAATCAATGTATCACATCGTCAAATTCAAATAGCAGGTAATCATTTCTCACAGCCAACATGGTATCAAGTAGCTTTTTATTATTCTTGCATCAGAAGACTGAGTCAGGTAGTTATTTTGTTTTGTTGTAACCTCAGCTCAGTTCTTCTCCTTTTAACCAAAAAGAACCTGTCGCAACAGCCAAAGCAATTTAGTGAGTGTTGGAAGTGGCCCTAGATTTTTCTTTTCAATCCTGGCTGCAGAGGTGTGTCCTGGAGCAGCAAACTTCATAATGAAGTGCAGCAACCAGATTGTTTTCCTTAGTCAGTGAACCTTGGTTTTTTCTTAAATACATATTAAAAATAAGGTAGATAATTGCTTGGCTGATGGTAGCTGAGGTTTTACTTTGTTGCCGTCTCCCCAGAGCATCATCACTGCTTGTATGGTCTTGTGCCATCTTGCCATTCAGGGTGGGGGTTCTGTGTCCTCAGATAGCCAGTGGTAACACTTCAAGGATGTTGTGAAATTCTCCTTGAAAATGTGTCAGATCAGCATCAGCAGTGTATGAAAGTTTTCAGATCAAGCTATTTAGGGACAGCACTATTACAAGATGGCCAAAGATTCATAAATTGATGTGTTCAGCAGTACCTGTTTGTCAGAGATTTGTGTGTCCTCAGAGTGTCAGCTCTTGGTCAGTGAATGAAGTAGCCAAATCACACTGCAGGAACACCTACCGTGGGTTTCAGTGGCCAAAAATGCTTAAAGTATGTTTCTATTGTTTTATAACCCTTGAGAGCACATTTCCATTATCATGGAAATCCTGACTGGGATGGTGACAAATAAAAAAGGGTTGGACTAAGGCCACTGAATTTCTGCAATAAGGTAGAAGTGAATGCAGATAACTGTTGGTGATTTAACTCCTCCCAGTACTTGCGTGATAATGTACAAAGCACATGAGCTAGATTTCAGACAACATGCTGTGCTATTACTACCCTTTGCCCAAAGACCATAAGTCTTCAGGGTTGTTTTTTTCCTCAGAGAAGAGAGATTGATGATGAGTTAGTTGCTTCTCTGATGTGGTCCCTGCAGAAAATGGACACACAGTAATTTAGAACAGCAACATCAAGTTTGCTCACAGTTCCCAACCTCTGCCTAATAGCTTCCTGAAGCCACCACCACTGATTTTCTCATAGTCCTAGTCTTGACTGTCCTTGACTTTTCTCACTTAACTTCCCTTTCAGCTTCTCTTAAAATCCTCCTGTCTTTGGGGAACATTCCTAAATGAAATAATACCCAGTAAAATATTTCTTTTTATATATACTTTTTATAAGCCTCTGTCATGAGGCTCTCTTCTTGTTGGAGGCTGCTGCTGTTCCATTTCCAGTGTCTCCATAAGGCCTTAACTGCATTGATACCTATTGCAAACAAAATGTCCTGGGTATGTCCAGTCATTAGAGTGTAAAAATAACTTCAGCTTCCAAGAAACACATGCTCATTTTGTAACTTTTCACATTATTGAGGAAAGCAGTGATCTGTTGAATGACATGTGATCCTGCTGTACAGCTTCTGTCATTGAGGATCAGATATGAAAGGTCATACAGAATTATCCTTGTCTCTTAAGGAATTTTAGCACAAAATCAACAACCTCTGACTCTGGACCTTCTTTGTCTAAATACTTAACAAGCAAGAGTGGCCTTCTTTTATTGTGATCTATGACTACACCAGGCATGTTTGAAAGTGCTTTTAATACTGCAAAATATCTGGAGAAATAATGAATGTGTTTTAATTAAAATACATTGTTGGCTCATTTAAACCAAACCCTTGAAAGAGAAGCAGAACATAGCTTCCTGGAATTTGCTAAAAATGGTTGCTCTCTCTCTGCATAATGACAAATACATAAAGCTACATGAGATATTTGAAGAAGAGAACCATTATGAGCCTCTCTCTCTGGAGCTGTTTCCACAACTTGATTTTTCTGAAGCATCTGGTAGTTGGAAGCAGCAGGAGGGGCTGTTCCCAGCTCAGTGCATTGGCTGTGTTACATCTCTTGGATGTGACTCCATAATTTCTTGAGAAAGTGAAGAAAAGTCAAGTCCCTAGTTTTGGTTTTGGGTTTTTTTCCCCTTTCTACTATTATTCATCAGGGCTAGAACCTTAGTGTAGTCATAAGTGATACATGTTGTCCAATATATCTTCATCTCAAGTGGTGGGAACATAAGTGGCAGTATTTCCTTGTGCTTACAGTGGTCACCAGTGAGTTACAGTCATGACATATGAAATTAGTTTTAAATTAAATTGAAGCCCTCTTGGGACTGTCAGTGGCTCTAGGACTTAATAGAAGGTTCATGAAGGTTTTGGGAGTCAGTATTCTGAACTCGAGTGTTCTTCTAAGCCACTTTTAGGCAGCTGCTCCTGCTCCATTAATTACTTTCCCAACTAACAAGCTAACAGTATGTTGAAGGCATGGTTTGAGGTGCTAATGTATATTTTAATAAGATTTCCCTAGGCTTTCTTGTTAAAATACATATCATGCTAATTTAGATATTTGTACAACACATATATACAATAAATATTCTAGGACATCTCTGTTGGTGGGCAACTGTGCAGACTGATACTTCACTTTGTTAATAGTCAGCAGCAATCAAAATTTGCTAGAATGTCTGTGAAAACATGATTACAAATTAAAATTCACTTCATTGCAGTACTAAGTCAAAAGGAGGCTGCACAGCCTTGCTTTGGCTGCCCATTAGTTTTCCAGGTCAATAGGCACAAAAGAATTCAATCAAATAGCACTTTGTCAAGATTTGAAAATGAAATTTTTTAATAAATATTTTTTAAATTTTAAAATAATATTTAAATTTTTAAATAATTTAAAATAATTTTTTAATAATGAGTACTTTTCTCCTAAAATCTGTCTGTTAAGCATTGACATGGAACACATTTTCTTAGCCAACTTTTGCACAGAGCAAGGTATGCTTCCAAAGTATGAGGATTTTCAGAATTGTCTTCATAGATGAAAACAGTGCACTTCTGTCTCAATCAAGTGTTGACCTAAGCATAAGTGGCTCTTTTTGAAGTCAGCATATATACTCTTTCAGATGCTTATGCACAAGACAGTTCTGGGAAATTATCCTCTGATTTTATAAGGTAAAGTCATGTTAGCCCAGCAGTGTGCAAGTGAGGAAGCCACTTCCTCAGCCACCCCAGGACCTCTGCGCACAGTGTGCCACGTAAACATTCCCAGAGCTCCACACCCTTCCCTAGGCAGTGTTTATACCAAAGATTTTTTCAGCTTGGGCTATGGTTCTGGTGTTTCTTTGGTGCTGTATGACTGTCTCATCTTTTAAACTCCATTTCTCTTCTGGCAGCTCTTAAAAAAAAATCCCAAAGTCACATCCACCCACACATAGCTCATGAAACCCTTCATGAACACAGCAGTGCTGTGGTAGCTCTGTGGCTTTAGAGGGACCTCACATTGTCCTGTGTCTCCTTGACAGGCAAGGATTACATTCGAATTCCTGTAAAGTTTAGGCCAAAGAGTTGTTAATGTTGCAGTAATACTAAAGCAAGAGTTAGTGGGGCTGTTCTTCTGCCCTCCTTGCAAGACGTTGTCTCTTGTTACTTAGGCTTTGTGATCAGCATACAGAAGGAACCCTAGGAGTTGAAATAAACAGTAGACAAGATGAAATTAAAAAGGTAAAAAATTAAATGGGTAAAAACCCTACCACTAATACTGCTTTTTTATTTCATTCCAGTGCGGTGTTTACCTGGACAAATTTATTGGTCGTTGTAGTTGAGCTGGATGGATCGGAGCAAGAAGCTTTGGACCTGGTTCCTCTGGTCACCAACGTGGTCCTGGAGGAACATTATCTGATTGTAGGGGTGGTGGTGGTTGTGGACATTGGTGTAATTCCTATCAACTCCCGTGGAGAGAAACAACGTATGCACCTACGAGATGGATTTTTGGCAGACCAGCTAGATCCCATCTATGTGGCCTACAACATGTAGTTTAGTACCTTAAAGCTTCCATGGACTTTACCATAGATGTATAAAATTTTTTTGTGTCCACTAAAAAGTGTGCAGATAAGATGCTGACACTCATCAGAATGGAACTCTTTCTATAACGACTTTTCAAAGCAGTCACGATTGGCAGGAAATAAAATGTGAAATGTTTTCTTTTACCACTAAATTTTAGAAAAGAAAGACTATGGGTAAGGCCCTTCAGTGTGTTGGAAAAGCCCATTTAAAACTTTTTTTTTTTAATCATTTTTTTGCTTATTGGACAATACTGCTTTTTGAGTAAATGTGGCTTTGTATTTTACATTAAGGAAGCTGAAGTAGACTTTTTTTTTTTTTTATTCTGCCCTCCAAATGGATTCTTTTAAAACAATTTGCAGACTAATACAAATAATTGTTTTCTTCATTTGTTTTAATATGTCATAAAAAGCTGATGAATACAGATCCATTACTAACTTAAGCCATTTTAGATCCCACATCTTAGGAAACTATGTAGTGGTACGAGGAGAATACCCAAAGTAGCACCTTTCAATTAGAAATCTTGCAGCTTTTTGTCCGAGATGCTGAAAGCCCAAAGGCCAAAGAGCCTTTGTTGTTAGCATTAGAATGGAAGAAATTTATAAATAAGGTGTATTTCGGCAATGAACTTGCAAATATCTTTGTACTAAACTAAAAAGATAAAATAAGTTAACTACTTCTTCTGTAATTATGTACAAAGCGTTTAATTTATTTTGATCTCTTTAGAAGTATAAAAGAGAAAAAACATTCAAGAATATTAAATTCTTGAAATGTTTGCTAATATAAAAAACAAAGTGTTGTATTATCTTGAGTGGATAGTATCACATCAAATATATATATATGAAATATAAAATCACTAATGACAAAAGATTTTAAAGTTTAAAATGCAGTACTTGTCACTTGCATGGTGTCTCCCACTGTAGATAATCAAATGTTACTCACAAATTTTTTGGAAAAAAAAAAAAAGCAATCCTGGATTGCTAAGTATCCCTGTCAAAAAGAATCCTCTAGATACCAGCAAGTGGAATTATTGCTGCCTTTAAGGCAGTGAATGAATTTAAGACTAAAAATGCACTACAATAATTTTGTTTTCTTTGCCATGGAGGCAACAATAAATATTCGTGCTGGCATGTGCATACACTTACTAGATTTAGAAAAGGCAGGTTGAGGAATAGCACTGTTGTCTAGCTGCAGAACTTTGTTGCACAATTTTTTTCATTGTTTTAGTTGGTGTTTTTATTGCTATAAGGAAAAGTTTTGGGGTTATTTGCACAGTTATCAATTTGCCTCTCGGCTAGGACACATAGCTCGGTGGCCAATGCATCCAGTTTACATTTACAGGAAACGATTGTTTCGATGGTCTTTAATTTATTCCTTAACAGAGAGGAGCAAACAGTCACTACAACCAATTTGGCACGAATCGTGCATCTGCTAACTAGTCCCTAAACACATTAAAACATCAGAGGAACCGATCTGCCTGTTGAAAGAACGGAGAAGTCCCGTGGCCTCCCATCTGAGGCCATCGCGGGAGAAGAGTAGGAAACATGCATCACAGCTGCCTTCATTTTACTACCTTTGGATAAAAGAGAGGTTTGATTCCCCAGTTCTGTTGTCTTCCCTGCACCCTGAGCCCCTTTTTTAAAAACCTTCCTCTTCTTTCATGTGGTTGTAACTGAATTGACCTGTTTGTGATCCAGAGTGGGATTTACCAGCTGCAGTCCAAGAATGCTTTTCTTATTGTCCCAGATGACGTCCATGTGCTGGCTCTCATCACCGGATATGCATGACTAAGATTGTTGCAGGGCAAATGTAACCATGTTTATATCACGTATAAGGGAGTCTCGATGCTGGGTGTTTAAAATCTTTTTAAGAGGTAGGGACGTTTTAGTCTGCATGTACAGTACAGAGCATCTTGCCACGTCAGACGCGTTTTCTTTCAGACCATCCTTTCTGCCCTCCCTGTCCTGTGAATAGCCCCATTCATGCTCTGCAGACCAATCCTATATTTTGTCAAATTCATTTTCTGCTCCCTAAAAAGAATAAAATCTGTTCTTAATGGCAAGTTGTTGTAAGGTTTCAGACAAGATGTTGATTGATTACAAACATAATTGCAGTGTGTGAACTAGTGGAGTCCTGCTATCGCTGATCTCAGTACTGCAAAACAAATCTTGCTGTCGTTCAGAGGATCACTTTAACCTTGACGAACTCAACTTTGCATTTGTAGAGAATAAAAGAACTGCAATGCAGTTGTGAAACGCAGTTAATAACAGCTCTCTTCTGCAACCTGTCATCCATGGTTGTTAAATCCTGAATTAAGAGAAAAAATAAACTGAGTTTCTGGTTTTGTTGTGCAAGCAAAAGGAAGAAAACATTTAAGCACCATCAGACTGAGCAATAAAGAAGGATTGTTCTGTATTAGAAATTGTACTGTAGATAAACCATTCATGAGAATGTATAAAATGTTTGTCTTGTGACCTTGTGCTTTTGGAGTCAGACAAAACCATGTAATCAACTTGATGCACATGCACAAAAAAAGAGGGTACACAATGAACATTAAAACACAAAACTAATCAAACAGGAGCAGATTCCTCATGGTGCTTGTTTATTATATATATTTAATCCTGCTTGACACTTTACCCAAGGGAAGACTGTCCCTTTTATCAGTTGAATGTTAGCAGCGTTATTTCATAGAGTGTGGTGACTGGTTAGAGAAATTCATGTAACTCAGCCAATCACAGTTTCAAACAAAAATTTTTATGTGCAAAGGACAGCAACCTTCTTGTATGTTAAACCACCAGTACGCTTTGTACATCTGTGATAACGCCTGTTTTATATTCAAATGAACAAATAAAAGCTTTTATTTTTGTTGCTCTGAAAATATCAGTTTCTTAATTAGTCATCTGAAATGGAGCTTCCGAGGGCTGTGGATGTTCAGTGGAGGAACATGGAGAGTTATACTGTAATTTTATTTTGTTTACCTCTCTTGTTGCATAATTTATTAGTACAAATCATTCTACTTTTAACAATGTTTAAATACTGGTGTGGGCATTTATTGCTGAAAGACTTTCATATGGCAACAAATGTTTTTTGTGAAATGTTTTTTTAATTCTTTTTAATATATTCAAATATACTGTTCACATTTTTGCTGAAAGTGTAAAGATTATTGTAAGCTTGGTAACATTTTGTGAGAAGCAATAACAAGCATTAGTACTGTAAAACTCCTCAGATTTGTCACATCACTTTTTTTGCAAGGTCTTGCTACCGGCATATTGCTAATCTGTCACTTAGTTCTTGCTCCAGGTGTTATGTCTCTGCTGGAGCTTCCTGTCAGTGGAAAAATCTGGGTAACTGCTAGGTCACACATGGGGGGCTATAACCTCTGTACCAATTCAGAAGCCTTGGAAAACCCCTAGGAAATGTGATCTGCCTATTTCCATTGGCCTTTTCCAAAAATACCGTGATTGCAGAGCTGGCTCTCAGCCACTAAATAGAAGACGTTCTGCCCTACCTCTGATTTTCCAATTGTGATTCCAAAGGGTGAAATTCTAAGTCTTTGTTTCTTTGCTAGTCCATCTGAGAAGTTCAGAATATAAAGTCCTGTCTCAAATGGCTCAAATTTCAGGTTGCCCAGCAAACCAGCATCAGCTCTACATTTCTGTTTTTAGCATGCATCCTGATCCTGGAAACTGGCATTTGAGATCAACCACAGATCCTCTAAGCAGGTCGTGCTGCATCACAACAGTTCAAATCAGTACCAGGACTTACTTTCTGGTCTGTGAGGACAAGATTTCTTCAAAGCCATGGCACTCTTTGTGTTCTCTACAATCCGTCCAAGGAGAAAACCAAACCAAACCAAACCAACCAAGTCCTTCCCCAGGGATCCCATGATACAACCAATAATAACTTTAAAAATATATATTCAAAAATATTGCACAGCTATAATCAGTTAATGTGCTGATTCTGAAAGCACAAAGTTGGTGTTATTTTAATTTCATGCTTGGTAGAATGATGATGATAGGCTTCAGACAGGGTAGTGTCCAGTGCAGAGGTCTGAAGCCAGTGGAAGAACCACAACAGGGAAGGACTTCCATGTGTAAGTGGCAGCATGTGGGAAAGGTTTGGAAATGCCAGGGAAAGGCACTGGGAAAAGACATGTGCTTGCACTTGGTGTAAAAGGGAGGTGAAAGGCAGATAAGATCAGAAAAGATTGTACATGTGCAGGTAAGGGTCAAGCAATTGAGATAATTTAACCCAGTGGTATCAGGCACCTAATTTTTGTGCCTACATTTTAATGTTCTCAGCTAGGTGAGCCCATGTAAAATGAGGCTGCTGCAGGTGCTGGGACTCATCCCTGCTGCTCTTAGCCCCACTTCAAGCTGGAGGCTTGGATGACCTACCTACCACCTGCTGAGCTCAGCCAAAGGCCTTTGGGATAAGACCTAAAAGTGGGAAGTTATGGAGGTAGGAGGACAAACACATAGAAAAAAAAAAAAAAAAAAGGTTATCTTAAGCCAAAATGTTCAGAAACATTGAAAAAATTCCCAGGTCTCTCTATCAGGGAAAAAGCAGGAGTGAAGCAGGGAGCTGCTGAGAAAAGATAGATTAAAAAAAGCAGCTGCATGCATGAAGAGAAAAATGTTTCCATGAGGCAGGGTCAGGAGGGAAATATGGCACAGCCAGTCTTCATGGAACAGAAGATGAGAATTTTAGCCAACAACTGCCCTAAGTAATTTAGTGGCCAAGGAGATACAAAGGAATTAAACTTTACACTGCAGACACACGTGCTCATTAACATTTCTAGGGTACCTCACACAAAGATTTGGTTTTGGGTACTTTCTTGAAATCCACAGGATGGGGTTTTTTTCACTATGCCTCCTTCTCTCCCCACTCCATAGAGCTGCATGCTGGGGTGAGGATGTTCACCCATGTGTATTTGCAGGGTGTCACAGTCTTGTCCATGTCCTGCAAGGCTGTGCTGCAGCCACAGCAGTTCAGCAAGGGCTGTCTGCCTGCACGGGCAGGGATGGAGATGCACAGTCCCAGGATGCTCACTCAGGTGTTGCAGGGGCAGGTGATGGAAATGCACAGATCACCCTACTAGTCCAGAGATAGGGCCAGGAAAAACTGGATAACATTTTAAGTTCTTTCCTCCTCTTACAGCTCTTTGTTTAGTAAAGAGAAAGAAGAAGGCAATAAAGTGTGGGCTCAGCTATAATTATTTTTTAGTTCAAAGGCTGGAAAGTATTCATCTTGGGGCAAAGCCTTTTAAATAAACAAGAGGGTTTTGACTGCTATTTTAAGCCATAATACAATTACTATCAGATGATTCAATTTTGAGTATTTTGTAACAAAAAAACACAAAACAAAACAAAACAGTTTTTTTTTTTAAATAAAAACTGTTGTTAAAATGCTCCCATTTCCCATTGTAGCCTGCCTGTGAAAGCAGTGCAGATGCATTTTTGGGCATGGGTACTTTTTAGCAAGCTCAGTGTTTCACCCATCCAAATATTGGGCATAAACGGTAGCAGGCCTGCTGCTGGTGGGAAGGGGAGAGTGGCCCTGGGCTCTGGCTCAGCATCCAACTCCAGCTCCCAACAGCTTGGTTAGCATGGAGCTTCCTGCTCGTTGGCCACCACTGACATTAGGGAGCCCAGAGTTAGGCTGCTGGCACCAGTGTCCGCGGGAAAAATAACAAGCAATTGCATTACTGAGTTGCACAGCTCTCCTTTCTTCAGGGAAGAAATAAAAACCTTCCTGACTTTACAGACTTGTGAAAAGATAGGGAAAGGCTCTGTAACTCGGTCAGCTGTTATGTCAGCCAAAGAAATTCTCTAGTGTGTAAGCCACGCATGGCAGAGTTCCTGGCTGTGGTTTGTTGTTTTTGGTTTTTTTCTTTTTCCTGTGGGAAGGAACCAGTGCTGATCCTTGGCAGGGGCTGGAGGGGTTCCCTGCCTGCACTGGGCCACCCACACCACTGGCGTTTGGATGCTCCACTGTGCTGCCTCCTGAGAGCATGCCAGACCCACACAGCTCTCCCGTGGAAACACCGCTTGTTCCTCCTGTCTAAGACAGCGAGCAGGGTGACCCTCTGAGCCAAGGCTTGCATGGGGAGCCCATGCCAGGCAAAACCCTTTCCTGATGACAGGGCCTATGTGCAAGGCACCAAGTCTCTTTTTGCTTTTAAAGAAGTAATTTTTCACCTTGAGGTCCCTTTTACAAGGGACAAAATCCCACTGCTGTGTCCAAGCCCTGTGTGGAGTTGGCTCCCACACACTGGAGGGGAGGAGAAGCAGGGACCTGGCCTGGCAGCAAGCAGGGCACAGAGCTACCTGCAGCCAGTGTCTGCAAAAGACTTTTCCTATTAATGAAGTAGTTAAAAATGAAATAGTGCTCTGGACTAATTAATAAACATTGTTTTCTGCTGCAGAAGTCCTTCTCCAAACACTAGTAGAGAATTTCATACTAACCAGCCTCACAGCCTCTTCTCTGTGCAGAACTCAGATTTATTTTTAGGTACCTCTCTGGGGCAAATTCTATTTCCACTGAAGCTTAATGGCAGCTTGGTTTTTACTTCCAGGGAGTTAACAGATATTTGCTGGTGGCTTCATAAACAAACACATCACTCAGCCTTTTAGTATGGCCTATTCCTGCTATCTCTTTCTCAGTCTTTCTTCTGTATTATCTGCAATTATTAGTCTCCTTTTATATAAAAATTTCCTGCCAAGCAGACGCTGTATTGAATTTCACCCTTTCCACCACTGTTTGCTGTGGCTGAAGTCACCTTTCTTCACTTCTACATCTCCAGGGCTTTTGGGCTGCAAGGAGCAGGAGGGTGCCTTTAAGGTTAATTTTCTCTGAGTTTTAAAATTTTAAAATTTTGAACAGTGCAGCATTTTTTTTTTTTTTTGTTTGTAAAAACGATTACTCATCATCAAGCAAGCTTTTGAGTCTTTTGGCATCTGATGGCTTTTTTCAGGGTTTTAGAAATTCCAAGACAGTTGTATCTTTCCTTTTTCATTAGCTAGAAAACTCTTGCACCTAAACCCCAAAATACTATATTATTCTCACAAATGGATGGACCTTTTAACTTACAATTGACTTTCCTTAACATGAAAATAAGTCAAGAGGGGCCTTCTCTGGTTTTGGTACCCCTCTGAATTTGATTTATATAAGCATTTGGAAAGCATATGCATAGACTGCACTTGTGTCCTTACTCAGTGAGGAAAAAATTGGCTGGATAGCCCCTAACCATAGGTAGCAAATCCCAAATGTATTTCACATACTCAAGACCCGGAAAGGCAGACGAGCCCTGAGCTGGGCAGCTCACTCCACCTAAAGGAAGCAAGAGGCAGAAAACACTGCTCCTTGATAAAATGAAGTAATAGAGTTAAACTTACTATTTTTTAATTATAACAACAATGTTAATAACAACAGTAATAACAACGATTAAAAAATAGGAAAAGCCACCAATAAAAAGCTAAATAAGGCCTTTTAGCCTGATGCACTAAGGTACAGCCCTGTGTGTGGTGGGGGAGCAGCAGGAGCTCAGAGCAACCCCAGCTCATGCCAGCATTTTTGGTGAAAGAAAATTGACAAATTTAAGGCCGTGTGAGGACAAATGTCCTGCCCTGCTTTGCGGAGGTGGCAGTGAAAGCACTGAGCAGGGGACATTAGATGGGGTGTGGTGGGTCACAAGGATGTATATTGCACGCTGGAGGTAGGAAGCTGCCATGCCACATTTATTCTGATTCCATCCCCACTGGTGATGCCCAGGTTCAGGTAAATGTGTGTGGGATGGGGAGTGGGGCAGCGTTTCCACTGGGGAATTCTGCCAGTGGAGTACTGGTGGGTGGTGCTGTGCTTGGAGGCTGACCACAGTCACTGGAGTGGGGGAAGGCCTGGGAAAGGGAGCTCAGGGGGAGACACAGCTTTTTTCTTATCAAGTTTTGCTGGATTGATTCAGGATAAAGAATTAATTTGCAAAATGTGTCCTATGCTGGTTCTTTGACATTAACTTTCATCAAGATGAATGAATAAAATTTGCACTCTTGGGGAAGATGCTATGACTCACATAAGAACAGAAAAGCGTGGATAGTAAAATTATAAGACTTTTGAGGGATCATTAAATATTTTTATTTATTTTAAATTATTTTTTTCCTGGGACTAGCAGGTCTTGCCAAATCTTAATTCCCACAGGGAAGTTCTTAATTGCCACAGAAAAATGATGTCCTACAAAGTCACAATGCATCCCCAAAGTCACAATGGGACTCAAGGTTCTGCCTGTGGCTTGTCCCCAAATGGCCCTTTCTTCTAGGGGTGGCCACAGGACTTGCCCCATAGGCAGCACCAGCATGGTCCCTCTGGCATCTTGCTGGCAGCAAGTCCTGACTTGGAAACCAAATGAGAGAGCCTTCAGCTCAGGGTTGGGTTGGTAAGAGAAATGTCACGGTTCAGGCTGTGCTGGATTCATAGTGTCCTCTCAGTCCCCGCAGATAAATTTTTTTTTTTTTTTAATACAACAAGTTCAGGAGTGGTGACTGGAAGGGAGAGACTGAGTGGGGCTGCCACTGAGGGAAAGCAGAGAGAGAGAGAGGGGTCTGTGAGCCCACCCTGGCTGCCACCTGGCAGGACCTGGCATTAGAACCAGAACAAAAGGGATGCATCCCTCAGAGGCTGATGTCTCAGAACAAGTGAAAAACAGCCACTTTTGGTGCTGAGAGACGTTAAATGCTCAAGCCCTGCCAGCTCACCCCAAGTCAGGAGCAAGGTCTTGTGAGTTCAGGCACAGCTCTCCCATCCACAGCCTCGGACAAGTAAAAAACAGCAGCCACATGCCTGGCCACCCAAGGACATGAGGACATCTGGCCAAAATCAACACAGACACTTTCAGATTATTTTTTTTTTTAAATACATTTATTAACCAATGTTAACACATTAAATGACTCTATATATTGCTAGTCAGAGCAGCTTACAAAATGCCAGAATGCATCATAAACTGGACAGCCACAATGAATAATTACAATGTGCATAGTGGCTAAGCTCAACACTTTAATATAGCTTTATGATTTGCAGAAAAATTAATTTTAAATCATGATTCCTAAAACAATCAATTGTAATTTTACCTAAAACTTATACAAAACCAGGCCACAATCTTTTTTTTTTTTCATTTTGTTGTTTTTTTTTTTTTCTTTAAAACACACAGTTTTCACGCTGTAGTAACTTGGAAATGTGCAACCGTGTCAACAGAGACGAAAAAGCCAAAGTAACACGAATCTTACTTTCATGCAGCTATCAGTTAAATATTACATATTCTGGAATGATTTTACACCAAAAATATTTCCACAATAACTTGCTTTCATAGGGGTGGATCGAAGTTTTGGAACTTGTAAAGTAATCGAACAAGATTGATTTTTAGTTGTGAAGTGTTTTACAGTCACAACACAGAGGCGACAAAAGTTAATTACACATTTATCAGGCAATAATGTAGCTGTGGTAATACAAGTTACCATCTACTTACTATTTTTTCCAATCAGCTTGCCACTTAATTTCTGCAACATATTGGGCATTATTTGGCAGTATCTAGTCAATTAACTTATATCACCACTGTAAGTAAAAACGATCAGGATTTCAGTGGTAGTTCACAGAAGTCTTAGTTATATTTTCATCTTTACAATGACCCTGACAAATCCTAGAGAAAACTTTTTAAAAGGCTTTCCTCCTGATTCTTCAGCTTCCATCGTTCCATCATGTAATTTCATTCAATAAATATCAAAGATCTAAATAAATATTTACAAATTATTCCTCTAACTTCTCAAAAAATAGCTGGATGATTAATGGGCATATGACTCAGTCTAAGACCAATCCTTGAAAAAAACTAAAATGCGGAGACACTTTAAAAGAAAAGCTATTTAAGTAAGCTTTACATCTATTTAAAAAATTGTCTCTGAACATGGATGCAATTCATATATCTATATATAAAACAAACAAAAAGAAAATAATTTTTCAACTATCGATCCATTCCTATTGGTAATGCTTCTTAATCCAGACATTCCGCAAAATACAGACTTTTTACAAATCACGGCATCTTTAATACAAGAAAATTAACATGCATTATTCTTCATTCTGAGTACAGTGATGGAGTTCATTATTAGGCAATGACCCATTACTACAAACATAACGGCTTCTGTGAAACTTAAGTGCTTTTTTCTCCTTTTATTATCAAGTTACAATGGGCTAGGTGACACCAGATCATAGGCAGTCAAATGACTTTGGATTTGGGAGGCTGAAGGGGGGGGGCACAATAAAATTTTTAGGCCTCATAATTCCATGTATGAATAAAGGTAGTTGGGTTTTTTTGTTTGTTTGGTTGTTTTTTGGCTTTTCTTATTCTTGTTACAAGCACTCATGTTAGGACAAAGATGAAATGTGCAAACTTCAAAATTTAAATATTCATTTTTCTCTAAGATCCAGCTCAGTAAAAGATTACCCCAGTTCCCTGTGATTTTAAACTACAAGATCAAAGCTAATATTTTGTTATAAAAGTTATATATTGAAAAGAAATAATGAAAATAAAACACAGTTGGGAAATATTTAAGAAAAAATACGCAGGACTAGCACCTGCTGTGTCAACCCTGTTCCCTAAATTCAATCATGTACCCACTGGTATAACCAATAGATAATGCCTTTAAACAGTAAAATTAAGCTGAACAAAACCAGCTCAACAAGGTTAAGAAATAAATGTTACATCAAGGTAGTATGCTTCTTTTTTCTGTAACAGTTCTATACTCCTTACATTCAGATCTACTTTTCAAATGTTCCTTTTGTTAAACTTGTATGATTTTTTTATTTTAGATCTGCAGTTTTAAAGGTTAAAATCCTCTGTAAAACCTAAAAATGCTTTAAAATTTGCTGAAAATGCAACAAATCCTCTAGTTTAAAATTATTTAAAGTAACCTGCTCCCACAGATGTTAAATTCTTTTTGCTGACAAAATTTAGGAGGAGCGTTAAACAGAAGATTGAAATTACTGTGCAAAATTTCTTTTACGAAAAGTGTTTAAAGGCTGGTGCAAAATGGGAAGCAAATTCTAAACAATTTTGGCTTCTTGGAAACAAAAACCGCTGTGTCTGAGAATAGCAATCATCGGGGTGGTTTTCTAGGGGAGGAATTCCTCTTTCATCTTTTTCTGCGGCAGGTACGTTTGTGTTCAGCATGCCAGTGCTCCTGCTGACACTTGATGGAGCAGTAGGAAGTGTTCCAGCAGCAGTGGTACATGGCCTCTTCTTCACAGTTGTAGCACTGGAGAGAACAAACGAGATGAGATTACCACCCTTGCAGGACCCATCCTTACCAACACTCAAGTGTTCTCACCAGCTCAAGGATGCACCAGCCCATGCAGAGCAATACTTCTCTTTTATTTATGCTTGGGGCATCCAAAAGCAGGAGGGCATTTTTCACACATGCTGAGTAAAGCAGCAAGCTTTAGCAAATCTGCTCAGTGCTTTCATATTTTCCTGAGTCTGGATTATTGCTTTTGAAAAAAATCATCTCTTATTTAAGAAAACTCATGTCTCAGGGCAATCAACTGACATTTTTCAGCCACACAGTACAGGAACCATCTTTTTCCTTATATTTGTATAATAGCACCCTGAACTATGTCTTAAGAGATACAATAAATCCACATGCCTTTCTGCCATGAACAGGTTCTGTGAGATCCTTTTTGGGGTACAAAAATCTCACAAGTCACAATAATAACATAACTGGAGAAAAGAATAATTTATTACCAAGTGGTTTGTTATAGGTCATTTAGGATAGGTCTGCAAGGAGGCTACTGTTGTTGGGTTTTGCTGACTGCCAAACAGTGCTGCCATCTCATGAAAAGAAAGCTTTGTGCTACTGGAAAAAGCAGGAAAGTGCCTTTTCCTTCAAGTCTTCCTGAAACCAGACAAGGCCTGTTGAACACAGCAAAATGGGCTCTTGCATCTGGTCATGCCTATCAGGATGACACAAAATTCCTGAAAGAAAGAGATGCTTGCACAATCTGTGATTTCTGCACAATTCCTTGGTTCTGCGAAGTTCTGCAGAAAGGAGGATTTGGGAAGTTCTGCAGAAAGGAGGAACCCTGGAACACAAAAAATGCCTCCCATTTCCTGGCAGCTTGAAATGCTACCTGGAAAATAACCCCATGGCCTCTGAGAAACAAAAAAAGGGAATCAACATGCTGGCCAACACTATAGGTGGTCAACAAGGAGGTATGGCACTTAGGGAGGCAATAGGCTCTGTCTCCAGGTAGTTTTATAGGCCTCAAGGGAGTGTTGCAAAAGCATTGACAGTCATTCTGACAAAATGCTGTAAATTAGGATAGTAATGATGCTCAGGGAACTACTGATACTCAGAGCCCTTGACAGCCAGGTTCTGATCTCAGATTTGTCTTTCTGAATTTGGTCTGCTTGAAATAGGAGATTATATGAATCCAGTCTGAAATGCTTATTGCATGATGGCCAACAGAGGGAGAGATATCACACAGTCTGTGCAGGCTGCTATCAAATCACAGAGTAACACAATTTACTTTCTATGGCCTGTCTAGCTACAGCATTGTTAATAAAACAAACCCAACAAAAAACCAAACCCAAGTGCCTAAACCAAAACAGATACACAACAATCCTCCACACTACTAAAAGACAGATCCAGGAAAACTGACACTGACATTGGCCAATAACTATTTATTCACATTAACAATAAAGGGACTGCCCTAGCTGCCTGAGAAGGGAACCTCTCCATTTTCCTTTTGTGATTTAGCTCCAGGAAAGTTTATTTGTCTGCAAACAAGTGTCCTCTAGAGAACTGTCTTTCTGGTTTTTCAGGTTGCTGGCTGCCCACAAGCCTGGGGGAACTATTAGGCTCATCCATTGCAGAGGTGCAGGGAACAGCTGTCTCCATCATTTACAGCATGCGCCCCAGCCCATAGACCAGCTTCACATCTGCTTGCTTGGAGAGATCAAAAAAACTAAGAGAGGAGGGGACAGCTGATCTGTGGGTCCTCCACTTCCCTTTACATGTGTTGGCCAGAAGTGTAGGATGTACATCTCCACTTACAAAAGGAAAATAGTCATCTAAGCTGGTACCAACACACGGGGCAGTGAAGGCAAAAAGCCAGCTGGCCTCCACCCTCCTCTTTTATTTGCATTTTCCTTTCTAAATATTATCAGTCACTTGGGTTTTTGTTTCAGACAATGCTCATTCACTAAAAACAACCTGTTTGCAAGTTAGATCAACTGTACGTGTAAATATATTGAATGAGACAGAAGACAGAAATTAGCTAAAGAAAATTAAAAATGCACCAGTATAAATGAGGCTTATATGTAAATAAAAGAAATATTATGAGGACTGTCACTCTAGCCTGTACTCTGGAGGCCATCAAACTGCATAGCCTCACGATCGTTATCCTTGCATTTACATTTGTTCCTTTATTTTACTATTTATTTGAGGTATCTGTATGAAATCCACATTTTCTGGAGGTACCACCTAGAGGAACAGAAAAAGTTGTTCTTTGTGGATTAGGCTCCTGAGGGATGGGATCACATCTTCTCATGTGCCTGTATACCACCAGCAAAATGATCCCTTCATCCCAACTGGATTTTTTTTAAGAGAAGAAGACAAATACAGCATGAATAATAGCAGCTGTATTCCCAAGGCTGGACATCTGCATTACACAAAACCAGAGGTCTCTGCTTCTAATTAAAAAGCAAAAGCCACCAAAACTCATTTAGTATGTGTGTTAATTACATGAGATTTTGGTAAGGAGGTATCATTATTATAATAGTAGCATACAAGGGTGGTACTACACGCCAGGGACTATCATTAGTACCACCAAAGACAAAATCACTGGGGAGCTGGGTAATTGGACCAACTCCAGCAGCCTGAGGCTGTGTGTTGGCAGGCAAACCCATTAGCCTGAATGCAAAGGTGTTTATCCTCACTCTCCCCTCTCCTGCCTCATGCAAACCAGATGCTTATATGATGCCTTTATTTAAGGTGGTGATTGACAGACAGTTCTGGAGCCACAGAAATAGAAAAGACTGTCAAATGCTCTTTATTTCTTCAATTGTCTGTCTTGGAAAGAGGCTTTATGCACATGATCATAAGATGCAGGGATGTGGTACCAGGGCACTGCCTGATTAGGCTGAAGGCACTTCAGAGCAGATGGAAGTAAGGCTCGGGAGTCTCTTTTATAAATTCTGCCTTCAAAAAACTGAAAAAGCAGCTATAGCTAAGAGTCCAGACTCACAATCAAGTTACTGTGATTGAGTTACTGCATATCAACTGAATGGTGGTAGCAGTTCACATGTGCACTCAACTTTTGACAGACATGAGCTAATTGATGTAGTTCTACAGAGGGCAAAGACAATTCAATTTCCCTGTCAAGTGCCACAGGCAAAAATCACCCAGGCAGACACCAGCAGCTGGTGACTCATTAACACAGTAACTTGATCAGGTCAGAGACCTCAATAACTTCTTGGTCTGCAGAGACAGGGAGGAATTTTCTGACAGGGTCCCAAGAGCTGCAGTATTGTAACACCCACAAGTAAGGAACAGAAACGAGGACTCTACAGTAGCTCTGGCAGTTGAAGTAATTTATCTTTATAAATAAACAGCCTTGTAACTGTGATGGCAACTGATTAGTCTCGCCTTAGTATTTATTTTACTCTTCTACAGAGTAGATTTTTCTCTGCAGGGACCACCGTTTCACCTGTAAGAACAAGGACTAACGAGGCTGCACATCATCAGCCGCTTACAGCAGAAGGCAGAGGGGAGCTGAGCCCCGCAGGGCTGGCAGTGCCCGGCGGTGGCGGTGGCGGTGGCAGCGGGACGGTCCCTCGCTGCTCAGATCTTGTGCCACCTTGTGGCAAGGCACCCGCACTCCTCCCAGCCGCATCTGCCAAACACCAGCGCTCAAAAGGAGGCGAGCAAAAAAAATCCGGAACGCATCCTCCTGTAGGTTACAGGCGGCTACTACAGCGCACTGTGATTTCCCAGAAGATGGCATTCATTTCTCTGGTCTATGAATATTAGCAAAGAAACAGCGAAGTTTGTGTATGTGCCAGGCTCACTGCTCCTCGGAGTAACAGTTTCCACCCACCTCTGTTACAGGCTAGCAGCACAATATTATAGAACTTGCAATGTTTGAGTAGAGGGGAGAACACGCTTCTGGTTTGAAAAGAAAATAGGAGATACAAAGGCAAACACAGGGAAAGATCTGCAGCATGTAACAGAGCAGTAAGCTAGATGTTTGGCTTCACTTTTATGAAGGGCATACAAACATGTTTTTTACAGGCAACACTTCAGATTTTGGCTTAACAACTGAACAAGGGAAAGAAATATATTTTAGAAAGTCATGTCTCAAATGAAGAACATAAAAGAGGTGCAGAAAAAGCTAAGAGAAGAAAAGGCCGAAAGGGTAACACTACCAGCATTATTAGCATGGGAATCCAAATTGATGCAGCCAGATACTATAACCTCTAGGGCCTTGAGATCAGAGGAGTGTGAATATAATGCAAAACATGACCTATATGGAGTAAAGCTCCAGATATAAAAAAAAATATTTTCATACTAACATCAATGGACTCAAGCAGATGGCACTGTTAACACTACATAACTGAGATGGAAAGCAATCAGAACTTCAAGTTGAAATTTGGAGGGTAGGAGAAGTTGAAAGCAGAAATATGAATGAACAAACCTTAAAGCTGTAAGACCAGTGAAGGAACAGTGCAGTTAAAAATAAGGAAAAAATAAGCTTCAACTGCTTTATACTTTTCCACTTATTCTCCTGTAATACATTTTTGACACTCACCCACTGCTTCTTCTTGGTCTGGGAAATCAGTTGCTTGTGCTGGCCTGCTAACTTCTTAATTTCTTCTAAAAATTCTTCTTTGCACTTCTCCTTTACCTGCTTACATTTTCTGTCCATCTCTCCTTGTGCGTTGGCCACAGCTTTATTTACAGCCTGCCTTTTCTCTTCTTCCATCTCTGTACGCAGCTGCCATAAGAAAGTCAGCAAAACAAATCAATGGAGAGCTACTGGAATAAAAGTATCTTCTTTAAACCCCTACTCCTTAAACCTCTTCTACTGATGTGGGTGGAGGCCATATAAGTAGAGATTTCACCTATTTAGAAAAAAAAAAATTCTCTTCTTCAGAGTTATTAAAAAAAAGTCCATGTCATACGAAACATTCAAAATAAAAATGTCATTATATTTCTATTCTGATAGGCATCTACAAAAGCAGCTAAATTGGTTCCATGTGTATTTTGTTGGTGACTGATTTACAAATTTACGAATTTACCTTAGACAATGATTTTTTTCTTTTCCAAGTCTACAATTACATATAAATATATAGCAAAAACACAGTTAAAAATAATAAATAGAACATCCCTGAGTTCAGCAAGAGGTGGCTTTACACAGTGATTGTCAGTGGGACTCCATTGCCCTTCCTCAGATATCTAAAAGTTTAGTGCCTTAATCCCACAGGGTTAACACTTAATACTCCCTAGGTTCATTCCCTAGTCCTTCACCCATAAGGAAATTCAGGTAATTAAGAGAGGCCAAGTAATTTATCCCTTATATTCTCGTGTTCTCTCCAGCCGAAGCTGGCCAGCTCAGGCTTACATATTGAATTTTAAACAGGTTATCAGTAGATAATAAAATTCAAACAAATTTCAGTGAATCTATTTAATCTTTAGGTCAGTAGATTGACAAAATAATTAGTTATGAATAGCACTTAAAGAATCCTGTTTTTTACAACAACATTTGACAAAGGAGACAAAGACTTTGGAAATGGATATTCATGAATGAACAATTATATTTAATTTTGGATCACAAACTGATTTAACTGGGCAAGAATAAAAAAATGCAGGAGTTTTTTCTAAAAAGCAATAATGAAAACTATTTTTATGGTGTTTCATTGGAAAAGGCTTTTTATTCATTTTCTTAAGAGTAGATGGTACAAAAATAGAAAAGAATGAGAAAAAAAATCCTCAAACCAAAGTGCAGGTGACATTCAGGAAGAGTTACCTTTTCCACTGCCTCTCGCACAACTCTCTCAGTTTCTCTTTTGTGATCAGCTTTCATCCTGTCCTTGAAATCATTGAAGATTTTGGTGTATTTGTCATGGCACATGTTCTGACATACTCCATCATTACTGGTCTGGGTGCTCCGATGCAGCATTTTTGGAGAAGAGGCACTTAACTTCTTGGTCTGAGTTGAGACTGAAACTTTTTCAATGGGCTGGGGCATTGTGGGAATTTCCTGGCTTGAACTTACTGCTTCAGTTTCAGGCTCTGGCTCCTACAGAGAAAGAACAAACTTGTAAATACAGATATCAAAATACAAGTTAAGTTTCAGTTCCCCCTGGAGAAAAAATGTTATATGAGTAATATAAGCACAATTAATATGAAAAGTGACTGTTGAAGACTTTGCTAATGGAATGCAGGATGCCTCAGAAAATACAGCATGACAGTGGGTAGACTCTTTGGTCAGGCTTTTCTGACTTCAGGTCAGAGCCCTCAAGAAGGAAGCACACATATGGCATCACCATGCCACACTCATCAGCCTCGCTTCCCATGAAGTATGACCAACACTAGAGGCTATGCTGGATCACTGCAGATCCCTTGGGATTACTGAAGGGTTGCTGTAGGTTTTTCCCCTACTATTCTCCCTGAACAGACTGTAGATGTGTGGTCAAGGTGCTTGAATTGCTATAGCAAACTCAGGGCTTGCTCTAGCCCAACAGGCTCCTCCAGAATCTGTGATATTCCACTGATTTCACAAAACTGCTGCAAAGATTGATTTGAACTTCAAAGCTGCTTTGAAGATGAAAAGCTAATGAGCATCTTAAGTCTTGCTTCCAGTAATAGAGAACTAGACTTGGATGACCATAGAAGCTTTCTGTAATTACACAGTTATCAAGAAAGAAATCACAGTTACTGCAATATACTGTACTGAGTTTAGCTGCCTGTGTTATTACACTGTAACATCAATTGCTCCTTCTCCTCAGAACAGACAGAAGTAATATCCAAGCAAACTCTTGACATTTGAAGTGTCTGAAGACAAAGAAGGATGTTATTTGGTTGTGGGGTTTTTTGTTTTTTTTGTTTTAAATTAGATATTTTTTTAAAGCTCATTTAACCATGTGTAGACGAAGTACACAGTGCTTGTAACACCAGACTTGCTCGGGACTAGCCTTCTTGCCTCTGTGGGTAATGGGGCACTTCTCACACCAAGAAAAGGCTTGCTGTGCATTCCCTTTTGCAACCAATTACTCTTTAATAGGTCACTGTGATTGACTTCTGAATCACAGATCAGGTATCAGGCAAATGTTAAGACATAAATATACAAAACAAATTACAGCATTTGCTTGACAGGAAACAATTAAAATGACAGAGTATCCTACACTGTAGTCTCCCTATCTTGCACTCAAATGTAGTTTGTGCCCCAGAGAGCACCCATCACTGCCTCCATCAATGAAAATGCCTCCTGCACTGCAAGATGCAATGGGGAGGCAGTTGCCCAGACCTTAGGAGTGGCAATGCCTGTATTTCAGGCACCAGGGCCATCCCACATAACGCTGGTGCCAAAATACCTGGACATTCCTCTGTAATAGTGTCCTGAGTCCTCTTCTGAGGACTATGCATACGTACAAACTTTCACAGTGTTCAAAATGCAGCTGAAACAATGCCAGAAAAGAAGTACTCAGGAGTTGAGAAAAATGAGAATTATGGCTGCCTCATTGACTGCCCCCTTGTGCACAAGCACGGTAATACAACCCCTTGGTTACATGATCATTCAGTGTGCAACTTGGATAAGGAAGGAAGTTCCATCGACATAGGTGGATATGACATTTTAAAAACTTAATATTCTCGATCATGAAAAAGACTTTCTAATTTCTGCTGTTTAAATAGTTACTAAATAGCCTGATTTTTCCATTAAAACAAAAAAAATATTGCAAGCTGACTGTTGATGTATTCATGATAAAGAATATTACTGTGACAACACCAGCGACTTGCACAAGAGAGGTACAATTGTTTGTTAGCAAGGAGGACCAAGCTATGGGGCTGAAACTTCTGAAATTAATATTGTAAAATCACTAAAAGATTACAGAAATGGAAGGAGTGTCTATTAAAATTTCAGATATTTTGTAGTTTGCTATGGTTTTAGATACTTACTTCTTTCTTTAGTTCCATGCTCTGGTTACGTCGTCCTTTCTTTGCTCTTGGTTCCTGAGTAACCTTCAGCTGTGAACATTAGAAAAGCATATTGAATCATTTTAAAAAACAGTTCATATAAGTAGCATCCACTGTAATATGACTGATGCACCTTTTATTTGTGATTATGTGCAATTAATTAATTTAACAAACAGAAAGTTGGATACGACTCTTAAAAGAGAAGTTGGCACAGTAAGTTTTCCATATGATCACTGATGACTTTGATAGCATGCAGGAACAAAATTCATTAAAAATTTCTAACATTCAATATGTATTTGTTAAAATACCCTTAACTGTTCTATCCTTCATGTCACACACAAATTCAAACACTTGTTTCTGGAGTACTCTGATATTAGGGACTGCAGTTAGGCAGTCTTGTTAGGCAGATCTTGTTGGAAGTGAGAAAACAGCAATAGTTATAAAGAGAATGTGTATATATACAAAGACAGTAAGATTATTCAGACTTGCTATAATTGATTACAATATTATGCTTGAAGGTGCACAAAACTTCATTATTTAGAATAAAAGAAACAGAAAACAAGGGTGTGATGTAAGCAGATGACATATTATCTTGCAATGGTTTACTGAAATGTTCTTACTCCTGCCTTTGAAGTACCCCTAGCAGGTAGTGATCGTGCCTGTTAGTGCAGAGCACTGAGTGCAGCAGCTGCACTTATGTTCCTGTATCTGGGAAACCAGTGCAAATACAAGCATTAACCAGATGGAGCATGAACATTTGGGGTGGAACAGAAAATAAGCAAATGGACACTTCAAACTCTCGGACTGATACTTCTAAAAAAGTGGGAAAATGCCACTGTTTTCTTTCAAAGTGTTATTTGTGACTGTTTTCCTGTTTCCTCATACACTGTTGCATAATTGCAACATGAAACACAGGGGCTACAAAGAGTTAGCTAAGCAAATGAGGTCAAAAAAGCCTAAACCCACTTTGATAAGGAGCATATATTTAAAGAAATAGCCAGTTTTAATAGCTGTAAGTTTTCAGTTACAAATTGCATGATAGACCTGTTTTACTAAAGGGCCAAGGAAGTGGGTCAAAACATGCCAATTTTTAAAAATACAGAGTTAGAGATAGGATAGTGATTTTAAATGAGGAAACAAGATGTTGAGAGAGGAAAGGCTGCAGAAATACAGAGAAGCATCATGCAAGCTCTGAAAATCTTATTGCCAAGTTAGTGGTAGTGAATATGTAATACCCTCTTGGACACTAAATGGCCGGCAAGACTCAGCTGTTATAAGGGAATTTCTATATGGCAATACAAAGTTTTTATCCTGGGCCTTTTTCCTTTTGACCTTTCTTAAAAGTAGTATTTGTTTCTTTGTTTTGCACAATTATTTTCAATGGCCTTAATCAGTTGGTGGTCACGTGGTCCTCAAGAGCAACATTTGCACACCTAACTTAAGTTGGACTTGGTGAAAATGTCATGGTTGGTGTTATTCAGGGATCTGTAATGCAGAATACAGTCAGAGGTGAGCATACTCCAGCTGTGAAAAGGCTGAACAGCTACAGGACTGTCCCTTGATGGGAGTCCAAGAAGGCACTGTTGCTGTCTATCTGATATCCATGACATTTAACGTGGACATTCCTATTTAACTTTAGAAATCTTGGTCTGTCTCATCAAGGTGCTGTAGGTGGCAAACATTTTGAAACTTCCCAGAGGTCACTCAAGAAACTGAGGAAAGAGAAAAACTCTATATTCTTGTTATTTCTGATCTACAAAACATAGGGAAAGTAAGACTTTGAACCCTCTTCTTGTCACTTGCAGGAAACTGCAGACAGAACACTGCTAATTTAATAGGAGATTAGTAAAAAAAATTAATCTTTGTAAATTTTAACAAACTACCTGGTTGGCAGCACTCACCTGCTCATTGCTCGTGGAAGAGATACTCGACTCTGCCTCCTCTTCCCCTTTATCCTCATTCTTTGATTTCCAGAATCTCCCTTCACGAAGGAAGCGCTGGTGCAGCTCCAGCTCATCACAGGCCTTCTTCCAGCCCATACTGCGCTTCACGTGCAGCCGATGGATGTTGACTGTAATATCTTGGATGTTTTCAGAGGGGATCCAGGCCCTTTTAAATACACATTAGAAACACGTTCAGAAATATTAAATACAGATGAAGGATCCTGACCTAAAAAACTGACTTGAAAAGCATCTCTTCACAGTAGCTGATCACTGGTTTTGTTTTTTTTTTTAACACAGAATTTTAGTAAATTTAACACATCTGAAAAAAGTGGACTGCATACTATGAGATATTTGTGTTATTATAAGCATGTTAGCTGTGGCACAGGTGCTATAACTGAAAGTCTCTTTCACTTTTGGTGAGCCACAAACATTCCCCAGCAACAATAACAATCACATCTCCTACCTTCCTTCTTGCTAAATGAGCTGAGTCAGACGCAGAAATATCTCTACTGAAGGTTATGTGCCAATCCAATTTAGCCCTTGACCCCTTTGATAAAACTGTTAAGGAATGTACCAAATTATCACCTCAAACAGAGGTTATTTTGTAGTTTGGGTCCTGGTCTAACAGGACTGAACTCCTGTGGGGACTGTCATGCTCTTTTGGAATGAATTAGGCCAGTGATTTGGTTCCAAAGGTACTTTGTCCTCTTAAATATTTTCAGATACTCCACAGAGAGCTAAATGGGCAGCTCTTGACATTTTCAGCACTGGACATGAAAGAGTCATTACCATGCACATTTACATAATAGAATAAATACTGTAACAAAATCTGTGTCTGCTGACAGATTCTCAATTCTTATAGTATAAATTTCATTTCAATGAAATCAAACAATACTAATTTACAACAACCAGGTATTTGGTCTTTTGTCCAAGTCCAGCACAGTAACTAAGCAATGGCACTATAGTAAAATGCATTTTGCCTTTTCTATCAGCATATGTTTAAGAAGTTGCAAGCAACTCATCCCACAAGTGCTATGTTACTTTATTAAGTAGTTTGAGGCTGTGTGAACTTCATGCTAAAACTGAGATAAGCTGCATTTGCAAATAGATACAAGGTAAATCACTCTGTGGTTGAGACAAAAATAATGATCCTTTACCAACTTCATGCCTATTAGAAAATGTTAATGCTTTGTATAACAAAATAAAACATGTTATATACTGCACAAGTTACACTAAAGGCAATTTAAATAAACAGCCTCATAAAACACTGCTACTAAATTGTTTAGACCCTTTGGGCATGCACCACAAGATAAGCACCTTCCCAGTAATTATGAATTTGTAAATGTCTCATCTCCAGACATATGTCATTACAGACATATAAATTGAATAGGAAAAAAATATCAGAACATCCACTGTAGTAACAGTACTATAATGCTCCCCAAATGCTGAACAAACAACTGGAGATGGAAGTAAAATCTTATCTCTAAGAATGAAGTTTCAAAAGTAAAGAGTTAGTCTCTGAAATGGCAAACTGGCTCACAGCAGGAGCTCTGTCAATGTTCTAGTGTGGAAACAGAAACATTTGTGATGTAGATTATGTTTCTAAAATATAAAATTGCAATGTGCCTGCTCAGAAGAGAAAATTTCAGACAGTCAATACTGCTAGTAGTAAGAGTACATTTCTGTCCCATTTTCACCTTGGACTGGATTAGCAATACTGATTTGAAAAAAAAGCTGAAGTTCACTTGCTTTTTTTAATTAAAATGGCATTAACTAATCCCTACAGACACTGTGGAAAGGGAATCTTTGAGCCATTTGGCAACTTCAGATGTGTTAGACTGAGCTTTAAATTTTCGGGAACAATTATGGCAAAGTATTCAGTCTTTCTAATGTTGACAGCCAGCTGAGCCCAAGGTTTACGACATGATAGATGAGAGCAATTCCTTTAAGTATTGTTTGTAAATATCAGCACATGGAATTAATAAATTACCTTTGGTGGTGATGGCCAAAAAAGCGAACATCAACTTGATTGTCCTCTTTCTGCATGACTTTGGCTGGCCAAAACCCAAAGCCTTTCATTTTGGCCCAAACCAACTCATGATTAGGAATCTGGAAAAAATGTTTTATCTTATTATTGGATGTGAAGTTTTATATATTGGTATCTTCCACAAATATTCTGTTGTAATACCATGCTAGTATCTTAGTAATATGGGTTTTCTTTATGTTTAGCACTATTTTCATTTTTATCTTCCTGTAATACATATTTCCTGTTAGATGATTCTGCTTGGATCAAGGTAAAAAAATTACAAAATCTGAAAAGGGTATAATTGTCTATTGAAAACAGATCTTCAGCAGCCCCAAAATTAAACTTGTCTTTATAGCTTCATCCAAGAGCAAAGTTTTATTTCTGTAAGTTCCTTATTTTCTTGTGAGACTGTAGCAACTGGCTGATAACCAAGTTTTACAGCCTATCTTGTCAATGCTTTCAACTTCTATCAACAGTTCACTTATATAAAATATCTAGGCTTACAGAGTCCAAACGATGATTTTTGAAACAAGCCTACTGAAATGGAATATTCAGTGCATTAATGACACCAAAACTACAGGATTTTTTAGAGAAAATAAACAAATAAAAATCTGTGTCAGCAACATACACAAGGATAGCAGAACCAATTGTCAGGTCGCGCGTTTGACAGATAGAAACAATTCTTGCAAAGCTGCAGTTCATCCAGCTGAAAAACAAAAAAATGTAAATAAGTCCAAAAATTCCTATTTATGTGATTTGAGTAGTAACTCTTTCTCTTAAGTAGCAAAATTTTTCAGCTCTGCATGTGACATCTGTTTGTGCAAACTAGAGGTGTGAAACCGGAGTGAGCTGAGAGTGGATGAAAGGCAATATGCAGAAACTTGATTCCTGTTTTAGAAAAATAAGACAGAGGGAGGAGACTAAGTCAACTCTGAATGATTTATTATAGCTAAAATGCAAATAATAGTTCTTGAAATTCATCAAATATTTAAATTACATTCTGAAAGAAGAAGAAACTGTACAAATGGAGGAAGTGTAACAACTTTATTTTCTGGTCTCCTCTTAACATTGAGAAATTTTTCACTGTAAATTAGAGATTTTGATAGGAATATCACCTCAGGTTCAACTTAGGTTAGCAAGTACAATTATTTCTAGCTCATGTATTACTAGATTGTTTTTGAAACTAAAGTCTGAATATTAGTATTTTCCAACAGTCTAGTTGCACACAAACAAAACAAAACAAAACAAACAAACAAACAAACAAAAACAGCAAAAAACACACACACACAAATAAGGGCAAATTTAAATGAAATTTCACATCTTTTTTATTTTTGTAATGTGAAGAATAATTTTTTTAGATTCTGAAATGGAAATCTGGTATCTTGTCTACCTCTTGGTTGGTTCTACTTACTTCATGACATGTGTCTTTGTAAAGCATCCTCGCTATATCAGCTTGCTCACTGTCCGCTATAAATGAAAAATACATGGTATGAACAATCATAGTATGATCACAGTGCTCACAAAGGCTTTCAGCTGTTATTGCTATGACTTTCATACCACAATTGTCTTTCTTGAGAATACAAAATATAATGCAGTCACTTGGATAACCCTTCCATTTATAATTTCCTAACTTGTTTTCTCTTACATATTCTATGAAAAAATACTGTTGGGAGCTTTTACACGGAACAATACAAATACATGTGAGGAGCAGCAGCAGGGAGACAGGGCTGTTCTTAACATGGATCCAGTGTCTTCCCCTGATAGTGTCTTAATGACACACTGCAACTCTCCTAAAACATGGCTCTCTGCTACCGCTTGAGAGGTACACAGGTACAACAACCACACAAGTATTTCAGCTCAGAGTAGTGCTTCAAAGATTATTTATTACTCTGTGATTTTCCCTATACACCTGTGTATTTCTCTATTGGCATATTCATATCTCTCCCTAGACGTGACAATGTGGGTATTCTGGTGCTGCAAAATGACATCCCAGCCTCGTCCAGTTTCCTTCATGTGAACCATGTTTGCAGGGGAGAACCATATCCTTACTGAAATGATGGATCTGGAGAACCTTGTTATAGGGCCTGGCTACAGCTTCTGGTGGTGTTTTTCCACTTCCAGACTGTCCCACCATATCAGTCACTTACTACCTTCCCAGTAGCTGGCAATGCCTTCAGTGGCTGTACCCTACACCCAGTGCACTGTCACAGTACGGCAGCAGATACTGCTCACACGTGAAAAACGTGTCTACAGTACACGTTTCTGGTGATACAGCAGAATATCACCTCTTTCTGCCCTAGAGAAACATCTGTATACTGGCAGAAATCTGCAGTGTAGACTGACCTATGACTTGCAGAGCAAAAGAGGACAGAGAAACTGCAAATTCCCACTAACAGGTTTACTCAGAGAGGATGAAAATAGTTGTGTAGTAGGTCGGCAAGAAAAGACTTCAAAGTCTTCTTGCATCTTAGTTTCATTTTTAAAGGCTCTCAAATTACCTCATCCATTCTTAAGATTATCTAATAACAAATTCAATCCTGAACTGGTGAGTTTCCTACAGATAAAAATAAATCAAACAAAGCAAGCAGTAAACATGGTATTTTACCTCCATAGAAAATCACTGTGTTGTGTAGAAGTAACTGAGCATCTGCTTTGAATTCCTCATAACTCCTGTACTTTCCTTCATTTACTTTCTACACAAAAGAAAACACAGGACTGTGAAAAAACTGTTGGAATGCTGCACCTGTTTCATGCAGAGAAGGTTTCACAGAAATCTGCATTATGCAACACAGACCAGACACCACCTTTCCTGCGTAAGAGGGAATACTTAAAACACTTTGACATGGTTGTTAGTACCTGAATACTATCTGCATTGGTCCTCTTATACAATGCCCAAAAGTAAAATAGATGCTTTAATACTTGACTAAGTTTAGAAAATAAATCTCTGAGGTGAAGATTTTGTACCTTAAAATACCATCTAGTTTCATATCAATGTGGACTGCCTTTATAATTCCAGGGTCTTCACTTAAGAGTAAACGTTGTTTGATGAAGCCTGTTTGTCTTACTCTTCCAAACTCGTAACAAATGCTTGCAGTTCATTTTCCTAGTACAGTCTTTTGTCTAATAAGGAATGCAGCATTTTCAGTTGTGCTCTGTTAAGAACACCTATAAGAATTTCCAAACAAAACTTCATCCATTTCTACAAAACTATCAAGGCCAAAAAACCCCTCTGTAGAAGCAAGTGAAGGTAACACAGTGAAAGGAAGGCCTGACCTATTTTCAGGTTCAACCAATGTTTTGAGTACTTTGAGCCAGGCAGTAGTGTTTGGAGCTACTGTTTATCCATAAAACAAAGGTTTTTCATATCTTCAGTTGTAATGGGAAATATATACTACAGCATCTCATAGCAATCCAGTTGCATCAATGAATAAAGATGAATATGCTGTTCATTTTGGTCATGTGCAGTTGATTTACTAGCATTTTATTTTTGGAACTAATGCAAAACACACTTTTTAAGTAAGTCTTTTTTTATTATTATTATTATTCTTTATGAATCATTTAGATGTTTATAAAGTTGCCACCTACACAAGGCCTTAATGACTAAAATTGGAATATGGTCAAAAACATTGGGCCAGAAATGCAAACAGGGGCACTCAAGTCTATATTCGGTGACATAGATAAAGGATACTTTCTCTGAAGATTCTAGCAGCCTATAGCTCCTCTTAAAACTTCAGTACAAAAGGAATTGAAGATACTCTATGTTTGATAGCTAGGCAAAAATGTTTTACTCAGTTACCTATTTATGAGGTAAAGTTTGAAATTCTAAGGTCCTGTATGACATGCTGTATATAGTACTGAAACATTGATCACAAAGAGAATAAACAGGATTAATGCTTTAGTCCTCAAGATTTATCTTCACTGTTAAAAGATACCATAAACAGTGTGGAAGTTAAGAAGCAAGTCACTCTACCTCCTGTATAGTAGGAACATCAACAGCTGAATGTACCAGCCTTCTATACATTGGGTGTTTGTTGTCCTTCCCTTTCTTGTTTAGATCTATAGCCTGAAAGGACCATGAGACAGTGTGAGTTACTGTATTTAGATTCTCCTTAAAACATTAAAAAAAAGCACAACACAAAAAACAAAAAAGAGATTAAATAAATGCAATAGTTTGGAATATTTCAGGTGGGGAATTCTGTAGATCCACAATCAGAGAGATTACATATGTCTCAAACCTGAAAAATGTCCATTTCAGAGGAGCCACAGGCCCATGCCATAAACAACTCCTGCCAGAGTTCTCCTGCTCCTAATCTGAGCAATGAGACATGGTAGCTATATGCTGAAATACACACAGTGCTTATGGCAGAGGAAACAAAATTACACCCTCTTGTAGCCCACCTTGCAGTGATACACGTCCAGCTGCAATGCACCTCTCCAGTGCTACCCAAGATGCTGATACATTTCCCTGTTTCAGACTCACCCGCTCCTTCATACGAGAGACTATGAATCGCAGGTATGTGCTCATCTCTTGTTTACTTGTGTTTTTCTTCTTGATACTCTGCCAAAGAAAAACAGGATCATGTTATTATTTGAAAATGGACTTCAGAATTCATCAAATAAATTTTTTCTCTACATCACAACATTATTTGAAATGGGAACTTTGGAATCACAGAATTTTTTAGGGAAAATCCTTTCTGGGAAATTAGTAATACTAACACATTACAACAACTATATGTGTTTCTTTGGATTATGTCTGGGCTGAGGACTTTGGTTACAGAAGAATTTATAGGCTTTATTTCTACTTGTAACCATAAAACTTTGACAAAACCTCTCCTGTAAAAAAGTGTCTAATTACAATAAAGCAATGAAGAAAGGCATTTTAAGGAGCAGTTTAAAATTGGTTTAATGGTCTTTCTATTAGTAAGGCATAAATATTTTCAGTAAAATAAGAAATTATTTTTTAAAATACTACCCTGTAATTATGCCCTTACTAGGCAAAAGGACATAGTCTAGGAGGAAGTCAAATAGGTAGCTAGTAAAAACTCAGAGCTCTTTTTACTGCTCAAGAAACAATGCAGTTGTTGATTTTGTGGTTCTTCCTTCAAAAAATCTAATCCAGATTGCAGAACACAGACTGCTTCTTTTTAGCAGTTCAGGATCCAGAGATTCTCCCTCTCATCTTAGACTAGTATAGAGACTTATCCCCACCTTTCAAAGTCAGTGCAGGGTAGTGGGAAGCACTGAAGGCAGGCAATGCACTGCAAATGCCTGGTGTGCTCCTACAAGCCAGACCTTCCAATTCCAGGTCATAGCAGCTGTGCATAGTTCTGCACAGCCTTACAACAGCTGGCTGGAAAGTGCTATCTCCTCCTTTCTCTTGCCTACAGTAGTTATCTAAAACAAAAGGATGGTGATACAACACCATAGGTTTCAGGTTTATTATCCTGAAGTGATTTCTTCTGCTCACATCTCTTGCAAAAATGTTTATTCCTCCAAATATATAAATTCTTAACACCTCCAAATGCAGTGAGTGTCAAGCTGAGTTCTTCCTTTCTCATGCCTCACATCACCACCTGTAGGCAAACTGTATACAGAACTGTCTTAGCTACATCTGCATCTCCAAATTTTGATGGTCTTTAGCAGCCTCCACATAACCGCAGATGACTGTTGCTTAGCAAATACAAGAAAAATAGAATCCATGTCCTAATAGGTACCTATAAAGAGGTACAAGGCTTATGAACTATTAATCACCAGAAGTGTGCTATTTTTTACTGAATTACTTATATATGACTCTGAACATATAGAGGGAGCAGGCACAATGAGTACAGAGCAACTACTTTTACGTATTTACTTGGCAAGAGTAAAAATTATACGTTAATGCCAAAAAAAACCAAACAAAAACCAGAAAGATCTGATTGTGTCTTCTCTGCTTATATTCCTCCTGAAAGACACTGAAGGCACTGATAATCACAGGCTGACCACCAGCCCACACATCTCAGGATTCTACTTACTACCTCCTTCTTAAATAAAAATTGTACATATCACTACCAATAATGCATTTATTCAACTGCTTAATAGTATTCATAGAATCATTACAAACCATGCTGAAATATCAGTTCAATTGTGAACCTGTACAGGTAGTATAGTATGGATAACAACACTGCAGATCTTTCCTGACTGGACAGTACCAGATTTTGGTAAAACTCACTATCGTGAAAAGGGCCAGCATCATGTTCTCCGAACACTTACAGTGCTTTTATGCACTATTTTCATAATATTAATGGCTCCCTGGCCTTCCTTCCAAACTCTGGAATGAGGCAGACTTTTACCCTGCACTGTACATCTGAATCACCATCTGCATATTCATGTTTTACTTTGTCTCCTGTGAGACTGTGCATTCTGCTAGAATTCACCTATTCAGTTTTGCATAAACCAACATTATTACTGCAAATGCAAATCCAAATGTGCATTTAATTATCTGCATTAGGAAACATCGCTGTCATTTTGTCATTTTAGGCAGTGGAGTATTGTATGCTTGTTAATGACACAGCATTTTAAAAGACTGAGAATTATTAAGACACAATAAAATTCACCCACATTGACTATCCCTTCTACACCTCTTTCTCTGACATAGTTCTGAATTTATCATCTTTTGAAAGTATTTCAGAATTCACATGAAACATTTTTCATGCCCTGATGGGCAAGACAGTTTGTAAAAGACTGTTAAGATAGATGGTTTACAGTCTTATCCTTCAGATCATAAGAAAAAATAGACAGCTGGCTTTGTATTGTTATTGATGTCAGCAATTAATATCATCTTAAGCACCAATGAAAATAATATCATTAACTTGACAATTCAGGCAAACTAGAATTTCTCCACTTTTCCTTCAGTTCCCTAGACTGATTTATGTAAAGTAAAATTTCATCTTCAGGTTCCTCTACTCAATGTTGAAAGGTAATGAATTTAGGGAATCAGAGCCTATGAGCCAGCAAAATGTCTTTTTATGGCAAGGTTGCTCACTCTTTGTAGCAAGCAAGTTAAAATTCGACCACTTCATTCACTTTTCAGCAAAGATTACTCCTTTAGGAGGTGCCACTCACAAATTCTTTGGAAGCTATAATGCAAAAATGCACACTTTTTAATTAAAAAAAACCAACTTGATTATTTATTTTCAAGACTTCTAGCATTAAAATAAAAGTCAAACTAGAGCCACTAAGCAAGAAAGAAGATCATACTAAATGGGGGATATAATTTCTATAAAATCTATTCATATTGCTCTGACTCAAGAAGATATACCCACTTTCATGTCCCTTTATAGCCAGAGTGATATACAAGCAAGTATAAGTGAAAATTAGGTCTTTCCGTTTCCTTCTTTTGGGAAGTAAAACCAAAGATGGTGGTTTGTGAATCTGTAAAAGTAGCAAGATCTACTGCATATCTTTTCCCACAGTCAGATCTACTAAGATACTCTACTGCAAAACTTGGTTAAGTACAAGTTTCTTTCAAGGAGACTGCTAAGATTCAATCCAGCCCCAAAAGATTATCAGAATCTTTATACTTGAAGCTATCCTATTTAGATAGGATATGTTATCTTAATACAATATATTATCTTCATAGAAGATTGCACTTAGGCCTGGCAGGGATGAAGTTAATTATCTTCATAGCAGCTCATTCAATATTATGGTTTAGATTTTGACCAAAACAGTGTTAATAACACACTGACATTTTACCTCTTACAGAACAATGTTTGCACAGCATCAAGGCCTTCAGGCAGATGACCTGAACTAACAACAGAAATATTGCATGCCATATAACGCTGTGCTCAACAATGGAAAGGCAGAGGAGGGAGCTTAAGGGGGTGAGCCATCTTCTGCTTGGGAAGTGGCTGGGCATGAGCTACCATGGAAGGTGGTGAGCTATTGCTTTGAATCACTTGTTTTATTTCTCCTTTCATTTCTTCATTTTTAAGCACTTTTTATCTTAACACAAAAGTCTTCTTGCTTTTACTCTTCCTTTTCCCTTCCTGTGTCCCACTGAGGGTTAGGGAGGAGTGAGGGAGTGGCTGTGTGGTGCTTAGCTGCCTGCCAAGATTAACCCAAAACAAGGATGATTCCTAAGTCACACCGATTTAAAGAGAAATCTGCAGCCCTTCTTCTTTGAATCATGGTAAACTGAGAGTCTTGGTTGGGTATACATGTTTACATAGGGGCTGTAGGAATGAAGTAATATCCTGTACAATAGCAATCCTTATGGAGAAGATAAATGAGATCTGGTAGGTGAAAGGCCAAGACTGTAACCTAACTCTGCTTGTGTGCAGGAAATACCTTATATATGCATTATTCTTTGCAACAAAACTGTTTTTTCAAAGCTGGTACATGAAGGTTAGATTTACATTGCTTTTTGCATTCAATATTCCAGATTAATAATACTGGTTAGCTGTTACTGCACTGTGCAGGTGAGACTTATTTACCAATTCTGACATGATTATAGTGCAGGAATTCACTACAGGACTTTGTGAATCATGAGCAGCAGCAGCAAGAGGTACTGCCAAGAAGCACTTCATCCTGCAATAGCTCTGTTTACAATGTGAAGTGACTATTCTCTGCACCCTAAGTTAGCATGAAGTTCTAAAATCAAAGGGTGACAATGGTTAATATGCTGCTGTTGCTGCAGTCTTTCATTTGAAGAGAAAAAAAGAGAAAAAAACTAGAGAAACTTTAAGAAATTAAGTGTTAGTGCCAACATTCTGTCTAGCTACAAGAATTTCAATATCTCCATGTAAAGAGCTTTCTCTGTAATCTCTCATTAACTAATATATTTTTTCCTTCCTCCCTCAACTGTCATGTGTATGTACACATCAGAGAGTTTAATTTCAATCCAGTGATGGATTGGATGAAGGCTGCTCAATGACAGATACATGTTTCTAAGGCATCAGTTCCATTTCCAGAAGAAATTCAGATTTCTGGGGATGTATCTGAAGAGGGGAACTAGATGCAAGCCTAACATACATTCACACTGCTGTTTAGAAACTCCCTGCTGGACCCACTATAGACCTTGAATTTTTTAGGGCTTAAATTCCCAGAGGAATTTGGTGCTATATATGGAAATCTTAAATGTTCTTCTGCCCTCTCAAACTCACAACCCTCAGGTCCTCAGGTTTTCTGTACCATAAAAAAAGGTATGCAGGCACACAGGATGGGTCTCAGAGCAACCAGTGCACACAGTGTGCCCTAAGCAGCATACAGAAAAGCAATCTGCATAAGCAGAATATGGCATAAGACTTGCCTCTTTCAAGACTATGTTGTACTTTTATGGTGCACTGAGCACCTTCTGAGTAAGAAGCATTACATGCATTAAGTATGCCTTCACATGCACAGAGAAGGTGGTAGGAGGCTTTAAGTGGAAGTTTCCCAGTTTACTCACTGCTGTGAACAAATTAATTTTTTACTTTATTATATATGCAGTATCCAGTGCTGCCAGCAACTCACTTTACTCAAAGATGCAGAGAGCTGCAAGGTGAATGGGAGGCAGCTGCCCAGCACTAACACCTCCCCAGGTATAGGCTCTGCACACTGAACCATGCAATGCTAATATTGGCTCTATGTTAGGACTTTCCCTCACTCACCAATCCAGGGCTGTTATTTGTGTGAATATGCCAAATCCTGTTTATTCATCATACAAGTATCTAACAAACTGCTACCAGAGCTCTCCATGAAGTAAACCAACAGAGCTGTATTCTTCCTTATATTTTACATTAACCACCTTAACTAACAGCTACTACCTAAAACCCCCTGATCTGAGTAATTGAGTTACTTCACTTTAGCAACCTTCATCTTTCTGTGCTTCAAACTTTCTATTGTTTGCCATTCTCACTTGTCAAATTATGTCTAAAGTTGGTTGTGAACTATATGATGGTGTATTTTTACATACTCTATAGCATTTAATAGCTTAAGCTCTACTGTTTCCTTTACTGTCATATATATAAAAAATGGAAATATTGAAACATGGAAATGATGAGTAAATTGATTATAATTCCTTGCAAACCACATGCACAGAAGATCAATCTGATTAGATGATCATAAAAAATTTAGGAATCAAGTTAAACAATATGAATAATGCTTTTTTGTTTCACAAATCAAAACCTGTTCCTCTGGGAATGTCACCATGCATAGTTTTCCCTTTTTATAAAAATATTTTGAAGTTTGAATTTTTTAAAGAAGAAATAAAAATAGTTGGTTAACCCAACACGTGATAAATATTTGCCTATTTAGATATTTGTATCATTTCCCCTCAAAAGACCCAACAGTATCTTTGCAGTACTTTCTTAGTATTTAGATGTTTAATTAACAGCTGGAGAAAATTAATCTCCTCCTTTTATCTAACCAAAAAGCAGCAATAAAGGCACAAGTCTCTTGCATCCTTCAGAGATCAAGTTGATTCACCCTCTCTTGAATGGACCATTCCAGTAGTGGGGCATGTAATCTCAAAGTTCAATGGACACTGACTCTCTTGTGACCTGTCTACCAGGAATATTACTAATAATACCTATTTATTTCACTTAAGGCAATGATTAGTCAGCAGTCAGGGAAAATTTTTCAATCACTGCAATGTGGTTTGAATTGAACTTTGTTTGACTCTAGACTCCTGCTGAGAATTACAGAGGGTACAAAATATTCTGATTTGTACAGTCAAGTTTTAAAAAAAAGCCAAGAACTGTACATTCTTGCCTATGGATGCTGTGGAGAAAAACCACCAGAAGCAAAACAGAGTTCAGAGAAAGGTTTGCAAGGGACTGTTTATTATAATTGTTATGGAAGGAAAAATATTTTAAAGTTATGAACAAATCCTTGGCAATGTCCTTTATAAAATGCTTCTGAGTAGTCAAGTGTGCAAGATAAAGCTGCACAGGTTGATTGAACTAGTACAACCAGCAATTGTGAAATTAATAATCTAAAGGCTTGCTGACCTTGGCAGCAATACAGAAACAATCTTTACAATGAAGTATTCTTAGATTATTTTTCCCAGTACAGTAGGTTTCAAAACTACTTTTACTTCACCTTTGTAAAGAGCTTTGAAATCCCTAGGTGAAAAATGCTATGTCCAGTTACAAGAATAAAGTATGAAAATATATGCATCTCTTTATCCCAGCTGTTACTTTTCTTGAACATATTTACTGCTGATAATGCAAAGTCAGTCCCATTGCCCTTATGCAAGATAATTAAGCTCTGTAACTGGACATCAGCCAGGGCCCTCCAGATTACCGTAGTTTTTTGAATATAGGCCTCTAGCTTGCTTTTAAAATAAAATCAGAGCATTCAATTTCCTAGGAAGGTGGGGAGACAGTAGTGGATGGACAGAAGCCTGATATCAGGATGCTAACTCCCCACTAAACTAGACCTCTTTTGCTTACAGGTGCAAACCTACTTAGTCCAAGTTTGCAGAATTAGGGCTTGAAGAGATCTGGATTAATCACAAGGAAAATAGGAGCTGCCAGCCCTGGGGGAAAAAGATGCTATGGCATTGAAAATGGCAATATTCACACAAATAGGCTGACCATCATCTGAGGTACTGAGCGAGCCAAAGATCTCTGGGGCAGGAAGTATTTAAGAGCCCCCAAAACCTCTCCTTAGTTTTATATAACAAAAAGTGAACCAGTACGCAAAAAGACAGACACAGTGAACATTGTCTGAGTTTCACAGGGTTTTTTTCAAGGTAAACATTTGTTTCGTATCATTGCTAGAAAGAATTTTAAGGCCCCAGGCTGAAAGTCAAGCTGTTCTCAAAGCTGACCACCCTACAGATCTCTGCCTATTCATGCAATGATTCAGCATTTCCACTCTGAGGATGGAACCCTAGTTACCAGTTACAAGCCACCTCAAGGTGGCTTAGACTATTCAAATTCCCTAACCTCACCAATTGTCATCTAAAATTATTGGTAAACTAGAGTGGAGACTAGGTTCAGTTTACCTAATTTTAACTATTTATAAGAACTATCAATACTTATTATGGGAAGAACCAATTACAAAAGAGATGTATTTAAAAATCTGAAAGCAACTCATCTATATGTGGTCAATTTTTGTTTTTAACAGAGGAAATATTGAGTAGCTAAATTAAATGCTAGTAATTTAATATGGAGAGATACAGTACATATCTTTGTTCTTAACTGCCTTTCCCTGACACTATTTCTTTTTCATTTCTTTCCACTTCCTTAAGTCAGGATTGATTTTCTTACTATTTCCCTAACTCTGAGAGATCCCAAATCTGAGGTAACAGGTATTTTACAACAGGTTATAAGGTAAGAGCAGTCAAAAAATGCTGTTTTGAAACCAAACAATACATGTGATTCCAAAACTGTTTCTCCATCCTAAGAAGCACATGAATCCTTACATTCCTGGCAGCTCAGATCATCTGAAGGTCAGTCTGCTGCCTGATCTAAGCTTTAGGCAAGTGAATTTCCTCTCCTTCCAGAAATCCAAGGCTGAGTGCAACTGGCAGCCTTTTGCCTTTCTTTAGCAATAATTTCAACTTAAACATTCATATGCATTATTCCTGCCATTTAAGAAAATCTAGGAATGTGGTCCACTGGGAGGAGGTTATTTGGAGATGACAACATAAAAGAGAGTTATCTGGCTTACTCAAGACCAGTAAACACCATCCTAACTAAATGTTTAGTCATCTAATGACATGTAGACAACATACCTGTTAATTCTTGAAAAGTATATTAAAAATACTCTTTCCTGTCTCCCTACCATACTCATAAAAATAGCAGTTTTAAAGAAAAAACAAGATAGATATGGATGCTATGTGTGAAATCCATATTGGCCTTTTGCACCAACAGAATCCACAGAAGTAAATGGGAAGCAGGATTTCATCCCATATTTTTGATACTGCCCTCCTTAGTGACATGATTGTGGCTTTGTAGAGAAATATATGATTCCAATAAAATATTATGAATGCAGTCATCAAAATGCAAAAAATTTACGTGATTCATTAAAATTACATTAAGTAAAAACAGTAGCATCTTATATACCATTTGTTTAACCATGCTGAAGATTTCCACAATATACTGCATTCACACATGGCATGCATACGTACACACATTCCTGTACAGTATACTCTGTGTGTTCAAATGCATAAGTAAAACTTGCTGAAGTCTTAAATGACCATCTGCTACATGCACCACATTTTGGTATCTCTGTATAGATGCTCTAGGTATGTACCATCATTTCAATATTCAGTTCTTTATCCATTAACCTGGCCAGACCATCTGGACACCTTAATGAATCTAATAATGAATATCAATCCTCTAATCAGCAGATGAAATCTCAGAGGTACTCACCCTGCAAACTGGGCACTGCCAGTGACTACTGCTGTCTCTAAGCCTGAACTCATCAGACAAACACTTGGAATGATACACACGAAAACACAGGTCACATATCAACACCTCTCCAGGCAAATGGCATTCAAAACAATACCAGTCATGATTTTCTGTTTCCCAGTCCTACAAAAAATACAAAATATTTTGGTATGACATTCTGTCAAAATCTGCAGGAACTAAGAACAAAATTGATATGTCTTGAAATCCAGCAGCAATTAGACATTATAAACATTTAGTATATATAGTAAGTGTAAAATGTTTAAAAAACAGGGGAAAACTACATGTTTAAAGATCTTCATCAATTTCATACACACTAACTCAAATAAAATATGAATGCCAAGTTTTAGTTTTTTTCAAGTGTCTGATTAGTAACAATTTCAAACATGAGCTCTGTCCACAATGAAAAGTGGGTTTTTTCTATCCTTGTATGAAACACTTTTTGACCTCTCTGAATTAGACTACAAATGAAAGTTTGTGCACCTTAACAGACCATACCTATTTCTTTGGAAAAGAAATACCTATTCCTCTTGTTTTGATTTTTACAGTATACTTTCAGCTGTAATTTTCTGAAGGGTGGTCCCTTCAAGTCTTTCATCTCCTAAAACTGACAAGCTTTCAGTATCCAAATGTTGAGTTACAAGAAACAAATGAAATCATAAAACTTGTATTGCAGGAAATGTTTCTACTAAGCAATCCCAATACAATTTAAAAAATATGAAAACTTCACTTGCAGTGCCCAACAGCACTTCTGAAATGTTCTTCAGAAGACAAAGGATATGGTCCTGCTGATGCACAGATGTCTTTAATACAATCTTCCTTGAAAATTCAGCTCCAACGGCCAAATTCTGACCCTTGAAACATGTGCACAAGCTTTGCTGAAGTAAATAAGAGCAGGATGCATAAAATTTGGAGGCAGAATTTTGTTATAGGAATCTATAGTACTAAACCCAGACAGAATTCACAGTGGCCAGTTTTAAATTTTTTGTTATTTGAAATGCCACACTTTCCCCTACACTCAGAAGACAAAAAAAGCTGTAATATATCAAACTCCCAGTGCCTTTTCATGTCCAATTTCACTTTTCAATGGGTTCAGATCTCTGAAAAATACTCTCATACTCCAATAAATAATCTTGACAAAAATCTGATTAAACTATTTTTAACATCATGTCATAAAGGTGAAGTTAGCGATTCCCACCAACTGGCATTTGCCCAATTCTCACATTCCCATGCCTGGGAACTACAGCCATTTAAGTCCTTGTGTGAGAGGTCTCCTCCAGCTGAGCAGTGTAAAAAGTGCTACACAGAAGTGGCACTTCCAGTCCCATGTGCTGAAAAGCAGTCATGTTCTGTACATAATTCATCTGACCAGAGCCCTCCAATGTGAATATAAGGCATTTAGGGACAGCCCCAACCCAGATTGCCTACACTGAAATTTATATACCAGGAATGTTGGACTGGAGGGTCAGTGAGTTTAGGGGGAAAAAACCTCAAATAACCATTAACCAATGATTTTTGAACTCAGAACTTTGCCCTCCTTTGCTGTGCAGATTAACAGTGTAACTTGACTCTTCTTTCATTTCTCCTCAGTTAATTCTACTTCTCAATTCTGTAATGTCAGAATGGCATAATAATACCACCTAATTTGGCTATAAAGAACACATTCACTTTTCACCAAATCTTTCACCCTTCCAAAAAGTCCAGTGGCAGTGCAATTTGGGAGCCCTTTGTGATATTTTAGAAAGAACTAAAGATACTGCATTTTTGATGTACTCAATTTGCCTGTAAACTGAGAAAAATCAGGATCAAGTATAGCTTTAGATTTTGATTCATATTAATTGCAATACTTTTTTTTTTCTTTATGAAACTAAAAAGAATAAAAACATGGCACTAAAGGGCCAATGAAGGTAGAAAATTAATCAGTTTCAATGAAAGATTCGTGGAGGTAAAAATCAAACTCAGAAGATCCTAATAGATCCTGGCTAGGATTTTCACATGAGCATCAAGACTCCAGGATTCTTAATTTACTCATACTAGTTTCTTATTGGTACATACCAGATATTTCGGTTTTAGGAAATATGCTGGCAAAGAGATGTAGAATGTTAAAAACATATAGAGATATACTTGCTGGCAAGAAAAAACATCCACTTAAGCCAGAAACCATGGCGTTAAATTAAACAATAAAAGAAGCTTCTTTCAGTATTCACACTGTAAAGTTTTGAAAACATCAGGATTTCTAAATATGATGATTCAGGTTTTTCACAGAAAAGATTTTTAGTTTAATGCAGTATATTTAGCACATAAGTGTATTTAAAACATTCATTTGTGCAATATATTTCAAAAGTTAATAAAAGGAAAAAAAAAAACAACGTACATAGCCCTTGTGAACAACTTCCCCATTGACCTTAATAGCAAGGTCAGAAGCATTAATTTTGCTCCAACAGCAACGAAACATTGTTGGTTCTCTTGGTTTACATAAGTTTGAGTGGGAGGAGAATGTGCTCCCAACACACTTTTCCCATGCAGGAGATCAGATTGATTTAAATAGTTGGAACTCTGACTTTCAGTGCTCGGGGTAGGACAGGTTAAAATTCTCCGCCAGCTGCAAACACGGTTAAGTCTGCATTTACAAAATACACCACCAGGTGTCATCAGCCACTCCGAAAAAAAGGACTGATTAAAGGGCAACCATTGTAACATCTTGAACTGAAACATGTGAGTAACCACTTCCAGCCCCCAAGGGAGAGAAAAAAAATCAACTACATACATACATAATGTAGACTAAACTCAGAATTGGAAGTGATATGGATGATGGTGGTGGTTAATATAGTAAACTAAGCTATCCTAATGGAAGACAGAAACGTAATAGAAAATATGACAGAATTCAAAACCACATAGTGCAAAAATTGTTCACCTTGTTTTTTGCTGCTGTCTGGGAAAAAGGCTGCATACCGTAGGCCTTTCAAAATAAAAACAAAACAAACTTTGTATCTATACTGTAAGCCATCCGATTATCAGGATATACACAAGGCTAGAAAGAAATCATGCACAGTGAGCAGGAAATCAATCTGTTACTTTTAACATCTGGTTGCATACATTTCCTCCTGCATTTCTGGAATGCTACCTACTGCTTTCACCCCGTTTTTTTTCTTTAAAATATCCCATGTACTTATACCATTAAAAGAACCCCAACACCCATCTTCTTCCCCACATACACACCCACCAGCAATTTAAAAATCATCAAGAATATCAGTGATTGTTAATTAATGCACTCTCTGGTACATAAACCATCTAAAAAGGATCCCTGTAACATAATTTCCAGCATAGCGAGCGGTCCCACCAAAATCAAAGCAACACCTTCTTTGCTGCAGATTATCAAGGATTAAGCTATCACTTCTGTCAATAAAACTCACACTCCTCGTTTGTGCATAAATGGTGATACATTTTCCTGGGGCCATGCAGAATGAAGGAAGGATCTCCACCACAGAGACTCAATTTGCCAATGTCCTCATTTCCTGACGCAGGGCAGGGAAAGCCTCTTGGGTCAGTGTGCTGGCAGACAAAGGGAATCCTCTGACTGCAGCATCCAGCTGCCCAAGAGGGAGTGGATTTGGCAGCAAAGCTGCATAGCTCAGATGTAACAGGAGGCCTTCCCCCTTCATTTTACTTAGCTGCCTGTTGCATTTGTGGATACATGCATCAGCAGGGCAGCAAATGTCTGATTTGTATTTAATAGCCAAAGAGCTATGGTCTGTTAACAGAGTGGGACCTTGCAGGGATATGGGTTATTTGTGGTCACTCCAATCAGTGAAACATTATACCAGTCATTTTGCACTGCCATAAGTAGTTGAGATTTCTTAGTAATATGAATGAAACAATGCAACAATTTTGAAAATATGGCTTAATTTATGACCCAAACATAAGCTTACTTTTTTGTGATTTGTCTTAAGTAGGTTGTCTTAAAGCAAATACATAAATTTATCCAGAAATAACAGAAAATATTACATGTGACAGAAAATGTCAGGCTATCCAGAGCATTTGACACTTTATATACAGATAAACCCAACAGAAAGGAATGAATCATCATGTTGTGTCCTTTACCATAGCGTGATATATATAGTTGTTGTCAAGGAAAGAATAATTTTGTGAATAAAGAAAATGTCCATTATGATGCAAATCTACAGTGAAAAGAAATGCTTACTCATTAGTAATGGAGATTTACTTAGCTGTAATTGAAGTAGGAAATCTGTATGTTGGTGAATGTGACATCCTGCTGTACCATTAGCATACCATTAAGTAGGAGATGTGTAGCACATACTGACAGTAAAATTAACAATAACTTAGAGGTCACAATTGTAACACTTAGGTCACTTCCACACCTAAGTAAGACCACAATTATTGGGTTTTTTTGTTTGTTTGGGTTTTTTCAATAGTAAAAACAATTAGTATATTTTTTTTACCTATAAACTATATGTAGGCATAGAACATCAAAACAATATAATCTCCTTTCTTAGACTTTGTTTAAAAGGTTTACCTTTTTATAATGCATATTCTATTAATATAGCTCATTTCTTACCTGTTAATCTGTTTTCTCCAAGTCCCTTAATGGTAGCCCAGATACTCGGCATTAAGTCACTCTACTATCAGGTGGAGAGAGGAAAAGGGAAGGGGGAAAAAAGGCAAAACTCCATTCATGAAACTCCCCTTTACAGGGATTTGCTGGTTTCACACTCTTGAACTAGTTTTCCCAAAACATCCAAATTATGGGTATCTTTTGTACCCAACCAGCAAGCTAAAAAAAAAAAAAAGGTCACAGAGATGGGAAAAACAATTTTAAGTCAGTTACCTCTTTGGTGCAATCGTGTTTATTTATGGATAATACACATACAGTTCTGTTGTCCTAAATTCAATATGACGCAAATGAAGGAAAGCATTTTCCATGGAGCTCATGGTTCTCAGCCTTTCCTTTGTGGCATTTATCCCAGAGCACTCTTTGGACATTTTTTTTTCCCCAGGTGTTCAGTTTCAAATTCTTCTCCGGAGTTTCTTTGCTTCTTAGCTATGCACTGTTGAGGTGTTTCTCTGTGTCTCTTATCCACACCAATAGGCACACAGCCCCTTCCAGATCACTGGATTTTTATTCAGACCCACCAGGGTGCAAACCCATCGTCAGCCCTGTGTAGTGTCTGTGCTCTAACAGTCCCTACAGCTGCCTAGCAGATAAAAAGCTTAAATAATTTTGCACATCTAGTTTGAAGGAAAAGCATTAGATACACAGTAGACTTCACCCACTTTGTATTGTAACACCACCTTTGGAAGCTGGAGTGGCTCAAGGTCCATGCCAGCAGAAAGAAGTAATTTACAAACTATTTAAAAATAGTAGTATTTGGATACTATTTATTTTCAAATGTTTTCAATCATCAACCCAAAACTTTAGTATAATCTTTTATTATTTCCTAATTTCTTAGAAAACTGAAAGGGATAATAGTGAATGAGTTCCCACTATTTCTCGTATTCCCATTTCTTTGATATCTAATGAGGTAGACCATGCCCAATTTGAATAATGTTTTGGATTCTGGTATTTAGGATTCAGGAACAGCCATAATGAATGAATACTCTTCCTTTCTTCCCCCCTTCTATCAGTTCTTTCAATTTTCCCACCTTCATCTAAGAGAGATGCCTTTAAAATCTTGGATCCTTCTGTTAAGGTTTCTTTGTTGGCTTTCAGTAGCTCTTCACTGGAACCCAGCAAAGCTGACTACCAGTCCCTCAACAGATGCACTGAAGGAAATGGTAACTTGCATCCATCAACATATGCTGCTGGGAAGTAATTTCTGTCTTCTGTAATTTCTGTCTTTCATAAATCAAACTTTCTGCTGTAAATGAAAAGCCTTTAATTGTAATAACAAGTGGTGACACTGCATTCTAGCATGAGTGTATCTACCATACTATGACTCTTCTCTGGCATCCAACTTGTCTCATTAAGAGGTCTCAGAGTATGCCACTGGCACCTATGACTCCCTTCACATTAAACAAAGGAGCATCTAGAATCACAGATTTATAGAATAGTTTGGGTTGGAAGGGACCTCTAAAGGTCGTCTAGTCCAACCCCCCCTGCAGTAAGCAGGGACACCCTCAGCTAGATCAGGCTGCTCAGAGCCTCATCTATTTCTTTCTAAACACATTGTCCATTCCTAAAAATTCAGTTCCTTTCTGTCTTTTTCATGCAGAATCTGTTCCCATCAAAGCTTTCTGGATTAGACATGAGCTTTACCATAGGTAACTGCTAAAACTTCACGAGGCACTTTGCTGTCTTTATGATTCGTGAATGTAACAAATCACTGAGGGAATGCACAACCTTTCTGCACTCCTGTCCTCCAGTACAAAACCCAAAGGAAATGCTTCTTACGCATTTGCTGTAAACATCTACTGCATACCAAAATTATTCGCCTGGTAACCAATTCTTTCAAAATCTAAACATCAGAATCTGTGACCCATATAAAAGGCAGTCTCAGGCTCAGACGAGCAGTTGTAAGAGCCCTTAAGAGCTGTGGAAATGCTAAACCATGCTCAGCTCCCCTCACCCATCTATCTGTAGCTTTTTCAGTACTGCTGAACTTCCAAGTAACTGCACTGTAATAAGAGGAGTTTTACAGAATGTGGCTGTTTATCTGTAGAGCTGGACAGGCTGGAGCCTTCCTGCTCCCTTTCCAGAGGAAGGCATGTACACCTTGTTCTTGCCCACAGGCCTCTTTTTCTTCGAACAAACTGTATCTCATTGGGTACAGTAGCTAGTAAGAAATCTTCAGCTTATCATGGATCTCTGGGAGATATATTGGTTTTCACTCAGACACTAGCATAAATCAAACAATACCTGTGTCGACCAAACATGTGTCATGGAACACCATTGCCAATGGTTTTTCAGTCAGGACAGTGTGCCTGTTTTTCACAAGGTGTCCTAGCCTGCTGTCAGGGCAGTTTCCCTGCCCTTTGGGTCATCCTTCATGTCATAACATCCCTGCCTCCCTCTATTCCTTAGTGAACATGAATCCTCCTACAAATTTTGATTTCTGTACAATACAGAATCTGCTTTTATCGTTTTAGGTATGTTAGGCTCTGAAATGAGGAATACACAATTAATTCCCTGATGGCTCAGAGTACTTCTCCATCTGTAGATGGTGAGCTAGCTGTTTAATAACATATTTCCCTTTTATCATTGCTGCACAGGATCCATACGTGATTGGGATGATTGCTTTACAATCATAAAGTTTCTTAGATCACCCCATATTTTATATTTAATGTTAGAGTAATGCATTAAATTCAACATCAAAATAAGCTTATTTTCTTCTCAGTTGTTTCCTTGTATAATGTATTTACCAGATACACTGCCTCCTATCTTGCAGCTTTTTCCTACTGCTTTTGCCCATCAAAAATATTCAGCAAACAAACAAACATCCATTTCTTCTTCAAAGCCTCAAGAAGAGGCTGCAGCTAACAGCTAGAATTCCTTTATGAAATTGTTTCACCTTATCTTCTCCTTCTAGAAAACTACCACAGCAGGAAGCTACAATGATGTGTGCTTCTACAGACAGGATAATCTGTCCATTGCAAATCAGTTGCCTTTATAGACCTTTTTCTTTGATAACCTGAGCTTCATGTTGGAAACAGATTTCAATAAACTGACTCACTGTCAGTTTATGGCCTCACAACTGATTAGGCAACATGCTTAATTTCAAGTACATATATTTAATTTTTTGTTTGTTTATTTATTTATTTGTCAATGTTTTTCATAATCTTGGCGATTAACGTTTTTTATTTCCCTAAATTTTAGAAATCAGTTTTATTCTAAAGCCAAACCACCAGTTAGGAGACAGACCAAAATTTTCTCTCTAGTGCATATTAAACAGATACATTTAAAGGCTTGTGATAAAACATTTCCATTTTTTTCACTGATAACCGCTTCCTCTTCTGATGCAGTGATGCAAGATTCAAGTTCTGCGGTGAATTCCACAGCCTCTCAGAACACTTCTGGCATTATTTCATTGAGTTTAATCTGCAAGCCTAAGTTTGTCTAATTACTTTGTTACCAGATTGTCTGAGAAGTCTTCTGATTCTGGCAGAAAACACCAAATTCTTCTCTATATGTTGACCAGGACAGGTAGGTGTTTATTCCCTCTCCTACCTTTCAGTTATGCTGTGGACATTTCAGGGTGACAGGCTCCAAAGTGTAGAACCAGTCTTTTGCTTCCACAGGTAACAAAGTAGTGAAGGTTTTTGAAGCCAAAATGACTGCTAAAACCCACGTCACTCTTCTCAGCTGTGTTCCTGAAGCAAAGAATAAATCTCAGTTTCCCTCCCAAGATTATATTTGTGTGGTTTATATTATTTGCGATGAGACAAGTATTCTCCTCTAGGATATTAGAAATAGAAAAGTTACAAATGAAAGTTGTTGGGTTGTTTTCTTTTTCCTTCTCCATCTTCCAAGTGAGTTCAAAGTTAATAGAAACTTTCAACTTATCTCTTCAGAAATTGTATTTGCTTCTGCTATTACAATCACCATTTATTACTTAGGCTGAGTCAAAAGAAGTTTTGTAGACTGTTTTCATTAGGGAGATAAATCAGTGATGGAGTGAAGTATTTATTGGGTGCAATGCCTTTTATTTCCACATTATGTATGTGAAGGTTTTGTTCCCCTAGAAAGAGGATGCAGCCAAATCGGGAAGAAATAATCTCTTTGCTTGTAGTTCCAAGTCTCTTTCCAAGAAGAACTTTGCACAAAAGGGGTTTCCTTCCCCTTTTCTTTCTTAAAATACTTTTACATTTTGCTTCTGGCCTTATCTTCTCCATGGAATTTTGTAGTGTTTTTATAGGTTGATGTTCCTGCACACACAGAAATATTTCATCTGAACCAACAGCTGATCCTCCTACACACTTTGCTTAAATATTCAACTTCTTGTCCATGTCTCCTGTGCTGTAGGTGTGGCTGGTATTCTTTCAGCTGCCAGTGACAAAGAAGCATGATGGCTGCATGTATTGTGAATGAAGCAAGAATATTAATAAGCCCATTGATTTCAGTGAAATTTAACTCAGTGATCAGCATGGCATAATAAAGAAAAGATTCAAAACAGTTGCAAGAGATGCAAAGCATTTTGAACTCGCAGAGTTAAAAGAACAACACTACTAGGTCAGGGCTGGCACAGAAGAGGTAGAAAAAAACCAAGATGCATATTTTCAGAACAAATTCAAGATGGACTGATGGATGCAATCTAGTCCTCTAGCATAATTTATGTCCCATGGTGGAAGCTTTATACACACTAGTTTTACTAGTTTACTTAAACCCATAATTGCAATTTTTCAAAACAGCCTTTCCATCAGAAAAAAACCCCCAACATTTTGTGAAATCTATGAACACCTTTATCAGTATCTCAACTCCAGAACAGTGAGTGAATGCCACAAAGAAGCATTCACTAATACAGCATTACACTAATGGAATTTTGTAAAATCAACTTGGAAGAGGCAAGTGAAGACGTTGATGAGGTAGTATTACCAGTATAAAAGAAGCATCATCTCTTACATATGCAATAAGATGGACTCTACTAGTGTCATCTCTGGTAATATGAAGAGGCTTCAGTCTGACTTCCTTTTTTAGTGGATGAAAAACAAGTATGTGCAGAAGAGAGATGTGAAGAGGGACAAGAAAAAAAAAAAAAAAAGAAAAGAAAAAATGGAAAAGGAATGCAGAGAATTGTTCATGATTCATAACTTATGCAGAGACAGGAAGAGACACTGAACACTCTCACGAGCTGCATGCTACTAGTCTCAATGCAAAGATAAAAGAGAATCTTGGCTTTAACACAGCAAGAATTTCTTGTCCATTAGGTAAATGTCCAGAGTTTTAATTTGCTTCTCATGGACAAAACAATTTATGCTTTGATTTGACAGTATGAAAGTATTTGCTTTTCTGAACTTTCACATATCCACAGCATGATATTTCACCAGTAGATACTAAATTTTTTGTTCATTAATAAGCACAGTTTTATGCTACTACACTTAGCAATAGTAATTTTCAAGAAAAATCCTTTGCTTTAAGCATACATTGGATTTATATAATGTAGGTCTGTTGGCTAAATAACCTCTGAATCATGTGACCTCAGTGAATGGAAAGACGGAAAGTAACGAAAAATTTTAAAAGTTTCAGAATCTTACTTCTTTGCGTGCTCTTGTGTGACCAGACTGTTACGTGGCCTGATCCACAAGGTTTCCTCATACTTCTCCTGAGGTGTGGAATAAGAGATGCAAGACTAATGAACTCTTTCTCTCCCTCAGGATCCCTCATTAACTCATTACACCAGTGAGTCACCAAGGAAAGCACACTGGTACTCTTGACAGTACTTAGGAATCTCTCTGAAAAATCCTCAATTTGTTACAATGTGTGAGAAATAGTAACTATGATACTTTGGGCACTGGCTGTCGCTATTTCTGTTTCATATTATCCTTCTGCTCCTAACTGAAATGAATGGGATGCACATTAAAACCATTCCTCAACCTAGTTAGTTAGAATTCCCTAGCTTCCTAGCAATAACTGATAGCTGTGTGGGTTTTTCATTTGGGATTTGTTTTGGTGGTTTTTTGGTTTTTGTTTTGGTTTTGGTTGTGGGGTTTTTTTGTTGTTGTATGGTTGGTTTGGTTTGGTTTTCTCTTTAAGTTTATTTTATGTACAGAAAAGATTCAGATAGTGACTATTCTTAAGCTTTTTGCAATTATCTTTATAGAGAGAAAGACTCAAGATGACATAGCCAGCTCAAAACACAACTTCTGCCTACCAGTACTGACCTAGCATGGAAAAATCAATAAAATTACAAAAGCAATTAAGCACTGCAAGTAAGAAACCCAGCTTTTGCTCAGTCTAAAGCAATTTAGATTAACACAAACATAACAGCCAAAATACTCCTTTCTTATAGATCGATTCTAGCAAAATTGCAGCTGCAATACATCAAATCACAATAATCATTGGGTGTGTGCCTAAGGTCACAAGGGTTAACAAAACCACCTTCAAAACTCACAGTGATGGCAGTGGGTTACAAGGAAGGTTAAAATGATGGAAAATCAGACACAGTGAAGAGATGGATTTTTTTTCAGGCAAACTTGACACTTGAAAGTACCTAGAGTCACTTTGAGAAAGCACCAGTACTTTGTAGATATTAAATATCAGAAATTCCCCATCGTGAGTTAGCAAGTTATGAATACAAGGATGTTTTGGGAAAAAGAACATTCTACTTCTAATTTTTGGTGAAAACAGGAAAGAAAACAAACTCCCCTTCTACCTCTTGCTCTCCCCCGTAACTCTCCACTAAACTAAAAAATCTTTAAAGGGAAAAATGGAGAATTACTGGCAATAATTTAGATATAGAGAGAAGCAAATGCATAGGAAAATGACTGTAACTAAACCTCTAAAGTCAGACTTAACTAGCCAGATCAGCTGCTGGCTCAACTGAATGATCAGAAAATAGAACTCTGCAAAAGAGAGACTTCTTGAAAACATAATCACCTTGTATGTATTCTGTCAGGGAAGAAATAGCTCCAAGCACCTTAACTGTGAAGCCTCACTCTTCACATCTCATTAGAGTGTTTGGCTGCTATGAAGCAACTTTAAAACACTGCAGTCCTGTGAGAGACATTGCATTCAGATGCAAACAATGAACCCGTGTTGCTGACACAGAAGAGTACAATATTGTTTGGCTTTACGAACACATGTAAATTGAAATTATACATTTGTAATGCCTCTCTCTGGGTCAGTGCAGTTTTATGACTTTAATCGTGAGGAGAATTAGCATATTAAATGATTAAAATAGCTTTGTGTACACTGTCTGCAGAAAAATCACAGAATACGTACATGAGTAAGACAAACTAACACTAAGAACTCCCCATAAAGTTACATGACATAGGTGTTTTATTTCTTTCATTGGATTAGACCAACCATTATTTTACACAGATACAAGTATACGAAATCACAGCATAACTGAAACCAGAAATGAACAGGTAAGGAGATTCATGATTCTTTTCTTCAAGAACTACATTTCCTTTCTATTTTGTCCCCCTCATTGAAAACATAGTTAACAAAACTAATTTGCATTTTTTTCCTAAACCTAAAAAGAAAGGAGAGAATTTATTTTATGTAGATAATAAATACTTCGAGTTCTACAAGCTACAAGAGAAACAGAAATAAAGCTTTCAGAGAAGAAAAGTAAACTTCCATCACGAGACTTCAGGAAAGTCACTTCCCTTGTAAGGCAAGAAGCTGGAGAGATTTTGTTGAATTGCATAATAATGGCATTGTAAAACAGTGAAAATGCGGAATTCCTAACTAAAACCCTGGATAAAAATGGAAAATAATTTCTTCTCTCATTTATTTTGTGTCAAATGCATTAATCATCTGTAAGATGATTAAAAGTCTGTAAGATGAGAATACATCTTGAAAATCTGCAAAACATATGTATAGATGTCAAATAAGCAAAAAAAATGAGTACCTGCACAAGCCCCAGAGACATAATATTTGCAGCAAAGTTACTGTATAAATACCAGCTCTTAAATACCAGTTGGAATAGAGTATATTTGGCAACTGACTCCATATTTTAAATTTAGTAACTTATATAAAATATTTCTGCCACACATATTCGAGAGAAAAAGAGAACAATTTTATACATATTTTAAATCTGATAATACTTTTTTCCAACTTTTCAGAATATTCATTTCCATATGACTTGTCCCCTTTGGAAGGGCCTCCTCCTGATGCCCTCAAGCTTCTTCATGTTTGCACTCCAGCTTGTTCTTTTCTCTGAGGTTTTGTTTTGGGGGTTTTTTTGGTTGGTTGTTTTTTTGTTTTGGGGTTTTTTGTTTTGTTTTTGGTTGGTTGTTTTTTTTTTTTTCTTTACCATATCTTTAACATACTAATAGAAAAACAATAGCAAAGTAGCATAAATTTTAGCACTTTCCTCTGACAGCTAAGACTAAGCCTATCAGAGATCATGTCCTTAGTGCATAGTTCTATCATTACATCAACTTATTGGACTGGGAAAACGTTTGGAAAACATAAGCAAGCACCACAGATTACCTAATGAATCTTTTCCAAACAGAGCTGTTTTCAAAATGTGTATGCTTTTAATTACTGTTAACATTTAGCTATCAGTCCACAGTCAGCATCAAAACCAGTACTTTCAGGCCTTGTGGAAGCCTCTAGTCATGCACTTACACAAGTAACACATACAGGTGCTTAGCAGTTCTGCAGCCCAGGCCAGTAATTTGTTTATTTGAATATCGATTTTTTAAATGCTAAGATTGAGCTCCAAAAACTCAAGAATGTAAAAAAAAATCAAGCTTGTTTGTTTGGTTGGTTTTTTTTTTACTTGATACTTGAATACAGGATGGAAGGCAGAATGAATCTCTCTGCTAACTCCTTGAAACAGCTGGTCCTTGGTGACTTCCAATGTGGTGCCAGAAAACAAACTAAAATCCAAGGGCATTTTTTCCAATAGGTGGTGGATCAGTTTTCAAGTCTTTATCACATTATGAGCTTTCCAAGTTACTGCAGTATCAGTCAAAACAAGTTTGAAAACTGGGTCAAGGGTCTGTCTGTAAATGCTGGAGTTTGATGAGTCTGAAATCCCTGTTCCAATATCAACAGCCCAATTTCATAGAGTTCTATCTCCCACAAGTGGACTGTCTGAAAAGGCTCCTGTGTTTTGTCCTGACTGAAATGGAACTTGAGTTCATGGTTCCACAGTCATCAGTACCAGATCTGAGCAGTACTGAATTACAAAGAACTACAAACTGTATCTTGCTCAAGTGCAGACAAAGCATCAGTAAAACTATCCAGTGTGTCCAACGTAGAGAACATACCAAACTTCATGGTTTTGCACCAATTGTTGCAGAACGGAAAATACTTGATTTGATGTCAAGTGATGACAATGACACTTTGTTACTTATTAAATTTTTTAAAATAGAAGAATGAAAAGAACTACTTTATGCCAAAACCATGCTTTGCTTCATGTGCCTGCAGCATTTTGATTCAATATTAGGATGAAAAAATCTGAGGTTGGGTACTGTTGAAACATGGCCTGCATCAGACGCTGATTCCTATTTTTGCATAAAATTGCTAAGTCAAATATGCACTGGTGTTTCGTGTTCTGAACAACTGAGATGGCCATCAGACATATAGACACAGCACAATGTGTCAGTGATTTCAGTGATTGGCAATCACTTAATACTTCTAAGGAAAGGGCTATTCAGAATGTGCCTTAAGCATCTTTATTCAAGTCAAAGACAATTCATTCTGAGATGAAATAATTACGTAATTCAAATGACTCACTGGGAATTTACATGATGCTTGCAAGCTTTGTTAGATAAATGTTCCTAATAAGTGCCAGGAACATTTTTCAAAGGACCGTTTAAGAAAATGTCTATTTGTGAAGCACTTTTGGGTTTTATTCTTCCTTTTTTTGAGAAAGAAAATTGAATACTTGAGATATCTACAGATATCAGACTTAATGTTAACATCACCTCTAAACAGACAAAACCGACTTGAAAAATACCTAAAACAGCTAAGTTGGAAATCTGAAATGTTTACTCCCAGGGAGAACAGTAAAAACAAAGCTACTTATCATTTAGAAGTTCCACTGAGTGTTTCTAATGAAACTAGAATGAGAATCTTAACAGGGACATAAGGTATGTTAAATACCTATTTCAGTACTTTAAATTAGTGTAACTGGGATAACTTTCACCCATAATGTTTTCTATTATGGAAAGGGCTTGTTCCCATTTTCTAATCCTCTCACTTTAAAACAAAAATAGTCTGTTGCTTCCATTTCAGGATCTTATTGATGGCTGCAATGCAATGAGTATTTCAGTATTTTAGAACTTATTTTTGTGTAGAATTTTGCTGGTTTTCCACAGAGGTTAAATTAGTATTTATGCCTGAGACAATGCTGTCCACTTTACCAGTATTTCATCCTTTTTTTTTTTTTTTTTTTTTTTTTTTTAGGCAAAGCAAGTGCACAACGAGATTTTTCTGGTCTATGGGACTCTGTGAGAGCACTCCAACACAGCTATGGAGAGACAGAGAACACGCATTTTTCTTTCCTTAGTATAACTCTCAACCTGTTTAACTCAATTAAAATATTGACTTTACACATCCAGTGGAACAATGACTGGATGCCTGTAATTAATTTGCTATGAAAATCTTTCTTAACTGAGTGCCTGGTATTCACAAGTATCTGTAAAACACATTTTTATGTGTATTTGTATATAAAGTACAACTTCTTGTTGCACTTTTGAAAGAGAGGTTCTTCCTCCAGATGCAGATTAAAGCAAGATGAATCAAAAATTCTTGTCTTCTATTTTTTTAAAAAGATACCATCTTTGGGATTTGAGGATGTCTGAGGATTTCAAGTAATACCAATAATATTTATTGTCTTCCTGTACAGGAGTGAATACTACATTAAAGGGCTGACTGAGCAAAGTGTTTGCCAGTGTTTCATAGCAGAAAAAAATTAGAAATCCAGAAGAAAGACCTTCTATGGAATAGAAAGGTTAAAAAATTTTAAGAGTGCATTATTTCCCTCTTCACAAGCACCAACACAGAATCTATAAATAACTTTAAATAGAAATTAAAAGAACATTCACACAAAGATACCAGAAGTTTTGATTTATTTTCTCAAAGATTTTATACTCACAATCTCATCTCCTGGCAACCAATATCCTTCTTGTTCAATACCAGCTTTTGACCCTTTACAGCCCACTGTCAGGGTTTCAACAATAAGACCATCCTTGACTGCTAAACTCAGCTGACGTGTGGTTTCTTTTGGATGCATACCATGGACTCGAGACATATACCTGCACACAAAGCACAAAAGTCTATTAGTGTTGAACTATAAAACGTGTCACCAAAAAAAGAGTCTTTATCAAATTACTTAAATTAATACACAGTCTGAGTTTTAGGTTGCTCTTAAGGCCTCAAAATTTGTACCATTTACCCCTTTACTCCAAATATTTTTTTCTTCCCCTTGAAGTTATCATGTATACACTTAGACCAGTAGTAGCACAGTAATCTTCTAAAAAAACCCATACCTCAAAAATGAAACACAGACTGCTTGGGCTTGTCTCTGATAAACTTCCAAATTCATTTGTGCCTCTAAAGAGACTTCTTTAAACAAACTGAAACTTACATTTCTGAAATACCTCCTATAGCATACATACTATAGTATGAATGTGGAGAGGTACCAATGAATCTGTGTGATGCCCATGAGTACAACAGTTTTATTTAAAAAGTGAAATGTATGCATGACAAACCAAAAGCCAACAGATAGAGTTGTAGTACTAAATGTTTTTTCTCCTTTTCTAGATATAACCGCAGTGATTACACTGCAATGACCTGCACTGGTCAGATCTGAACATAGAATCACAGAACTATACTATGGCTTAGGTTGAAAGGGATCTTGGAGATCATCTACTCCAACCTCCCTGCCATGGGCAGGGACACCTCTCATGCCGACAAGGTTGCTCAAAGGCTCATCCAATCTGGCTTTGAACACCTCCAGGTAGGAGGCATCCACAGCTTCTCTGGGCAATCTGTTCCACAGTCTCACCACCCTCATACTGAAGAACTTCTTCCTAAGATCTATTCTAAACCTATTCTCCTTCAGTTTAAAACCATTTCCCTATGTACTGTGGCTGGACAATCTTATAAAAACTAAATCTTCTGCATTCCTGTAGGTTCCCTTCAGGTATTGGAAGGCAGCTCTAAAGTCCTCCTTGAGACTTCTCTTCTCCAGGCTGAACAATCCCAACTAATATTAAACTAATAATTATAATTAATGTAAATTATAATCTTACAATAAGGGATGAAGACCACTCCGGCAAACCACTATTGGCAAAATCTCCAATAGACTCTTTTCTTTGAAGACATATGACTTTCAAATTTCCTACTGTTTTGCATGCCTAGAAGTCTCCAGTCCTTCATCCTCTCTCAAGCTTTTGGTGAGAACTAGTTTCTCTTAATCTAATATTTTTGGTTTGCTCTAAGAGAAATAAATTCATATAATCATGCAGTAAATTTCTGATGAAGCTGAATTACGCACTTGTGTAGTAAATTATACAATAATCAGAAAGAAAGATGTAATTTCTAAATTTCTGCCTGGGATCAGAGGCATTTACATAAATGCAGTGTGTTTGCAGGATCTTGGGGGTTTTTTCAGGGTAAAAATGCTTAGAGGCAGATGTTGCCATTTACTATATTTTACAATGTCTACCACAACATGGTCCAAGTCTGGTTGGTTTGTGCACACTACAGTTGCATTAGAAGTAATAATAAGTGGAAGTAATTGAGAAAGAACAAATTTCTAAGAACAAATTTCTGTGATCCAAGCTAATATGCATATATATATATATATATATATATAAATAAATCTTATGCTGGATGGCAAAAAGGATTGAGGGCCAAGTAATGGCTCAGAAGTTAAGACACACCAGTCCAGTTCTGTATCACACTGGGTAAATGCTCATCCTTCCAACCTGATTTCTCTCTGATCCTGTAGAAACCAAAACTCAACATAAGAACCTGTTTAAATGATAGTCAACATTACAAATGAGTTTGACAAATTCTCCAGGTTCCAAGAAGGGATGAAACAGACAGAGATTGAAATCTATTACCTCACTTTCAAACAGAGCACCAGTACACTGAAGCATAAAGTGATGAAGGTTTGAAACTGCCTGAAATTGGGAAAACTACTAATTTGTTTATATATTCATGTTACATGTATTTAGTATGTGTGTGCACATATATACATGTTTATGCAAACACAACTAGCTTCCTAAAGTGAATATTATCAGTGTTTGCTAACTTTATTGCTTTTTCAGCAAATAGCCATTTTAACTCTGTACTAACCACCTCTCCATCAGAGACACAGCATGCATGTCTTCTGCAGTCTCTTCAGGTCTTTAACAGGTCTCAAATACATAGCATAGATACGAACTGTCATTCTTCCCATTTTACTAATGTAAGAAATCAGGCACTGAGCATAGCAGTGATTTCCCTGCCACTACACAGTGGGCTGCTATAGGCCTGCCAACACTTACCAAGTATTAACCCAAGGCCATAATCTCCAGTGCATCCTGCTGAAGAAACCATGTATTTTGCATCGTATCATCCATAGTTGCAGAAACACAGTCTAGCAAAACTTTTGAATGCAAAATATAAGTTTCGTGATTCTCACAACTCTGAAAAGGACTGATACATAATACAAACCAGAAAGTCTTAAATCAGCTCTAACCAACTAAGAGGTTTAATCTGATTATTTCAACCGTGGCAGTGTATGCACTAATAAAAAGGAGCAGCAGTCTCAAAATCTCTCATTTCTTAAACCCAATCTGTGTTCTCAATAAGGGTGAAAGTACTGCCACCAACTAAACAATCTCGACATTTTCTCCAGCTGTAAATTGGGAGTAATAAATCCCCAGTGGCTTTCTGAAGAATACTATTGTCAATGTTCAGACTGTGCAGTCTGGAAATCAACAAGAGCTACATTTTCCATATGTAAAGTAAAATGCTATCAGCTTTCATAGGATAGCACAAACATGTACATTTCTTCAAGAACATGAACATTTCTACTTCAAAGAGTCGAACTGCTGTTAGAAAAGTGCCCTCTCCTCCTATATTTTTACTTATATTAAAAACTGTGAAATGTACCTGGCTAGATATTCACAAAGACTATAAAACAACACTAGCCAGGGCTGGATGAAATCCTATCTCATTTCTTTTCAGCAGGACAACAGCTAAACTAAGAAGTTACTAAGGCACAGGACTTGAATCAGGAAAGACAGTTAAACTTCTTTAATAATGAAATGTGAAAAACCGTCACAACCTGTGAAAGTTGCTGAAACACAAAAGTTAAACTAAAAACAGCAAGTGTGGTGCTTGGAGTCATAACTATCACATCAAACCTATTACTGGATGGGGGAAAAACAATATTGAAATGTCTTTGTGCAAAAGTGACACTACCAATACAAAGAGTGCAAGACTTTTCCTGGCTCTGCATGCACTGAAGCGTCTGTCATGAAGAAGTTAAAAACAAGTAAGAGAGAGAAAGCAATTCCCTGTTGCTGTTTTCAACAAGAGCTGGTTAGCCTTATCTTGGAGACAGGGAGTTGAAGCAATGCTGGTCTGTGCTGCTCTTGCCCAGTTCTCCACATCAACAGATTGGGAAGTAATACAATCCCTATACTGCTATTATGGAGACAGCCATGAGAAGTAAAGCAAGTATGCTCTTAGATGGATGAGAATAAGGCACAGAGACAAAGTAAAATCCCCTAAATCAGCAAACCAGCCTTGATCAGATAGGCGGATGGAAAAACCTTTGCAAAATAACTGTGCTAATCCCTACAATATAAAATGAGGGCCTGTCTGATGAAAGAGGAGGTTTGGCCCTGTAATCTGCATGTTAAAATCTCATTCACCAAATGAGACTGCCTGTCTGAAGGGTACAGAAGCAACCAAACCGCTGCTCATTATTACAGAATTTATAGGTATTTTCTCCTTTTATAAACTGGCAGTGTAAACCTCCTTGACTTTAGAAAGGAAGAAGCTAGAAAATCTATCAAAATTACACTTTTTTAAAATCAACTTCTAAGAGCTCTAGTAAACCATATTTTCACCTATTGCAACACCACTTGGAAAGCAAAGGAAAACAACCTTTAGCATATAGGTTGGTCATTATCATCCTTAAAAAACCTTGGCATTGTCACACAATCATGTATATGCAAATGTGCTGACCTTCAGAAACAAGACACTACCAACAAAATCAGGTAAATGCACATGAGCAAACAGCTAGTTTATGTGCACACCTATGTCCAACAGCAAAACAAGAAAAGAGGATAATAATTAGTAGATTTGTAGATTGTATGTGTGGGTACAGGTTCATCTGCATTTAGTACACAAATACCAGCTAGGAAACGTGCAATAGCAATTTTAAACCTATTTGACACTGCAGATAAACAGTAGTCAGTTCTTTTCAAATTTATCAGCAATAAAATATCACCATATTATTCTGTCCATATATTTTTAATCCTGTTACCCATCCTAGAACCCTGACCCTAAAGCCTGTCTCAGACACCACAGGGCCAGCCAAAGGGGTCAGCAAAGCTGGAGGTGAGGACTTGAGCAGTTCCCACAGGTCTCACAGCATCCAGGAGCCACACAGTCACCTCCTGCTTGCCCCACCCGAGCCACATTGCCACGACAGAAGAAGCTCCTGTAACTGGTGCCACTACTAAGTGACAAATTAATCTCTTCACCTCCCTTTGCTAAACAAACCTGAACAAACCAAGAACCTTAATCCTCCTCTAAACTGCTTGCCTGCTCAATATACAGGAGACATTATAGAAGCACCGAAGTCCGTCAGCATGTGAACAACCCACACCTAAACCTTAAAAAAAACCTTTCTCAACCTAGCCATTGTTCAGCATGTCTTTCTGTTCAAAATCTACATTCAACACGTGCTTAGTAACACACCTTGAAGCCGAACAAGAAGTTGTTGTTTCGATCTCGGGGGTGTGGAGGAAGCAGACTCTAAAGCTGCCATCACCATGGGAGCAAAATAGATACAGAAGTAGCTGGCACTTGCAGGAGATCAGATGGTGAACTTTTCACCTACAGCTGTCACACAGCTTACAACTCTTTTGCTTGGTGCTGTGCAGGACAACACGAAGCCAAGCCTGGTCCAAAAGTACTAATGGCCACAGAATAATGCACTTAAGTAGTTTACATGAGTGCATGAGTTTTGTGGCACAAAAAAGCAAAGGTGGACAAGGAAGAAAGTTTACTTAAGGTGGGAAGTTGACACGAGCATTTAAAAAAAACAAACAGTTTTCTGGATTCATACGGAATTGCATTCTCAGCAACCTGAACTCACCAAAAGGGAAATACTGAAAAAAATGCTACAGCAAGCATCTCTGAAAAAGACTGAAGTAAAATATATATAGAAAATATCTGCCTTTTATAGCATACAATAGTGTAAAAAGTGTAGGTAGATGCTAATTTTAGCAGCAAACACTGTAATCTTGGATCAAGCATCTCTGTCTGCTGGGGATGGCTCCACCCTCCACAACAGGAAGGGAAGCATCAGTCTGTGGGCAGCAGCAGACTATCTGCTGAGCAACTCATCCCGGGATAAACAGAGGTCTTACCACTTTCTTGTATGCAAAGCCCAGCTCCCAGTACAACTCCCAGTTGAGACCTAATAAAATACACCAGGTCCCATTAATCTCAAATAAAAGACTGACATTATTTTCAAATGTTACTCACAGGTATATAAAAATATCCTAGATTCAGGGCCAGACCTTAAGGAATGATACATAATATTGAAGGAAAGCAGCTAAAAACCTGTTTTGAGTTTTATATTGCCGCAGTTTTAGTGAAGACCTGTGGACTTTCAAGGCTTTTTTAAATTTGCAAACAATAGGTTACATGGTCATACTGAAAGTCAAAGTGGAAGAGGTGGCTTTTTACTTTTTAATATATTTACAGGTTCAGAAGTTTTAATTCTGGATTAAATTCACTAAGGTTAAGACAACCAAAGCATAACATTCTTCCTCTGTATTTACACTTCACAAAGAGAGATGTATATATGTATATGAACAGGCTGCATTTTGGTGTGCTTCACACATAGAGGCATGGAGAGAGCTGTTGCATGTGCAATCAAACACTGACTCTATGATCTACATCATGTGCAGACCAAAATTCCAGGAGGGGGACACAAAGAAACTGGATCACAGAGAAATGATGAATTTTCTTTTTCCTCTGACATCAGTATCTGCAACTTTTATTTTGCATGCACACAGACTAAATAGGAAATGTCTTTAAATATTTTTTGATCTCTGCTTCGTGAACTAGAAATACAACATTTGCATGAACACAGAATCTGATTTTATCCAGTGTTTTCATAAAACAAAAAGAATGCATAAACTTGATAATGAAACAGTAAGATGCAGCACTTCATTGAAACTCACATCAGCTTGGTGTTTTTTCTGCTGTTGCTAAAACAAAGCTAAAGAGTAATCTTGTGTGTGCATGTTTTAGATACCACAGGCACCATGACGTTTTCTATAACAGTCAGCACCTGGGTCACTTCTGTCAAACACATGGTAATTTTAACGTGTTTCAATAATTTAAATTGTCACACATACAACTTCACTGTACACTTAAGATTGTGTAATGCACCGATATGACCATGAAAAGCAAGTAATTATGGTACTGAGCTATTCAATCCTTATCTACAGTAGTCTCCCTTTCAGAACTACTAACACCCTCTTAAGGAGAAACTTAGCTAAAACCAAGATCTGTGTTACTGTTGATGATGTACTTGTATGTGCATTGAGCACTACAGGGAAACAGGAGCACTAATCACTCAGTGGCATTCCATGCATATGCAAAATCACTTGTTTATATGCAGAGCCACTGTTACATCCAGCACTTTTCTGTGGATGTACTCAAGACACAAACAAGTAATACATGACTCAGAATATAACGTTCTGGATAATACCTTGCAAATATTTATTCAGCTCATACTGTGCATCTCAGTTCAAAACATGCTACATACATTCAAGTGTTTTCATGATTCAGTTTTGTATCTAATTTAATTTTATTTTTTATCTGGTTTAAAAGTAATATAAAGTTTCTTTATTTGGTTGTGGGGTTTTTTTTGGTTCAGATTAGTACTATCTTGGTGGAGATTCAAAATCATCACACTGTCACACAAATGTTCACCTAATTACCAGTTAGCGAACAGTACAACTACTGGAAAAGCCATAGGGGCAGGGCTGCTGCTTTTGGTGATGACACTGTTTACATGAATGGGTGTATGAGACCACAGACTAAAATAAATGGTATGAGTAGTGCTTTGGAAATCATTCTCTCTCCACTGATTACAGAGAAAGCCTTGATGAGCACTTCAGGCCAGATAACAACCTGTTAAATATCCATGTCACACTAATTTTGATTTTTTACTTCTAACAGAAAGCCACATTTATTTACAGCAAATAAACCAAATATAAGCTAGAAGTTTCACTTTCAAGTATCACAAAGATGTTATGACTCAAGCAATAAAAAGTGACATAAAAAGTAAGGTGGTTTGCTTGTAGTAATTAGAAAGGAAATAGCCTGTTACGCGTTTTTCTATGTAAACTTACACAACTTCAGCACAAATGTTACTACAAACAGAAAAGCAGTACATGAGAATATTCATCAAAATGAAAATGTGGATAGTGATTTTCAAGTCAGTTACACTTTCACCACTTTCGTTCTCCATATTTATACTGGAGTTCATAGTTTGCATGCATTATCTATGAAAAGTATGAAATATTACCATTTTCATAGTAACACACGGTGACAAGACTATAAAGGAGTTGTCGCTCATCAGCAAACACCAAACAAGGAGTATGGCTGTTGTTAATAACCATGTGTTTGTGCTGTTAGTGTGAATCATTTTATTTATCAGTCATACTCATGCTTAGCCCAGAGATGATTTCCCCTACTGAATCAATGAAGAACACTGACCTTTGAGATAAAAAAATAAAAGTGCCTTACTAACAATAACGTAAGATGATTTGTAAGAATTATTAGATAAGGAAAATTCATTAGAAACTCTGAGCATCTGTTTACTTTATACAGAATGAAATGTAGGAGAGAGACGCTTTAACATTTCTGCAAATAAAAGACATATGGTTTAGCTTCACCTCAAGGTCTTCTCCTGACCAAGGTCTAACCTCTTGTGCTAAACCCTTACAGGATTAACTGCTGCAAAGCCAGCTACAGCATCCTTTCCATTCTATGTGGTCTGCACAAAGCAGAAAAAAAACATAGCAAGGAATCTCTGTCAGTCCCACAGTGAAGAGCTTTCTACACTAGGCACTGAATTAGTCTTATGACACCCAGAAATAAGAAGCAGACTCAGCAATCCATGTAGCAATGCTCTTTTTCACATGGTAAGACTGTGGCTCAGTACCAAATTGAAGGAATTATTCTGCCTAACAAATCACAAACAACACTGCTTAATATATCTGGACCACTTTTTCTGTATTCCTTTAATCAGTTTAATTAATGTGATGAAATATAACCATTTAAAAAACTGAAGAAATTACCTGTATCAGGGAAAGAGCTTGATGAGAAAAAGAGTAATTATTAGCACTAAAAAATTAGCATTAGAAACTCAAGATGACACCTTAACCCCATCTACTCATTCAGAAATTTTAATTCCACTACTATTCAGAACAAATGCAGATAGTTTCTTTGTAGGCTTTTCAAATAAAAGTTTACAATTTTTTCCTGTCATCCCTACTTCAACCATCCTTAGTCAAAAACAGCTCTTAAACCTTATTGCCTGAACCAGCAATAAGGCTACACAGCATCCAAAACAGAAAATTATGATGAACTTACAAAAAATTATATTAAGCACCATATAAAAAAAGATAAAAGCTTTATGAGTAATGTAGATAACTACAGGTGAAACTTAATAAACATATACCACTGTAAACATCCCTTGTGCAATCAATGACAACCCATCATTTCCTCTTAAGGGTCTTATAAATACGAGTGTTTACCTTAGTTCTTCACTTCTCTTCAACATTTTTCTGAATCTGGATGTTAAAAATACCTACTAGCCTGCTGAATTTGGTCAGTCTGAGTACAAATTTATAACCAAAATTGTGTATCAGTTATGATGCAAAAGCTGCTTAGATTCCCTGTGCTTTCCTGCATATATGCAGTTTTCAGTGCTTATGTATTATTTGTAATATATATGTGAACTTTGAAAATTTCTGCAAATTTCATTGTGAATGCATCATTTAACCTCAATGTGAACCCATCAGTATAAACTATGAATTTATCAAATAAGTAAAAAATGTTGGTGTCCATCACTTTCATATGCAACCTATTGCTATGCTTGTAACTCATAGTTAGGCATACATGATGCAGGAAGTTTATATACAGCCAAAAGAGCATTTTTACTGAAAATTTTGTTATAAGGGAGTCAAATACCAGTTTTAGATTGCTTTTTGTTTATGAATATAATGTTTTTTAACCAAATTGATTAAAAATTGCTGAAAAATACTTTCTTTTTTTTTTTTTTTTTTCCCAACCAGGATTATCTACTTCAGAAGTTTAGACTTGGTTCATTCTCCTGGTTTAACCTAAACAGTTTCAAGAAAACAGAAAAAAACCCACTGGTTTGGGGCTAGAAGAAGTAACTGAAGTTTATAATAGGAAAGAGAGAAGAAAAGTAGAAGAATTAGGAAAGGAGATTGACTTAGAGAAGGCAGACAAATGTGTCTTGTCTTGTCTGTAACAGAAAACACGTAAAGAGGTACTTAAAACCAAGAGTCTTCTACCCTATCATCACTGGGTGATGTCTCTGTAATGCATGTATCTATAATTAAGCCAACCCTATACAACCAGGATTCAGTTTTCTCAGAGGTAAACACTCTACAAGACAGGCTGCTACTAGAAGCAGCTATGGCCTGCTGAGGAAGTAGTATCTTGCTAGTATCTATCTTCTTGTGGACCTCGAAGTCCACACTTTTGCTTCCCTTGAATTGTCAAGAACTGCTATGACACTTCCTGGCATGGAATAAAACTTCACTGTATTGTTCTTCCTCACCTTTCCCAACTGGTAAAATGTGGGCTTTCTTGAGCATCTCCTTCAATATTTCCCTGCTCACACAGAAAAAATTATGAGAGGGAATGGTTTAACAGAGAATATGAAACTGATGAAGCAGAAAAACATTTCTAAGCTTTCATTTCACTCGAAGAAATAGCAGGTGCTACTGCTCATGTAAAGTTAAACAACAGGATTATCCAGCTATAAATCCAGAGTCATCTGCTCTCCTAATCATTCTTATGTCTTACTATTTTTGTTTATGCATGTCTATTTAGTTGCAACATGCAAAATACTAGGAAGATTTAAATTTTAATCAAAGGTACTATAAATAGTGACAGATTTTTTCTAGCAAGTTTCTGAGCTTCAAATAAGCAATACTGTAAGAATCTTGTTATTTTACTTTTTCTTCTTGCCAGTGAATTGCATATTATTTATAGACTTGTGTGATTATTCCCTACCCGTTTGAATTGCTCATTTTCTTATTTATACTCTCTTGTGATTATTCTCTACCTGTTCAAATTGCTCATTCTCATCTTTGCTTTAATCACTGCTTCTAGAAATTGTTTTTTGTTAAAGCAGATGGCCTAAAAAGAGAGTGGCAGAAGACCTAAGGCAACAAAAGCAGATTTATGGATGGGAGAGGCTCTTAACTTTAACTGTTCTCAGAGATTGACTGGAGAAATTTCATAGAGTGGTATTTGGAAGAGAAATCCCCCTCTCAGGACTAAATGTCAAACTGAGAGGGTCACATACTCAATCTACAACTGCTAGCAACTCCACCTCAACCATGAGACCAGAAAATCTCATCATTTTACAGTAATCTTTCATACTGACAAATTCTTTTTTGGCATGCTATCCCATCTATGCTGATTAATGTCAGTCTGCAGTAAGCTAAAAGGGGACTGACAGTCTACTCCATATAGGTTTGGGATCTGCTCATTTCTCTTGGATGATGACTTTGCTGCATTTACATCAAATTACAATATAACAAAAATGAGTGTACAGAAGAAATATAGGGAAAATGGCTATGACTAGGTCTAGGGACCTAGTACTGGAGCATCCTATCTGAAGGCAAACTAAAAATAACAGAAGTCTTTTTACCTATTTATGAAAAAAATCCACAATATTTTCTCATATCATCGATGTTAAGATGAAAATGGTAGTTTCAGTTTTGCATTATTTGACAATAACACAAATTCTCCAGTTACAGCTTATCAGTTTTATCCTAGTTTATGGTCTATCCACCCTCTTCATCCTCCCAAAAGTTGGGATACCTCTACCTTGTGGACTACGGTGACCCTTGGTTTCATTCCCAAATTAACTCATTCTCAGGCTTTATTCTGGAGGAAGTCAACTTGCTCCTCTTAGGAAAAAGGCAAAGCATGGCTAAGAAGTTAGTTTGCTACAGAAAGCAAACATGGCTATAAACCATGGCAAGACTGGCTCCTTTGGCCAAGGGCACTCCAATGGTGTTCCAGCTTGCTCTGTCTCCTCAGATGCCTTCACACCATGCCTGATGGTAAAGTATCATGCCTCTAGCTTCAAGCTTCAAGAATAGCATTCGTGTGGGTTGCACTATTTTTGGTGCTTAGAACTGAAGAACCACACACACATATGAAACAAACAAAGACTATGTCAGGGCCAAAGAAACACTCCACAAGATGAAGGCAATGCAGTGTGGTCACAACCATATCTGCTCCAGATGGTGCCAGAACACTCCCTGTCATGGTACACAAAGACATTATAGACAAAGCCTTTGCAAGAGACAGGGAGCAAAGCCAATCAACTAAATAAATCATGAAACACATCAAAGGAAGAAAGAAAAAGATATGAGGAATGAAGTATGGAAGTATGTTTTGTTTCTTCACATTAGTCTTGATGTAATAGTTTAGAAACCAGAATAAATATCTGTTCACAATTACAAAATCTTGAAAGCAGTCAATAATAGTTCTAGCATGCCACATTTGCCAATGGGGTGTTTTAATAACATTAACTTAAAAGGTAATGAACTCTGAACTATTCATAAAGATCATGACAGGTTCATAAATTTGTTGTTAGGAAACTTAATACCTTGAGAGGAAAAGGGTACATATTTAATTAATATTTAATTAAATCTTAGCAGTCTATTTACCTGTAAGGGAATTATAAAGAAAACACTATAACAGAAACTGGAAGACTTGACTAGCCAAAGAAAGATAACTTTAAAAATATGTCTATACAGAAATACTTAACAATCTGCTAGGGAAATGAATGTCAGTAATTTATGTGGCTCATGTAGATATGCAGGCCTTTTTTCCAGTGTATTTTAAGGTGTTTTATTCCATAGAATCAATTCTTGAGGTTACCCCAAAAACAAAACGGATGGAAGATAACGAGGAAAAAATAAAGTCAAAGCATTATTAAAAACTTCAGCACAGTTTTAGGGATCAACAATTTCTCAAGCTGTGCTCTTAACAGAGAATTCACAAGATATGGGAAACCATTTCTTTACTAGTGTTTACAGCATAACTAATACCAATAATACTCATCTAAGTAATTGACATATTATGGTCAAATTATTCCAACATCAAGCCTGGACAGAAAACGAAGTAATTTTTCTTGATAAATACATCCTAGAAATATTGTTTTGTTGTCAAGTAATTTGGTAGATTAGAAGTACTAGTTATTCCTAGTAGATCGATTTTAAATTATAATTCACTGACTTGATATACACTATGACAACATAAGCTGAGTGAGAACATTTATTTTGCATACCTTTGCAGAAATGTTACCACTGCCTTTAAATGAGCTTCAACATTAAACAAAAAAGCATTGAACACACTGAAGCCTCGTTACAAAGCTAGGAACTTCTCTTTAATAGGGAGTTTGCACTCTTACTAGTAATTCTTTTAAATTCACTAGACTGTTACTTCTTGTTACTACTGGTTTTCACCCCTTCATTTACTTTTCAAGCTACTGAAGTATGCCTATCCCCAACCAATGGAAAGTACCTTTCCAAACACAATGTACCTTCACACATAATCACACAGCTGCAGAACCATCTCATACAATGATTTGTTGCTTTTTTATTACTATTTTTTTTTCAATGGAGTCTCTTCACTACTGATGTTTCTATTTAATTATTTATACAACACTCCAACCATCAGTGTCATATTCTTGCTGTGCATTACAAACACACATTTTTTTATTCCTTCAAAACCAGACACCTTTCTTGTGTTTCTTAATCCTTCTCTCTATGCAATGACTTTTCCAAAATACTTTCCAAAAGTTCAGCAAGCTTACTACCTGATTTCTTAAAGGCTCTCACTTGCATATTCATATTTTCTATGTGACACTTTCTTCAGTGTAAGGCAGTTTTAACCACTTCCTAATCACACATTTTTCTATTCTTGTTTTTCCCCCTCACCAATAGAAAAAAGTAAAGCATACTTTTTTTAGTCTACTTTTAATGAAACGGTCTCTTTTCTTATAGGTTTTTTTGATAATATGAGAAGTACTTCCTAGTGTTCTTGGCTTCTCCTACACAAACCTCCTACTCTTATGCTCTCTGCAAAAAATGTGTGGTTAGTTCTTTTCTCACATACTTTCTGTTGCCGGTATCTTCTGTGTTTCTTTAACCCAGATATTTTTAACAATTAGAAATAAAGCACAGGCTACATTATAAATATTTCAATGTGTTATATAAATTCATCTTTTTTACATATTGAGTTGAAATACTTCGTTATCTGTAAACAATGAATCCTCTTTTTTATTACCAACATGTCCAACCAGGTCATAAAAAGTAAATGCTTGTAAATATTTACAGTGGCTTCTACTCATCAGCAGAAGACTAAGAAAAGTAAGAAGTAGAGGAAATAAAAAGTAATATGTTAGGAAGACACAACCATGCTGAGCTGCTGTTTAAGAGGAAAGTCAACAAACAGATCATCAGCAACAGAGATTCTGCTCTGAAGGTGTTTGGAATACTAGGTCACAAAATAGACAGTTTGTCTCTGGCACTATATGAACCTTCAAACTAGCATAAAAAGAAAATAGAACCAAAAATCATATCATGTATCACCTTTTCAAATGTTTATGTCCTCTGAAAATACACATTTGTCATCCATTATATGACAATGTATGATGACTGTCACTTACCTTAAACAACAAAAAAGGCTTATCTTGCTGGTTTTTGGTATCCTTACTCAGAAATAAGAGAAGTTTTCATAAGTTTCATTGTCATTATTACTTGCAAATACTTGTAATACACAAAGCTACTCTTTCAGTCAGTCCTGAGAGTCAATAACATTTCTAAAAAAAGTTGTAATCCTCCCTTTAGGTCCAACCACGTGTGTACAGTCATAATTTTCACTTTTGACCAATGTTTGGTTTTGATATTATTATTCACACATTTGCTTGTGTGCCCAGACACTGATTTATCTTTTAAGGAATTATAGTTGTACTTTGCCAAATGAGCCTTGAGTCTGGAAGCACACATCAGCTGCTCAGTTTTCATCAGAATAGATATTCTGACACCCTGTTATTTTCACAATGTTATTTTGAATATGAAATAATATGTACACTCATTTAAGTTATTTCTGTTAATCAAAGGTCTTTATTTTTTCCTCGTAAAAAGTTACCTTATTAGAAATATCATATAATTGTAACTGGATCACTGTTCATCACTCTTGCCACTGATGTGTATGTGGAGCATTTACAGTGTCCAAGCTCTTTTCAGATTACTTTTTGCTAACACGTTGGACATCTTTTTCAAAGTACTAGGGCTGCCTGTATCTCTGTTTAGCTACTTGTTTTTCTTCTGATTAGAGATGATTCATAAAATAAGGATCTTGATTGTTTTTTTTAAAAAATCAAACTATCCTTCAGTTATCAAGAGGAGTATTTATTTTTCTAGTATCTATTTTTCTAGTATCTAATTACTCATTTTCTCAACCATGTTTGTAACAATAGGATTTGTCTTGACTAACTTCATGCAGCTAAATGTTATTCACACCATCTTAAAACAGGCATCTCTCCTAAGAGTGGGATGAAACCCCAGCTAAAAATGTTTGTCTCCCTTTTTCACATATAAAAGAGAGCATAAACAGTTAACAAACTCAACAAACTATATGCCCTGGAGAAAGTAATCTGAAATGTTAAAATGGATAGTGTATAGAATTAGTTTACTCATTTGTCTCCTTGGATATCTGATACAAATCTACACCATACTTTAAACCATTCTGAAACTCACTGTAACCTCACAAACAAAAATCCCAAAAATATAAAAACGCACTCAAGGGTGATTATAATCACCTTCTCACTTGGAACTCTATCTCTGGGAAGGTGCTTTTCAATTTAATGGTGCATCTTTTTGTTGTTGTTTTAGGAGATATGTAAACACTAATTCATCTGGGATATAATGCTTTTTTTTTTCCCTCTGCTTTATTGTTCACTATGTTTGGAGAACCTGAACTGTTATAATTCTTCCACTTAGGAAGACAATTTCACCTGTCACTTGCACCCCAGAGCTTTCAGACTCTGTCAGTTGGCCACCTTATAATGATTTTCACTTTGTTAGTCACCTGTACTCTTTAAAATTCTACCCTTTAGAGGTCTCTGACCTCATTACCAGTCCACATTGGTTCTGGCAACTGAAGAGTTGCCAACTGGTTACTTTTGCTCTACTAAATTATTCATATTGACTACTTTGACAAATGTGATATACATGTTGTCCTGGAAATGCAGAAAAAGCAGAGAGGCACAAAACCTTTTTATTTTAGTAGCTACTCCAAATAATCTTAAAAGCTATTTTAATATGTAAACCTTTTGAACCATTGCAAGATACACAGAACAAAGTATATGTATTTCTCTGTGTATACAACACCTAATAAATGTTGAATAAATACTTGAATACTTAAATGTTGAATAAATACTTTTATATTAACAATAGTATTAGGCATGGGTAGTAATAATTTCATGTCTTTTTTAATACCATCCTGTGTCCTCAGCAAATGTAGGTTCTTATTTGTTTGATCAACATAACACTTCAATTTCATTATTATCTTTTCTTTTGGGAAAAGATTTCTCTACTAGCATATCACATTTTCCTAAAGAATTAAATTATTTACAGATTGTATTGTAGTTTTCTCCTTACTGTTAGATCTATTTCTTGTACTTTGACCAGCTCTGACATACTAAACTTGCATATTTCCTACAGATGCTTACACAAAACAAATACAGGATAAGATCTTTATTCAATAGATTAAACCTCAATTTAGGATCCTTAGAGGCTCAGTTTTATACATTTTTTTATAGTTAGATAATCAGTAACATAGACATGCATGTGTCTGTTTCACAGTCTCTCACATTGTTTAGTCTCTCTGTTTTCCAGGGCTTTTAACAGCAACAACTTTTCCCCAAGATTTTTTTTTAAATGGATCACTTACTTTGTAATACGGTCAATGTTAGCAATTTGCTTCTGGTTCCGGATTATTTCTATAGCTGCCCAAAGATGCTGGATAGCCTTTGTATCTGCCTGTCGTCTCTTCGTTAAGCGTGCCATGACCTGCTTACTTGGTCAGCTGCAGCCAAAAAATAAATTAAAAAACAAACAAACATCAAAAAGTTATTGATGAATTATGAAATGGATCAGATTATGATCACATTGCAACAAATATGATTACAAGGAAAATGCTGTTAACCTATAGCAATTCAATTTGTATACAGCAATTGTAGTGTAAAATTTGTATACCTTTTCTGGATGCTTGAAGAGCACTAAAAGCAAAAAAAAGTCATCTACAAGAACCTCCTTCATATCACACAATCTATACAGAAGACAAAAGGCGACCAGTAAAAATTATCAAATCAATAGCAAATGGATCAATTTATCAAACTGGTTGCAAAAAGTCACTTAGCTCACATCTCAGTTCCCTAACATTTAGCAGAAAGTAGAAGCTACCCTAGACGGAAGCCTCCACAGCCTCCTGCATTACCTGAAACCCTTAAAAAGGGTGAGTGGTGCTTGACTACATCACAGTATAAGAATGAGTTCTGACACAGCAAAAAAGCTGGACACATAGTTTAGTATACAATATAGTTCCAGAAGTATTACTTTCATAATTTTATAATTTACAACTATTTTAAAAAATACATTCTGTGTCCACAAACTGGAAGTATGTTTCATGCATGAGAATTATATAAAAAAAATATTTTGGAGCAATTCCACTTCCTGTATCATGCTGAAACCCAACAGGACCAAAGTGCTTCTGATGGCATTTACCCATCTAACCAACCCTGAACGGGAACATAATGAGCATCTGGCTTTGTTTACAAATTTTCCAAAAGCTCGAGGCAATGCATACAGATAAGCCATAAATTGCCTACAGTTCCACTAAAGGCACAGAATCCCTTTTTAAAAGCTTAATGATGCATTTTGATCACTAAATAACTTTCTTCCAGTGCCACCACTTTCTCAATGAAAAAAATGACTGATTTATGACTATAGGTCTGTAATTTATTTTAGAGCACTGTCCTCAGAATGAACCCTCTGGTATGCACATGGATACTTTCAACTAGCAGAATATTAAATTCAGTAACTCAAAATAATTTAAAAAATGCATGAACACTGTACCATCTGTACAATGTTAAAGATAGGGATTCAAGTATTAGAAGTACCCCTCCTTTCAAATTCACAAAAATTAAACAGATTTTAGTATTCTACCAGTTGCAGCAATGCAATTTTCAAGTCCACAGGACCTAGAGGTACTTGTCAAAGAGGACTGACAAGTTTCTGATGCTCAGCAATGCTCACTAATTCTACAGGTGTAATGAAATAAAGTGCAACACTACTATTAAGGACAAGAAATATCTGGACAGTGTGATACTGAACATTTTGCAGGCCAATTAAAAAAAAATTATATAAATTCATATGTGCAGGGTCAGATACAATTACATTTTATGTGTGAGGCACCACTTGCTGCCAGGGATAGAAGGGAGTGGCAGAATAGAGCAGGACTCACTGCGACATGATGTGGTCACAAATCAATCCCATGTTTTCTGCTATAGAAACCCCTTCCCACTGGGATTTAAGGCAAGGGCAACTAGATGGATCTCCCAGAAAAGAAAGGCCAAGAATATGTTTCTGATGAAAGGATAAGAGGGGATATGACAGACATTCAGCCTAGAGTGACCGTCAGTAGATGGCATCACCAAAGAATAATTCAAAAAAAGAAAGACTGTGGGAAGAGGGGGAAAAGACCCTGCATCCCCAGGAGTTCCTTTGTATTCACTTCACGGAACATGAGGATACTAAAAGTAACCACCACCCCCAATTTGTAAAAGAAAGATATGATTATTTTTTAAATTTAATTCTTTTAAAAAAAGGCTTGTAAAATACAAAGAAGGATTAGATACTAGCATGTCAATCTTCACAGCCCTACTATCTTAGCAAAAAAACCCTCCCTTCCTAATGCAGAACTAACTACAAGTGATATAATTCCTTTTATTCTGGTTCTCTACAAAGTATCTGCTTTAAGAGCTGTTAGCTGATACAGCAGTTGACAGTCTGGACACACAGCCTCTTACGCAGTATCATATTTACATGTGAGGATCAAGGAGGAAACACTCATCCTTCTCAACCCTGATAGCAGCTTAAAACAACAGACCAGTTCTCAGTTTATTTAGTAGTAAATGAAGCAGGTTTTGTTATCCCAACTACTTTTAAAATAACCATTATTTCTGGCAGCCTGGCATATGGCTGCCTGTGTGAGAGCTGCACTTAGCATGCCTGGCAGAGGGGGAAGGAGATGGATTTCTCTCACACCTCTGCAACGCATGGGCCAAGGGCCCTGGGGCACCCATCTGCTGCCTCACTGTGTCCCCATGTCCCAAGCCATAGAAAATGTTGACATCTGGGGCTAAAGAATCCCCCCTTGTGTCTCCAGGGTGGGAGAAGAAGCCCCATGTCTGAGATGTGGAGAGGGAGTATGAAGGATAGCTGTAAGAATTAAAAGTTCCTGAAGCCCTGTGGCTGCAGAGCTGCACCTAAGACGGTCACCATGAGAAGAAAAAGGAGTCTATCTGCAAAGGCCCTACAAACTCCCCATTTCCTCTGGAGGGCTTTTTTTGGAACAAATTTCCTGACGACTACCCCGCCCCCTCCATACCACGCTTTGTTGGCTTAAAGTATGCAAACCCTATGCCCTGTGCCAGAACTAAGTCCAACCCACGGTATGGGCATGCACCTCCCAGACCCCAGACACTACAGAAAGGTCACTCCATGGCACCAGGACTAGACCTAAATGGTAATAACCTCCCAAAAACACAGCTGATGCAGATGTCAGTCCGAACTGCTCCCTCCTGACTGTCTCCCTGCTCCCCACCACTACTCACACAGACACAGCCGTGGCCCTTCCAGCCCTCTTTGTCTGGAAATAAAAGCAGTAAAAATTCTTACACATGGGACACAACAACCACATGTTTTCTTCTGTTCCTCTTTTTTTCTATGATACAATAATTTTAGCAGGTGTTCTGCTTTCAAAGAATGTTCGTTTCCTTTTTACAACTTTGGTTTACTATTTAAGACCACTTTTGTTAAACCCAAGAGTTGACACTCCAGTACTGAAACAGCAATTCTTATAAACCACAATTCCAAAAATAAAACATATATATTTTTTTCTTCCCCAAAATCCCAGACTACTTTAGCATTATTTTCATCTTTTAATTGCATGGTGTAGAAGAAATACAAAGAGCCTTTTGTGTTAAGATTAAAGGATAGTGGCATACTGCTTGCTGTTCATTACATTGTTCATCACTCTTCCTCCATAGCAAAACTAACCACAACAGTTCACTCCCTGCATTCTTGCAAGAATTTAAGCAGTTTTCTACATTGTTATAAAATCTTAGAGTCAACTTGTATCAGACTGGTAATAGTTTATAAAATGCTTTATAGTGCTACTTCTGGGCAACAGAAATTGCTCTCAGAGCTCCAACATTCACAATTTACTCATGCAAATAATAGTTTAAAGCTATGTTGGAGACGTATCAGATTCTTAAACCTTTTCACTCCTGATTATCTGCTTATATTTTTGTGCACATACATACACACAAACCCTCAAGAGAAGAAGCATAAGCATCTACTGCATATGAGTATGTATATGAATCTATGGCTTAGAAGTTAAATACCAAAAGGGTTGATTCATCCATGCAGTGTTTTAAAGAAGTCAGAACTCCAAGGCTCTTAAAAAATACAATACTGAAATGTATATTTACAAACAAATGCTTGAAGATGTTTGACATCCCCCTCTTCTGTTACAATGTTTATTATTTAATATTTATTTCAGTATCTTGGAAAGAAAAACTAAAAGTTGAGGTAAACACCAATTTCTCACATGTGATTTGGCTCCCAGCATTGTTGTTTAACTATGGTATCCCCTGTCCATACAAAATTATTTGCTTCGTGCCATTTCTGTCATGTCTGCTGGCAATTTTATGGTGAGATGCAGCTTCTTAGAGAAATTTTGTCGAATGATGGCTACAAATCTAAGGGTTTATATCATCAGCATGTGTCTCTGGTTTTGCAGACATCCATGAGACACGCAGAACATAAGAAGTTCTCTACTAACAAAAGAGATTCTGTGTGGATGATGTGCCAGCTCACATATTTCCCTCACAGGGTCCATCATTTACACAAGGCCCAAAGCAAACAATTTATATTCTCAATTTTCAACTCTCTAACTGTTCCTCAGAGCAATATGAGTAAAGTTTTACTATAATTTGTATTTGAAATCCCTCTTGAATGTTCTATGCACACTGTTTCAAAGAATAACCACTGTATTTTACATAACTTTCCTAAAGAACTACAAGTTGCCCACATTTCTTACAGGCAGGCTTAACAAACTGCACTTTTCCTTGTGAATACACAGAGCACAGCTTATCTTCTCCAAGCTCATAGCAAAGCGTGCATTGCCATGTGGTGGGCAATGTTACAGGAGAGGCAAACCAGACTTACTGACAAAGCAGCAAGGCTAATAGCTGTTAGACACATACTTGCCCAAATCAAATGCTGTACTGTTGCAGTCGTAGTGGACATGGCAATCTGTACTACAAGTCAAAATAAAAATCATCTTGCAGCATGTCTGTGGATTTAGTCCAAAGAACCTGACCTGTTGCTTGCATCCAATTTAGCTGATACTATCAGGTACTAAGTTTAGCTAGAAACACCACAGATTGAAAAAACTGAAAGGTAGTTAAATCTTGCCATGGTTTAGATGTTTAATACCACTGCTCAAGCAAAATATGATCCCTCTGAAAATTTAACTAATGATTTGGACTTTGCGCTGCAGCAGACGGTGCTGCAGTTGGGTGCTGCTGCTCTGATGGGAGCTGCTAATTAAGAGCTGACAAGTAGTAGCTTGTTAAATCTTCTGTTCGTACTTCACTCTAAGTGAGGCTACCTGTGGTGTTTGTACCTTCCAGTGAAAAGTCAAACAGGTTGAACTTCATCTCTGCTATTAGCCACCATTTGGCTGTGATTTGGTATGCAGTTAATTGCAATGGAAAATCAGTGTAAGAAGCTGATCCTTGCCACTGCTCAGCTGCTAGTTTCTGCCTTTCATCCCTGAATCCCTGGGGCTTGCTATTATTTCTTCAGCACCACATGGTCAAAAGATTTCAGACTCAACAGGAGGAAGAAGCTAGGATTAATCCTAGTTTTTGTTGCTTTCATGCTGTGAGCCTGGTGGAGTTTGGGTGGTAAGCAAACTTGGACACAGACACAGCTTTGTATTTATTTACACATAGTAATATGGGCTCAAGTATTTATCAAAGTTTAACTTCTTATAGTAAGCATAAAACTGCATATTTCATCAGCAAAAGTAGGTCCAAATATTTATTGACTTTTTCTTGCATTAAATAGGAGTTTCCTATTAACATCAAGAGTAGAAATTTGACAGGTGTCAAATTTGGTCCTGGATTTTATACACGTCTTCGTTGTACACTGAAGTTCTGCAAATTTATAGTTTACAATTTAATCTGCCTTGTAGAAGAGCAATTCATCACCACTTAGTGGGAAGGTAAACTCCTTGGTCTTCCCCTCCCAGAATAAGGGAGAGCAAAAGTTATAACTACCATGTTTTTACATATGGAAGGAGCATTATGAAAATACTTTGAGCAGCAGTGAAGCTCATGCATGGTAGGAAAAACAAGAGACGTAACTTTAGGTCTGCCTAGATACCTTGAGAGAGGTTCTCCTCACCCTCTAATCTGCCCTAGTGAGGCCCATCTGGAATACTGTGTCCAGTTATGGGCCCATGAGTTCAAGAAGGACAGGGAATTACTTTAAAGAGTCCAGCACAAAGCAACCAAGATGATTAGAGGGGTGGAATATCTCCCTTATAAGGAAAGGTTGAAGAAGCTGAGTGTCTTCAGCTTGGAAGAGACTGAGGCAACCTCATTAATGTTTATAAATATGTAAAGGGTGAGTGCCAGGAGGATGGTGCCAGGCTGTTCCCAGCCATGTCCAATGATAGGACAAGGGGCAATGGATGAAAGCTGGCATGTAGGAGGTTCTGTATAAACATAGGGAAAACCTTTTTCACTGTGAGGGTGACAGAACCCTGGAAAAGGCTGCCCAGGGAGGTTGTGGAGTCTCCTTCTCTGGAGACATCCAAAATCCACCTGGATGTGTTCCTACGTGACCTCCTGTAGGTGACCCTGCTCTGGCAGGGGTGTTGGACTCGATGATCTGATCTTTTGAGGTCCCTTTCAATCCCTGACATTCTGTGGTCCCGTGATTCTTCCAGACCTAGCAATATAAAAATGTTGCTAGGGTGAAGACAGCTTTTGGCAAAAGTAACCCCAGATTTGGTTTACCATGCACTTGTCTTTCTCAGCATGCAGTATTACAAACATAATTTAGGATAAGGTGGGTACCTGGTAGCAGGAGACCATCATTTTCAAGAGTCTAGATTATCAGATATACTGATTTTGCATACAAAGTAATTTTCAAATGTTTAAGAATCATCAAGCATTTTGTGTCATTAGATATTTATTCTGGACTTAATCCCAATCCACTAAAATCAACAAATGCTGACTTTCCAGGGTTTTGGAGTAAACTTTCAACTGCTGACTCTTCTTCCACATCCTCCTCAAGCATGAAAAAAAGCTTGCACGTGAAATTTCTTTGTTAACAACAAAGAAAGTTAGACTATGAATTCATAAAATTTACTGAATTCTTCAGTGCACCTTTTTGAAATAAGAGATTAGTTTGTGCTGAAATGCTGTAACTTTGGAAGACATTAAATTACAGAAAAATTTTGGATGTTGAATGTGTGTGGTTCCTCATGAAAATCTTTTCATTTCATTGTTAGATTAACTTGCACACATTCTTTTCAAAGGAGATGTCTATTAGCATATTTATCTTAAATATTTAATATGTGCAAGTGAAATAATTGTGCTGTTATGCACAGACCCACATTTTGCATTTCCTAATTACTAGGCTTGTAACCTTGACATTGTAATCGTGCAACATTTTGATTAAGATTTTGCATAGCTCTATAAATTGAAGACAGAAAATAGGACTGAACAAATACAAAACTGTAGTATTATGCTTCTTTCTTTCTGCAGTTTATTTTTTTTTTCCAACTTTGGTATGCAGAATACAAGAAAGCTTTTGCTATTACCTTGTGCCATTCCAAGATGGCAGTGAGCCACTGTAGAAATCAGAGCCAAGGACAGTACAAAATTAAAAGCCCCAAGAAAACTTTAACTACACATATGTATAAGCTCTATTTTAATCCTGAGTATTTCATTTATTTAATTTATATTTTTATTTCATTCAAAATTATTCACTAAGTGTCCTTCACTGAGGCTAAGGCCTATGATACTTGAATTTTAAGCTCAGATATTCTGAATCATCAGTGAACAAATAGTAGAACTCTTTATTTTTCTTTTGAAACCAAATATGAACCTTCTTGTTTAATTAGCTCACCCTGCTATTAAGATCCTGACATAAATGTTGTGGCGCCATCCCAAAAGAGAATTTCTAATAAAGTGGAAGTGTAGGTCAGTGTAAATGGAGTATAACAAAACCTGAGATGAAACATCAACAACAGCTGCTGAGAAAGACAGAATAATAGCCATATACCCCAAACAGAGGCTGTTAAAGTGGTTTTGTTTGTTACCTAACACAGATACACGTACAAGGCTAAAATGTAATCATGCATTCTGCTGCTCCTCCAGCCAACTCCAGTCAGGAATTTCACAGACAATAGCAAACGCTGTTCTAAAAACTGGAAGGAAACTGTCCTTTGTTCTCATCTGGCAGAAATCACTGAACAAACTTTATCGAGGAGAGTAAGCTTAAGAGAAGAGAAGAGAAGAATACAACTGCCAGAGTAAGTAATATTGTCAAGAGGGCTGAAAGCAAAGAGCCAAATCTGTTACTAGCAATGTAGCTCTCAACCTCTATTTTTTTTGTAACATTCATGTTTTACTCCAGGTAATGCTGCTAGTTAGCTGAAGCATGTAATACATTTTCTGCTAACGACTTGTCTCAGTACAATTTTTTATGTGTTACAGGTTCACATTCATATTTAAAAGTAAGCAGTACTTTCCTTAATTTTTCAACTTTTAATAGGTACATGGAGAATGTTTTTTTTTCATAGTAATAAAATTAGCAGTCAAATAGTAATATCAAGAACCACATGAGATTTTGTTAACATGAGAAAATATCACCACTGAGAATGTATATGCTGTTAATACATTTAGCAAACTTCTGAATAAATGCAATTTCAATTAGAAAAATCAATTTAGGGGGGGTTGGCTATGGCTTAGTTAATGAATTTAAGCTGCACTACATAAAAGGTTTCCCCAGTGGAGCTTGCACTAGTATAAATTGCTTTAAAAATGCAGCTCTTGTAAAGTGATGCAACTTTCTGATGAAGATAAGCTTTAGCTGTCATAGTAACAAAGCCCCATATTTCCAAGATGATGATACACTAGTGTTAGTGAATGAAGTTCATGTCCAGCCATGAAGTTCACCTCTAGAAGACTACTCATCTTTGCTCAAAGAAATTTTCCATACAAAAGACATCCCAACTCAACTAACTTCAACATCATCAAATAATGGATGGCTCGTACCAAGTGTAGATCATTCAACACACTCCTTATCCACTATCATGGTCGAAAAATAATGAATTCTCTTCACATTTATTTATTTAGGGAGTTGTTAAAAATAATACTAGCACCCAAGCAATGCTGCTCTGGGTCCCCTGCATGGGAGACACATGGATATAGGGGACACAGACACATGGACCTACAAGCAAGTCACACATGCATGCCTTGATAGAAGAGGCTTGAACTAACATATTTTATCTTCCATTTGCCACAGACTAAGAAGAGCATGAGGAAGGTCAGCTACAGAAGATTAAGTGACACGTGGAGACAGGATCATGTTCCAGACCCATAGTGCACTCCAATAGAGGCTTTCTGTGGTTTAACTACACCTACTATGAAATTCCATATTTTCCAAAGCAGCCTAAAGCTAAACCACATAAAGATATTTGAGGAGAATCCGTGGAAGGAGTTAACACCTAATGAGCTGTCTGAGCTATTTCCCCATGTTGACAAGCCCCGAGTAAATAGATGTTTCCTGTCCACTCACTTGGCTGTAGGAGCAGAAATGAATAATGCAGCTATGCACCATGACAGGCTCCAAAGCTCACTTAGTCGTAAAATAAGGGAAGCCATGGCCAAAGAAGGTTGACAGAGAGGGCCAGAATTTAGAGTTGGATGATAAATAGATGCCACTTTGATTCTACAAATCTCTGCAGTAAAAGTGAGAGATGGAAGACATCTTAGGAAATGCTAAGAAATGTAAATGAGAAGAGTATCTCCTCCAAAAGCAAGCTTTTGATCATCGTCTGCCTTTTTGTTCTGAAAGCCAAGGAGCTTGCTTATTCTGTAGCCTCAGCTAAACTGATGCAATACATTTCTCCATCAGTAAGGTATAATAAATAAGGTATGATGACATAAATAAATTATTTTTCATGGCATACTAGCAGCAAATGTAATTCTGCATAAAGTCAGTTTCGCAATGAACAATAACAGATACATTTTCACAGACAAAGAATTAGGAATGTATGAAAAAGAGAAATAATGAAAAAATGTACATTCATTGCAGATTATGTAAGCTATATGGTAAAATAAGGAGTTGATGTTGACTTTTTGCAGTGTAACATGAGATTCCAAATTACCGTTTTTTTTCTTTTTCTCTGAACTACACACAACTGACAGTATCTTTATAATACAAATTGTGATTATGCTGCTAGCAAAAAGAGTTAAACCTTAGATGTTTGTTAAAACTATTCCTCCACCCCACCAGGCTGTATTTTTATTGACAAAAGGCAGCTGAATCAATTTTTGTTGCTTCTTAACAGAACCAAAGACTGCCTGAACTTGTTTCATTCAAAGCTATTCGCTTTGGCCTCTCCCTCTCTATACATAAAAGCACAACTGCACAATTTCTAAAACTGCTCAGGTATTGAACTATTTGAAATTCAGTATGTCATGGTGCCACCACTTTCCTCCAGAAATCAGGCCATGAGCAGTGTTAGCCCATAGAAGACTTTTTCTTGTCAAGTTATCTCAGAGAAAGTTGATAGTATATGAAGAAAACAAGAGCAATTCTGAACCAACTAAGATTTCCAAACTGAAGTTCCTTCCAACCCAAAATGCCTGTGCTCACGCTTGGAAACCTTTAGAAATATGCTCAGAACTTACAGAGTTAAGAATACATTGATCTGTAATGCAGGTAAGATGAGCCAAAGGTAAACACTGCCAAAGCTTGCAGGCTTTTAGAGCATTAATCAAAAGAAACTTTAAGGCAGGGAGAGGATCAAATTGTAAAATCTGATCTTTAGATCCTGCTTTGGAAATTCAAGGCGAATGTCAGAAATAATGGACCAGGAAATTTCATGCAATGCTCCCCCAGCTGTGGGACAGTTCATCAAAACAAGAGCAACAGAAAGAATAATATATTGTAGAACTGGAAGCCTTTCCCCAGGTCCTTGCCTTGCTTGGTTTTCTTCTCCCTGCATTTCAGAGAGTGTATTTCCTGGCTTAAAAGTACACTCTGAAGTATATTCAGAGCGTTTGCTCTTCCTTCCATAGGCATTACCCTAATAATGTGCATTCAAATAATGTTTTCCTCTCTTTCTGCCCTAAGCCAAGTCTATCATCACTCCTTAGCAAAGGCTTAATCCCTATGCATTTTGAAGATCCATTTTGTGCTTTTCTTCCATTGACACTTCAATTTGGGTTTTTTTATATACTTTAAAAGCAGGTAATCTATTTTGTTTGCATGTTCTTCCTTCAGGTTGCCCTCAACTCTCCCCCTTGAACATTCATGTCTGGGCAAGGAGGAACCTTGCCTGAAGTACAATTTACAGACATGTGAGAACAGCAGTTTTCAAGAAAACCAATGTAAAGTGATAAACAACAGCATTTATAACTACACAAATCCTTAAGTGGAAAACAGCTGCATATAATCATGATGCTTTTCTTTTTATCTTTGCTGCAAGGGCTGATAAGTTAGAAGTGGAAAAATCATAGAGAGTAAGTTTCAAACCCACAAACTTTATAAAGGGGAAGTTTAAATGCCAAAAAAAAATATTAAAAGAAATAGATCTTCCAAAGAAACTTGTCAGGTGGTGAAAATATGTTGCCATTATGCCAGATAACAGTGTTTTCTCAGCAAACCTGGTAACAGATGACATCAAGAAAACTTTGCCTTACCATTGCAAGTTGGCATTTCCTTCCTGGAAATTGTTTAAAAGAGACAGTACTGAGAACAGGAGGCATATATCAGGCATATACTACTTAGTATTCTAACCAGCTCTCTGAGGAGCTGATGGCATGGTGGAGATCAGCAAATTAACTTTTCTGGAATAGAATTTTTTTCCAATACCATGCATGCTATCTTGGATTGCAGTCTTGAATTTGTTGACCTGTTTCTTTCAAATATGTTGTTGAGAATGTGATCTCTCTTGATACATTTCCTATTACCTATGACTTACAGATGCTTCCAACTCTTTTAAATCTCATCTTCTTTTATCTGAAGCCAACTTGCAAAGTCTTTATTTTTTAATGTAGAGAATTCTTCTCCAGGCACTTCCAGGACCAAATGCGGGTGAACTGAATTATGTACTTTTTGGACACTGAAAATCCACTTCACATCAGCAGGATTCTTGCATTTTATATCTGCTCTGTATTACTTATTACAGAGCAGACAACTTATTACTTTGGCCAGTGTTTTGCTATTATATTCACATGCACATCCATGGCATGTGCTGGAGCTAAAGATCGGAGAGACAAAAGAGCTCTCTGCAGCTCTGTGAGATTACCATACTTCTCACTTGCAAAATTATGTTCTGCCTCTCCTCTGGCAGGTGCATCTGAATCCTATTTCACCAAGCACTGACGATGATGGTGATGACATAGAACAGATTACAAAGGCCCTTTAGGGAGAAAATTACTTCCTGAATACCCAAGAGTTCTTGCTGCTGTATCATTATCTAGGGCTGAGGTTTATTAAAGGCAACAGGACCACACTGTTCTCTTCTTTACCCTTTCCTGCAGACACAGAAACATAGGATTACTGATTTTGTCAGCAGAAGTGGGCCTTCATTTTTCAGATTATTTCAGTTATTCTAGAGTCAACATTTGGCTTTTTTTCTTTTATTTTACCCATTTAACTCAAATGAAGATGAATGAGCCAGAGCTGTGATACAGAAACTTAGCCCTACAGGGTGACAGAAAGTAATGAAAGTGTAGAATACCATGCCTGTGGCTGCCAAAAGACGTTAAGCCCAGCAAAGTTAACTAGTTCTACCATCAACCTAGCACAAATTGCAGAAAATGACATTCATAAAATACAGCTTCCTATTGTGATTTTCACTAAAATCTTTCCTGCCCAACACCCCCTTCAAAAAAACCCAAACAAAACAAAAAACTCACCAAAACCCAAAAAACCCCACACTGCAAGAGTATCATAATGTTGTGATGTCATAACAAAGGGCAAGCCTCTTAATTTGAAGCTTCGATTTGCACTATAATATTCTGCAGGAAACAGAAGAAATAAAATGCTGGATTTCTGGCAGTCTTTCCAATCAAAATCTTTGTCATGTGGTGTTCTTTCAACTGAAGCAGAAGACTTAGAGTCCACTGTGTCCACTGTGTTGTTCCCTGTCCTACAGCACCAAACCCAAAATAGAAATGGACAGGTTAAGTTGTTCTAGATGGAGTTTTTGAAGCTGGATTACTAGATTGTTTGATTTCAGGCAGCTACTCCTTAGGAAAGTGATTATTATCTCACAGGGGTGTAACTTGTATTCTCACATTAAGTCAAATTGATTAGTTAAGAAAACCAAGTCTAAATTTGGGAACACTAGAGATTTCCTTACAGGCTTACATAAATGCTTTGTTTAGATACACACCTGTCCTAAAATCCATTCTAAAATTAATTTTGAGTGTCCTCAGCCCCTATTTTTATTTCACTTGCCCACGCTTGTTTCATAAAGGTTTAATTTAATTTTTCATTTTTCCTTCTTGAGCATGACATGGTAGAAACTGAGAGGATGAGAGTTTCTATTACTTTGAGGAGCAAAATTTTTTTAGTTTTGGTAAGGCCCAGATCCTGGTGGATGAACATGATCAAAGTGTCCAATGCCTTGTTCTACCCTTTACCCTGAAATCAGATGTTTTTCACTGTTTTCACCTCCATTAACAGAAACAAATGTGTGTGTCCAAGTAATGACATATACTCAAGAAAAAACATAGGGAATCCTGAATTAGTAATTTTTAAAGGAAAAATTACCATAGTACTGTTTATAGCCATTTCACATCTATTATTTCAGTGCTGAGAGATTATGACCTTTATCATAGTCTGCTATGACTCTGCTAAGATAATCTGCTATTTTATTTTTAGACAAGAGATTTCCTATCAAAACCAGTTGCAGGTTTACAATTTTTATTGAGCTTCAACAACAGAAAAAAAAAAAAGCTTTTTGGAGACTTTTCAGGCAGTGCTTGGCTGCTGCTGCTGCCACCACAGTGGTCACCTGTGGTTCAAAACACTAGTTTAAACTGACAGCAAGAAATTTTACTCCCCCATTCAAGCATCATGGTTGTTAAAACAGACACTGTCCTGTCTTTGCTGAAGTTCATTCTCTTTCTGCAGCCCTGAAGTGTAACTCTTTTGGTGTGCTATAGAAGACACTGACATTCGTGTCCCTCTCTGGATTTCAGCTTCTGAGTTTGTAACAGATGGGAAACCAATAAAGGAGTTAAAATCCTGTGAATCTACACAGAGCTTATAGCCAGTAGCCATCTGGCTGGGGATCAATATAATACCATGAGAGGATGGCAAAAAAAGTCAAATAAAAAAGGCATACATTTGCACTTGTATTTCTCTCTTTCCTTCTTTGTGTTTCCTGTTTTAAATATACTTAGGAATTGCATTAAAAATAGTCTTTCAGCTATTTGATAAGGGTTAAACAACTACAGTATTTTCTTACTAACAATTTCAGTGTTACTGAATAAATTCAGTAGTAGACAAAAAGTCCAATAAAGGACAACATACAATATTTGACAGATAACTTCAGTTACATACTGAAGATAAATAGGCAGCATTTAACAAAAGTATAAGTATTTTTAGAGAGAACAGAGAATGGAAAGCACCAAAAAAACCCCAACATTCAACAGCACTCTCAGTTGCTCTGTAAAAACAATGCAAAGTAGAAGTTGCAACACAGGGCCCCTGAAGTATAATTACTTGGGAAAGAAATGTGGCCAACAAAAGCTACCTAACCTGTTCAGAGAAGAAAGCAGCTATTTACCCCCAAAATGTGCTGGGAAAGCTGAAAATCTGGTTTTCAAAGGAAAAAAGTACAAGCTTCATTACAATCCCATTTTGCACAGCAGTGTCTCCTGCTAGCTAGAGCCAGGAAACAAGGAACCATGCAAACCCTTAAAGACAAAAGCATTTTTTCACTTCAACCTGCTGAAATGTTCAGCTAGGTGTTTTCAACCCCTAACTGTGTGTTTTCTGAAAAGAGCAGATTTCTGATGTAAGGAAAAGAGCAGAGCCACTAGACCAAGAATTCTTTTCCCTGTGTGCAGTGTTGTAAAAACGAGAGCGTATTAAGCAACTCTAGAACAGGAAATAACACTGACAAACAAACTGATATTCTTTCCATAGCATGGTTGCTCAAAGGGGTACATTTCAAACTTCACCTCTCCAAATCAAGAAATGTTTAGTCTACTTTTGGAAAGACTGCTGAATGCTTGTGTACTCCATCTAGTCCAACTGCTTTATGATCCTTTAGTGGAGTAAATAGTCTCACTAGAGTAGAAATGAACATTGAGCTGGGAAAAAAAAAAAATGTTAACAAAGCTCTGTCCTTCGAAAAATGTTTGTTGAAATCCAGAATCTCTTCACCTCATCTGGAGTGTCTGGCACCAGAAGTGAACACTACAGAAGTTCCAGCTATATAGCCAGTGTCCTATACAGAATCTGTTATTTTGTTAATATAAACTCCAGCACGAGGGATTGGAAAAAAACAGATTAAACACAGACATCTATTTCTAAGCTAATCACTCTATGCTCCTTTCACACTTGACGTGATCTACTCAGTGCACCAATTCATCTTGTTGTGAGGCAGACATCACAAATAGGTCAGATGAACTAAGTCTAAAATTAACCATTTCTCTCCACAGAAGAGAAAGTGAGATTAGGATGTTCATGTGGATGAACTTAAATCACACACGCTTCACTCAGACAGTCTTTTTTTTAATCAGTGCCTACACTTACCTAGTTTAAATTCCTGCTTGAAACATTTCTTTCTCACATCTCAGCTAAGGGGTCTATAAAGTATATTACGGTTTTTCTGGGACTTTGCCTTTTTTGAATGGAAAATTTCATAAATATGTTTTCAGTTTCCTTCTGGACATCTATGAATAATTGAAGATATCTTATTTACCCCATCTGCTTAAAGTCCAGAGATTCAGCTGTGTTTTACATTGAGAAAGGCTCAAATAACTGCATTTTCTCCCCAAAAATAAAAAAATAAACGAGAAATTTCAATTATAACCCCAGTAATATCATTGACGTTCTAATGGAATGGCTGAATAAGTGTAATTTCTGACATATATTTTAATTTTCAGTGTGAATAATGTATGTTTTTAATTGATTTTCTTCTTGACAGATTGAGTCTTTAATTAAGAAAAAAATGCAGTGTAAAACATTTTTTAATTCTTCTTGCAAGAAGAATTCTTGCATTTTTTATAAATGTGGCTATCTAGCCAGATAGAATGAAACTGGAAAATCATAACTGTAGGATTTTCTTCAGTGTTTTATGACAAAAGCTTGATCAAGTAGAAAGTGACATAAGAAAAAAAATTAATATTCTTACGTCAGGAGTTAACTTTCACTGACTTTTACTCCTGTGTCACTAGTCATCTAGCTTACATCAGATCACTAAAAATTTTTCATCCGTATTTATAACTTTTTGACCATCCTCCTCATCATATCACTACTGGAACCATGATCCCGCCCTCCAGAATTTCTCAGCATTCAACTACTCAACTTATTTGGTTACTCTGAGCTTGATTCCTACATGCACTGCATGCAACTGAACAATTTTATGCACTGCATGCAATTTTATGAAGTGCAACTAAAAACCAAAAAAAGCTGCAACTCGAAGCAGTGTAAATCTTAAGTACTGATGTCTCTGTCTTCAGACCTTCAGCCTCAGAAGCCATCTTTATCTCTTCCTGTGATTAATTAAGGGTTAACAGCATGTTCTTCAATGTGTTAAAACATGTTACTCTTTGCTAATGAACTAAGTAGAAAGAAACAGTATCTAAATTCCTTCCTATAGTTTTTACTAACAAAAGAGGAACTCCTCTGTGATTCAGCTCCCTATATAGTCCCCATTTGACTTAAATAATTAACTTCAACAGTTGTAATTTAAAATAAATCTCAGAGATAAAAAATAAGCAAAATTCAGATATAAAATACAATTCCATTTTTATCCCCAAACAAATTGCCATGCATTCAGTTCCTACCTTACTTGCTGCTTAAAAATTTAGGGTGATTTTTTTGTTTGTTTTTGGGTTTTTTTTGCATAAATAATAACAACTGATTTACAAAATCAAGTTTAACTAACTCCCCAGGTAACACCTAAAAACCTTTCAAGTTCACTCTATTTGATGGTGGCTCAGGCAATTTTGTGCTTCTGCAGCCAGCAACACCACCACATCACCAGGCTCCTTTGTTTCAGACCACATTGGTCTCATTCAACACACCAACACAGAAAAGTTCTCTCAGATGACATAAAGACTGTATCCTAGCCCTAACAATTGCTAGGAGCAATGCTTAAAAAAAATTAGATGCCACAAATACCCACAATGAACATTACTAATTGCAGAAGCCTTTGTAGGTGACAGAGAAGAACGAGGTCTCTCCAGATGCTCACAGGTCTTATGTGCTTATGTCTTAAATCATGAGATTTGATTACCCTTCTCTAAGCATGCCTTGCTGCCACTGTTATTAGCCTTTATATCATCAAGCCCTTTTTGAAAATTGAACCACTATATTTAACTATGTGACCTCCATGGTGAATTCTACAGGCTAAATGTATGCTGTCTGAAAACATTATTTATACCTTCTAAAATTACAAGCTACTTTAAAATATCTGATTTCTTGATCTTGTTTTATGAACCTGGAAAAGAAGGTGAAAATAACACAACTTGAGCATTTCTCCTCTTATTTCATATTGCCACATATATCTCAAAACTGATTTTTTTTACTCCTTCATTTCCAAAATGAAGAGAACACATCCCGACCCCAATCCCACCCATCATCTCACTGATAGGATCAGTTATTCCTCCTATTTAGTATCAGTTACCCCTGTATTATTTAGTACTCCTACCCTTTATGGGACTTTTAAAAAATTAAAATTTGAATTTTATATGCTGAAACCACTATCTCTTCTTCAGTTTTGGGGAGCTCTCTTAAGGTTGCCAACTGCAGCAACACGACTTCCTGATACAACCCAAACCCCTCCAGTAGGACCAGTGAGAACCACAGTAGGACCTCAGAAAAGGAGTTCCAGAGTTTTTGTTGGTTTTTTCTCCCTTCAGCTATTCTCTTTGAGAGTTATGGATTTTTCTTTACTCTTTGAAGACATCTGTATGAAATTACCCACACAACAGTAATCCTAACAAAACCAAGATTTATTAAAACAAAGAGAAAATGGAATTAAAACAAAGCCATTTGCTTAATATAGCTGAGTTTACAATTCTTGTAAGCTAAATTAGATAAGGCATAAACCAGATAAACTTGACTTCAGATAAAAAAAGAAAAAAATTAATCCTGTTGTTTATCCTTTGAAATTAACTTTCCTTTCTGACCACACCAATCAGCCTGTCAATGCTACTTGCTGCTTGGAAACCAACAGTTCCTTCTTTTGTCTCCCACAGATATGCTTAATAAACCCCGGTTCAGGTTTCCTAAACACTTTTGCAAAGACAAAAAAATGAGCTTTGGTAAACAGTTTCAGTCTCCATCTCTGAAGAGTTACACCATCGAGGGAAAGAAAAACCTTAATTATGATTTATGACTGCCTCTTCAAGCTTTATGACCCAGCTCAAACATTGCCTTTTGCTAACCACTTTGGCTGGCTCTGTCTAGGTTTTGGCTAGACCCATGGGCAAACCTGACCTAAAGTCATTCCATTTCTCTTCTACTTGTCACAGGCAATGAGTTATAGACAAGGGTTAGGGCTTGCTCTTACAATCAGCTAAATCACAAAACAAAGTCCAATGGACCTTTAAAAAAAATCAGCCTTGGCTGATGTCTCAAATGACAGATTGTTCTTTGTTTCTGCTTTATGGGTTTTAGGACTCACATATACATAGTTTTATGTATACTCTGTCATTTAGGGGGTGGTATTTCCCTGATGTAAGAAGAGTATGACTCTTGGACAGCTGTAATAAAACCCAATCCATAATAGAAACTTTTGGCACTCTGGAAGTAGAAAAAAATGGCAAGTTTGTTCCTTCTTATACACAACGGTGGATGCAAGCATGTTAGCAAGAATGGCTTAGATAAGCAGAACTTCTTTCTAATAAGCAAAAAATTAAAGACAAACTGAAACAGCCTCTGCACTGGGACACACACCAATACAGATGTGTCAGAAGAATGAGGTGAGCAGTGGTGAACAGAACACACCTGTACCCTGTGTGTAACCCAGTGTAACACCTCAAATCAGGGTATGGTCTATGCCATTCTCAATCCTTTATGCTTCAGCCTCTCCAATCATTTTAAAATTAGAAGAAAAACCAAACCAAACCAAAACACTCAGACAGGAAGCCCAGAAGGCATGAAAGTAATGAAGATATTATTACAGAGCTACTTAACAATATCCACATAAGCTTGTCTGATGTGATGCATTCCAGTGCTAAACCAGAACTGCTATAGGCAGGCAAGAAAAAGAAGCTATCAAATGAAAGCAGATTCCTCTAGGAGAAGGATAGCTTGTGACTACCAGAGCTGGAGTCCCATATCATTATTTGATATAACAGGACACTGAAGAAACCTTTCAGCTGCAGGAATTCAGAGTGAGGCTGCACTCAGGTTCCCTAAAGCCAAAAGCAAATGAACTGTGATCTGAAATCTGCTCCACAGGACATTCTTTTAATTTAATTATTTCTAAAATTATGAAATCATACATACAATAGTCTTTCCAAGCTCCAGATCAAGTTAATTTCATTCATCACAGAGGCACATAGAGTTACTTAACATTCAATTAAATAACCTTACAGAACTGCATTTAAATTGTAACATCACTCTGATAAAATCCAAAGCAAAACATAAAATAAAGGTCAAACTAGAGAATACTATGTAGTAAGTTAACATCCTTGAAAAATGAGCACAGGAGAAACAAAACTATTTCTCAGTGAAAAATGGTAGCAGAGGATGTAAGAAGGTATCCTTTACTGCGGCTCATCTAACAGAAGGAAAGCCAGAGAACAGAAGCTTCAACATTTGTAATGAGAAAAGAAAAAGACAACTCTGCCTTACCATGTAACAAGGAAAGAATGTTAGAAAAGAAGATGCACAGCCAAAATAGAGCCTCACTACTTTCACATCTCTCTCAAGCCTGAGGATACAAAAGCCCTGCTATTGGTGATTTTGTTTCTTTTCAAAATTTGTTTGACAGTTTCTTAAAAGGAAATAAATTTTTAATTGACTTATGGTAAGGATTTCTTCTTGAAAAAAACCAGAAAAAATATTAATGCGTTGGTAATCTCTCTCTTAATCCTCTCCATACATATCAACGTTAAAAACTTCAAAAACTGATTAATCCAAAGATAATAACACTCAACTGTTCTTCAAACAGGAATAAAAATGTATTGGAACTCAGCTAAAACACAACTTCCTTAAATAAATAAATTAATATTCTTTCAAAATGGCTTCAGATGCATATATCAATATCAATAGTATCGATAAAAGCTCATGAATCACACTTTAAAATATCTAGTAGATTCCTTTCAAAACCAAGTTTTTCTTAATTTTATAGAGCATCTGCACATATTTGAGATGAGTCCAAGAACCAACTAATGCATTTAACTACTTCTAATGATGAAATGTTTAGATAGCATGCTTAAATCTGTGAGAAGGAGACAATGGCCCTCCTTGTTTTTACAGGAAAAATATGTAATGTATTTACCATCAGTTGGCATGATACTGGCATGAGTAGTAATGATTAAAAATTAACCTTGATACAAAATTGGAATTATCAGAAATATAGTAATTTTTGATCCTGAACTTCTGGCTACCACTGCAACAGGATATGAATAAAACCCTTTTGAGGCTTCCATAAAGCATATTCAAACAGGTTTCTTAAGAAATAATACAAGGAAACTCTTTGAAGCATTGCACACTCATCAAATGATGAAAACCAGTATACGCTATTTTTGCACACAAATATTGTACATAAACAAAGCCCAGCTAAACACACCACCAGGACAGATCTTTACAGGTGGGGAATTTGGTCAAACATTGCTAGACCTACATTGAAAATTATGACAGAATGGCATAAGTCTGTTAACAATGCAATGTTTTCGAATCAAGATTTGTCTTCAGTGAGGACAGAGTATATTTTAAAGACAGATTAAATTGTTAAAGATAGGTGAAATTTTGATAGCTATCCTCTACCTTGTACAGTGGGAGCTGGGGCCATGTCTCAGGAGTATGCAGGTACATAGCAATGCTGCTAAACATGCTGAGAATTGTTGTGGGGTTTTTTTAAAGCCCAACTAATTTTAATTTTAATAACTGAATCAATTGCCAAAATGCCAACACAAAGTGATTAACAATTGTGACTGTGCACCTAGGCTCTGTAAAATTAATTATGAACCACTTTAGGATAACCAAGAGATGTAAAACCCAAACCAAATATTTGTAAACTCCCTGGCTTAGCATTTGCAAACATTTACCTGAGTTAAAATAAGACTTTTTGATATTTGGGTTATAAAGATGTCATTCTCCAGGGCAGTTGACTACAGCATGGTTTACCTGGGATTCAGAGAACCCTCAGCATCCTCCTCCATGGCAGTGAGATGTTCCTCACCAACACTGGAACAGCTGATGGACAGTCCAGGCTGGGGAGTGTTCAGCTGCCCTGCTGGAGCGCTGCCACTTGCATGAATAAGTATTTATTCTAACATGGTTCAAACTCTCAAATCTGAGATAACTGGACACTCCCTAAGGTGAGAAACCTGGTGTCTGTGTGCTTCACTTACCCAGTAAATGCTAAAGGTTAAGTACATATTAGGCAAGAGAAACTAACTCTCCTGTACATTATTAAAACCTCTAGTGAAATTACATTTATTGCTGTGATATTTGCCATTAGTTTGTACTTGGAATTTCATTTTTCCTCATCCCTAAGCAAGGAGGAATCAAAATTAAGATTAAAAGTGGGGTTTTCTTGTTGGTTTGGTTTGAATTTTATTTTTACTGAGTAAAAAAAGCAAAACCCTTACGAATACAGATATTCATAAAAAACCATACATATTTCAATTTTCAAAAAAGAATCTTGAGAAGGGAAATTATGTACTACATTTTCTTAATACATTTTGCCTCTATTAACCTTCAACTCTGACAAAAACTGGAACCACTCATTTTTTTTATTACTAATAAAAAGCTCCGGATTAGTTAAAGGGCTTATCTACTCTTCAATACTTCAAATATGCTGATAAAAGCAAAAATGTAAATGACCTTCATTCATAACATTTTAAACGCCAAAGGTAACAATTCTCATGACAGCACTGTAAAAAAGCAGTTGAAAAAAAGCAGGGGGTGGTTTTGAATTACACTGGGACAGAAGCTGGCATGCCCAAACCAGTCTGAGAGGAAAGGAGGTAGTTTTCAGGTGACCACAACCACCACAAGAGCAAAAAGACAAAAATGGAAAGGATTCATATTCACATGTGCCTGGCAGAGGAGAGGCCTCACAAGGGTGTGACATGGAAAGTACCCTTGGGGAAGGTCCCCATGAGTGCAAAATTCATTGGAGACAGCATGGCACGACTGTCCTCAAATGAAGCATGATGATGGGATGGAAACAGGAGCTGCACACAGGTAGAAACGAGCAGCAGAAATATTCTATGGGATTACTCAAGCTAATTCCAAGCATCAATACACTTTCTTCCAAGTGTGGAGGAAAACATCATCCTCCACATTGTATCAGGCATCTCATGTCCACAAGCCACTTCCACTCCAAACTCCCACAGTTCAAACCATAAATGGATGTAGCTAGTTCTAACTTACTATGCATTATCTGAACCATAGAAAAATACTTACATTCCAAATTTTGTAAATAACCTCTCAAGAAAAGATACAAAGACTGGATCAGTGAGTAACTTATTTTCCCTAGTGTAGTTCCTAGCACCCTAAAGAAGCTGGACTTTTTTATTAGATCTTCCACAGCACTTCAAAAACCTGCCCACAATCTAAAGCAGGGAAAGTTGAGGCTCTAAAGGGCTCGATCAAGATCTGTAAACAGCAAAGACAAATCTCCAAGCTCCATGACTCCTCCTGTTCCTCCCGTACTCCACTGTCATGAATCAGATACATTCTGCACAAGAGCATTATTCCGGGGATTACAGAAATTATTTTAGAATACTGAATATGGGAAAAATACATAAATCAGAACTTCTGGTATGAATTCTAAATAATTTGATTTTATGAAAATAAGAGTTTCTCTTCAATTCTCAGGTAGTTATTCTCTCTCCTAAAAATCCAGAGGCTTATTTCAAAATAACCAAGATGAATAAATACTCTTTTCAGTAGAGCAGCTAATCAGATAGATGGATATCTTAAAGATACATGTTCAAAGTTTCACATCTCATCACTGCCTACAGCCCTCCAGTCTCAATCCTGACAACAGTCAGAAGCTTTCATGAATAAGCATGTTCTGGAAGAAATGCTGGACTAGGTAGCTGGATAAACAGACAGATAAAAAGGAAGAGAAATAGAAAATGTCAAACATCCATTTACCTCAGGTATCAGCCTGGGAGCCTGAAGTGATGTTTATGCAGATAAGAAAAAAAGATCAAAAAGAAAGCTATGCAAGTAGTTTAGTTGTATTATTTATTATAAGATTTTGGCCTTGTAAATATAAATCAAATACAAATGTACAGCACTGCCAAGGAAATAAATTATATTTGATATCTATTAATTAAGATATTCCAGTAAACCAGACTAAGGAACAAATCTAGTCATAATTCATTCAAGAATCTGTACAGAACCATACTATTAAATTTCTACAGTATGTAAAAAACAAAACAAGTTTAAGCAGTACAGTTCTTCAAATTATATCCAAAGCAAAATGACTGCAAACTCCTGAGGCAATGCTACTAATTTATCATTGTTACAGCTTAAAAATGTAGCCACATCACATAAATTGCTTCGTCCTCACAGAGTATCTTTGAATCACTCAGTCTGAAAAAAAAAAAAAAATCCTAAGTGTGTTACATAGAGAATTCACTTTTATAGCAAGGGAAGAAGCAGATGGTGAAACAAGAAATAATATAATGGCATAAAGAATTATTTGCGTTTTGCATTGGACTTATCATTTATAGGATAAATACTCAAGTTTACAAAAAAACTGAGACACTTTTAAGGAAAAGGAAATCTGTTTTGTATAAAGTAACTCATTGGGAGACATGAATTTTTTAGTAATGCCAAATGGGACCCAAGTATACAATAACAGCTCAAATGTACATCACAGTACAAAATGCCTTCCTAACAATTCCTGGATGTTACAAGGTGTAGGTCTACTTTAATTACAAATAGGATAAAGATATTCAGAATACTACAGAACAGGCCTATTATCACTACAAAAATTTGCAAAAGAAATTCAGCTTTGCCTTTCCTGGATCTCATCCAGGAGGAGTGGTGGACATTGTAATCTTTTTCTCTTGTAATAAAAAAGTCAGATTTCTCTTCTACTTTGCTAAATACTTTTCTTCAAATTTTCATTTTCAAAAAAGAACAAAGGGAACATCAGAAGTGCCTAATTCCCTTCAGGTAATCCACTCCACTGATACAAATTTTGTGCCTTTAATGCTATAATGCCTCCAACGTTAGTGAGCTGCTCACTGCTGTTCTACCTAGCCATACTACCTGTCCTGGTTTGGGCCAGGATAAAGGTAACTTTCTGTCTTGTACTTTTGCTTTCAGCTAAGTCTCTTGTAAGTAGTTGCACTTGCTGAAATTAACAGCAAGTTTCTCAGACAGTGTCTGCTTCTAGGACTGATAACACTGGATGTTTATAGCTACAGCTGGAGAATGGTGTGCAGATCCAAGGACACTGCTCAGTTTTGAAAATACTTGCCCTACAGAAGGAGAAAAGGAGTGAAGAGGTCACACCTGCAGCCCTCCTTTGGGGAGGAATGGACAAGACAGATGGTCAAAATTGACCAAAGTATTCCATCCCATACACGCCATACTCAGTATAAATTTGAGGGATCACAAGGGTCAAACCCCTTTCCTTCCCTTCCTGCTTTCCCTTCTTCACCTGTTTGCTTCAGCATCCTCGGAGGATTCCATCTGTTTGTCTGCCTGTGATCCTGATCCGTGCCAGCCTGAATCTGTGTGTTCCTGCCTCCAGCTCCCGACTGCTGCTGACTCCAGGATTCCAGCCTGGACTTTCCCAGGGCTGCCCTGCAGCCTCCGTGGTGACGTGAGAGTTATTGGGGGGAAAGGAGGAGGAACATGGTATCAAGTTTCCTGTATATTTGTATATATTTAGTAATTTTTCATTTTTATCACTATTGTTTCATTAAAGCCATGTAGTTCAGTTTCCAGCCCCTAAGTCTCTCTCCCTTATTCTCTCTCCTTTCTTTATCAGGGAGGGGGATTAATAGAGAGCATCTGTTATTTGGTTTAATTGCCAGTGTTAAACCATGACACCACCTGTGACTTCTGCTATTTTATTTATTTCTTATGTCTTGCTTCTTTACAACAGTGGAAAAGGGATATGGGACATTTCAGTGTTGCTCTGCCTGATTTTCTTGGTTGTTCTTGCTTCCTTTTACTTGCCATTTGCTAGGATCTCAAAAAAGCCCAAAGATTTTCTGAAAAGCAGTACCAATTAATATATTACGAATATTTTTTAAGCTACCCCCAAACTGTTTTCAAAGATTACTGAACATAAAAATGCTAATTACAAGGAATAAAAAAATAAACAGACTTGTGGTTTTAATTGTCCATAGCTAACAGCTAGAAGAAAGCAAGCAACAGAAGCACATACTGGAAAGAAAATCTGCTTATGTAAAAATGTAATTTTATTTTTACTGGCAGTGTTTCACCTGCTGTTTCAAGTAAACTTCATAAGAAAATGTGGAAAATATATAGTCTCTATTTATTCCATTTTAAAACTAATGTTTAATATTTTTATTTTTACTATTTGTAATAATTTACAATTTTAAGATAAGAAAGTTTTTTTCTCAGTCTACTTTTACTTAGTTTACTTTAGAAGAAGAAAAGCTTGCATAAAATCTGTGCAACTATTTTTTGAGAAAGACTGCCTGACCTGATAAGTGCTCTGGAAGAACCCACTAAACTAAGAAATAATGCAGGAAGGTTGCACTATTTTTGTACTAAGTCTCCTGTCTCATGTGCCACTCCTATCTGTTTTGAGCAGAAATGACAAAGCCTGGCCAGTTGCTGACAACCAGCTCCAACTTTATAGCAAATAAATTTTTTTAAGAAGGTCTGTCCTACAGGTATGTCTGTGTTCAGTTTCTGACAGTGCTACAGACTTGCTTTGACACCAGAAAAGTTTATTAACTTCAGTTTAAAAGATGGCATATCTTTAGCAGTACATAAACTATGAATTTTTGCAAAATGGAAAAAAAACAACAACAAACAAACCAAAACCCCAATATATACATTCAAATTATAGTACTCATAAAATTCTTGAAAGATGTGTATTCAGATTCAATGAGAGAACACTGAAGAGGACATGCTTAATTCCACTCAAGAAAGAAATTCAAGAGGTTTCAGTGCAGGGTTCATGTTCTATAGCACAAGCATGCTCTGTGCTGAAGTCTGAAATCTGACAACCTCTTTAAAAACAATACTCAGTTCTCAGCTATGAGGGCAGTTCCAGATTTTATCACAATGAACATCTTAGCTTGCTGATGACAACAGAACTTCTGATGTCATGGCAAAAAGTAAAGAATGGGCTCTGAGCAACTGTAAATTGAAATACCTTTCAGTCTTTCCACAGAAGAGACATTCACTCTGAATGAGGAAATAGCAGTAACTGACTGGTAATAGAATTGCTAGCAAGATTTGTTGTCTCTTGGTGAAGATTCTAAGGAAGTTTTTTTGCTTGAAGATGATGCTACTTGTAACATTTTTCAATAGTTATTAGCAGTTTCTCAATTTTAAAAGAACATTCATTTAGTTACTAAGTACAAAATTTGCTACCTTTAACACAGTACTTTTTTAAAAACTAATTTGAAAATCACAGTATTTTTCACAAAACTGAAGCACAATTTTATTTCCTGCTACTACAGGAGTACCATCAATTTGAAGTTCCAGTTATTTTGACAGAGTCATTACACAATTTACCATATTAAACTGCTTGCCTTTTACTTTTGCACTTGCCTTCGCTTTTATCAAAACCACTTTTTCTCCATCTGTTGCACCCAAAAAATAATATGCGCTATTTCTTACTTCTAATTTACTATTTTTCTAGTGCTAAAAGTATTGGCATATTATCTTCATTTGCTTCTGCTCTTAGAGGCAAACCTGTCCTCAGACTAAAATGAGACAGAACGGTTTAAGCCAGCGTTGGCCACTGTACAGCTCCTGAACCACTGTTGCCTCAAAATATTTCAGGTGTGGGTGCCATAAGGTTGCCAGTCTTGTATCTGGCAGCAGATGGCTGAATTAATTCATATTATTTGATTTGGAATAAACAAGTCAGCAAGTGTTGCTGAAGCATCACCTGAGCAGTCAACACTAAGACAAGTCCTAGCTTCATTTAGGTAGCCCTCGGCTCTCCAGAGCATATTGTATGGGGGGTTTGCTCTTATTTACATAGGAAATCTAAACACTAGAAAAGCAGCCATGACAGGACATGTGTCTAATATGGACACCATGACAGGTTCTTCCATCTGAAATGTTAACGATTAAAAACTACAGCCTAGCTTCCACTCTGCATTTACTCAGATTGGATATATACAGTTATCCTCATGCCAGTATTACTCTGTGGCTTAAGTGGCTTTTAACTCTCTTCCAAAGTCACCTCCTTCTAGACACATTTATAAAGATCATAAGAACCGTAGGGACTGATCAAAGACACATTAACTGAATTCCTTGAGTATGACATGAAGCTACTCAGACACATGGGATACACATGGACTAAAGATGGAGAAGGTAACATAGGTAACAGCATAGTTTCAGCTTCTCTGTTGGAACACTAGAGAAATATCAACATCTAATTCACAACAAATCTAAATCCTATCTTACTAATATAAGAAGACTGTAAATAAGAGTAGTAAAGATTAGATATTTTTACTGACTCAGCAAACAGACCTTTCTGTTTCAACCATTGTTACCTTTCCATCTAACATAACTTTAAGGCCCATAAATACATGGTTCCCTCTTTAAATCAAGCTCTGACTAGAAGGACTTAGTATGCTATGAGGAATCTTGAGAATCTTTTACTATGAAGACAACCTGAGGTATCCTGGGTCTTCACTGGGGACCCTGGTGCCCAAGAGAAGAAATCTTCAGGCATAATGGGTCCTAAACTTGTGGGCTCTCAGGGTAGGTGTTGGCTACTTTAATCCTTGGAGGGAATGATCTCTAGTCTTTGCGATCAGGAAGAAACCTCAGCTGAGAAAGTTACAGGAACTAATTTAAGGGAAATAGTCCATATGTCTGTTCTATCTGAAAAATTTACTGTAATTCACTGTGATAGTGCAAAGACAAGCATACAAGCTGGGCCAAGAGCTCCTGTACTACCCATAGCACAAACATACAATATAGTTACAGTCACTTTTGAAGGCAAGGAAAGAAGCAGTAAGTACTCTGTGGTGAGTAGCAGCTGGATAAAGTTATTAGTGTTTTTACCACATGCCATCCTGGCTGAGGATCTTGAGCCTTCAATGTTTTTATGCTTGCAGCAACCTGTGAGATTAATTTTTCATTTATTTTTTTTTTCATTTTACAGTTGGGGAAACAATATACAAACAGCTCTGTCTGGAGAATCCAGCAGAGGTACCCAACTTCAGCATCATGACTATCAGGGTATGCAATTTCAGAAGTCTGACCAGTGGCTTTTAGCCTCTGTCACCAGTGAAATCAAACTAATTATATCCAACAAATAACACTATCCAGGCTATTCTGCTGTGAATAGTCTTGGGCATCTCCAGTTAGCTTACAGTTCAATGCATTATTTTGGTGACTTCATGTAAAACAGAAATAGTTCCCATCACAATTTTCTACTACAGACAAAAATAACAGGAGTACATTAAGCTGCTTTCGCTTGTCACCCCTCATGAACCTCATATGGCAACCAGACCAAAAGCCCCCGCTGAGCCCCTGAAGCTGAATGTGAAACGGAAATATCACAAAAAAACCCACTGCCAGCATCCCAGAAAATGACTCATGCTGCTTAAGTACCAAATCATTACACTTAGAAGATTCTCGTCTGGATATTTTGTATGAATAGATCAAGCACTCTGAAACTACACTTTCTGAAGAAAGTAGACTGAGCACCAGGGCTCCTAACTTGGTCCAGTCTCCTCCTGTGCTGGTTAACTTCAGGCAAGTCGCTGCGTATCTCTGTATTACCATTTCCAAATGCAAAACTAATTACACTAATCCCCTTTGTGCAGCACTTAAACATCTATGGATGACAATAATTATCCTAAGAACTATTTACGTTATTAGAGAAAAGAACTACAATGATATGTGCAAAGCCAAGAGCCAAATCTCTTATGTCAGCCTATCCCCTCTTGACAGGTATGAAGTCTAAGTTCAGAAATTAATACAAAATGCTTTTTATAATTGATGGACCTTCCTGAGCAGAGTAAAATGGGGAACTGGTAAAGGAAAATCACTGAAACAACACAGGGAATGCTGTGAAGTGTCCTAAGGGCCATATTTTCAAAGATATCTGAAGACAGAGATGAGGTTCCTCTCTGGTGGGATTTTCAGAACTAACATTTATTCAAAGTCCCACTAAAATCAAAGGACTTCACAGACAGTCTCTGAAACTTTAATCGTTGAAAATCTGACCCCAAGTAAACAAACTAAAAAAACCACTGTTTAATGTTACTTGTATGACTACCGTGGAAAACTTTATTTTAGACAGAAATATGACTTTTAAATTACAGTGTAGAGATACATAACTGGTAATGAAGTCCCATGCTGTCTGCCCTCTTATATTTTTTTCTAGTTAAAAGCTTGTTCTTTTTTAACAAAATAAGCACATCAGTAGTCTAAGCACATTCACTGTTCAAAGTTTAAATTTACAGTTAAAATAAAAAAGAGGTCGCTTACCAGTATCAAAATTCTTTGAAACATTAATTGCTTATGTATATTCAAACTAAAGAGCTACATATATGTCCTTTCCCTAGTCTTAAATCTTTGCAATAAGTACCTAAGGTACAGACTGACTGTACCACTTTCACTTTCCTCCTTTATTTCATAGAAATAAAACTCAGGGAAGTTCTAAAAAATCTGAAAAAAGAAAAAAAGAAAAGTATTGGTAAATCACCTCTTTTTGTCTTTTTGAGTGTCAGTGCCTAAGTACAGTTTATTACAGTGACTTAAAATACACCAGGCCACTAAGTTCCTGAGGTCCTGGAGACTTTTGTACAGACCACTCCAGCACTTCTCTATCAATATATAGGTCTGAGTAATGTTTACACCACATGGGGAAAGTAGAGATGGAGCTCTGGAGCGTATAATTTCTAATAACTCAATTTCTTACCAATGGTGTATGCTCTGGAGAAGTACTCTCTAGTAACAGCAGTAGATTTACCTTAGTCTGATAGCAAATGTTATCACAATTTCCAATTGACTTTGACAGTCTGTGTGGAAATGGCTGAACTGTTAAACCCTTCAGAAAACGTACATGAATAGGCCCAGAGCATTTGAAGTAGACAACCCCTGGCTCAAAAGTATAAAAACAAAATTATACTGGAGAAGTAGAACACCAGAAATAAAATTTGGAGATTAAAACCCACTCATTAGAAAGTGTAATTCTACCATTATTTGAGGCAGAAAATGAAGGTCATTCATAGAAACACAGGTAACTCCAGCAAAGCCTCTGAGTAAGTAGCCTTGAGGAAATCACAAGTAGTAAACACCAAGCCCAAAACCTTAATGAGGCTAAGTGAGAATTCAAACTCTTTTAGCCTTAAGGAGATATTCCATAACAGCTTGTTGAGGGGGTGGGAAGGGGGAAGTAGTAAGAAGCTACATGGATCTCATTCCCAGAATATGGGTGCTGGGCGTCTTTTCCTGTTGAAGTATTTCTGCTTCTTCCATAAAAAATCCCACAGATGACAACAGAAGAGCCAAGTAGACAGACACCACTAAATGGGCAAGATCCCTGTCTGCCTCACGGTGCTGAAAGATGGGTTTTCAACTCTTTCACTTACACACGACAGGCTGGCTGCTGTCACTAGTGCTTGTGATGGCATTTTCAGCAGGCGTGATCCAGGAGAAATACACCAACTTATTTAGGCTGGGTTACACAGGAGCAAAGGAGGTAAGAAGTGATCAAGGTAGCTCTGCTACATAAGAGCTTAAAGGTTTGGTACCACTGTGTATCTGTGACCTAAAGTAAATATCTTAGCTGAAATTCTTTCCAAAAACAATGCTGAGACAGATATCCCCAAATACGTTAAACAGACCAAAATAAAAACAAGAAGAACTGCAACTTTTAAAAGCACATGCATTATCTTAAATCTCTTCTGCACAAGTACATCGTATACTATGCACTAATTTTATTAGCAAATGAAGTAATGTAAAAACAACTACTAACAATAAGAAACATCAATGTTAATATACAAATTCCAAGAGATTTCCAAAACGATTTTTTACATTTCTAGAAAAACTAAAAAAAAACCCCTAAACCCTCTTTTTGTGAACAATGTGCCTGAGTATTATTTCACTTGTAAATACTATTCAGAAACATTTTTCTTGAAAGCACTTCCAAAATGTTAAAATCTTTTCCCCATGCACTAATTTCTGTGTCAAATGTGGTCCATCTGGGCTGTGGATGAAGCATCTCTAAGCAAACATAAGTATTTTCTGAAGAACACCAGGACAGTTCTTGTAAACATTAGACTGCTATGGTTATGCAAAGTGATCTCACATGGATTACTTTGAACTCCTCTGGAAATCCATTCCACATTAATACTAATATAAATCAGTTTTAAGAGTGAGCTTGCAGCTTTAAAACTCATGTTTCTACAGAACAACTCTCCACAACAGGATGTGGTTTGAGTTCTTTTTTTTCACCTATCCACGGCAACACACAGCAAGTTCTAATTTAAGCAGGATCCTGAGTGAGTGGTAAATGATAAAATGTGCCTTTGTATTCAGAAGAGAATAATTTCTGCACCAGCAGATGATTGCCACGTGCAGATCCATAATTACCACATCCTAGTGACATGTATACGGACCACCACGTGACGCCCCCCCCTTGCTCATACACATGTAAAATTCATGCCAAATAACCTTGTAAAATATATATACATATGATTTTAACTACAATACAAACAGGCATTATTTCTCCTACTAATAAATTACAGCCACTCCTGCTGCACAATATACTGAATGTTTAACAATTCACACTACTCACCAACTTAGCCTATGGTGTACCAGATTTTGCAGGAGGGTCTTCTACAAAGCATTCCTGAACTACACCTCATCCCATGTTTCTTCTCTCTTCCCTCTGAGGTCTAGCTAGTTTTCTCATCTATCTCCTTTGTCTCCACCACCCCTTTGGTGTCTTCTTTTACACTTGCACTTCATGAATTACACTTTCTCTTCTATTTAATAAACTCTGAAAACCTACGTCTTCTATTTATGCTTTTACTGAATACACTTTATATTTTTTCTGTACCATATCATCCCACACTGTATTTATTCATGTACAAATAATAGATGTAATTTGAAGCAGGGTTTTTTGCAATTTTTTTCATCTTCTGCTGTTATTTCATAAACTGCCAAGCACAGACCCATTACTAAGTAAATAAACAACAGTAACAAAATTCAGATGCAAGTTTACTGAAATGTAGGTAGTCAGACTGGAATTACCAAACTGGAACTTGGCCAGGACAAGAGGGCAAGCATCCGTCCTCTTGTGAAAGTGCCAAGGGATCAGACAAATGGCTTGAATGACTCAAAATCATAACTACATAAATATATAATTTAAATGAAATTTCCAAACACAGTAGTCATCATCTATCACTTTTTAATTATCTCACATACCTGTCAAGGGTGCAGGACTTTTATTAGCAAACGCCTACTTAGTGCCACCTCCCATTGCAGCCTTCTGTAGCCTGAGACACAGGAAGTGTACGTTGTCACTTAAATTCAAGACAAAGCTATTGCAAAGCAGCACATTCAGCCCAAGATGTGGGGCTCCTGCAACCACAGCTAACCAGCAGCTCTCAAGCAAGTTTGGCAGTTCAGTTAATTTCACTAGTTGAGTAGAACTCACACAAAATGCTCAAAACAGGGCTGTAATAAGAGCTCTTGTTTCTTAGGTCTAGGAAATGGAGTAGGTGTTGGTGTTCTCTCTGGTGACCAATGACAGGACACAAGGGAATGGTAGGAAGATGTGCTGAGGGAAGTTTAGGTTAGGTATTAGGAAAAAGCGTTTCACCCAGAGGGAGGCTGAGCACTGGAACAATGTCCCTGGGGAGGCAGTTCTGGCACCAAGCCTGCCCAATTTCAGCAAGCGTTTGGATGACGCTCTAAGGCACATGGTGTGATTCTTGGGGTGCCCTATACAGGGACATGGGTTGGACTTGATGATCTTGATGGGCCCCTTCCAACTTAGCAGATTCTATGATTTAGAGTGCAGAAGGTTTGATATCTATTGTAATATAGTACTTTGTTCACTAGATAATCATCTGGCCATCATATCCACCGAAATGGACTGATCTCTTGGACAATTTACTAACACTCCTGTATAGGAGGGCTTCACCCCAGTACAAGACCCTGACTCCTATACTGTAATTCACCCACACAAAATCTTTTCAGGAGACATCTTCAGCTCCTAAAAAAAAATGAAAGCATGCTGCGTTTTATTATTACTCAGTTGTGATTTTCCTTTACCTTGCAGCTGGATTCCAGCACCATTTTTTTTTAACCTCAACGAGTTGCCTTCCAGGATGGAAATCCCTGTTTACCAGTAAAGAAACAGAGTGTGGACACAGCACAATCCCCAAGTTTGCAGGCTATTCAATTCTCTTTCAAAAGAAAGAGATCAAGAAGTATCAGGTCCCTGTTTAACCTGCCCTACTGCACTGAGGTTGTACTCAGCAATGGGACAGCATTCCTAAAACCTAATAAAATTTCTCCTCCACAGTCTGAGTCCTCATGTGTACACATCATGGTGTGTTAATTAAAGAAAGGAATCACATCCCAGAGTGCCCAGATGAAAGTACAAGATGAAGTCATACCAAAATTGTAAGGCACTAATATAATAAAGCAGAGGAGCTATTAAAGAAGTCTGAGAGTGAAACCATCAAATAATTAGCTTTTTAAAAACACTGCAAATAACATAAACAAATGATCCCTTCCTCTGTTTAGAGTCTCTGCTGAAGGCAGAGTAACACTGATACTTAACATAACTGCTCATTTAACAAAGCTTTCAGTGTACATCAGGAAAGCACAAGGAAATAAGCCAAGGGATCCAGATGCAAACAGATGGTATTAGCATCTCTGGATTCTTTCTTAGCTTTCATTTAACAAGAGGGAAATACAGTTCCCATCTTCATATGAAACAGACTTTCTTGTTCCACCTGCATTCAGACTAAAGCAATACCTTAGAAGAGCATGAACTTTCCTTTCCATCTCTGTAGGGAAATAAGAAAAGTGCACGGGTGACCCTTTAAAAGCAGCTGCTGCCAAGTGAATCACTACCAAAGAATTTACCGTCTCTTTTAATACAGGATACTTGCGAACTGCATACCAAGAAGACGTTTATTTCATTTTGAGTAGCTCCCTCTCATAAAATACTGGACACTTAAGAGAATCATGACGATCTTTTCCTCTGCTTTTCACTGCACACATTAGCTGTTACCACATTTATTTCCATTTTTTTATATCTAGATCACTGGTCTTCTACTACTGCAGCACTTACAGCCTAGGATATTAGTACTGCTGCTGATACTTAAAATATAGACTTCTCCTGCTAGTTTTACATTACTAAAATTAAAGAGTGAGACATTTTTTGAGTAATTTTTAAATTCAGAAAGTAATTTGGGTTTATAATTTAAAAATGTGGCTTTCATGCTCACAGACTGCATCTGTTACAAAAATATTTAATAGCAAGCCTCTCCTTATTAAATGACTATGTAGCAAATTCTGTATTTAAAAGCAAAAGAACTGCTAAAGAAGATCAAAATCAGATTTTTTCCATGTGATTTTTTTTCTTATATGATGTACAAGAAAAAAAAAAAAAAAGTTGCATGATAAGACCAAGAATTCACATTGTATTTTCCTTTATACTATTTGTAGGTTAACTGGGACTTTATAAAGCTTGTTTGTTGGGTTTTTTTTTTAATTGTTTGGTCTTTTTCTTTTTCAGAAGTGACATTTAAAAGCCAATAACCCAAAGCATATTACCACACTCTTTAACAGTGTCCAATAGGCAGACGACCTAGCTGCAGTGTGATTAAATAATCTAACTGCTACATCAATGAACGCAGCATGAATTAAAATGGCTGCAAGCTTCTCTAAGCATAAGATCAGAAATCCAAATAAAGGTTTCTCTTACATTTTATTTTACATTTCAAAGAAAATGTAACCACTTATTTAGAAAAAAAAAAATCCATGTTTTCCTGACGGAAATAACACAGTATTATTCTAATATACAGTGACTAACCCATATATTTTTATTGTCAAAGATCTGATTACATTTTGCCATTCCCCATTCAAGGAAAAAGCAGTGTCTGCTCAAGAAACATAATGGTGCTAGGATCTGGTCCAAAGTGAACTGTCATCTCCCGTGTGAAGATTATGAATGTTAATTTAAAATAATATTCTTTCAACTTCAGGTTGGTTTTTTTCCACGTAATCAATCAGGCTTGCAAATGTGTGCATGTGCTCTCACCTCCTCTCTTTCTCTCTCTGTCACTCATACATAAACACTTCATTATATATTCTCAGATATTCAGAAGAAAAGCTTCTGCAGGTGTAAACTAATGTTCCTGCACTAAAGTCAACAGTGCTGCACCATATTGTGTCAGCAAAGACACTGGTCCCACCTCACACACACTGTGACATGTGTACCTTGATTTTCACTTAATGCAGATTTCATCCCAAACTCTCCCTTTCTTCCTCTTATATGTGCATTTACCAGCTCTTACTTGCACCCAACAGACAACCCCTATGGCCTTGCATTAACTCACCCCTCAAGGTCTCTTATCTCCACCAAATACTGCACAGACAGGCAGGTGTACATGGCTCCTCCTGCAATGGAGGCAGGAGCTCACTAGTAACTAAATACCAGCAGAGAAAGAGCACTGAAATGCAAGGCTGCAAGGCATTTGGAGATGACAAAATAAGCTCGACTGAAAAAGGAGGAGGTTTTAACATTATTAGCTAAAACATTCAGTTATTAAAGAGAGTTTAATATGTTCCAAAATGGATTAAGTAAAAATTTTGCATGTGAAAAAGCAGAAATCATGGCCTAAATTACTCTTGCTTTGGAAGCAGTATGGGGAAAGTATTCTGCAATTTTCTACATTAGAAAATTGGCCATTTTGGCACCTTTTTAGCAGATATTTGAAACTGGAATGGCTGGAGACAAGACTTTGGATTACACAACATGCTAGTTTGATCACAAAAGGCAGTTCTCATGTAGTAAGAAGAGCCAAGAGGAAATTTGGATACCATCCCTTCCTTTGGTCCAGGAAACACTAACTGCTTATTCACCAGCCTGGCAGAGAAAACAACATTCTGCTTCAAGCCTCATAGGTGCACAGGTACTCAAAGCATCTGTGCCATCAGTTAGCTGTAGCTGATATTTATCAGTATTTCCTGTGCCACTAAAAGACACAAAAATAATTCCGTTTTATCAACAGCTTCATATCTTCAGAAGTTTGTGCTACAAGTTAGGCTTATGATTTGTACATGGGTTATTTTTGTAAAACTTAACACTATCGAGAAAAAGAATGCCAATAAGGACCAGAAAACCTAGTAAAACTGGCACCTGGAGATACTTGACTGATAATCCATATTACCTGAAATCTGCAAGTTGAGTAACAAGTGGAGATCTCATGTCTGGAATCAGAGAGGAGTTACAAATATGCTTCCAATTAGGAGGTTTTATCAAGAAGCCTTCTGGGAGCCAGCAGTGTGGAAAGTGTGCAGGAAAAGGAAGAACCTCTTTCTTACAAGAAATATTTCCTGTGAATCTATTTACTCCAGTCAGTGTAAGAAGACAAAGCTACAAAACTGAAAAATGCAATTACAGATTGAGAGCATCCATGTTTCTTGCTTTCCAACAGTCAGTAAGAAATACTTCCAAGTATGCATCAGCACTCTCCTTCAAAAAGATATGCCAGTGAAATAAAGTTGTTTTTTGTTTTGTTTTTTTTTTCTTCTTCCTCAAGCAGAAGTTATTTTAATGTGGCAGCACTTAAACAGACTGAGATTACATTCTAGTCATTCTGATGTCAGACACTGTGAGTTACCAATGAGCAAACTGCTCATCTCTTCTCGTTCTTCCCCACAATTTTTACCAAGACCAGGAATAACTTTCAGAAAGTCATTCTGATGGGGGGAAAAAAAAAAAAATTCTCCTTTTTTACTGGGAAAATTATAGCGTCAATGCCAAATTATTCAATATGCCATATTATCTTCAAATGTCAGCCTGCACACATAATGACTGACACTGAAGCATCCAGGTTCCTGATAAAAGATTAATGCAGTTGGTTATTAGGAACATGCTAAAATCTCAACTGTGGTGATATGAAGCTAAAAAAGGTACAAGTCTGGTTCCCATGAAACCAATGAAAACCAAGTCTTTGCTTTTAATTAATATAAAAGGGAAAAAGGTTTTCTGAGATTTCTGAACTACATAATAAAGAAAGAACAGAAGCATAAGGTGAGAGGAATATTTCTAAACTCTTTGTTGCATGGAACAAAAAGGATTGCCTAGATTTTGCAGGTAAATGCTAATGAACAGAATCAGTCAAGGCACCTTCCAGAATTCGTAGGGTTTTAATTTGTGTTCTGTGATAGAAAAAAAAATATAAACCCACATGATTATTAAACTTGCTTTCACATCCATTATTTCCATAATTTTGAAACTATGTTAAATTTTCAGTTTCCTGTTGTATGTTTCCTAGCTTTCCTAATGTGCAAATCTTTCCTCTCATAATGGTATCAGCTTTTCCCTTAAGAAACCTTGTATTTCTTCTTTTACCTGTTCATTGATAATTAGGACATTCTGTAACACACAGGTTTTAAGATATACAAAAAATGTTAGAAGTCACTAAGAAAAATGTAAGCCGTGTTTCCTTTGTTCTTTTAATAGATCCTGCACATTCCTTCAAAGACTAACAAACACGTAGGAAAAGTGCCTTAACTTAAACAGCAACAATCATCACTGTAAAATTTAGCATGTGCAAAAGTCATTTTAAGATAACAATAGCCATACTGTTGACATTCAAAAGGCATGAAAAATGCCTACATAACATTGTATACTTCAGCAGAAGAATCAAAAATACATTAAATTACAGTGGCAAACCAAATTGTAACTTAATTGTAACTCCTTAAATATTGATGTACATAGTTTTAATTTTAAAAAAAAAATTTTATGAAAATATACTTGATCCATCAATATACTCCAAGGTCTATGCATTTTCTTGTCTGTGGGAAAAAAGTGCTTATATGATGAAGGTCTCCATTGTTATATTAATATTAATCTATTGGGAATAATGAATTTTCTGCTGTGAATATCTTCAGTTCTCATCAGTGAACAATCAGTGGCCTGTGATTACATTTTATGAAATGGCAATTCTTTTGTTTTGATTTTGCTCAATTTTGAACCTGAATCTTAAGTAATTGGTTGGGGAGATGGAATTATGCATAAATGTGTCCCTAAAGTCAATGCCTACTCAGAAGACACTGATCTCATACTTAACAACCAACCAGAAGAAAAACTGAAGAAACAAAAACCCTACCATTTTGAGTTAAAATTTCCACTTTAATTTGTGCATGTGAATGTAAGCACTGTGATGTTACCCAGCAAGGCACAGACCAGCTCCTCTTCAGGAGTTTTATTCTGCTGGCACTGACAACAAGAAAATAGTAATAAGGCCCAATCAGTCAATACAGACTGGGCTGTCACTTGGTTTCTGACTTGAAAAAAACACCTGTAATTGTAAACAGGTATCTGTAGACTAAGGACCTGTTTTACTGAATGCATAAATGTTGAGTGAGACTTAACAGAGAATGATGACAGAAAGACAAAAGCTCTCTTGTCTCTCAAATCTTGTCAAAGATTTGCTGAGCAATAAACATATCTTACATCCTTTTAATTTATTTTTCACTGTATGTTATTTCTAGCTACTTCGGGATTCTGCTAATCGTTTTCTCTCAGCCTCATTTTGTTTCACTTCATTGCTTTTCCGAAAGGTTGCAATAAAACCTAATGCAGGAAGATAAGAATCACTCTGCTAAAATTAGTGAACTAAGTACCATATCCCATGAGTCACTGCATGTGACTCCCATCCACCTATCTTTAAAAGACCAGATAATAAAGCCATGCTGTAAGTGCATGAGAGCCAGGTAAGAATACTCACTTTCCAAAATGCTGCTTTTGAGTACTACACCTACCAGCAGGCTCCTGCAGTCTGTAACCTAAACATTAATTAAGTTAGGCGCACTAAAATAATATACTTGAATATGAGGCAAGTTGGTTTCATGTTTATTTTTAATATACTAACAAAGGAAAGAAAATGAAGCATGGGAGAGAGGCGAGGTAAACAGCAACTCTTTCATTTTTTTAAATTACCAGATCTCAAATCAATAGTATCCTATTACAGATAAATAGAAATTAACACAGGGAGACCAGTGCTTTGCATGAAAAAATGAAATTTCCACCAAAAAAAGGGGGTGAATAGGGTGTTACTGGTATTTTTGTAGGTATGCTTGATTTCATTTTATCACTCAGATTTCACTACCCCTGGGACTAACATAATTTTTTAATAATTAGTTCTATATCATATTACAATTGATAATATACAATTGAGAGGTGTATCAAGAGTTGTAATCACTAATTCACAATTTATTTTACAATTATTTAATCTTTGAATTTAACACTGAATAATGGTATAATGGTATATGCAAAGATATTTTAACTGTTGGCACACGAGTTAACAGTATTTTTCTTATATTTAAAAATATTTCTGTAATTTTGAAATTACAAATATTATGGTCCTGCCATTTTGAACAATAACATATTTAAACTCAAATTACATATCTCAAAACTTTAATAGCAGAAACTTGTGCACTTTAGTGAAGTGGAAAATGAGAGACTGGGAGAAAATCAACACTAGTTTTTTTATGCACAAAACCCTCAATAATTACACTTTGGATTTATCTACATGTTCCAGCAATAGGATAAGGCTCTGACGTAGTCTTACCAAAGCTGGCTAACCCAAAATTAGATGCCATGAGCTTTAACTTGGGTTCACGGACATGTCACAGTGTATCACCACTGTGCCTGCTGTCTTCTTGTGCCTACAAGACTAGAAGATGCTGCTTATCTCAAGGGAAAAAAAAAAAAGAAAAAAAAAAAAAGGAAAGATGTAAAAAATATAAATTCTTACAAAAACATAAGGAAAAAATTACCCTCTAGCATGGCTTATGATTTAAATTAGTTCAGCCTTTAATAACTTGTGCATTTAAAGAAATTGATTGCAGACATCTTAGATCTAGAAGCACTTCAAATGTGTGTGTTAGTATGACTTCAGACACTTAGTGAAACAGCATAGTTGGAACAAGTAGTTTATTTACTCCTTTTGAAGCACAAAGAATGCTAAAAATCCATTTTGCAGTTATATGTCTAGTTTTACCCTTAAAAAAATTCTTTGTATATTTCACTATCAGCCACTTTGTTAAATAAATAAGATACAAGTTCAGGCTTGATGGCAGACAAAGTTTTAAATAGATGATAAAACTATGTTTAAAGATTATAACTGAAAATAAAGGGAAAATACCAGCTAAACTCAGCCCTGGTGTGGCAGGGAGATGGATGCAGAGAAGCCTCTGAAATCAGAGAACTTGGTGTGCCCCAGGAACTGACCTGTTCAGGCTGGAGACCACAAGGTTTATTATACTGTACACAATCACTCTGATATCTATCAATCTACTTCCAGTTACCTCCACTGCATTCAGGAATTAAGGTGGGTTTTTTCGGGGTTTTTTTGGGGGGGGTTTGTTTGTTTTTTTTTTTATAAGTTATTTTCCACCATTTAAAGACAAATTTTAGCTTCATTTCAAGAAAAAGGTTTTCCACAGTTGTTCTGCATTTTGTGTAGATGACAAGATACTCTTTCACTGCTGCTGATTTTGCATCTTTACACTGCACTGAAAAATACTGAAAACTTGTTTTAGGAATGTGAGACTAAACTTTTAAGAAATTTCTCCAAAATGGAGTAACTGTCTCAACTTACAAACTACCTATTTTGCAGGATGTGTTCTGACTGGCAGATTAAACCTTAGAACAATAACCCAATTATGAGCTAAATTTACATTCAACTAATCAAAAATCATCCAGAAGCTGACAAGAACAATCTCTGTTCACAACCTTTAGCACAACCAACACTGACAGACTATAATGTATGAGCTATATAAAAGATGACACATGTTGCACTGCCCAGCTACCAAGGGCACCACGCTCCAAGTGCTACCAAGTACTATGAGAGTATTCATCACTTCCTGAGACTAAAAAACCCAACAAAAACAAACACACACAAAAAAACCCCAAAACAAACAAAAAAACCCCTCCAGATAAAGAACATGATCAGGCATTAGTTCTTGAACAATGACTGCAGGAAGGACAGCTAGAGAAAGCTGCATTCCACAGATGGAGAACCAGCCCAATTAATAAAACCAGTGGTCAAAATGAAAACCAAATTACATAAGTTACTGCACAGACATGGGTAAAAGAATTGCTCCCATAACTCTGACCTAACTCTTTCAAAAAACAGAAGCCATCTACACTATCTCTTTCAGGGAAGTAAACTCTTGTACCTATCAGGCCAGTAATTTTAAACAACTCAGCATTTTATGAATCAAATTCATCATTGGTGTGAGCCACAGATACTTGGGATATATTAATTTTGTTTACAGTTGGACTTACCATTTATAACAATCTGCAGGGACTTATGCCACCCTGAAGCTAGTTAAAAAGCCTTCAACCAATTTAAGAAGAAACTCTTTGCTCAAGACACCTTCATCACAGATTTGTCCCTCTTTTAGAACTTTTATCCTGGACAGATTCACTGCCTGGGGTCTTACACACTTCCATAGCTAAATGCTCTCAAAAACAGTGCAAGGCACTAGCTATGAGAGCTACATGTATGCCCAAGATCTAGCTACATGTATGTCCAAGATCTCTGAACCTGACTGAAGTTGGGTACCCAATTCCAAAACAAGTCCAAATTGCAAATTTTTCCCTGCTTCTCAAATTGTGTGCAATGAGAATTTTCTGACAATCTAGACCATGCAGACATTTATGGAGAAGTTTAGATACCCAAAATAGAGAAAATATCTTCAAATGTTTTTTTCTCTATTTCTTTTTTAAGTATTTCATCCTAATTCAGAGATAGCAGCTAGCACAATACATTGGTCCCCAAGCAGTGTTTCACTCGCAGAAATACTCAACAGTCTAGATGTAGGCTATGCCACCAGATTATTGGAAACGACCTAGCAGCCACATATTGCACATACAGCAACTCCAGTCATGAAAATCACGTTAATTCTGCAGTGTTCAATTTTTCAGAAAAGTTAACAAGTATTGGTCTGGCTCACAACATATAAAGACTAAGACAAACCATTAAGAATTCTAGCGCTTTGTGAACAAACCTTTTTTTTTTTTTTACAATTTTTTTACATTTACATATTTAAAAACAATAGCTGTGAGTGCTTACATAGATTAAAAAAAAAAAAAAAAAAACACACCAAAGCCTGCAACAGTCCACATCTCAATTTAACTTGGCACTTCTCTGTTAAAATAGTGCTATAAAGCTTCAGACTGGTAGAGCATCTTCTATCACACCAAAGTCTTCAGAACCTCACCAAACATCCACGCACAACTTCTGTTACATAGTTGACTTCATCACTAGGTAACTTCCATCACACTATACAGCTCATGAGATGGAGTAAAAGAGTAATTTTTCTCATTCAGTTCTTTGCTGATGAACTTGATATGAAATATCACTTGCAGATGCCTCTTCTTGATGGCACAACCATCCAGAGCACAATCAACAGAGTAATCAATGCGTTCATTTTTTCCCACGTATTAAAGCCAAACTCACCATCAAAAGTTAAAGTGCTGTCTGTTTTATTACCTAGCCCATGAACCATTCCACATGCAAATATCTGATCAAAGCAGAGACGTTTTTTTAAGCATGGAAAACTTGGCATGAAACATAAATCATCATTGGGAATCATTCTGTGGACACCTTCACTTTTATACAAAACAGCAGTCAGCAAATGGTCCATTTCCCCAAAGACTTTCTGTAGCACACTCGGAATGGTTGATAACAAAAATTTAAAAAATGTGGAGACACGCCAGATTCTTCACGCTGAAGGATGAGGAACTAGGAAAGCCCAAGGGACTGCAACCCAAACCAGGAACTGGCATTTCCACTTCTACACTCCAATCCTCCTAACACCCATCTCAGTGATCACCCTTGAGGAATTAAACAATTTTCCACTAAAAAAAGCAACAAAGTGCAAAAAAAGCTGCATCACTAGGACAAGAAAGTGTTTTCTTTGGTCCTTCCCTCTGCACTAAGATCTTCTCAAAACTGTAACAGTATTACTCCTACAGATAATGAGAGTGTGGCAGATGATTACAGGGTGTTAAAATGCCAAATGACACAATTAAGCCAACCAGCACCAAATTAAATAGTTGTCCACCCCTTTTCCTCCTCCCAAGACACCCCAGCTCCAGCCTTTGTAAAGTTCTGTTTGCCACGTTCACAGCAGTCAAAAAAAAAACAAAAAAAACCCAAATTAACAAACATCTGCTGTTTTCAGGATAAGACCCAAAAAACACAAGAAGTTTTCCAAGTTCTTAACATCAGTATTTTACAGGACTGTACTCTGAAATGCAGGGAAGGTCAGGAAAGCAGGCAGAAGCTCCCCATCACCCTTACCATAGGAAAACCCACACCTATGCTTCCATCCTTTCCCCTAAAGGAGAGGAGAGGAGACAGGCAGGCCTCAGGGCAACCCCCGTGGTAGGGGAAGAAGGAAAACAGAGTGAGCAGAGAGGAGTTATTTGGAGACACCGTTTCAGGGCCACGTTCACACACAAAACCCTCCAAAACCATCAAAAACAAGACCCTTAGTAGTGCATATTCTCCCAAAATCCGACCGCCGAGTCCGGCGAGGCTGCGGGGAGGGCCCTTTCTGGCCAACGGGAGGGAGGTGAGCCGCTTCTGGAGGGCTCGGGAGGGCCTCGGCCCACAGGCAGCCGCGCTGCCCCTCGCCCGCAGCGGGGGGAGCCGGAGGACGAGAGCGGAGAAATCAGCCCCTTCACTTCCCCTCCCTACCCCGGAGCAGACGGGAAGGCGAGGAAGCCCCCGGGGCCATGCCAGGGGACGAGGTCGATCTGGGAAGCCAGGGGCCCCCGTCCCCCACCGGCCCTCTCGGCAGAGTCGGGCGATAAGGCCGTCTCACACACGGGGGTGGTGCAGCCCGTCCGCAGCCCCCGGGCGGGGAGGAGAGATGGGGCTCTGAGTTCACCCCCTTCCTCGTCCCCTCCTCTGCCCCCCCCCTCCAAGGGGTAGGGCAGCTATGGCCGCTCTCCCGCGGCGGCCGGCCTGCGGGGGCCCGCTGTCTTTCTCTCCTGCGGAGACTCGGCGCTGTCGAGCAGCTGCCATTACTCGGGCCAAGACCCGTCCTCCGAGTAGACAACCCCCACCCCAGCGAGAAAAGGAAGGGGAGAGGTCAGGAGGGGTGTGTGAGCGAAAGGAAAGGTGGGGGAAGTGGGGAGAAAAGCAGTCGCCCCGCGTGTGGGAAGAGAGCGGGACTGAGGGGGTGTCGGGGCTGAGGCCGGGCTGCGCCACACCCCAGTCGGCCTCGCCTCTCACGCGAATCCCCGGCTCCCCCGCTGCCTGCAGGCCCGCGCGGAGNCCCTCCCGCACACACCCCCCTCCTCCCCAGACTTTAAAGTCTCTCTCACCTTGTGCTGCTGCCGCTGCTTCTGCTGCTGCAGGGGGGGAGAAGTTAAGCCAGGGGAAACTTTTCAATCCCTTCCCCAAGCCGCTGCTGCCTCCTCCTTCCACATATTTTTCCCCTCAGAGTTTTATTGTGTCTGAATTTTCTCTCTCTCTCTCCTCTTCTGTCTGTCCACAGTTCAGGTTTCTGGGGTAAACAGGGTTTAGGATGGTGCTAGGGATATTTGGGAGAAGGAGAACTCTAGTGGTGTCTGCTGGAGTTGCTATTTGTTTCTTTTATTATTTTTTTTTAATAATACATTTGAAAAGGATCTTTAACTATTTATTATATGTGTATTTTATCATACTCTCAGGTCTGAATCCTATCTTATTGCAGAGCAAAAATGTGCCGCTTACCTGGCCATGATACATGCAAATTCCTGCTAACATGAAGTCCAACTTGGAGCAATTCTGGATTACAGTTTTGAAAGTGGATACCCACCTTAAGCAACAGAAACAAAACCATACAGAATCAGTGGTCTGCCTCAGAGTTGGCGATATGTTGTGACCTGTAGATACAAACTTTTGGGATTAGGAGAGTAATATGAAATATATAACATTTTAGGCACATATGTAAGTAGTAAGAAAACTTGTGTATAATATCCTTATTTTGTATGGCCTGTGAGATAAATATGATTAATAATAAATGTCTAGGGAAATGCATTCTAATGCTTTTGAAATACTTCAATAATTATTTAATGGAAAAGTAATATACTTCACAATTAATTAACTTTCACTAAAAATGTGATACTATTAAAATTCATTGTAAGCTTAGTTCTGTAAACACTTATGCATACAAATAATTCCAATCTTACGAGTAGTCATTAGTATTACCTAAATAGTTTTGGACTGCCTGTGATAAAAGAGGCATCCATTCTGCCTGGTCAGTAAAAGATTTAACAGACACTGCACAGTGACAGTTTCTCCATTGTAAGTTTCTCTTGCTAAATAAGAATTCTAGTAGTGTCTGAAACCATATTTTTTTTGAGACTGATGCATTAAGACTTTACATCCTCTTTTCAAAATAAAATGCAAATAACAATTAGTTGCATGGAAGTGATAAAGCTTTACTTCTGTTATGTATTTAAATATGAAAGAACATTTTACATTATCTAAAATAAATAGATAGGAAAGAAAGTGCTGGTAATCTGCTTTCAAAGTGTGCTTGAGGGGCTGGGCAGATAGCAAATAGTGGCACTATAATTTATTAACTGCACTATATTGCTTGTATTAATAAAAAGCAATTGACATTTACAGGCAATTCTTTAAGTAAAAAGGGATTCACCATCAGTTTAATTACCAAAAGGCTACCTTGTGTTAAGCATTTAGTAGTGATGTTTGGCTCTGATTTCATTAAGGCTTGTAATTTTCAAAAGAAGTTTAATAGAAATATATGCCAAGTTTCCATGGCATATTGCTGGCTTGGCTATCTTAGATTTCTTTGAAATCTTCTCTGTACAAATTACATCTGAGCTCTATTTATATGACAAAATAAAATTTTTGGGTCCTTACTGTTTCTACTGCTTCTACCATGTGATGAAGTTACCAGTGCTGCTCAAGCTGGCGTGGCTAAGGTATGCCAATTTTTGAATCCAGAAGCCAGCAGAGGAGAAACATTGCTAGCAGCATATACAAGCATCTTTAATTCTTCAGTCCAAACAGCCAGGTACTCTCTACAACAGGGTCAGCTGGGGGGATTTGCCAAAACTCCAACCCAAGCTCCATTTTCAGTTTCAGGTTCTTCAGCAGAAAGATTTATTACTGTGCCAAGGTGCCTTCTCCTTACCTATGTAAATATTTTCTTAAGGCAGAAGTTCAGCTGTCTTCAGTATAAAAATGTCTTAGCCCTTGATCTCTTCGGGACCCATAGAGAGCTGTCAAATATTGAGGCTGCAGTTCCACCAATGTGGAAGCATATGCAGGGTTGAAGCCTTGTGCTTTGCCTACCTTACAGAATTTTACCTGGAGACTGCTCCTTGCCAACAATTTGCTGTACTTTAACATACTTGTGAAGGCTAGTCTGGACTGTTTCCAAGTATTTGTTTCAGGATACAAATATTTGATTTTGGAAAGAACAAAGTATCCTAAAGCAAACCTGTAGGGAGTGTCTGCAGCTGTAGCCAGATTCCCTTGTTTGAGCTGGTGGGCAGTGAATTAAATCAAGTATAGAGAGCCAGGCATATAGCTAATATATGGGTGCTCGTGGGCCTTGTTTTGAAATGGTTTGATACCCTCATCAGGTCCCCTGGCTAACTGCATTATGTGGCCTTCAGGATGCACACTGAAGGATAGAAATGATGCGTTTTTCTGTCATTTTAACGTATTTTCGTCTGTATCGGAATGACTTTTTAACGCTCATTAACATACAAGTTTGAAGCCCTGCTAGCCGGTCCTGGTTAGCCCCGATTCTTGCGTTTATCTGCATTTGGCTTGATACCAGCTGCGAGCTCTTTCCCGGGTTGCTGCCGGGCTCTGGCTCAGCCGGCGCCGGGAGCGGTAACAGTTAACGCGGCGGCCGGGAGGGCCGAGTCCGGCAGACAATGGGAAGGAAATCCCACCCTCCCCCAGCGCCGGGCAGCCGCGGGTTTCCTCATAGGCAGGGGGAAATGTTTGTTAAAACAAAAAGCGGGCTCAGGACAGTCTCCACCCCCCACCCCATTCCCCCGGCTTGAGGACTGTGGAGGCGGTGCGAGGCCTGGGGGCTGTTCAGGCATTTCCACTCTTCCCTCTCCTGGAAGGTCCCTGGGACGGACGAGCAGGGAGCTGGGTGTCTGGAACAGGACAGGGCTCGGCTGAAGTAGCTCAGCTGGGGAAGGAGTTCGCTTGTCAGAAATGCCTGTAGGGCTGCAAGGGCAGCTCGGGGAGTAACGGTGAGGGTCCAGCCTTCTGCTTGCTAGCAAGGTTGTGGGGACAGAAAACGGACTGCCAATGTGATGCTAGAAAGAAAACGTGATAAAGTTACATTCTTTCAGGTAGAAAGTACTTACCATAGGAGTACCTCAGGCTGTGTGTGTGCTGTAGGTTTTTTCTGGTATTGCTGTGGTGGTGTGTAAACAGTAGGTCTGAAGGTACTGTTTGCCTCCCTTGAGATGGGGCTTGAAGGGCAGGAGAAGAAACGGTGCAAGCAGCAGCACAGTTTTGCTGGACAAGTGGCATCCAGATGAAAAGTGTAACCTACTGCTGTGAATTAAAGGGGCTATCAGTCAGGTTCATGGGAAAGAAGTCCCTTGCAGGTTGGAGACACACAAACCATGACTCGGGAATTCCTGGACCTGCAAGTAGTTGGAGGCACAGATACCCTCGGTGCCTGGCAGTTCCCATGTTTCCCAAGATATCCCCATATTACATTTGCTACACTTTCTGTGCATCGAGAAGACTAACACTGCTAAGTGTCATGCAGGTTGATAAACGTGCCTCCATTTTCCTTTTAAATTATATTTTTTTCTTTCAAAATTATTCTGTTCAATAGATTGTTTTGTTTTGTTTTGTTTTAATTCTGAAAGTGGACAACAGAATCCTGTGTGGATACAACCTTTTATTATTGCTATGCTCTTTTGTCATTCATGGTTCAGTGGTGCAACTATAAAACACATGGATGAACAAGCACATCTTTGCTGGTAGGTTCTAGGCATGAGACTCAGGATGGTGGAAACATTGGGGGATTGCTGCTCTTCATGAAGTGCCATGTCCCTTCCATTACTTACCTGTACTCAGCTAATGAATGCACAGCTCAGCCTTCTCTACAGCTTTCTGCCATCTTCCTGGCTGAACCAAACCCACCCTCTATGTGCTCAAGTCTTGATCTGGCTTTGTAAGATAGCTGTCTCTTGCTGTTGGTGCCAGCCCACTTCACTGCATGCTCCACTCTTAGATGCACTGAGACAAAAATAATTTGAATATGTTTCTGGAGAAGCAGGTCTGCTGTGTTGTGATCACAGAAGTATTAATGCAGAAAATTAGTGTAAATTTTTTATCAGAACAAAGTTTAACAACACAGTGTTCTTTACAGTAAAAATCTCAGCAATGCATTTAATTTAGGAAGCTGGGGGGGCTGGCAGGCGGGGGATAAAAGCCTTAATAACAGGCTCAGGAAATCCACAGAACTGAAAACAGCTGGAGGATGGGAGATACTTAGGGAGAATCTTATAACGTTCCTTTTCCCCCCAGGCATTGAAAAGAAAATGCCATACTCAAGTGGGGGACATAGAAGGAGAATCCCCAAGAACCCCCACCAATATCTGCTGCTTCATGAAGCTGTCCAAGGAATTAGCATATGCCACCTTGAGGTGGTGTTCTTGCAGGTTTGACATCATGAGGATTGAAGTAGATGGTGCAGCAGCCAGGATCCTTCCTCCCTTTTCAACTTCCTTCTCCTTGCTATGTCCCTGGCCATGCAGACTGGCTATCCAGTGCTGGACAGCCACAATGCTCAGAGAAAGCTGGTGAGGGCCCGAGAAAATCAGGATATAAGTAAAAACGTGTGAGTAAAAGTATAGGCGGAATTTCTAAAGACATTGTGGGATGTTTGTTGAAGACAGAACATTGTGGGGAGCAGAACAATGTGGAGATCATTGTCTGACCCTCTGTGCCCAGTACTCACATGTGTGTGTACCTTATGGGCATCATAACTGGTAATTAAAAAAAAAAACAGAAAAGCCTGCTGAGTGTAGATGTAGATTAAGATACGAAATGCTTTTTTTTTTTTTTCACTTTGTTCTCTACTTACATTTTCATGCACAACTGGGAATAGAGGTTTATCCTTAAAAGTTTACCTATGAGTAAACTGACATATGTTTATGACATATGACATATGTTTATGCCAGCATTATGCTTCATGTATGCCTGATTCAGCAGTCTGCCAAAGGAAACTTATCTCCATGTTTCTTAACTAATTCAAAACAACAGAGTGTTCCATATTTTGTGTCAACTCTGCTGTATTTTTGATATGAGAGCAGGTGACATAACATATAACATGAAAAAAAGTTTTAACACCAGCTTCCAAGTGTATACCAAATCTATCACATGGGTTTGTCCAGCCTTGGTATAATATTTAAAATAATTTATACCTGTGAAAAATGAATGCACAAAACTTAAGTTTGCTATTAAGACTGAAGTAGGAATATTATTAATTTATAAGGATGCAGTAAATGGAAATATATGAGTTGCCAGAAAAACAACTTTGACTATTAGGAAATCAGTAGTACTTTTTAAAAATTAAAATAATTACAAAACTAGAGGTTTTGCATGAAGAGACATGATGATTGTCATAATTGCAGGGAAACATTAATTACATTGTGCATCATACTAAATGCCAGCATAGCCAATAACAAAGAAAGAAATGCCCTATATTTAGGGTAAGTGGAGTCTGTCATCCCAAGACTGGGGGAAAGCATGAATAAGGGAAGTATTACAGCATGCATCAGGAGAATGCAGAGACATCCAAGTGCCTCTGCACTGAATCAGTTCTTGCGAAGTCACGTTGGATCAGGTTTGGTCCAGCACTGATTTTCAGATAGTTTTTGAAAACATACCCCATGTCTGCTCTGAGCTTCAAAACGTTCTGCATTCAGAATTGGCTTGTTAGTTCTGATGTAGTACTGGACCCAGGGTGGTTCCGTGCATTCACGTGGCACTGCTCTGGGATTAATAATAAGCTTTTCCAGTAAACAGACCTCTGTCATGGATACAGAAGAGACATCCAAAAAGAGGTGATGTATTATCACTTCTACTGAACTGAAGCTAATAAGTCTTGTTGGACCCGAGCTGAAAGTATGTGGAGCTAGCCAGCTGTGGCTCTCTACAGCTCTTTCCCAAGCTCCAGTTTCCAGGAACACAATGTTTTGCATGGCATTAGATCTAATCTCACACAGTTTATTATGCTGTTTGCAGTGCTATGCAGAAGAGGCAAAATTGTTTATGGAGAAGAGATGCTCATGAAGCTAACACATAGCTGGAGCTAAAGGTCACTGCCAGGCTGAAGCTAGCCTGGCATGAAGCCATCTTCACGTGGTTGCAGCCTTGAGGTATCCTGATGTCATCTGCAGCTTGTATGAACCTCTTAGAGGTATCACTGATTGTCTGTACAGGGTATTTATAATTAATAGCAACATTTCTATCAGTTTTAACGTTATGCTCAAGATTAAAGCTCATGTAGGAACAAAGAAGATTCCACACCTTCCATGCTGTGGTTCTGATCACGTATTTGAAAGCATCTTCTGTTATCCAGAGTTAAAGATAATGCACTGGATAGGATAAATTAGTTTTGGTCCAATATCACTGATACATTTTTTGTTGCATTCTGTAAGGAATGACTTTCTCAAAACCAGCTGTAATACTCAAGTCTAATTGTCCTATCACTAACAATCTTCTTAACCTGATGGAACTGGAAGAGAATACCATGCCATGTTAACCAGTATGTTAACCAGTATGCAACACTGGGACTCTTTGAAATGATGGGATTTGAAAAGAGTTCTGGGATAATTTGGTTGTTTATTGTTTGATCGTACATGTCATGCAGGATACATATTATGTATCATTCACAAGTAATAGATGTCATTATGCATTTTTCTATTTGTCTTGGCTAGTAGCTGCATTATGTTCAGCAGATGGCAACGCAATCACTTAAAAGATTACTCATTTAAAAATCAATTTATTAACACCCTATTAGTTTTATTAAGAATAATATGGGGCTTTGACATATCTATTATATTTACCAGGCATACTATTCAGAAGTCATAGCAGAGTAACTAAAATACAATTACCATAGAAAAAGTAACTTTGAATATCCTGAATTACTGAATTTCAGAAGTTCCACTGAGTTTCCTCAGTCTGAATATAAAAGTAAATATAATCAGATTTTGACATGTTGAACTGTATGGATGTGTCACTCAGGGAAATCTGGATAATACATTTTGTGTTAGATACAAAAATATTTGCATAGAGAAATTACATATTTTATTTTTAGTATTTGCATGTTTTATACCATCTTCTAAATGCTGGACTAGTGCTAATTATGTTCATTTGTTAACGTAAATATTTATCATCCTTATATTTCAGTTCTTATTTGTAGGTCATTCCTGTTGTCATCTCAGTTATTTATGTGAATATTTTCCAGTTTAGATAAGAAGAATATTGCATTCACATTGGAAATAATGTAGCCTTTACATGGTTTAGCACAGTCCAAGGTGTTGGGACCAACATACAGCCACCAGTTTTTCATTTCTTCTCTTCTAAGTCTCTCTATGTTACAATACATATTTTTTGTGTATTTAAGGCCCATGATTTTCAAGCACTGAGGAATTCCTTGAAAAGCTTTTCAAAATTTTGAAGACATCTTTTATTTAGCACAAGCAGTAATATTGGAACAATTTGTTTAAGCATAAACATACAGCATATATTAATTGACAATGTTAGAAGTGTTAAAAGGGAATGTATAAAAATAAGGTCTTTAAGTCAGAAAAGCTAATGTAACCCTAAGCTCCTTATATCCTTTTTTTTAGAAGAATGCAATGAGAAAAATGGACACTGAAAAGGTGGGGCCTGTAGTAATAGCAAAGCTGTCATACTTTCATTTTTCTCTCAGATGTTAAAAATGACTAAGTAGAATTGATTAAACTTTTCTTTAGCACTGCTGTAGAAAGGAAGCAGCTATGACACATTTCATCCAACAAATTATGTATTTTTTTTAATAGAGGCTTATAATGAAAATGGTTGGCATTATTATATAGTACTCCTCAGTAGAACACTCTATATAGAGGGGCAATAGTGAAGCTTTGCTTCTGTTTGTCATATTAGAGCTCTAGAAGCTATCCACAATCCAAAGGTTTATTGCTTAGTGTGCCTGTGGTTTACAGAAATGTATTTGTGAATCTTTTAATTCAACCACAGAGGACAGACCATACTGATTATTTCTCTTACACAGAGATATTAGTGATTTTTACCTAGTCTGCTTGTTCTTTTTGAAGATAATTCTAATTTTCAAACAGTCCAAATATACATTGTGCTAACATTGAGAAAGCACAGTATGTTGTAAGTTAATATCACTGGAATTCAGGAAAGAGGCAATGGAAAAAAAAGAAGGATATGATCCCCAACATCTCCTTCTAAGCATATCAAGTAATAATGTCTCCATCTCTCATTTTTTAAGGCCTTGAAGATTGCAATACTTAGATATATAACCAGAAGTATAACAGTATTAAGTTTAAAAAATCATATATAATTCTTTGAACAGGTGTCAAATCCTTAAACCTAGTTCATAGTCAAAAGCATGGCACATAGTTAAAAACATGGTCTATTGGGAACAAGAAACAGAAAGTTCAAGTTACAATGCCATTTTAAAATACTTTCTGATACCTGCTGAGAGCCAGTTGTAAATATTTAGAATTGTGAATGCTCTTTGCAAAATATGGTGAGTCACTGCAATGCCTGAATTTGTGTGTGTGACTCTTAGAATCAAGAATTAAAATGAATCATGAATGATTCCTTATATTTTCATGTTTCCATTGCATCTGTTCTGTTGGAGTGTCTGTTAGGCCACACTCTACATCCCTGAGTTCAAAAGGAATTTAAAGCCCCTTTGAAGTTATGAAAATTTAGCTTGACCAAAGCCTTTAAAGTTGTTCAAATTCTTCTGTTTACATTGAAACCTACAAAAATCAGCTCAGAGTTTTGGAGGTTGTTTTTACAGGCATGCATACAAAAGAGAAAGAGGAGAGAGGAAAATACTTTTTGTATTTTACAAAAGTGATGTAGCAAGGCAGAACAGGAAATTACTGTTTCTTTCTAGCTAACACAGTAAATCACTCTCATTCTACTAAGTTTCAAAGTTTGCTGAATTTCTGATTTGTAAATGAGTTGGGGCCTACTTATTACCTGGAGGAGTTTTTGTTGATGCTAAAATGAATGTGTGAAGAAATAAAACTTTCTCTGATATAGTAAGAGCGTACTCTGAATTCTGGTGAAACCTCATGGTGGGAGTGCTCTGCTGTACACAATGGGAAAGAGATCCCAGATTAAATACAGCACTTATACAGCCCATGCTCTTTCCAGAAGGAAACGGATTCTTATAGGAGAAGACAGGCACATGCCCACGTATTTGGAGACAGTAGCATTAATTTTCTGTCTGTTATGGAGAGGCATTGGGACAGCCAAGAAAGGGAGCACGGGAAGTACCTGAGGCCCTGCTCAGCTAGAGAGAACAGCAGTGACAGAGTAAACCACACACCAGGCAGCAGGGAGGCTAGAAGAGTTAAGTTATTTTCACCAACATTGTTGTTTTCCTTATTTTTTTCTCATTTTATCTCTTTTTCCTACCACTCTTCATATTGCTCTTCTAACTTCACTGCCTGTGTGAGCCTTCCAATACAGAGGACATACCTGGACTTCAAAGGGAAGGAGAGACAGTGGAGGCACAAGCGTTCACATCTGTGTGGGCATCACTCAGGAGGGGATAAGCAACATGTTGGTGTGGTCTTGAACAAATTTATGGTTTCAAATATCAGAAACATTTGTCTGAAGCTACATCCATATTTTATTTTCTAAGATTTTAAAAGATTAAATATCTATTTTGTAAGCTATGAGTTTGAGAGGGGTGGGGGCCAAGCCTTTGCAAAAAACCACTCAGTCCTGTACATACTGCAAAATGTAAAATAGATGCCTGGCAGGCAAACATAAAGTACATACTGCCACATTAAACTGGTGATTGCTTTCAAACCATTGCTTTCTAATTCATTGCACATAAACATTCTCCCAACCCCATTGCTTGATTTTGACAGGAGGAAGACTTTTATGCAAGAGCAGCTAGAAGCAAACTATAGGAGCATCTTAAAGAAAAAGAGCAGATAGACTTCACTGCCATAGCTGTGTGCCTTAAAGCACTGTTGTTCCTGGTGTGTATACTCTAAGATAGCATTCTCCTGGCCATCTGCTAAGTATGAATAGCTGTAGCTGGGTCTGCATTTGAAAGAACAGTTTGCTAAGTCCTGGTGAGGCACTGAAAATAGAAAGGTGACCTGATTATACTGTCTGTGGATGGATGCATGCTTTTCTATCCTAATGAGAGATTTTGTCACTTTGATATGTTGTAGTTTAACCCCAGCAGGCAGCTCTGCTCCACACAGCCTTTTGCACAGGAGGAGAGAATCAGAAAGGTAAAACTGAGAAAACTCCTGGGTTGAGATAGACAGTTGCACAGGTAAAGCAAAGAGACACAAGCAAGCAGAGCAAAACAAGGAATTAATTCACTAATTTTATCATATGGCAAGGGTGCAGCCATCTCCAGGAAAGCAGGACTCCATGGTGCATGGGGAAGACATATGTTGTAACTCCAAATGTTCCCCATTCCTTCTTCCTTCAGCTTTTATTGCTGAGCATGAAACGATAGGGTATGGAATATTCCGTTGGTCAGCTGAGGTCAGCTGTCCCAGCTGTGTCCCCTTCCAACCTCTTGGGCAATCCCAGCCTCCGCGCTGGTGGCATGGTGAGAGAAGAAGAGAAGACAGCACTGTTCAGCAGCAGCTAAAGCATCAGTGTGTTATCAACACTTGTTTTAGTCAAATCCAAAATGTAACACCGTATGATCTGCTGTGAAGAAAATTAACTCCACCCCAGACAAAACCAGTGCATGAGATTATGTTATTATAATTCATGAAATTACTCAAATCCATTAAGAAGGGGGTTCACTAACATCCTTGCTGAATGGAATATTTAACATAATCATCAGATACCAGTGACTCCTCTGATTTGCTTGTTATCTAAAGATAAGACTCCTCTGACTTGCAGATGCTGAGTTTGGGACCAGTTTGCTAACCAAGAGAAGCACTTTCTTATCATGTTCTCTGTGTGCAGGCCTTCTGAGTGAATTATTTAAAAAGTAGGTTTTGAAAATGTTTTTTAGAACTTGTTTATGTTTATCGACATCCATGGCAAAGTCACGATTTTCTTTTTCAGCTCCTGTCTACCTTGGGAAAGTGAAGCTGAGAACAATGTGGTAGGAGATTCAAACATCTATTACTGTTTATCTAATTTTAAAACAGCTCCAGCCAATGGCAACACATTCCTTTTAAGGTAGACCCTCTTTTGGTTGTACTTATATAAAACAAAGTATTCCAGAAACAAAGCAGGGGAAAAAAAGATTAATTCTGTTTTGGGAAGAGCAAAACTTTTAGTAATGGTATGCAAATAAAAACTGCAATGTAATGAGAGAATGCAGGAGGTGATGAAGGGGAACTTTAGGAGATGAGGAAGGAGACAAACATAATTGCAGTTTTACAAAAGCTTTACAAGAGAGAAGGACTTCAGACTGTACATATCAGACAGAAACAGCATATAAAGTTTGAAATAGGCTGAAGCATTGCTTAATGAGTACTCCATCTGTTTTTGTACACATATCAAAATGCAAATGAGAGGGAAATGAAGTCCTGCTGGGGATACTCACACCTGCACGTCATGGTGTATGAGTTTGCCATCTATGAACGTATCATTCAATGCTAAAAACCTAACTGCACCTTATTTGTGTAGGCATCTGGAAAGACTACTAGATTTTCCTACTAGGTTTCATTGCAACTGTGGTTATAAAAATAAGGCATAGAAGTCCATTCACTTTGTTTTAAGATCTGTCTGCTTTTTGGGGGGCTGCAGTCTTTTTTGGATTCTTTTTCCCATCTTTGAAAGAACATGGGAAAGTTAGGGACTGTGCAATTTCTCAAGTCTATGGACTGTTTTATCCTACAAAGCTACGTCCCTACAGCCCCATGATTTGACCTTCAGAGTTGAAATTCCTTTTTTTTTCTGTTTCTTCCAGGCACTGTAAAAACTGAGCCAGCTTGTTGACTGGCAGAATGGATGGCACAAAAGTAATAGAGGTCAGCCTGGAACAAATAGCAGTGATGGTGAGAGCATGAAAGGAGCTACTGGGTTTGCCAATGTGGCTTGCAGAGTCTCATGCTCCTTCACTGCATTCCTGTCTATGTGATGCTGAGAGTGCAGCCTGTTGCCAGCATTGCACCTCTCAAGAAGGAATTCAGAGCTTGTGTAGCAAAGGGCCTTAGTTATTTCAGCCTTCTTCAGACAGGGTGGAAAGCCCAATTTTTAAAAGTCTCATGTAATAATTCCTTTGTATTTGATTCTTTGGAGAGGGAAGGGAGCAAATAGTGAGGGTTTATTTCATTAATTTATTTCTTAATTACTGTTGTTTAATTATTTCAGGTTCCTACCTCCTAAAATTAATGAAAATGATAGTATGTTCCAAACGAATTAATTTTTTACTTTTAAATAGTGATTTGGAAAATTAAAAAAGGAGAAGGAGAAAAACAGAATAGAAAGGAAAGTAAAAAAATGGATAAATTATTCACACATTGTTTGAGATAAACATCATGTAACAAACCCAGGCCCAAAAGGTATATGTTGGCAATCAATTCTGCTGAGCCAAATATTCATAAATATGATTTATCTAAATTATGTGCTCTTCAATAAACATCTGAATCTTTTTTATACGTCTTGTTTTGCTAGGAATCTAAGAGGATGAGGAAACACGATAAGAACCACTGTCACCATCTGTTAAAGGAGAAAACTTGACATCTTTTTTGGAAGAAACTTGCATATTTTCTTAAGAAAAAATATTGTGAAAGACTGCTTATGGTATGGTCAAAGGGCAAGAGGAATGTAAAACATATTTTAACCTACTCTTTAGAGGCAAGTGGCTAAGATAGTTCTATTAATAACATAAAAAGGTTATAGAGAAATAACAATGAATTTCAGTAATCTTACACTAGCTTTCCTTAGACAAGTGTTGCAGTTGGAAGACAGTCTTCCTGGCCTTTCACTTCCCACAGCAGTTTGTTATCACAAAGGCAGGCTGGTCTGTGCATGAAAGGGATATGTAATTTCAGAACATCATGAGAAAAAAAATAAAGTAAGTAATTTCGTGTTAAGCAAATTGTAAACAAGCAGGAACATGAAAATTTGGCACATATTGTCAGGTAGAACTCCAAGAAACTTGTTGATTCCTATTCTAAGTGGTCCCTGTAGATATTCTTGGCTTTTCTTTGGCTTCAGTTCACTTTATTATTGTGACAGCTAGAAGTTACGTGCTATTTTAACTTATGTGCTATTTTAGCTCTCAAAAGCCAGAAAGAGATTAGTCCCACATTGTTCTAATTTCTGCAAAGATATGTAGAAACATGCTTTTTTTCCCTGAAGATCTTATTCTGTGTTTTTAGGGTCAGAGGCAGAAAAGGCAGGGAGAAGAAATGTGATATGTATGTAGAAATATTTATTTAGCATACAACTTCAGTTTTGGATTTTTTGAGGGAGTTTTTTGGTGTTTGTTTGGGTTTTTGTTTGTTTGTTTTGTTATTACATATAAACTGTTATTATAATTTTCTTATTTTGTTTTACAACGGTTTCCTTCCAAACCCTTTTTGTGTAGTTTCTCCTCCCTTTTACTTTCCTTCAAAAAAATGCATCCCGATTTTCCTTTGTCATGGTCTGCTAAGGAAACACATGATCACATTTGGTTTGTGTGAGAGAGAGGAAGAGAAAGAAAAAAATTAATTACTAAAAGTTTTGTGAAAATACATAGTAGGATGCATAAAGGAGAGTCTGCAGAACCTTTTATTAAATGATCCAGATCCACATTTCTACAAAAAGCCACTGGGAGCAGCAGTGCTGAACGTGGAACTGTTTGTATCTATCCTTAAACTTCCTCTCTGCTGGCACTTTGTCTCAGCATGCAGCATGCATTAGTAGAGTTAACCATCAGTCATGCTTCTACCTGGAGATGTTGTTAACTACTCTGCTCAAGAAACTGTGGCATCTAGATATTCAATAGGGCAGTTGGGTACTTAATTTTTAAAAATGCTTTCTGTTTACATTAAAATTCAGAACTCTAAGTTTTCCTTAACAAGCACTGTCCTTCACCAAGAGATTACTCACAGAATGAAGAATACCATTTCTACCATGAACCAGAATATTACATGTTCAATATCACCAGGAGTGGTAGAATAACCAGCTGGTCACCTGCAAGCCTAATAATTGTAGTAGGTGTATTGTCAGGACTGTTTGTGACAGTTAATAATTGTTGCCTAAAGGCATATGTGACACCTTTCTGTGTCACTTTTGATTTTTCAATCTGTTGTGTCTGCAGACAATATGAAACCCAAAGTTCAAACGAATCTGAGAAGTAACCCTCTGTGGGCACTTTGGTGAGCTTGGAAGAAGTAATAGGTTTTTAGAAGACCATTCTATATCTACTGTTTTGATTGTGGGTTTGGTTTGCTGGATTGCAAAATATATGGATTTACAGGATAATTATAGATGAGATATATAGCGTTTGACTTGGCTTATCTTAGAAGAATTGTGGTCAATTTCTCAATGAAAACATTTCAGTGTTACACTTTTTAGAAGCCTAAGGGCACATCCAATATGAAATTTTGACATGAAGCAGTATGCTTTGAGCTACACCTGTAAAAATTCGGCTAGGTCTGGTATGAAATGCTTTTCACATCTCACATTCACATAAGGATGTTTATAGAACTGAAAGCCCAAGTAAAGAACGATGAAACTGGGCATTGCTGGAAATGGAGAACAATCACTTGACATCTTCCTTCTTAAGAAAGTAATGGTGTCTGGACAATCACAATGAGCAGAATCTTGGGCTTCAGCATTTGACATGCTTTCATTTTAAAAAAAAATACCTGATAATGATAAATTTTTATTTATACTCATAGCCACAGGATTAATGAGATGTGGAGTCAGTGTTCATCTGGTAGATTAGATGGCTTCTCCTTTCCAAAGTGACTTAAGATAATGGTGCCTTAAGATTTTATTGGCTAAACTTGGCAATGGTCCAAACACTATATCCCTTCAAAAGGTTACAAAAGGGCCATATGAAAACTGGGAAACCCTATTCAGTGGTTTGTTTGGTTTTTTTTTTCAAATTGGGTTCTGAAAAAATGAGGAGGTTGCTTAGTTTAAAACTTGTTTTGGTTCCTATTCAAATCAATGATAAATAACTTATTGGTTTAAATAGGAACAAGAAAAGATTCTTGATGTATTTTTTATTTGAGTTTTGCAATCCATTTTTCTTGAGCAGCACTCTGTACTGTTCTCTGCTTGAGTTATGCTCATAGGAGTTAATTTTTTAAACATTAAAAAATACACAATCCAGAGCTTGCTTTCAAGTTAGTCTGCATAATCCTGGGGATGTTAATGCTGTCTCCTATTAGTAAGTTACTTGTATAAATTTGTAAGGAACTGAACATTTTAAAAAGTCAAGATCTAGATAGATACTTTTATGTTATCTGAGTACACCTATGTGTATATAGAAAATGGAGATGCACCACATTTACTATTTATAATTTAAGTCACATGAAGCAGCTTTCAGATGAAATTCATATATTTGAAGAAAGGCTCAGCTGGCATGGATTCACGATTGGTTATTGGGATTAAGAATAAAATTAAAATAGTGAATCCTCTTGTAATAGGGACAAACCCTCAGAAGGTATAAATCACAACAGCACCATGTAAGTCAAGTAAGCTATCACAATTTACATCAGTTTAGGATTTGACCTTCTCCCCATAAAAACATTTCTCTGAAGATCATACTTCCTATATTTGTCTTACTTTATGCCTGGCAGAGAATTAATTAACACATAATTGCTTTGGTGAACTTGGGATAAAACTTCTCTGTTCAAGAACTCTATTCATTTACTGATTAACTTGCTTCATGGCTGAGTTAGTTTTGCAGGGTCATGCTGTACTAATGACCAGAGCACAAGAACATTGTCAAACCAATGAGGACGAAGTAGGCTTGGAAGTATTCCAGATTCTGTTCAATTAATCACTGAAATTTCAGGAGCTTTGGGGACAGGGTTGAAAAGTAAGTTGAAGAGAGAGTACCTAAAGATTAGATTCATATTTCAGGCAGAGGGAGCTGGGGAGCAGAGAGGGAGACTGTATTGAGTGGGGCTCAAAGAAATATGAATTGAAGAAAAATATGAAGAAATTAAAAGAAAAGAAAACATAATAAAAAGGTTACTGATTATTTTTAGAGAACTTTATTTTTTTCTATACTTTAATTTAATTTTGTGGGTTTTTTTTCTTCTCTAACACTACCTGATAAAGCAATCCTTATGTCAGTATGTCTGCTTACGTATGTACAGACCTAGCTTGAATGCCTTTTAAAAAGTTTCCACTTTCTTTTTTACAGTTCAGATTTTCTGCCACAATATCCTGCTATGTGTAACCTAAAAAAAAAAAAAAATGCTGTTTTTAGGACTCAAAACTTGTTCTTGTTAAGATTAATGAGAATTGCAAATGCTCAGTATCTCTCGGAGAGGACCCAGAGTCAGGCATGTTCTCTGGACATGTGGTCCCAAATCCCTTTAGCACTACTGAGATAATGGCATGTGCACTGCAAGGCAAAGAGGCTGCTCAAAGATTAGAGGAGACAATGTTTTTTTCTCATAATCAGCAGTTCAGTTATTGATTTATTTTTTTAAAAATAACACTCAGCTGAAAACTTTCAGCAGGTGCAATATCATGCCAGGTTCAAAAAGTTAAGGCAAAAGCTGGATTTCAGGAAATTGTGTAGAATCATCTTAACTGCGCCTTAATTTTTCAGCTAAGCTTTTTTTTATGCTGCTGAGCACTGTTGTATCCAGTGACTTGAACGCCAATTGTGGATACTAAACATGTCACAAAAATTTTCAACAACTTTAACTGAATTTTATTCTGGGAAAAGAATGATTTCAGCTTTACCTGATTGAATCAACTCAGATACAATTGAATTCAATTTAAAGCAAAACTCCTCTTTTAGTTTTCACATCTGTCAGTAAATCAAGTAAAAACTGTAGCTTCAAGCACATTTTGACCTGCCAGCTCATGTCAAGGTTGCAGACTGTCTGGCTTTCAGAGTTATTTAACTTGACATCATAACACAATGTGAAAATTCAAATTTTTAAAGTTAGAAGTGAAACTAAATTCATTAACTTTGCTTAACTTTCAAAGCAGTGGTCAAGAGATGCCACAGAGAAAATTAATAAAGGTTGGTATTGGTAATAAACTGAAATGGGATAATATAAGCCTTGCAACAAACTTTGTTACTTTGTTACTTTTGTCAATATGAATTAGGTAAAAATTAATCTTTTTCTCCAGGTAGACAGTTAACATAGATCATAAGATTATCATCCCAAAACACTCCTTAATTCCCTATAAACAGATTCTGGAGTGACCAATACATTTTCTAAGTGTCCAGAAGAGTGGGAACAGACAAGTCCTAAACTCAGCTGTGGCAGATGATAATTTTATGAAGAGTCACACAACTCAGTCATACACCAGGAAATGGTTGACATTGACAGTAAAAATACAGATGGATTTACAGGTAATTATATCAATAAAATGTGCTGAAAGTTCAGAAGCATAGATGAGGCCTTGCCCTTTCCATTAATTTTTGAACTATGTATCAAATCCAAGGCCAGAAGAAAACTCCTAAGAAAATACACACAACTAGGCATGCAAATAAACATCAGTATTATGAAAAAAAATTTTTTTCCATTGATATTGAAATTCGTATTACTAGTTAATATCAACTAGTATTAAGTTATCCTAACTGGCCATCCAAATGGGACTGTCAACAAGGCTATCAGCTCTCATCAGCCTGGGCTTTACTTCAGCCTTGCCACAAGGGTATGTGAGCACTGCACTTCCCTGCTGCTTCCCTTCCCAGTCCCACTCAGCAATCTGGGCTCCCTCCACTTACCGTTTCTGGGGCAGGGGCAGTACGCTTCACATCAGTGGTGTTCTCATGGTCTGCCAGCTCTAGGTCTCTTTGGCAATGGACAAAATGTTCTTCAGAGGGAGCAGCAGCAGCTGTAGAACAGCTGTAAACTGGAGATAGAGGACTTCAGCTATAAATAATACTGATGAAAGGATCTGGTTTCTTGAGTGTATTAATTTACTTCTGCAGGTAGGCTGGCTGATTCAGAACACAGGCACAGAGCCACGTACAACAAAGTAGCATCTGCATGAAGCTGTAACTTTTTGCTCTAGTAATCTTGTGAACTGCTTTTTGTCATAGCTGTTATATTGACTCTGATTTTTTTCTTAATCTGAAGTGCACAGTGTTGCCTTGTGATTTGATTAAATATTTGAAACAGGTTACTGGTATTTGAATCCAGGTGAGAAGTTGTTAGAGAGCTTTTCTTATGCCTTAGGTCACAGAAAGAGAAGTAGCCCCAGATTATAGCACCTCTTTTGGCTTTCAGCCAATATCAGTTCATGGTTTTAGTGCTAATTATTAAGCCAGTCAGTCTAAGACTCATGCCCTCAACTTCATGAAGGAAGAAGTTTTTATCTTTCAATCTATTAAATCATCAATGTACTGTCTGAAAAACATAGACCATGAGACTAGCATCTAACATTGGCAGCTAAAAAGGTCCAGATGAATTTCCAAGAGATCAGTGGCCTGATCCTCTTTGAGAAGTACTGCATTCTGAAAGATCCTTTTCAGCACATGAAAGGCATTTGAAGTCTTCAAACTCTGCCAGATTTCCCCCTCGGCAGACAAAACAAAAATTTAAACAGCTTTTGTAACTGGCACGGCTTTTTAAAGATTAATCCATTGTTCCCAGATTTGATCCTTGTCCAAAATGGAATGCTGGAATGCAAACACTTGTGAAAACTCTGTGACTTTTAAAGTGTCATTTAATTTGTATGAAAATTGTTCAAAATTAGTGACACATGGGTTTTCAAAATCTGAGGTATATAAACTCAAAGTAATGAATGAACCATAGCAGTCAGCAGAATGATAGCATGGATTAGTTTTCAGTAGCACGTTATTGGAAATTGCTTCTAAATCCCATTTAAAAACATTTAAAATCTATTATAATTTTCCAATTCTGAGCACACATGTTTTGCCTTTGCTTGTCACAAGATGGCACTGTTAGAGCACACATTTCCTTTGCTCACTGAATCCTTTCATTGCCACAAAATGCTGCTAAACTCAACTAATTATCCTTCATACCCTGTCAGTCTCACTGCAACCTACTTGAGAGGGTTGTGATCGGTGATGGTTGTGGAGTGTTGTGTCTGGGCACAGACTGCTGCCTCTGGGACCCCTTTGCAGACCCCTCTCCTTAGGTGTCATTAGTGCTGGGGCAGGATGGGTGTGCTGAGCCCAGCTCCATCCTCACAACACACCACATGTAAGCACAGAGTCTTGCTCATCATCCCATAATAGTGAGGGATATTCTAATGGGTGTACATGGGGGTTATGTAAAATTCAAAGCTTACAACTTCATAACAGGGAAACATACCTCATTTATTTGACCCCAGATCTTTAGGAAGCACCCTGGAAATAACAGTCTATTAGCTACAGACTTGTATGTTCACACCATGGTAGGGATGGCCACGTCACAGGGTGCTGAGCCTGATGATTGGGTGTCAAAGATGCAGATGGAGCAGGCAGGGGCAAGTGAAAAGTGCTGTGTGGAAGTCCCCACACTACACAGGGCTTTTACCTGTGTGTCTCTGCAGTCCTGCTGTGCAGGGGTTGGTTTGAGAACCCTGCTACCTCAGACACCCTGTTAGAGATTCTTCAAAGCAATGATCAGTGCTACTGATCAGCTTTTTGTTTGTTGTGGTTTTTTTTTGTTTGTTTTTGTTTTTTTGTTGTTGGCTTTTTTTTTAGTTTGATTACCTGAGTTGAATTTTTCATACAGTCCTTTTCAAAAGAATAGTTGTGAATATAAGCATAGAAATACCAAGTGAGGCAGTGAGATGGCCAAAGAGAGTCAAAAACCTCTTCCATAATTCTCTTTTTTTCCCTCTTATTAGAGATGGTGTATTAAGGAGAAAGCATTTATACTCCTGTTGCAATCTAGGATTTCTCTCCAACAAAGGCAGGAGTGATGCTGACAGATTTTCCAAAGAGCTTTGTTGTAAACATTTATCACAGTCAGACCTTTGACTCAAGTGCAAAAATGTAGTGGTTATATCAGGTCTCCAAGAAGAATTATAAGAAACCCAAACAGAAAGAGAAAATAACAGAAAAAAAAAAAAAAGATAAAACAACATAATTTTCCTTCCTCACAGACTGAAACTTTAACTCAGCCAATGTGAGGATATTTTCCATGGAGAAAAAGGATAAAAACAGTATGAAGACTTATGCTGAATCTTATTTTCCTTGCAAATGCACAATCCAGTTTCCTGCTGTTGATGTTACCATGTGTGTAGCTGACCTGAACTTCATTTCCACACTTTTTGAAAGATGGTATGGTGGAGGGAATTTGGGAAAGTAAGAACAGTACTTGGAAATATGAAACACCTACACTATTTCCGAGTGCTCTGTTTTTTAGAATTTTTAGAGCTCTGATGCAAAATATTTGATATACCCCAAAATTTTAATGAGCATTGATATGATACAGAGAAATTATTTCTTCAGTTTAATACCTGCAGATATCTACATTACATGTAAAGAAGTGTTATTATGACCTTAGAGCCAAATCAACATAACATGCTCTGTATCTAGGGGTCCTGTGTGTTGGGATGCTTGTATGACACTTTCCAGATTCTCTCATAAAATTAAAATTCATTTGACTTTTTATTCAGCAGCTCGTTGCAACACAGATCTTGGCTGTGCAGGGCACTCAGAGAAAGCCTCAGAAGGAGCATGGAGACCACACTCCAGGTACTCATGATGTACATGCTGCTGAGTTTCACTTACAAATCTGGTAAGGCATTTTTGTTGTTCACTGCTGGGACAAAGCCACTCTCTCACTGGTAAAGTCTTCACATAGCAAACCATCATGCTTACTGATTTGTAGTTTTTCTAGGACTCAGAGATGTTGAAGAGGATAAGGGAGGGGGTACATTAGTGTCACGGTTTGACACTGGCCCAGCAATTAAACCGAAAAACAGATTTTTATATTAATCCCCCTCTCCTCCCTGATAAGGAAAGGAGAGAGAATAAGGGAAAGAGACTTATAGGTTGGAAACTAAACTACACAACTTTAATGAAACGGGAATGATAAATAGGAAAAATTACTAAATATATACAAATATACAAATATACAGGAAAAGATTGATCCCACGTTCCTCCCCCCTTTCCCCCAATAACTCTCACGTCACCACTGAGGCTGCAGGGCAGCCCTGGGAAAGTCCAGGCTGGACCCTGGGGTCAGGAGCAGTCGGGAGCTGGAGGCAGGAACACACAGATTCAGGCTGGCACGGATCAGGATCACAGGCAGACGAACGGGTGGAATCCTCCCAGGATGCCGAAGCACACAGGGAACCGGTGAAGGAAGGCAGGAAGGCCAGGAAGGGAAAAAGGTGAAAAAGGAGCCGGAAAAGAAAAGGTGTCGACCCTCGTGATCCCTCAAATTTATACTGAGTATGACGTGTATGGGATGGAATACTCTGTTTGGTCAGGTTCTGGCATCTATCTTGTCTCGGGCCTCCCAAAGGAGGGGTTCAGGTGGGACCTCTTTACTCCTTCTGCAGGGTAAAATGTTTTCCTCAGAGCTGAGAACTGTCCTTGAGTCTGCATACCAGTCTCTGGCAGTAACTATAAACATCAAGTGTTATCAGTCCTAGAAGCAGGCACTGTCTGAGAAACTTCTGTTAATTTCAGCAAGTGCAACTACTTACAAGAAACTTAGCTGAAAGCAAAAGTACAAACTAGAAAATCACCTTATCCTGGCTCAAACCAGGACAATTAGGGAGAAAAATGTTTAAGGACAGCCCTCAAGTTTTCACACACCACTCAAGACATTGTGTTTTCCTAACTGGAAACTAGATCAGTGCAAACTCTAACCAGCAGCTGGTTAAATATTTTCTCTTTTTACAGATATCCTTCAGCTATTGGGCTTGAAATTCCCACTTTGCTAAAATCAATGACAAAACTCCTGCTAACATCAGCAGTGCCACAGGGTTATCCAAAAAACTTTCTTCAAACCAGTAAAATCTTTCAAAGTTCATGAAAATTTTAAAATGTGACCCGCTATGTGGCAGATTTTCACAAACTCAGGCAGGATTTATAGCAATAAAAATGCCTGCAAGATTCATGGTAGTGAAACCTGCAGCAGGAGTTCTCATCATGCAGCAATGACATTCATCATAGTCAGGCACCTTCTCTGAATTCAGATGCTCCCAACATTAGTAAAAGTTTTAATCTCAAAAGGCAAATCTGACTGAATTGAATTCATGGGGAGTTGCATTCCTCATTCATGAGTGTGTGAAAACCTTGTAAGCTCTCAGCTGAACTGGTATGCAAGGGGGTGTGTGTCCTCCTTACACTGATACCGTGCCAAATCCCCATTTTTATGCTTTCTACACTCAGAATAAATTTGTATGGGTTTTGGTCCTGTCTCTGCAGGCACAAAGTACCAGATATTTTTAGAAAGGAAGAGTGGCAAGAATAGGTAATGGCTGTAATGGCTGTTGTAAAGATTTCCACTGACGTTCAGCTCATGGGAGAATAAACTTGCAGAGTTGAGAAACAGTCCTTTTTTTGTCTTGATGCCTGGCATGAAAAATCCTCTTTGCTGTCATTTTCTTCTAGGTACCTGAGGCTGCTTGATAGGGACAATCCACCACAGGGTCTACCATAGGGATGTATGAATACTGGTTGAATTAAGAGATGTTAGAAAACGTAACATTTTTAACCTTATTGCAATGGTTATGAATACCATATATTTAAAATTATTTTTCATGTATGTAGAGCCATTCAAGAGAAATGTGAAATTAATGTCACTCTTGCATCACAGTTATTTTGCTAAATTAATAAGAAACATGAGTTCACACAATTCATGTCTAAAACAAACACTTAGATAATCTCTCATTTAATAGGTATACAAAAATGAGACAAGTTTTCACCTATAAACTTTCTTTACATAAAAAGAACAATAAAAATTTTGCCAGTAACCCATTTCATAAATATTCTGCTAAAACATCCTAGAAATGTTCTTTTTCTGAACTTCAATATTCTGGTGGTAATAAGCTTGAACCTTGGAAGGACCTGGCAGCTTGTGAACTCAGGTGATTGTGAATGCTTGTTTTTTTCAGGAGCCAAAATACTTTTTTTTACTAATACATAAGGTCAGTTCATAAGAAGATTTTGTTTGTGTTTCAAGCAGTTGCTCCTCTGGTGATTTATTCCAGCTGTTTCAGATGTCAGAATACAAACAGTGTCATGAGAGACAAAGAGCTGGTGCAGGTCAAAACATGGCTTTGCTAATGTGAGGTCATTAGCTCATATTTTAATATTTTTGTTTTGTTGGAAGAAGTTTGATTCATTCTTTTCCTCTTTGGTTTCTTTGTGATTTTTAACTCCTGGCTTGGGCCAGTGCAAAGAGCAAAGTTTTATAGAGTACATGGAAACAGCTATTTCTGTGGCATGCCTGCCGTGATTGTCCTCATTATATTGACATTTTCATGAGAAAAAAACCCCAACCAAACATATATGTTCTGAACCTGCATTTATTCCCTCCTTGTTCTCAGTGGGCCTGATCTTTATATACACTCGGAGTAAGCGCACATCTTAAATTATTGTTCTGAAATACACGGGGCATGGAAAAAGAGCCTGGATTTGTCCCAGTGCCTGGGATCCATTAGGACCTCTTGGGATGAAGGGTCTATATTTGTAAGCAGAACATTCACTGTTTCCCATCACATCAGCAACCAGAGTCTGCAAGCTGAAGAGCACAGCACTCTCTGGCTTCTGCTGGGTGGGAGCAGCGAGCTTTGAACACGCTGGCAGAAGTGAATCGCCCTGTGTACATCCAAAACATCTGCTTCTCAGCTCAGTTTCACTGTAGCTGATAAAAATTTCTTCTTGATTCTTCTTTAATCCCTGTAAAAAAAGTAATTTGAATCCTAAATGTTTATTTTCTTAAAGAGACACAAGAGAAGCACACACGAATGCCAAAGCTATTTACATGGTGTGCAAGTTAAAAGCCCATGGTACGTCTGCATCACCTCAAAAATAGGGAAATTGAGATCTGGATACAAATGTTGTGACTTGAGCTCATCTCTCAAATAAATAGTGCAGTTAACAACTGTGTTAATTTGTTGTGGTTATTATAATTATTAGTGCACGTGTTGTAATTTTAGGGTGCTGGGTTATTCAGTTAATACTCAACTAGAAAACATTAATATGAGAGTTTTGCAGTAGAGAATCTTAGTTACTTGAAATGTAAAATCCAGTAAAAAAAAAATCTAGTATAGTTATTTGTACATTCAGGACTGCTGTATTATTGTGTCACTCCAGCAAAGTGTGCACAAATCTGGGCACTGTAAATAAACTCAAAAAGGAGAGTCTCAGAGCTACAAATTCAGAGTCTATGACATGAGAAGGATGGATGTTATACTTCAGCATGCTAATACCTTAGCACTGTCTCCATAGAATTGCTGCAGAATTTACTCTAATCTAGAATATCTGCAGATAGAAACAGAAATACTAACATACAGAGGCAAAACCACTGGTATCTAGGAGATGAAACAAACACTTTTTTTTTAAGAATTCAAAATTGAGGATTCAGTATCTTTTTAAAAGAATCAATAAACACACAGGAAGATGGAAAGTTACTTTAGTGTCCCACTAAGAAACCTTGTAGTTAAGTACAGTGCAGTTGTTTGTAGAGATTGTGAAAAGCAAAGCTGAAGTAATAGCTTCCTTCTCAAAAAATGTTTCAAGAGTTTCTGAAAACTGCAGCCTGGGTAGATGGAATTGACTACTCCTGACAGATAAAGGAAAACAACAGCAACAAAAATTCTTGAAAACATGTTTCCTCACACAAGGACTTGCTTTGTGACCATCCAGTGTTCCTGGCCCATTTTGTTCATCCCAGTTGCAGGACCTACACTTCTGTGGATTCCTGTTTTGCACTTTCTGATACAGGTAGATCCAGAAGAAAACGGTTTAGAGGAATCTTTTCATGTATTCAAGGCGGTGAGTATATTTTGGGTTTTTTGCCATGATGGAGTGCTGCATTTATGTTCTCAGCTGGGTTATACTACAAAGAGATTTGATGAGATCATTTGAATTATTACTGACATGGAAATTAAGTATGCATTGTGTGATTAATCTTTGGCTACAGTGTATGACGACATTTTTTTTCTTTGCTTCTGCATATATTTTCTTTGCAAATTCTTTATGGATAGCTAATAAAGGGTGAACTATTATCACAAAGAATTGAACAAAATGTTTTCAAGTTGTTTTTTATTTCTGCCTGTGGCTCCAACCCACCATCAGTGTTTAATATATTGTCACATGTTTGAAATAAATTTTGGTCATCTGTCTGAAGTCTGCCCATCTAGGACCTGATATTTCATTCATTTGCAGTATGTATGAGAAAAACATTTTTTGTTTTGGCAAGTGTAGCAATACTTAGTTCACCTCTGTGTAACTGAATGATACTCTCCTCTTGCTCAAATACTTAGGTGTTTTAGAAAAGGAAATTTTGAAGCTCTGTAATGTTTTAATTCTGTCATTAAATAAGGCCTCAGGTACCTTGGTCCCTGCTAGTATGGTATAAAAGACTGCATTGTCCACAGTCCTGTTAATCCCCTGCAGCCCTTAACTGCCTGTCAGGAACACAGTCTGTATTTCCTAAACCTTTCTAAAGTGTTGTCTATTTTGACAGCTACAGTTAATACAATGTCTATCATTTATCTTAAGAATAAATTAGTTCATTACTTTCAGGAACCCAAAGAATTCTTCATTTCGCTGAATTTCAAAATGTCTGAGAAAATAAAATTCCATTTAAAGCACGAGTCTTTAAAGATGAACCAGGGCACAGAGTCTTTCTAGGCCATGTTGTACTCCCAAGGTTCATGATAACACTGTGTTGCAGTTAAGTCTGTGGGCCAAACTCTGATCTGTGTACTGAATTTTAGAAACACCAGTCTGACAGGCAGGCTCCTGGAAAGGAATTGAATGTCTGGGCATGCAATAGCAGCTGTGATAGCTGCTGTAGGAATCCTATTCATTGCCCAGGCTCTGCATAAAATCGAAGCACAAATGCAGTTATTGCCTTACAGCACTGAAAATGCAAAATATCAGATAAGAGGCAAAAGATTGATTCGAAACTAAATACTGAATGGAATTAGCCTTAGGAAAAGGTAACTTGTAATGTGAGGTTCATCTACAGGGGCGTTGCTAGTCTGAACTACTTTACAACCATCCACTTCTATCAGAGTAAGAAGAAAGAAGGTGCTAGCTTTCAACATCTCTTCTTTTTTACTATAAAAGTTGGTTGTCACTCAGTAAAGTGTCTGCTCAGCTAGGGGTAATTAGTTGTGATAACCTCAGCCTTTTTCTATCTTGTCCTAGGAAAAGTGAACAGCTGAGGCGATGCTGGGGTGCTAATTCAAGTACTTGTTTGAAGTTAAAGCACACCCTGAAATAAGCTGATCTGAAAAAAAAAACCCATGGTTAGAAAAATCACTGGTATTTAGTTCTCATCTATCTGGAGAAATACAGCTCCATATCCATTCCTGCTCACATATGTTAACTTGTCTTTTCACTTTAGACTATTTTCATTAGATGCAATAGAGTGTGTCGGGCCTTAAAGCTTCTAGATAATAGGACATGGCAGTTTGTCATTTAGGACAGAAATAACTACTGCTTCACTGTCAGAATTCATTACTGTCAGCTAAAGTAGACCCCAGTCTTGGTTATCCTGTACATGTCTGACAACATGGTATGGCCTCTTTGTATTTTATATGGAAAAGGCATCACAAAAGAACTTCCCCATTGAAACTAACCCATGGTATAACCTCAAACACAAGAAATGTACAATAAAAGGAGAAAAATTAATGGACTCAAGCCTCCTTTTGAGAGAATGTTTGGCCTTCTTGCAATAGTTATTTTTGTGATTCTTAGTCACTGTACTATTTAAATAATGCTGGTTACATGTAAAATGCATGAGGTAAGATGCAGGCAGTGAGTAGGGCCTAAGTGTTCTCTCCCTGATGAGGCTGCCTCTGGCTTCCTCTTGATATTTAGAGTCTGCTGAGATTACACATGGCTTAATTAACACTTATTAATATTTCTCGGTTTTTCTTTCCCTGAGGTGAAAGGAAGTCATGATGGTGCTTAGACAATGTGGCAGAGTGAGCATTATGTATTGCTAAAAGAAGCAAAGCTTTTTTTGCTAAGCAAACCTTGGCAGCATTTATGGTCCCTCTTAAGCATTTCACCTAGTGATGAACAGATGCAACACCTTGCAGTTTGGTGGAAACACTGAAAAAAAAAAAAATTGCCTATTTTTAACTCAAACTATTTCATGTAAGTATTTGTACATACTGCACACCACACATGGAGTACTTTTCCTTTGCTTTTCAACTGCATTTTGCTGTATTTCTAACATCATTTAGGTCTTGATGAGTCTGATGAGCTTTAAGGCTTTAATATTAGCTTTCAAAGCCTGGAACAGCCTAATCACCCAAATTAAGGTGTCACATTCTATCTAACCATTTTTCTAAATCAATTCCTATTGCTGTTACACCTATCTAGATGAAGCAGAAACCAAATTACTTCTTAACTATACTACCCTGGTTATCACAGTCTTTGCACCCTATATTGCTTTCCTTATGATTTCCTTTAAGAATTACCTATTTTCGTGCTGTAAGTAGTTTTTTGTGAGACATCCCCTAGAGGGGCCTAATTCCTTTTAGTCATTGGACATTGGCCTTTGGAAGGATTTGACTCTTACCATTGACTCTCCAGACTTTGGCTGTTACAAATTATCTTCCGATTCTAGACACCAAAGTTTTAGGCACCACAGAGCCCAATTTGAAAGCACATAGCTTTCCAAGAGTCTTCTTGTCCTTTATATCTATAAAGTGGATCGTTTATCTGTGTAATATTAAGGGCTGTTAAAATGCTGAAGTGTTTATAATGGTAATGTTGAAAAGTTAATGTTTACAAAGTCCTTGCAGATATCTAAGGATAGATACAGAGGGCTCTGCTATATGCTGTGAGAATTTGGCAGCAAATTATTTAACATTAAAATATGGATTGATTTTATTGAACAATCTAGGTCATAAAAAACACTATGGAGTGAGCTATTAATCCAAACTTTGTTTACTACCCTGCATAAAAGTTGCATACTTTTTAATATTTACCTCAGACACCCAGGAGGAAAAATCTGAAGATGGAGTGTTTATTACTGGAGTGAAACATTCTGACAAGACATTTGCTTTTAGAAACTAAGTTAGTGTACTTCTTCATGGTTTATACTTGGCTGCAGCAAGTAAGCAGAAGCCATTTAGTCCTGAGTAATGCAAATATATCTCTGTGATTCTGGTGTCATGTGTTGCTTTGTAACTATGCAGAAGTTTTAGTTATGTGGGAAGCTATGAGAAAAAACAGCTGTCTGGCACATCTGATGGCTTATCTTAAAGTGAGTGAGTCAAAGTAAAACTTGTACTGTTTGACATACAGATGTATTAAGCCTGCTGTTCTCCAGAGGTCAAAAAGATATTTATAGATTAACTGGTATTAAAGAAGATCTTAACTATTTCCAAACTTAGGATACACTCAGGGAAAAAAAAACACCCAACATGCTTCTGTAGCTTATTTCTGAGGAATTATTTTATCCTCTGTTTAATGAAAAGACATAAGTTTACTCTTTCATCTTTTGATATTTTCAATAGAAAGATAAAATATGCACTTTCCCAGTGTACTAGTGTGTATTATACAAGTATGAAGTCCCCCCACACTGACTCTTCAAATGAAATATTTAAAAGCTACTATGTACTACATTAACACTTCTTCAGCATTATCCAAAAGGTGTACCAGTTTTGTTTCCTACTAATTATGGGAAAAATTACAGCAACTTGAATACTATTGTACAGGAATTCTTGAGATATGATGACCTTTAAATAATTTGGTACTAAATAAAATTTAATAAAATTTTATTATCCTTTTTAGGCATTTACTAGAAGAATAAGAACATGCAGAACTTCTTTAAGTCATGAGCTAGATGGATGATTCCTTTTTTAACTAGTTGTAAATTCAAAAGCTCTTCTATTTGAAGTAGCTGCATTCTGTACATCTTAGAGTTGATATATTTTGTCAGTAGCATAATCACAGAGAGATAGGATTAAATAAGCTAAACTGAAAGAACCATATTTTAGAGCATATTCATGTAGCAGCCCCTTAGTCTCCTGTGGCCTGTGAAAAAGAAGCAGTTCCAGAGATGTGGATGGTCCTTGAGAAAAAGCAGAAAATAACCCAGAGGGGTTCAGTTCTTGGGCTTCCTTAGTATTAACTCCCAAAACATCACAATCATCTCAGAGCTGTATCCCAGAGAAACATCTCTACCGGAAAGGGACTGAGGTTTTTATTTTATGTTTGTTATTTTATTTCTTTTATTTTTAAAATTATTTTATGGATCTGCATTGAGCTTCTAGATGGTAAAAGAGCTGCAGGTATGAAAATGTGTTACAGATTCCATGCATCTTGCCAGGCAGTTGGGAAGTGGAAAGGCAGCTGCACCAGTTTGCCCAGGGTGCCCTGGAGGCGCAGAGGCATCCTCTGCCAACAGCTGCTCTAATCCTCAACCTCAGCAACATCCATCTGATGGCAGAAGAGAACAGATAGTTGCAGACACAACCTGACAGCCTGGCTCAAGAAAAACAGCAAATTAACTTCTGATGTTTTTGTAAAGTACTTTTTTTGTTTAGATATTAAAATACATAAACATCAGGGCATTATTGATATAAATATATATAGCACAAATATGTATGTATATAGTGTATTATATAGATGTAATATGCATTTATAAATATATATTTGAAAGTATGAAGAAAACAAATGTGGTTTTAGTTTTGAGTTGGCCTTACAGTCCTGGGAATCAGAGAATAACAGACATATAAAAATAATTGACACAAATCCCCCTCTGACTTTCATTAATAGAAATTGGTGATAATTAGTTTTATCTTTACTGTTACCTGGGTAAACCACTGTCATTAAGTGAAACTAGGATCAGATCCTGGAAGGGAGAAAAACATAATTTTAAGGACCCCCCAGGACCAGTTAAACTCCCATTTTACTAACTTTGTGCATGCTGTGGAAGAAGCAGGAAGCTACGATAGCATCAAGCAAGAAGAACTAAAAAACTTTGTTACTACCAATCTACGTAGTTATACTGAAGGCACTGCAGATAGCAATGTTTAAAATCTCCCATCCTCACTAATTCAAAGTGATCTTACACATGCAATGCATTTTTATAGGCATCCTCCCCAAAATAATTTCTCTCAGTTGTATGTCTGGAAAGTGCTGACTACATTGCAGGCACTACATCAGCTAACAGTAACAAAGAGGGGGGTGTTGAAAAAGAATTGGGGTAAAAATTAGCAAGTGAATTATAAGAGGAAAGTTAACAGAAACTGAATTGAGCAAAAGGGTAAGAATCACTTCCCCAGAAATCCTCCTCCCAGTTCTGTCATCTGACTCATTGTACAAATAAATGGAACCTTGAACAACACTTGGAAAAAAAAAAAGAAACAAAACAAAACAAAATGTTGATCATTTCATTATGAGTTTGGAGCTCCTGGCTTTGACATGGATGCACAATTAAATGTCCTTTTAATTTCAGACTACATGTAAGTGTTTTCACAGTGGTTGATTTCTGATTGCAATCATGTATCTAAACCAAGTAAAAAATTATTGTAATTATTTTAAAAATTAAATTGTAATTAAAAATAAGATACACAGGTTGCACCATTTAGTCATGTTGTTTTTTGGAGGATCCCACTATTTCAGAGCATGTTACTGCACGGCAACTGCAGCAGAAATGTCAAGAACTTGTTCATGTGTTTTAGACAGCACAGCAAATGCACTGGAGGGTAAATTAACCCTTTGGTACTGGGAAGTTGTGTCACAATGAATTGTGGGGATTTTTTTCCTACTTCCTGATCCAATATAGCGACTGAGGAAGTCAAGGACAGTGCTGGAGCGCTGAACTCGTCCTTCTTGCAACACCCAGGATGTGGCTGAAGGTGAGCATCCCTTGCATCATCCTGGATGAAGGATGACACATGTACAAAAGGTGTCTGTTTAAAAGCAGAGGAAAAGCAGATTGTGAATAAGGGCTAAAAGGGAGAAAAAGATGATTAGGTGTAGCATATGTTGGCATAAAATTCAGAGATTAATTTCTTAATCTGTCTTGTCCTAAAAGTTCAGCAGTAATATGCAGCATCAAGACTTCTGGAAGATCTGTGTGTTGTGTCAAAGAAGAGATGACAATAAAGATTACCTAGAAATTACTTTTTCTCCCCTTAAAATCTCCAATCTACTTTATATCATAGGCCCTCCTGCCATGGTGACTCTGCTAATTATAATGGGACTCCTAAAGCTGTTACGTGTTTGCATAAAGTGTAACTCAGTCCTGCACTCCTAATAAATTCTAGGATGATATTAAGGAGCAAAGCCTTATGTAAATGGCCCCACCAAAACCTGCACAGATATTTTTGTGGACAAGCAGTTACCTTTCTTATTTAGAAACCCACAGGCTAGTTTCTGCCTGTTCTACGTTGTGATACAGTGTTGCAGGTGCTGTGGCTCTGACTTCCTTTGTAATCTTGTAAGGAAGAGAGAGAACTGGAATAAAAAACATGATCTCCAGAAAGGCCTGAGATCAATTACCATTCAGTCGCTGTCTAAATTCATCTTTCACAAGTTCACTGGAGCTCCTCATTACAGTACTTGTATATATACTGTTTCGTCATTCTAAAAAATCCATAACAAATACTTATTTTCTAATTTTAATTTGCCACTGGAGAATGAAGTGATTACTTACACTCTGGCCTCGTTAAAGCTTAATTTTGTGTTTTCTAGCTGCCTGCACACCACAACCACATCCTTGCCTAAGAAGAATTTGCCTCACTGGAATCAGTAACGAGTTATTTTTTATTCTGATTAACATTAGCTGAAAAGGAGTATCCACCTGGATTTTCATTTTTAAAGACTCTGATTCCCAGGACAAATCTAATCACCTGGCAAGGGAAAATACCTTTCAATACTGTTCTTTCAAACAGTAGTCACCTGTGGCACCACTGGCAAACTCAACACAGATGCTCCTTTCAGCAGATGGACAATTTGTTTTCCAGAAGTCAATCAAGGGAAGAGAATTGCTTTAATTTTATACAGCAAGAGATGGTCTATGCCAACATCCAGCATTACCTGATTATCCAATCATATTTGTGACAAAAGTTGGTGTTTGTAATGTAAGAGCTCTTACTAAGATAGAATTCAAATGTATGGTCTGACCAAGTTCTTGAAAAAATACAGAATAAAAGAAAGCTGGGTGCAGGAAGGCTTTTTTAATTCGAAGAGCAAACATATGGAAACGTTTTATTTGGTAAGCCCAATCATGTTCATATGCAAGTAGTATATGGAAGTAACTGGAAACCTTTTCAAAGAAATTAATTAATTTCAGAGTTAATCAGTTGCACAGAACTCAGACTCCACACAGACCCCAGCTAAGAATACTTAATCAATTGCCAAGTTAGCAAGAAATCTTCAAGTTTTGAGACAACAGAGCAGATAAGAGAACACGATTTGAGTTCCAAGTCTGATTTTAGTTCTACACTAAGCCACATACAACAAGACTGCATAGGGAAGATTTATCTCTAAAATTAATTAAAATTGATTAATTAATTAGTCAATTCCTAAAAGGAAATATGCTGTGAATTGCTTGATTCTTTGCTGCTTTGTTTAAAAAATAGCCATACTTCTGATGCTCATCCATACAACAATATTGTTAATTGAAAGTGACATTCTGAATTCATTGGAAGGTCAAATGAAGATATTGTGTACATTGAGGAAAAGTATGGAAAAAGAAATAAATACAGAAGAGGTTTTCTGAAATTTGATGACAGTAATCACATTTAACCTGGACAGATATTTCTTTGTTGCTAGCATAGGACATAGTAGTTGCTTTCTTTCCAATGGCACAAGATTGAAAAAAGCACAAACTATTGCTGGCCAAAATATTAAATTCCTCTCCTTTAAAGAAAAGACCCCCCTGTCAGAACTTCTCAGTAATTAGGAAAGGTATTCTAGGACACAACTCATTAAATAGAAGAAAGACAAAAAAGACAAAATGTGGTAAACAGAAAGTCAAAATCAGGCTCAGTTTTGACATCTAGAAGACTGAATGGTCTTGTTGCAATTATGTCTGAGCAAATTTATCTGCCTACCAACTGCAGTTATTATTTTTGACAACTTTAATATCTAAATAGAAGCCCAGATTAAGTTTTATTTTCTGTCTTTCCCAGGAATTATTTAACATATTTAGCTGTTTCTCAATGTTTGCGTGCATTTATCTTCTTCTATTAGTAAAACAGAAATGTCTCTACATTTCACCTGCCCATATATTTCTTCTAACTTTCAGCTAATGCTACTAGTTTTTTTGGTTTATTTTTTGCTTTTGTTTTTTTTAACTAAACCCAAATTAGGTTTTGAAGAACCTATTTTTCATTCAAAAGTGATATGTTTTATAGAAATATTATGTGAACATTATTTTCTGTCTACAGAAATCTTGAAGAAAAATTCACAGTCATACTCTTCCTGGTGGAGTCTGGCAGTGATGGAAAAGCCAAATGTTCAGTTTTGTTACGTCTGGATCTGAATATGTGCTCAACTCAGGAGACTGAATCTTTCCCTAGGTGTCTGGCCTTCCTGCTTCAGTTGGACTACAGCTCTGAAAGCATCCAATTGCACATCATCATACCACTTTGCATCTTTGGATTATAATCAAATTCGTCTTTCCACTTAATCAGCTTGAGAATCCTAAAGGGCAAATAAGAACTTAAGACCAGGACAACAGTCCATACTTGAAGCCCTCCTGGAAAGCAGATCGAGAGGCTGCTGAGAGAGGTCTGCCTGCTAGGGAGGGTGTTTTGCCCCAAACTCCCTGTGATGGGGCATAAATCTGGGTCATGGTTTGGCCTTTACTGATTTTTTTTTTCTGATTGTGGGCCAAATGTTACTCTCAGTTGCAATCAAGAATTAAGTATCCTGGCTTGTGAGGCCAGTGTAGCTGCTCTCAATTCACAAGGGAGACCTCTAATTTTTACAAGATTTAGCTTTTGTTATTTGAAAAGTTCTCAGGACATACTGATATTGGTAAAACAGTGAGTTTTGCAAAAATGTCAGGAGAAGAATGGATGACTGAAATCAATTTTTTCACTACTGGGCTGTAAGTTTGGAGAATTTTTTAGTGTGACTTTCTGTCACTTTTTTTGCTTGAATAAGCACTTGTGAAAGATGAATTTTGACAGAATCAGGGAGGATATTCTGAAAGGCAAAAATTATTTACATTTCACAGCTGACTGACTAACAGTTTGTCTCTCTATGCTGAATTCAGCAGTGAGAGTTCTGTCTCTGGTGCTTCTCATCTAGCTGGGAATCTAAACAACAACGTGATTTTTCCAGACCGAGTGATTTGGGTGAGGAGCTCCTTGCAGGGCTTTCTGTGGGACACCCATGCCACAGCACTGATCCTATTTGCCAGAAGCCAAGGTGGTGGCATGCTTCATTCTTTCTGCTGTTCCACCGTGCCCTGAAGGAAAGGTCTCAGGAATGTCACTTCTGAAGACAACTTGGATGCAATCTGTTAGTAATGTGAGGTGATACTTTTTAGTGCCATTTTCAAGATGTAACATGCCAGTATTTTCATATGAAGTTTCTAGTTAAGCTGTAAACTTCAAAATCCAGTTCACTGAAGTTACATGAATCTGAATGTCCTACAGTGCTGATTCCCAAGAAGGTAATAATTGATACTACTGCTCAACTGTTGCCAATAGTTCCTTGGGGCAGCAGGCATCCTAGCCTGCAACATGCTCATAATTCTACTGCTATAGCTGTTGGATTCCTGAAGTTACTTCCTAATGAATTGATTTTTTGGGTTTTTTTTTTGCAATGAGATTGATGAAACACTGGACCATCTTGCCTAGAGGGGTGGTAGATGCCTCATGCCTGGAAACATTCAAGGCTGGGCTGGACGGGACTCTGAGCAGCCTGATCTAGTTGAAGCTTCCCAGTTCACTGCAGAAGGCATAGACTAAATGACCTTTACAGGGCTCTTCCAACCCAAACTGTTCTGTGGTTCAGTGTGTCTGCAGGGAATTAATTTAGAGGAGTCTACTGAGTAGAGCATTATACCATTGCAGGATGAACTTAATCAATGCAGAGAGGTTAAAAAAGGCAGGGAGGGAAGTGGCTTCTTTTTATCCTTCTATATAAAATTTGCTGACATTTGAAATTGAAAATTTGTTCTCTAAAAGCAACCGCAGTGTAACTTCTCACTTTTATCACCTCAGGAATACACTAATATATACCTGACACCATTGCACAGAGAAGAGAATCAAATCTGGCTGGCCTGGAACAGTATTGATATAATAAGATAACTATATTTACATTGACACTAATAGCCAATACATGCTACTTACTTGTATGATTTATTTTTAAATACAAAAGTGTATCTACCTAAAAAAGATGAGCTGACAATCCTCCATATATCCATTACTGTGTTTATTACACATTACACATTTTTCAGGGCCTGAAGAATCTCACATTGCTCTAATGGGACCTGCTTTTTCAGAGCTTGAGTTTGCTTGTCTTCAATGTTGCATAGGTGCCCAGCTCATCACTTGCAAGATTCTGAGTACTTCTCAGTATTTTTAGACTGCTTAACTGATGGTAGAACTTGTATCTGGTTTTCAAACCTTAAGTTGCCTTGAAGGTGAAATTTTGGCTTTCAAGCCACATGTGATTTTGAAAATTTTCAACCTCTGCTTTTCTGCAGGGAGGTGAACCACTAGAGGCATGTCACTGCGGATCAGTGTGTCTCCCTGCAGAGGAAGGTGCATGTCTGAGCATCACTTGGAAAGAACTATCTTGTAATGAAGGCTGTTTCCCAAATAGTCATTATAAACTGTTCTTTGTCATTGAAGCTGGAAAGGTCCTGCATATGGCATTTCTTGGTTGCAACATTTCCTTGTACTCTGCTGGCTATTGGAGCCTTGCATCACCCCAGCACCTAGGTGATTGATGCTCTGACCTTTTAGCAACATCCTGCACTGTACAAAGTGTTGTCTTTATCTTTCTTATCTGCTTCAGCGTGTCCAACAACACCCAATAGGGGTTTTTATAACAAAGTTTTTGATACTTGGGTCTAATGCACTTGATTTCTCCTTCTGGAAAGTAAATACTGTAGCAATCTACAGAACTCCTAAAGCAGCTGTGCAATGATGTAGCCGTAAGATCTAGTGAATGGATCTGGGACGTAGGAAAAGAGCCAGGAAGATTTTATTTATACTGGTTTGAGAATACTACATCTGGAATTATAAATATAACGTGTCCAAGAGGACACCACCAATCCTCAAATGTAGTTGTAAATTATTTATCTTCTGCTGTTTTGCTCGTGGTAAGAAAAGGCTTTCCAATGAACCCAGTGACCAGAGAGCTGCCGGGGAGCTGTCACCCTCCCTCCCATTCCTCATGCCAGTGTCGTGTTCCTGTGTTTTCTCAGATTCAGTTCTCTGTAGTTTGCTAAATCTGGCCTTTTCTCAGCCTTGACCCTGCCCTTGGAGGGTTTCTACTACCTTTCTGACCTGTTTTTATGCTATTTTTAGCATCCCAGCAGGGGAACATCATTGCACATATCTCTTGCATTTATATTTTGCAATGTCTTTGTTTCATTTACATTTGCATCAGTTAAGTAAGTCATTGGCCATGATTTCAGTTTTTAATAGTCAGGCTCCTTTTGCATTGCATTTATCATGTTGCCTGCTCCAGTTTTGTTTTCCTTTTTCCTTCCCCTGCCATCGCTGATTCACTCTGTCCTCCAGCTTTCCGTTCAGCTGTCTCCTTTGTTTGGAAAAATGTAACCAGGGTATATTCATTCTTTCTTAAAAGGGTAATTTGTTACTAGGAAAAAAGTATACAGATGGGTTGGAAAGTAGACCCCAAGTCTCAGTATGTTCATCTGATTTTTTTGACACCCCATGCACAGGATGTCTTTCTTGTGGATGCTGTGTGGTATCATGTTTCTATACCTCAAAGACTGTGCATTTCACTCACCCTCAGCTCTTTTCCAGCCAAACTGTTCTGCTTTGTTTCATGTCTGCATAACTCATAACTTCAGCTGCCCTTTCAGGTATAGCCTTTCAGTTATATCTGATTTTATTTTTTGGCTATTCCAACTTCTCTGACATCGACTCCTGCAATCTGTGTCCAGAGTGTGAATACTGTACCTGTATAGATGGGAAAATACTCAAAGGAGTATGTGATCTGCAAAGGAAGAGAAGAACTTAGGCTCTAGCTTGATTATTAATTTTTACTTTTATTTCTGCTTAGCAATAGAAGAAAAAATAGTGCTGTACATACATGTGGCTTTAATAACTATGTCATTACTTTCTCAAGTGTTATTGTGCTATTATGTTACTGTGACACAAGCCAGTATACTAGACTCCATAATAAGTTCGTATTATATAGAGCCTGTAAATTGTACATAACACCTCTTTTTTCAGATAGATGCATTCTGTTAACATTTAAATGTCTGACTAGTGGATTCACTTGTTCCATGCTCAGCCAGTATCCTGTTTGTACAGAAATAAAACTCAGTGATGTATTTGTCTGTATTTAGAAAGTCACAAGAGAATATTTAACCACTATTACTGGCTTTACTGCTAGAACTGAAACTCCTTCATAATTAAAGGAAATGTTTTTCTTCATTCAGTTTAAAACTGATTTATGAAACTGTCAGCTGTGGTATTTTACTGACCTAGAGAGTCTGCTATCAACAATTGTAGTCACTGAAATGAAAGTTACTTACAGGGTGCTTATTCTGATCTCCTCTGGAGACTTCCAAATGCCCTAAAAATCTACTCAGATTTGTCATCTCAGATGCTCATAAATGATAGTGGTGCTCATTAATTAGTCCCTTACTGTCCATTTGGTGGATTTTAGGCAGTTTTATCTACTATTCTTTGGAAATGTTTCATTAATGAAGAAATTGGAACTAATACCTAAAGCTCTGTTTTTGCACCATTTCATGTGTATTTTCTGCAGAAATTAAATACTACACTGTGAGGGTAATACATATATGCCTCACAGATAGGGCAGCACTGGACATAAGTAACACTGCAGGTATACAGCCAGGTTATCCGACTAAGCAAATCTGGCTCAGTCAACAGGAATGTTAACAGTAAATTTTTGGCACTTTGCTGGTTGGACCTACTGTCAAATCTATATTTTTCAGGCCAAAAACCCTCATAAACAATATAAACCCCATTACAAATATAAAATACTGGTTTTTCCTTGAATAGGTTATGATACAATGCTGTGGCTTTCTTCTTTTTTAATCGTTATCTTTCAAAATAGCATGCTAAAATTCTGCTTTGTTTATTTAATCTACCAGTCTTCAAAATGTTAAAAAGACACTAATATTTAGGCTATAGAGAGAAAGTACTATAAGGTATGTCTAAGCCAACAAGTGGTGCAGACAATGGGAGCAGATCCATATAACATCTGGTGTGTCTATAGCATGTACACTTCAGAGGGTTTCACTTTGGGTTGGTGCCCTGGACTGAACTGCCCTTTGTATTTGGAGCCTGTAAAGTATGTGCTTGGAGTTATCTTCAAGTTTCATCCAAAGAAAACTCTTTCTGCTTTCCAAGACCTACTCATGAAGTGAATTAAATAATGGGAAATGGTAACGAGGCAGTGTCCAGATTTGGACTAAAACACTACTATAGGTATGATATTAAATTAAGTCAGGAAACTTAAATGTACCTTCTCATAAAATAAATCATCACAGATTATTCTTGATGTAGCTTGGCCTATTTTCTCTCAAAACACGGTCTCTTGCTATTTAGTAGCCTGACCAGAAACTCCTACCTTTGTGAATTTAAATTATCATTTTGTAGATGTGAAATTTTCATGGTTTTTTTCCACCCTATTCCTCCGTCTGAGCTTTAAATTTCATCATGCGGGAGGAATGCTTTCTGTCAGGTTTCCTTTCAGCTATGAAAAATACTAATTAGTATACTTCAAAGTTTATGGAATCCATCTAGTCACATCAGCAGTAATCCCTGGGCCATCAGTCTTCCAAACCCAAGAAAATACCAGCTTGTTCACTTACTATAGGTGTGTCAGTACATCATTAGACCTTGGCTGCAGGTGGCACATGCTGACCCATAGTAGGCCATATTGGTAACTGGTACCAGTCCCCAGTCTTTCCTGTCCCCTGAACTGTGCCTACACCTTGCCAGGAGAGCCAAAACTATCTCTAAATTTACTAGCTACTTCCTAACTTTGCTAACTGTGTCTCTATGCGTAAACTAAGCAGACCTAGGAGACAGAACCCCAGGATTACAACTCTCCCAAGGATTAAACTGTAAAGGTTGGCCTGGCACCACTGCAGCTTGATCTCAGTGGTTGTGTGCCATGGGATGTGGAGACTTCTTGCAGGAAGTAGTCCAGACTGGGGCACTCTGCTGCTAAGGGGGTCCAATGCAGGTGCCGGGTCTGGTGGGTGTCCGGGGACCACTGTCTGGGTCCCACACAGCCCTGCAGTCTCCTGTGGTCTGTGCTATTTACCACTGAAGATGAACTCATTAATTTACTGATACAGGCTCAGCCTCAGTGACCTGTCCTGGTTAATACTTACTGGAAGACTAATATGGGATAGCAAGTCACTCATGCAAATGGAAATACTCCAAAATGAGAAAGAAACCTATGTACCAACCAGAAGAATGTTTTAAGGTATGTTACATCCATATTTGCTCTTTGGGCTCATCCATCTTTAACCACTTCTTCCTCACTCCATCATTACACTCTCAAATTCAGATTTCATCTCATCCAAAGAGTGTTCTTCCTTCTTTGCAAGCACCATTTTGAGGTTTATTGGCTTCAGTAGAAAGATGGGTGTGAGCAGAGCAGCCATGGCAAGAGTGTGGGTGCAGGGGGAACTCTTTCAACTGGTAGGGCTACTACAACGTGCCACACAAAATTACCATCTGGGAAGAGCCTGTAATTACTGGTTGAAATGCTCATGCCTGCCAGGGAGATATGTTTTCCAGCCCACAGTTCCTTCACAAGGAGAAGAGATGGGGCAGGAAAAGAGAACAGATGCTGGTACGTGCACTTGCAGTGATTATGTCTTGTGTTGTCTGCCTTGGACTGGGGACACAATGCAAGCTTTTGTTAGCAGACCTGAATCTTTAGAGTTTCTTATAGTTTCCACAGTGGTTGTACCTCAGGGCATGAAAAACACTGATCTGAGTAATTTTCAGAACAGCCTCTCCTTCCACCCACCATAGAGTTTTTTTCCCCCTCTTATTTGAAAAAAATAAAAGGAGATCAGAAAAAGCCAGGAAGAAAAAAGGTGACTGAAATTTTCCAGACTTCATGACTTTATGAGAAAAATAAAAAGATTTACAGACTCTGTTCAATATACTATTTATCTCTCTAGAAATCTGAAGTTGAGGAACTTTCAAGATCCATCATCTTTAAAGTCTGCTGCTCAGTTCTCCAGAACTGATGGAAAATGGACAGGGCAGAGCACATGTACCTCTCAAAAAGTACATGAAGTGCCCAAGTCTCACTGCTTCAGGGGGAAAAACTGTCTGTTTTTAAAACATGTCACATTCCTGACTCATTGGAAGTTTCTTGGAAAGCAAGAAGGCAACATTTCCAGTTCTGTTTGTCCATAAGAAAATGTTATGCAACATTTTGGCAACAGCTTTTATAACCTATTTCTTTAATATTTTTTTCCCCATGCTGTTTTCTCTATTACACTTTTGTTGGTTGTTGTGGTTTTTCCTCATGCTTCAAAAGGGGGACATATGGTTCCTAGTTTTCTTTTGAGTGTTTTTTTTTTTAGGTTCTTATGTAAGACTTCTGCATCGTCAGTCAAACACAATTTTTAATGACTAAAATACAGTTTAAATCTGAACTTTAGTTAGTATGTAGCCAATATTGTTTGGGTTGGTGGTTTTCCTCCTAATTTTCTCCTTTCATTTAGTTCAGCACATGCCCCACAACTGACTCATGACATCTGTTATTCCTGTATTTGAAAGCTCCTCCCAAAAGGCACAGTTTTATTCTGGAAAGAGATGTGTCCTAGAGTGAACCAATGTTTGTTTTTTTTTTCACCTCTGCTTGAAGCTTAAATTGGATTCACAGAGGTCTATAGTCACCTCCCAGGACTATTGATGTCAGCTGTAGCTACCCTACGAGATTACTTTAACATTTTAATTCACCTGTGGCAAAAGAAGTGTATTTATGCAAAGCTTCAGTCCAATTTACAATCAATTGCTACAGACAGCAGAAACATCTGCTTCCCATCCTCTTCCTTTTGCTCACCATTAGAGACAATTTTGGCGAAAGTGGAAAAAATTGTAGGATGCCCATTAACATGTGTTGCTTTATTTAGCATCTGCATTTACTCCTCTTTCATTTGTTTCTAAACTAATCTTCATCTGCTTAGCCAAGAACAAATGACAAAAAGTACAAAATCTGGCAAGGCAGCAAAGATTGGCAAATGACTGCAGGGAACAAGAGAAGAAATTTGTTTCACTGATTTTCAGGTCATTACTGACATCAGACAAAGCCTCCAAGACTCTTAGTGCACCACTTAGAAGAAAAATATTTTGAAATTATATCTTCAAAAATAAGAGAGTGACTGTCAGTGTTCATTTTGGGTGCCTACATATAGGTGTGTAGTTACCTCTGAGACACCTGATGATCGTGGTCTCTCTTGGTTCCAGAGGGCATGGAAATCCCCACTGATCCTCCTAGCCCTGCACAGGTGCCTTGAGTGTCTTTGAGAATCTCAGATCCCATGACAAAATGACAAGAGGGCAGGTGAATTGAGTGCTGAAATTCACTATCAGCATCTAGAGACAGATTTGATGTTAGTGTGTCTGAGCACCTGATGAGAATGCAGTTCAGATGTAATGTTTAGGTAAAACTCATATATAAGTTACATAGAAGTGTTAATTTTTAAGATGAAGTTTAGTCATAGACTTGTGGAAACTTCACTGGCTTGTTGGGCCATAAGATGTCACTTGGATTTTCTGGGTTCCCTCTTGCCCTGTGTCCCCCATGTTTCCATCCAGGAGCCACCCACTGCCCCACCTCTTCAAAAATGGAGGTGTCTGATGGGCTGGGGAGGGAACAGCAGGGGCCACTTCACCCGTGCATAAAGTGTATTTGTGAAAGCTGAATTGCCCCAGCAAAGGCAAATGCACAACCCTGTGCTGCCCTCTGGGGTGGATCTTGGGGTTTAGAGACTCCCATCACGTGCACTCTTCGATCTACAGAGTTCAGCCATGTCCTGAATTTAGACTAGGAAAAAGTTATCAGGCTGAGAGCTGGGCAATTGTTTCTGACATTAGAAGATTCAGTGCCACATGGGTGCTTCTCAGGACCACTTTGTCCCAGAAACTGTCAAAGCTAGCCATTGTATTCAGACAAAAGTGTCCTAAAAGCTGTAAAGACTGAATGTGTTAACGTTCTCCTCTGCATAAAGCAGCACAGTCCCTCCTGTAGGACTATCACTGCCACCTCTCCAGTGGACATGGTGCTTCTTTTGAATGGCCATCTCATCACCTCCCTCTTTCTCAACATTGAGGGATTAACTGTGCTAACAGGGACACTAGTGTGTCCTAGAAAAAAACGTTAAGAATGACGATTTTACTATGGATATGAAGTGAAAAGATGAGAAAATTGTGCCTTTTCTGCCTCTCACAAGCATCTAAGATTTAAGCATGATCTATTCTCTCCCTACATCTGCACAGTTAAAATTTTTTCAACAAGGGTACAAAGTTATCCTAAACCAAATCCTCCTCCTACTTCTGACTGATGAAAAGGTGTGTTTGCTCATTCTTCCACAACTATATTATATAAGGAGAAGGAAAAAAAGTTAATTGAACAACACCTACACCTGGTAAAGAATCTCTTGTGGCTGCCAAAATACTGCTCTGGAATATCTGTTGTGTATTTTATACTTAATGTGATCCTTTTCCAAAGCACATGTCAATACTGGCCTATGACATTTGAAATTGTTAACATTCTTTCCAAAGAGATCTATGTCTATGAACAATTTCTTGTAATAACAACCAGAAATAGCTACATTTCCTCTGAAGTTAACACAGAGACCCCCAAGCTGCAGTTAGTCTTCCCCAACAAAATATTGGATTAAAAAATATCCACATTTGCATCTGGAGTCTAATGTATAAATTTCTTAGGCTATTTTCTCGGCCACACATTTTTATTATTGATCAAAACTCAGAATCTAGGTTTATTTTAGTCTTTCATACAAAGAGACTAAAAGCTTTACATCACAAGTTCTTTCTGCTTTTATTTACTGGAAAATATTTCATACCACTTTTAGAGATTAAGATTTGATAACACTTTATTTTAGCTGTCTTATTATTTTAATTTATGTGGTTTTAGGAATAACAGAGATCATAACAAAGTCCTTTGGTATTAAAGCGGGTGGTACAAGCGCACTGATGGAGAGTCAGCTATAGACATTTCTTTTGCTTCCTTTTTGAGTCTTTTACACTGGTTTTGAAGGTTCAGGCAACAAACTAATACAGTGATCAGTCAGACTGCCCATTTAAAAACTGCTCCGCAATAAGATTTTTTAAAAAGAGATGAAATCAGAGGAAGTTTGAGTTCTAAGGGTAAAAAGAATATTGGCAGCATGCTGATTCCTAAGCTATCCTGAGAAATAAGGTCATGTGTAAGCATCAAATGACTTGCCACTTTTTAAAATCTCTGTGGTGTTCATATCAGCTGGCAATGAGGCTGTATCTGAGTCTGTACAAGATGTCCACATCAGCAGAATTATTGAACTAAGTATAGTTTCATGGCTAGAAGGACAATTTTTCAAAGAAGGCTGGAGGAAGGAGATGCTCAGTTTTCCATGAATTTTGGTCATATCTGCAACAGTGCCTCTGCTCTGAGCATGTCTTCAGGCAACTTACAAAGCCTCCTGCCTTGCTTAGAACATACCCCATCAAAAGGAAGTTCAACGGGCAGGAGGAAAGAAAGAATGGAAAATGTTCTTATCTAAATGAGAAAGATCAGGGGAGGAAGTCTACTCTGAGGTTAAATACTAGAGGACTTCTGAATCTTTAGTCTAAAAGGAGAGGTAAAAAAAGAAAGAAAAACTGTCTAAAAATATCATAGGAATGCTTGTCTAAGCGACCTATTAGACAACCATAAATCCTGGCAATTAAAAGCTAATGTACTGCTAAAGCACTGGAATCAGCCCAAGCATAAAGAGTAACCTACTTCCATTTATGTCCCAATGTAATATTGCCATCCTTGATACCAGAAACTGAAATTAAGGAGATTTATGCTGCATTCACCTAGGTTTCCATGAGTGAATGGCAATTCACAGGAAGGGAGGGAATTTCTCCAGAAATCATTCCTTACTTTGATACTGGATCATTGCAATTTAAGACCGGTTCTATCCTTAGTATATTTTTCAAAAGATGATAATCTGGGGATTGATGTAAAATCTTGTCTGGGACTGTGAATACTGGGGATGGTGAATTACAGCTGAAAGGCAGTGGGATTCACCTAGGATATACTTGCATAATAGGACACTCTGTTGGCACAAGCTGGAGACACTTCCAGATTAATCTTTTTTTTTTTTTTTTCTTTCCCTGTCTCCATATGAGGTGTAGAGTGTCCACAGGATCATTGGATCTTTTAAGCAGATCTCACCTAGTTGGCCCTCTGCCACCATGGGCATTTGTGTGTCCCCCGTTGTCTCTGTCCCATGACCTTTATCTAAAGTTGATTTCAGTTCTCAGGTCAAGTCTTTATAGAAGAGAGACTAACTGATACCATAGTTTCTTCTAGTGTGAAACTGCATTAAATATTATCAGATTTTAAGAGTTAAACTGAAGGATAGGCAGCAGAGTTAACAATGATCAGAGTCCTTCCTGAGACTTTATTTGGTCTATGCAAAAGGACAGATAATGTTCAAACATAACTCAGTATCATATAACACAGGGAATTCACTCTGGATTAAAACTTAATCCTTTTAATAGAAACTTTCCCTCTTAGCTAGTCATGTCTGGTCCAAGGTAGTTGGAACAAGCAGAAAGAAGCAACATTGCTCATGCATATGAACAGACAAACGACAGCAAGAGCAAAAAATGGGTGCCCCTGATCCATATTTAGGCACATAAATAATTGGTTTTGCTTGGAACTGTGCTTCACACTTGAAGATGTGCCTAGTAGTGTAGGACCCACAACAGATGCTGATTATTATTGACATTTGCTTTTAGCCAAACACAAACCGCCCAGCTGACAGCTGCACTGGCAATTTGCTGTTAGCCTCAGAGAGGTCACAGGGCTACATAAAATGAGGTAACCACCCCTTTTCTTGATCTGGCACACGGCCAGGGGAAGTTATAGAGTTCAATATCCATAGAGGGAACAGCAGAGTCACAGAATCAAAATGGATGATAAAGGCTCAGGCAGACAGTCTGGTTAGGTCACATTTTTGTATTAGAGAAGCTGATGACTGCAGGAGGACTAATTATAGGTCTCCTGGTCACAGCATCCTGTAATAAAACTACAATTTCTGTCAGGAAAAAAGAATAAAAAAATCCACTGAAACATTCAGTGTTGCAGCTCCTAAATGTTAGCTGTCTGTCACCAAGAATTCACAGTGCTTTGATAGACACTTAAATTGCTATGTCCTAAGTAAGTATTAAGTGGGGAAAAGGAAGGAATTCAGAGCAACTATAAGCTAAAACAGCCAGTATAAAATGCTAAACTTAGGACTGCAGATGAAATTATTTCTCCCTCACACACAAAGGTTCCCAATTCAAGACTCTTCTCAGTTGCCTGTGCTTTTGTATTTCACAATGCATGTTTAGTTTCCCTCCCACACACTGAAGTTTGGACTTCCCATACCATAAGTCCTGAATCAGTTCTGCAAAGCAGATTTTTCATTTTTGTTTTCTTCAGCGTAGTGGACCTGTAATGACTTGGACTTCAATAAATGCTGTATGCTCTATATGCAGAATTCTCATCAGGACAGCTGGGCTCTAGAGTATACTGCAAAGAGACATTTTCAGACAAACATGTAAATTCTTTGCTTGGGACTGATACACCTCAATATATTCTTTTATATAGATAAAACACCTTTGCTGTAAATGCAGTTATCTGAACAAAGATAGAGTGTTTGCTTCAATGGTGATCTGATGGGAGAAAATTGCCTTTGAGAGAGAAACAAAATGACAAAATGTTGGATTTCCTTGCCCATGTTATCAGCAGAAACTTTAAGCAGTATAAAGTAGTTACCAGCAAAAAAAAAAATAATTAACAACGATTAAGGTTTTGATATAGGAAATCACTTCAACTCCATAAAATAGCACTTAGAAAATTAAAATAAATACATTCAAGTTCCATAATTTGTTCTTGTCCAATGCATATCTTTTCTTTGTGATGAGAAAATGATCCAGTTCTTCCTGAGTTGCAAATGTGGTCCCTTTAGGAAGCTGCCAGCATTTATTATACAATATGAAGAATCACTGTGCTACTATATGATTGTGATTAATCTCTGCAGGGCTGAAGTATGTTTTGGGCTGGAGACTACCAGAAACTTTATTATGTGGGCTTGACCATATAATTGTTTTTTCTTTTGCTCTCCTTCCTTTTCCACCTCTCCTTACCCCATCCTTTTCTGCTTGACCTGGGACCAAGAAGTCTGTTAATCCCACTAATCCTGTTCATCCCAGTACTCAAAGCTGTCTTGTTGCCCCTCTTCAAATTGCTTCTGCTTCCCAGATCTCTTACCAGTGCTGACTCTATAGGTCTCCGCAGACCTGGTGCTGCTAAACTAAGAAACATTCAGCAGGATTTTAGCTTTCAGTATCCATCCTACCCCCAGGCTTCTCATGGTCAGGAGTCATTGTGCATCTCATTTCTGGGCACATCCGTGTCAGAGGGAGAAACCTCAAAACCAGTGAGATGTCTTGGTGCAAACTGACCGAGGAGAAAAGCAAAGCATCCACAGGCAGAAAGATGAATATGTGAAAAAATATTCTGGGTGCAAACACCAAAGAGAAAGGTTAAAATTGAATTTTAAAAGAAAAAAAGCATGAATAAATAAAGTAAATAGGTTTGGTGTCACCGAAGGCTGATCTTGCAAGTGTACAACTAGTTATTCTATTTCCTTTTTTTGTAGCAAAATACATTTATCTTCTGTTACTCCCTGTGCCTACTGAAGGATCAATCCATCTACAAGCTTAAGCAGCTAATTTTCTCACCCACTAACATTTCTTTTGAACATATATCTGTGTAAAAAACACTGATTCTATGTGTAAATTTTCTATATTTCCAGTGGAGAGAGGAAGATGTCTCTAAGGCCTCCAGAAGGAAAGAAATTAGAAGAAACTATCATATGTGAAGAAAATCATTCCTCACTGTGAGGGAAAGTGTTAAAATCTTTTATATGCAAGTATAGGTACACATGTAAGTAGTTCTGGATATGCAGTTAGGCCTAAACAGAAGTATTTAAATTAGACAAGTAGGATGGCCCTCTGGAGGCTTCAGAGCTGTGAGCCTTGCTCCCTGTATGGAAGGCAATGTGGGACCCAGTGCACCTGATGTACAGATCCAAATGCCTCTTTTGAGGATCATGAGCTACTTATTGCACATTATTTGCTGTGAAGCCCTTCTAAGTCTAAAATACCTAGAGTAGAGATAAAGATCCTTTGAGCTTGAATACCAGCTGCTATAACCATGGAGAAACATTCAACTTTCTTGAGCCTGCACCTGCAAAACTCAATTGATGTATGGATGTGAAGCAAAAACTTTTGAGTTATAAAAAGTAGCTTAGCAATGAGGCTGAAATCCTGCTGCAGACACCTGTGTGGGAAGAGTCTCCTTCTGCTAGTGCAGGAGAGTGTGAAGCTAAGGAAGGCTGCAGAGGCAAGAGGCAATGATATATATGTTTTAAAAACTGCACAGTTTTTATTTGAGTGGACATGCCACCACTAATACCAACTTGACATAGTAAATAATTACTGGTAAACACTACTTGTAGAGTATTAGCAGCCTCTGACTTCATTCTGCATAGTACTTGTAGTTCTCCTTTTGAAGAAAAAAAAAAAAAAAAAAAAAAAGACATTAGATTTGTATGAAAGAGAGACAATCTGTCTTATGTTATTTAATAAACTCAGTTCTTGTTCAGCTTTCAAACAGATGTTATCTTCTTTAAAAATTATCATATCCCAAATGCAGTAATTTTGAGTGCACATTTACTGTGCAGTTCAACACATTTTATTACAAGCCAGAACATCATTTAGTATCTTGAAACAGAATGTGTACATATCTGTTGGAGCAGAGACTGAATACCAGATACCCTTTGTCCTGGATGAACCAATGAACCATGAGGATGAAAAGTAATTTTTCTCTCTCTCTCTCTTTTTTTTTTTTTTTTTCTTTTTTATGTATGATGCATATTTCATTTTCCCATGCATTAGCATACTTCCTTTTACAGGGCAGGTCACAAACCTGGTCTGTCTTCCAATCTGGTGAATTAGGACTACCCATTACAAGTGAGTTGAAGTGTCCTAGAAGAGAAGTGCACACCTCCCATCCTGCAGTGTGACCACCTTTTAACTACAGCTGAGCATTGCATGAATCCATCCAGGTCAGAGTTTTCAGAGCAGGACTTCCAAATCAGATCTCAGGAGGGTTTCTGGATATTTTCAAACCTTTGAGATCAGATAAATGCCTAATTGCTCAGAGCTATTGAGACACATTGTTCTGGGTATGGCCAAAGCACATGTGGATCTATGAAACTTTTGGAAAATATGAAATCTAGTTTCAGAAGTTTCTTCATTGGGAAGTGGGAAACTGAAAAACAGGTTGCCTCTTTGGGGATGAGGTGTCTGATCTGATCTAGAATTGCTTTGCATTTCAGCAAGTGGGCTGATCCTTTCTGTAGACATTCCTGAGAGGTTTACATATGGCATTAGAATTTAAATGGTGCTTGTAAGTAAGTCATTCCATTTAAGTGTCCTGTCCCAGGACAACTGCTGCATCAACAGGAAAAAGTAAGTTCCTCTTGTACAGGTGGAGTGAGACCCATCATGAAATAATTTGGCCCAGCTGTTATCAAGGGAGAAGCTATTTCTCCTTTTCTATTTCTCTCTCAGTTTTTTTTTCTGGTTGTTTTTCTGTGTTTTGTTTTTTTTTTCCTTTCACTTTGTCATTCATGGCTGATAAATCTGGCAGGGAGGGAAGAAACTGAATTTTTGTTATTATCAGCCTGAAAGAATATAAACTTTCGCAATTCACTTGTGTTAATGCTGTGCAGCTGTTTGATGGTCTGACTGTAAAGGACCAAAAAGATATTTTAAAGCGTGGACTTTTTCAAACAATGTACTTCTGATTGCTTTTCAGAAGCAGCCTGGTTGCTGAGACAGGCTGACTCTGCCATTCAGACTGTTTTAATCTGAGAAACAATAATCAACACAAAATGGAAATCAGTGTATGGTGAATAAGCCAAGTATAGGGAGAGGACTCAGAAGCATCAGGTTTAGCTTCATTCTGGAAAGGGGTAGCATTATGGGGTAACATCTCTCAGAGTCCATAACAGTAAGTCAAATGAAAAAAAAACCAGACCACAAACAGGATCAATATTAGAAATATTGCAAGAAACAAGACATTGCTTGACAAGTATTAAGCTATGTGAATTAGTTTAAACTCATTGTATAGTATTGGAAGCTTTTAAAATCATAATTACAGCATGAAAAGTTGGTGAAGAAGCCTTAAAAAAAAAAATTTAAAAAAAAGATGGTGAGGCTAGAAGTGAATGGAGTTGATCGAAGTGAATGGAAAAAGGGCCAATACTCCAGTCTGGACTAGCAAGTCATCCCTTGCTAGGATAATAAATGCATTTTAAATAGGGTTTTCAAGCTTTAGTATAAAGTTAGACGAGATTTAGAAAATTATCTTCGATGAAATTACCTATAACTTTTCCATCCTGCATGAATACACTAATAGGTTTTGATACCCTCATGAAGGTATTCATGGGTTTTTCCTGACCTAGATCTGGGGCAAGGTAGACAGCTCTCACCTCTTTTCCACCCACATAGTTGAGAAGTCCTGTTGTATTTCTTACCTATGAGAAACATTCCTTTCAGAGCATATAGCATATACCTCCTACATCCCCAGCAACCAGTGATATTACAGATACAATCATATTTAATTTCATAACTTTTTGGATTGTTAGAGAAAACACTGATAAGCAAGTGAATGATGTTGCCGTGAGTAGGGAGAATGACAGTTATTTGAAAAGAATATGATTTCTTTAAGTGGATTTACCTCTTGAGGTCATCTGTCAAATTTTTAACATACCATTTGCAAATTCTTCAAATGATACTTTTGAAGACCAAACACTGTTGCTCTGACTTTATTATCACTGTGTAGGGAAGTGTCATGGTTTAACACTGGCCTGGCAATTAAACCAAATAACAGATGCTCTCTATTAATCCTCCTCTCCTCCCTGATAAAGAAAGGAGAGAGAATAAGGGAGAGAGGCTTATGGGTTGGAAACTGAACTACATGGCTTTAATGAAACAGTAATGATAAATAGGAAAAATTACTAAATATATACAAATATACAAATATACAGGAAATCTGATACCACGTTCCTCCCACCTTTTCCCCCAGTAACTCTCACGTCACCACCGAGGGCGCAAGGCAGCTCTGGGAAAGTCCAGGCTGGAATCCTGGAGTCAGCAGCAGTCAGGAGGTGGAGGCAGGAACACACAGATTCAGGCTGGCATGGATCAGGACCACAGGCAGACAAAGAGATGGAATCCTCCCAGGATGCTGAAGCAAAACAGGGAACAGGAGAAGAAGGAGAAGCAAGAAGGGCAGGAAGAAGGGTTTGACCCTTGTGATCCCTCAAATTTATACTGAGTATGACGTGTATGGGATGGTCAGTTTGGTCAGTTCTGGCATCTATCTTGTCTGGTCCTCCCCAAAGGAGGGGTTCAGGTGGGACCTCTTTACTCCTTGTGCAGGGTAAAATGTTCCTCAGAGCTGAGCAGTGTCCTTGGCTTTGCATACCAGTCTCTAGCTGTAACTATAAACATCCAGTGCTATCAGTCCTAGAAGCAGACACTGTCTGAGAAACTTGCTGTTAATTTCAGCAAGTGCAACTGCTTACAAGAGACTTAGCTGAAAGCAAAAGTATAAGACAGAAAATCACCTTTATTCGGTCCCAAACCATGACAGGAAGAAACAAGTCCTTAATTTTCATCATTTTGCCTGGCCTTATATTTCTCTAAACCCTTCCCCTGACACAAAGCTGCAAAGGAAAATGCCAACATTCTGACATTAAAAATGAAACAAAAATCCTATTATATCTTATTAATTTTGAATTAGAGGTGAGAGGATGGGGACTGCTGCACATTGTTCCCCATGCTAGCGGTGTCAGAAGAGCTACGTCAGTTTTCAGCAAAGAAGAATTATTTGGTTTCAAAGTGCCAGCTGTAATTAGACCTTTCCTTTTAAAAGAAATTCCCAGTGTGTGTAGGCAAGATCAGCTGCTTGCTTTGTTTGAATTCTCAGATTGCTGAGCTACTTTCCCGTGGTCAAATTTCCTCTGACAAGGTCTGCTTCTTTCCACTGAATTCATCCATTTCCATTGTAAATGTAGTACAAAACATAATTATTTTATAAGAGCTTGAAATTCAGAATGGCCTTATTTAAAAGGCAGAAGCCTTGGTATTGTTGTCAGTTTGTAAAAAAATATTACTAACGTTGATGTGATCTGTCAGACTAGCAAATAGGAATTTTTTTATACATGCTTTAAAAAATAACTATGAGAATCTAATCCCAGATTACCATAGTGTTCATGGGTCCCAGATTAAATCAGTAGAAGTGCTTTAACATTTTCTCTTCATTTTCAGGACTGTCACAGATATTTAAAAGGTTTTTATCTATTGGTTTTCAGTGTTGGAGGATAATGTGATGCAGATGAGCTGAAAGGGGTTGTTCATTGCTTTGAATTACCATGTACAGGATAGATTTTAAAGATGATAGAAATCACTGTGGGGGTTCTTGGAAGAGGGAAAACAAGAGAAATCAGAGGGTGGTCTGAAGGACTAGAGGTAGAGGGGAAAACAGATATTTTAACTGGTACCATATTAACTGCTATTCATGTCTTACAGTGGGCTTTACTCTGCAAGGACAAGATTTTTTCTTGGATTATATCCTTCCAGTATCTCTGCCAAAAAACGCTGGGAAGCACTGCAGCGTCCTCCCAAGCCAGCTCATTCCCCAGGATCTGACATCTTGATGCTGAGATAAGATTTAAAAGGGATTAAAAATGAAACCACTCCCCTCCTGGTGTCTTGACAAAGTTTTAGGTTCTAATCTGAATGGGGATCCCATTGCCACAGCCAGAGCACATCCTGTGTCCTTGGGAGTCAGCAGAGGCTGCTACTCATTTCTACTTTGTGTATTATATGCTTATGGGTATTGCATTAAAGCAAACCAAACACAAATAATTTTAAACAACTAAAAATCATCAGCATCAGCACTGCACAGACCAAGCCCACCTAAGGCATGCATTTTTAGTAGTGCTGCCACAGTGTAGAAATCCCATCATTTAAACATGGTGTAATGTATGTCTGGAAGGCAATTGCTCTGAGGATCTCCAAGACCCATCCATCTCCTGAAGCTTGTCCTTAACTTCTGCAGACTGCCTACTGTTTCCATTTTGCCTTGGGCTCTTTGCAAGACTCCGAGCATTTTCACAGATGTCACTGAAGTATCAAACTAAGTTGGTATCCCCCTGACAGCTGTTTATCCATAGGGGAAAAAAAGAACAAACACACCAACAAAAAGTACATATTGTCTGTCACAGGGTGACATGCCAGCATTTGGCATTTGCAGCTGGAAGAGAGGGCAAAGTATGTTTGATGAACCACCAGTCTTGCTTGATAGACCAGCTCTTATGAACTCCTATTTTTTGCATGAATGGAACCAGGGAACAAAGATTTTAGAAAAAAGAAACAGGAAACAAAATATGGAATTATTTTCTTCCTATTTCAAAACTGGTAAATCCATTGATTTTAAATGACATTCATGGAGCCATAGATTGTGGGATTATTCCTTGCATGTTGGTAGATAATTCTATTCAAACTTTTCAGTAAAATTTAAAACCAGATGCACAAAGTTTAACATGTGCACTCAGAAATGTGAAGTCCATTGGAAAAGTGCAAATAAGAGTACTTAAAATAATCTGCTTGTTTGTTTTTGAAAAAAACCCTTTTTCCATTGTGTTCCCCTGATGACTGCTAAAGAGATGTTGCTTTAAAAGCAGGAGCAGTAGGGGAAGGCAGATGAGCTCCCACATGCAGATTACACATTCCTCATATGGGGGATTTAGAGTTTACAAAGAACAGTGCAAAATGCACGACTGGGTACAGATGCCTGTGTATTAAAACCAAGTTCTGTGTTAACAAAATGACTATTCAAAGCCTTTTCTTTCCACTGGGGTTTTTACCAAACAAAAAGCAGTTGACATCTGTGGACAAAAAGCCCTGAGAGCTTTATGTTTGTCAAATTGCCTCTTTGGTGGCTGCATTATGAAATCAGGACAAGAAAAATGTATATTGCTTCAGGCTTTTTTGTTGAAACTTCTTAAACCAGAGGACTTATTTGACCTTCATGATACATACATCTTGCATTAACCTGATGATCTGGAGACAGACTGTCAGGTTTATTTCAGGACAAACAATAAGAGGAAGGAATTAGGGGCACTTAAGCCATTAAGACTCACCTCTTATTAGACCCCTTAGCTCTTCATGTAACCTTTAAGAGTTTCTGCGACAGTTTTCGCAGCTGTCCAAACTAATATTATCTATACAATTTTAGGATCTGTATAGATGGCTTTCTTCTTCTGGTTGTTCATTTTCTCATAACCCATAGTCTCTGATAGTTAAAATAATTGCTTTATTGACGCAATATTAGAGGGCAAGTGAACAGAAACATTGATCAAATTCCAGGTTACAATTTAAATCAGTAAATTAAATGGATATGATTGAAATATCAGTAGTGAAAAAGACCTTTTCTGTTTATTCTTTGGGAATTCACTTGTCCTTTATGAGAGCTGCAGATGGCTCCTGGACTAAAGGCATTGGTTTAAAAGAAATGTATTGGGAAGAAATTAGTAACTAAAAGAAAACCACTAAATCATTCAATTATGCATTATAAATGAAACCCAGAGGTTTCAGCTCCTGAAGAAAAAAAACCTTTTAAGTCTCTTAATTTGAGGACTGATCTCCAGATTATGGTAGACTAGTAGGTTATGGTAGATTATGTCCAGAAACATTAGTTATGTTTTCCTTGTATGAATGAAAGCTGGAGCAGCAAACAGAAATTGATTCCTATTCTTCCTTCCACTGATTTTCATCCAACAAATGAATTAATGTGCGGAAAAAAAGAGGTGGGTCTGAGCATTAAACAAATACAAGGCAGACACAATAGTACAATACTGTACTGTTGTCTGGCCACAAAAAATAAGACTAGAAATTTTCACAGGCATTTTAGGACACAAGAAGTAAGGCTAATCTTACCAAATTTAGAAGAAAGTTCTATATTACTCATCTAGATTCACTAGTCAGTGGTGAGAAAGTGGCATATTTTAACCTGTCTCAGTGAAGGAATCTCAGGTTGGATTAAATGCTTCCTGATAGTGCCTCTTTCTTTCTGTTGTTTGTACAGAGTTGTTGGGTGACCAAATCAGAAGCAGAAATGTAGAAGTGTGTGACCACAGCTAGTCAGACAGATCCAGAGCAGGTCCCCTGGGGTTGTAGTTATGCTGCTCAATAGATGAGGTTGGGAAGCAATGCTGATGGCTCATCTAATGATATATGTCTTTGAGTGACCTTAAAAATGTAAGTCACTTAATGAGTGGGTTTTAAAGGCAAATGTAAGTCACTTAATGAGTGGGTTTTAAAGGCTCATCTCACAGCTTTAAAAGAACCTTACAAATCAAGAAAGAGATTTACTGCAGTTTTTCTCTTCTTCAGCCTAATCCCTGGGAATTACATCTGTTGAGATGCTTTTATCATTTGAGCTGTTGTCTCAGGTACATGGACAGTACCAGTCTGAAAAGGATAGAATAAAGTGATGGGTGTTCAGAGGTACAGAATGGCCTCAGTTCAAGGAATAACTAAATAAAATGCAGGTCATATGTCTGGAAAAGCATTGCTTGAGAAATCTATAAAATCACAAAAATCAGGTAAATTACTAGGATCTTTTCTTCCCAGTATTCTTCTCAGTTTCATTAGTGTCCCCTAATTCTTTTATTATGACATTCAAAACATACAAGGTAGGTTCTGGGCTTTTCTAATATTGCTGCTACATCTGCAAGATTATGGATGCCTGAAAAGCAAAAATCTGTGAGACCAGTACCTGGAAAGCATATCTGGTAAAGCCTGTTGGTCACATGGAAAACATTGCTGGGTCAGTAAGTTCCAAACCTGCAAAGTGATGGAAGTCAGGTGAGTGCATCACAGGAACAGGCAATTTATGCCTCCTCCATTCCTCTAATCTTGCCTTGGCATCTGCTGTCAACAGATCCTGGCACTAAGGTGCTGAGCTAAATGGGTCAGGGGAGGCATTCTCATGTCCTTACTCTGTGCAAAGGCTGTGGTGTTTTATTTACAATCTGGTATCTGAGATATATGAATCAAGAGTATTGATACCTTCTGTCTTGAATTTGGAAAGGAATATCTGAAGCACTCACATTTCCCAAAATAACAACTCTCACCCCAGCAGATTGAAGATCCTGAATAAGTGCAGAGACCCTGCTCCTTAAACAGTTACTCTTCACCTACTATCCTGGTCTTTTCTTTAAAGGTGACTTCTTGACTTTAGAAGGCCCACAGAAACTGAAGAAATAAAGCATTTTATGAGCCATTGCTGGAACTTTGCAGTAAATCAGATTCTTCAGGCTGCAACTTTTAATGTCAGGATTTGTTGATTTGGAGCTCCCAGTACTTGAAGCATAGATCATTCAGGGACAGGAACTTTTGAATTAAGACAATTGTAGTATGTCTAAAGTTAATTAACTTAAAGTTTAATTGAAGTCAGTTAAAGTTTAAAATCTGAGATAGAATTAAGTATCCAACTTCTTGTGCAGACCATGTGGAAATTACAACAAAGACAGCCTGCTCTTCTCCGGACTAGAGTAAGAGAACATGAACATCAGCCGAATGGCTCTATATGACTCCTATGGCAAGTTCAAAACCAGCACTGCTGGAAGCTGAGAAGAGGGACGAACAATATTCCTCCTTATCAGTGACTTTACACACTGCCTGAAAATGGATGGGGTAGACAGTGTTCAAAACCAGAGCTATTCCTTTGAGGCAAAGGGCTGGAGGTTTCATAGAGGGTAGGCTCTTTGTCAGCACTTGCAGTATTGCTTTTTCAGAAACTACCACTGTCAGCCAGAAGTGAGTGCCCTGCAGCTCAAGCATGAATCCTGGCTGTGCTGAACCTAAGCACGTTGCAGCAGGAAGTAAAACAATTTTACTGACATCTTCACTGATGCACTGATGTAACCTTCTGCGATGCTTTAAGCAGGAGCATTTAGTTCACATTATGGAAAAATGAGGAGCATGTACAATTAGCCCAGCTCAGCTGAAAGAGGCTAATATCACCACCTGTGCTGCATGATTTCTTGAAGTTGTAGCATCCTTAGAGGTCTCAGTTTTACTTAGTGATGGGTAAATATCAAGCTTTTAACTCTCTGGAAAAAAGAGGATACAAAACAAATACAGGTCTGGAATTTATCTGGTGGTTATGTGCCAGGGTTTCCTTGAGCCTTCTGGCAGGTACCAGCTACTGAAGCACATAATATTCTATCCTAGACTATAGTGTGGGAGTTTGTAGGCCTATGTTCTTCTTCAAAATCATCATTTACTAGTTTAAAATTAAATTGAAAGTTCAGTGAAAACATTTTTGAAGAAAGCAGATAACTAAGCAATATTTGTCAAGGTTCCATCTTAAACCTTTTGTCCACCTATTTTCTCTTTAAACAGCTGTGAGCAGACTGAAGGAAACCTTGTTAGTTCATGCTGGCTGTTAAATCCATGATGAGTGCACAGGGGCTCGGGGGAAGGCAGATCAGGTCTGGCTTTGGGGTGATGAAACCAAGGGATTGCCTGCCTGCCTTGTGAGACAGGGGGCAAGAGCAGATAGAGGTTTGTCATCAAATAGACAGGTCTTCATGGCCCACACAGTATTTTTGATCTCTGCAAAACCCTGAGCATCTTTTCCTTGTGTGTTAATAGTAAAGTGCCTAAGCTGGCTCAGGATCTGGGTGTCAGCAGGCACAGCCCTGTAGCAGCCATGTTGCAGTGGATTTTCTACTGACGTGTGCTGACCCACAGCCAGGCCCTGCTTTGGCTGGGCAGGCTCAGCACACCTTAACTTCCCATAAATATCTGCTCTATGTATCCTTCCCCATAACTGGCCTGGGAAGGCTGCAGACACATCTGGGCACCAGCCTGGAGGTGATGCTGTGCTCTTCTGCCTCTGCTTTATGGCCTGATCTACTTGCAGTGAGTTGGATCCATGGAGGGCGCTCAGCTGACAGCACTAAAATGTGTGACAGAAGGTAGGCTTGCTTCAGAGCTACAGAAAGCACCTCAGTTCTGGATAGCATCACATCCATGTCACTGAGCAGGGAAGAAAGCTGTGACTGTGGCACTGGGTGTCCTGGACTGGCCTCTAGGAGGAGAATTGGAGTCCCCAGAGTCCTCAGCCTGTCCCAGTCTCAGGGTTTGATAAACCTCTCCCAGTGGGTAACTTTTGTTTCAAGATTTACTGATGTGGGCAGAGACTCTACGTGGGATATACTAATTTAGAGTACAGAGCAATTTTTTCTTGGCTAATGCCTACAACAAAAGGCACCAGGACTCATGACCTGCTGGGCTGAGCAGTAATACATCTCACCACCTCCAATGAGCCTTTACTGGCAGCAGAGGTATCAGCCCTGGGGATGGGTTGGCCGCTGCTGATTCTCATGCTCTGAGCCACCGTTTTCCTGTACCTTGCTTTTTCCCTTCAGGTTTTATACCTTGTCATGTCAATATTTCTTGTCTTGACTTGCCGAGCCACTATGAGTGTCTTGGCAATAACACCTCTCTGATCTCGCTTATCTTACCTTGTATGGATTCAGCTTGCAGCCCTGCTCACACCTGGATAGCCATTTTCTTGGTTAGTCTGAGACAAGGACTCCTGGCTCTGCTACACCAAGCAAGGCTGAGAGTCCCAGGCAGCCCATGGCAGTGGGGCTTTGGCTCACAGAAGGAAGGATGGTGGCAAAAGGAGAGGATCATGTCAGGTCCTAGCTGTGTGCCCTAGGCAGGCTCTGTTGTCACCAGATAGTCCTTAGTGACAGCTCTGGCTGAGAGCTTTGAGGAGAAGCACCCCAGTGCTGGTGTGATGGTGTGAATGAAAGGTGGAAGGTTCTGTCAGATTTATGAGCTGCATTGGGTGCCAGGCAGCGCTTCTGCAAAGGCTCAGAAGTGTCAAATTCAGAACCTGAACCTGGGTCATCCTTGGGCAGGGCCCTGCCAGGGGTCTTGGGGCCGACTTCGTTGTCTCCACTCCTCTCATTCTGGGTGTTGCAGCTCTGAACCACTCTTTTTCTTCCAGAGGGCCACACAGCAGCCTACAACATGGGAATCAGGGAATGAGGGCTCCACAGGGCTCTTGGGAGAGGAAGGAGGAGACAAACAGATTTGTAGATGCTGCTTTGCTTTTTAGGATTAGAGAGTCAAAAAACAGGACAACTCAGATCATGGAACCATTACAAAAATATTAATACTTGTCCTCTCTATCATCATGCACAGTGCCATCCAACTGGATTAAAATCAGAAATTCTGTGCTTTTAAAATGTTGTGATATCCCCAGATGTTTTACTTTGAAGCCAGCTTATTCCTTCAGGGAGAGAAAAGTCCCCTGCACTTGGCAACACAGCTGAGAGCTGTGTTACTTCAGAGCAAACACCTCTGAATGCTGCTTTCTTCCAGGAGGTCTTCCAAGCATGACCACTGACTTCTTAATGTTTCACATAGGTTTTAATCCTATAATTGCAAAATAGTCAAATTCCATTTATCAGGTGTTTTACCACATGTGGCTTTTGCTTGTTCCTGGAATTGCATTTTGGTGCACATAAGGAAAACAATGGGGGGGGGAAAAAGAAATTTTGGGGGGTTTTGGAGATGCTTGTAGAAGTATTTGTATTGCATAACCAAACATGAAAATTGTTATAATTAGGTGGCCTTCAATGATTGCACTGTACAAACCTTATTTCACAAAGTTAAATGACTGGGCAATTTATAGCTTCCTTACCATGATGTGGGAGGCTGAACTCATGCAAGGTGCTGCATGCACAGTTCATGACTGCAGAGGTTTCTGCAGTCCTCTCACAGCTCCTCTCACTCTTCCACTCCCTCATCTCTGCTAACTAAATGTCCTCTACTAGTAACTTAGGCATCCTGCTGTGACTATAGTTCAGTAGTATGTATGGGTCTCTGGCCAAATATAAATCAAAAGGTACATAGGTACTACTAGCAGTGAATTTTATACAGTTTTTCCTACAATTCGTTGTTAAAAGACAAAATCCTTTGTATGGATGTAAGCCACGGTGAAAATGATAGATATTCAGCAAAAAACTCTTTAGAGGACCTTTGCTTCACAAAGACAGGTAAAAGTCTAATCCTGTTTGGACATAGTTTACCTAAAGTGTGCAACGCCTCCAAGAAAGAGCAAGTGTGCAGCTGATCATAAATATTGGTCCTGCCTGCCCCACCTTTAATAGCTAATACAGGTTTTAAAAGCCTGAAATAAAGATTCCTAGTAGTGTTTCAGGATCAGATTAACACAAAAGGGTGTCTTTTAAACTTTTCTTCCTACTAATATTAAATAATCTTCAGTACAACCCATAGCAGGTGCCAGAGGACAAGGTCACACCCCATGGCACATCCCAGCAGATGGCAAGGTGTGGCAGGAGAGGAACCCTCACAGATCTGAAGCAGTGGCCCGTGGTGAAAGAACTGTAACAGGGCAAGAGAGAAAATGATGGTTTGCTAATGGATGTGGTTCTGTCTGTGTTTGGACAATATAAAAGATCTCATTTAACAGAAACCAGACATAACAGTATTAGTCCCCAGATATAACAAAAATATGTTTATCTGAGGGTTCCCTCTGCACTGAGGAGTAATCACTTCCCATGCTACACCAGAAAAGTCTTTCTCACTTTCTGCGGTGACAAAATTCTGGAGCCTGATGGCTGCTCTGCTCAGATAAGTAATTAAATGAAATCACTCTGATAATTAAGTTCATACAGCAATAGCTAAGCATGAACCTGTGCCCAGAGAAGAATTTGTGGTTTTAATTACATTTATTTTAAATTCAAATACCACATCTAGAGTATATGCTAATTTATACTGCTATTATTAGAGGCACATTTATCCTCTTAGACAACAAATGTTTAAGAGCAGCTGTTTGATTTAGTCTTCAAGAAAGGTTTTCATGGTTCAGGAAGTAATATTCATCCCCTCTCTAAAGGGCTTTCCAGGCTTATGTATTTAGGTAATTTTAAGTATACTTAAAATATATACTTAAGTATATATTTTCCAAGTGTCTTTAACAAAAGGCCAGGCTGCATAAAGTGAGAGAGTATCTTTAACTGTGGTGGGGCTATGCCCATGCACCAGGGGGTGGTCCTCAGTCTCCAGGTGGGAGTTACAACTTTTGGAACTACTACAATAGATGCTTTTGTGGTCAAGTTTTTAGACTAATGCTAGACATAATTCCCATAGTCATGATCTTTTTCCTGGTCTTCTAAGAGGTATCCAAGTTGGGGTTTTGTGCAGGACTAATCTCTTTGTCTTGTCAAAAGAGTGGACAAAATCCACCTCTTTTATCCTTTTGAAAACAATCTGCAAGAAGTAGGCATCACCTCTGTACAAACTTGCATAGTGTTTTTAAATTTAAATTCCTAGAAGAAGCTATGTCTCTATTTCCAGAGTTATTTCTGCATATCAAACGAACAAAAGTAAAATACAGAAAATCACAATCTGTATGATATCTGCTTCTTATCATCCTCTCCCTCCTCCATGTCTTAATGGAAACCAGCAGAATGGAAATAAAATGTAAAAGAATATATATAAATGCAGCATGGGAAAAAAAAAAAACCCCAACCTTTCACAAATATTTAGAATAATGTTTATTTTATGGCTTTAAGACCTGGTAAAAATAGCCCCCAAAACTGAGTGCATGTGGAAAAAATGCAAACTCTTCTCTGCTTCTTCAAAATGTAATAATCCTAATGCCACATTAAAAGCCAGAGCAGCACACTGCAAAAATGGATTTCTGTGTGTAATCAGGCTGGGTCACCTGAGTCTATACCTTGAACCTTCATCATAGAGTAACTGCTGTCATGTCAGGTCCTGTTTTCATGTTGTCCTGGAACTGCAACATGTTCAACAGTTGTTGTGTTTACCCACTGATACCATGTTCTCAGTTACAGATTATTTATCAGTTCTGCAATTGCTAGGGTAATATATTTTGTGAAAAGCTGCCTTAGATTCTGTTTGTTAGGGCTTCCATATAAACAAAGGCATCCACTTAGATCTTTTCACTCAGCAAAACCTCTAAAAATAATGGCAAGCTAAGCATTTGATTGGAAGAGTACTCAGGTTTGAAAGGCTCTGGAGCTGTGAGGGGGGATATGCTGCAAAAGCAGGCTCTGGGGCTTACAGCAGTAATCATTTGTCACTTGTGTTATAGACAACAACCATCTTTTTCTCTTTAGTTAGTGTAATTCTGAACACATGGAGGAGGCCCTAGGACCTGAAAACAGGGATCTTCAAAATAACTTGCACAATAAATATATTGGTGTGTAACGCTGTGTGCAACAGATGCCCCCAGCAGAGTGAGTTTCCCCCGTTGTCCTATGGTAAGACCTGTAACTATTGTCACATAAGAAACATTTTTGGAGGCAAGAGAAATATGATACCATTTACTGAAATATTGGTTATGTACTGTTTAATCCTTTCACCATTCTTTTTTTGGCTTTTCTTTTTGCCTTTGCTGCCTTTCCATGGAAACATAACACAGCCTATTGTTTTGTTTAATTTTTGTCATTTGCTTTTCTTATACTGACCTCCTCTAATATGTGTCTGATTCTATTTTTTTCAGACAAGTTAATGATTCAGGAAGAGGAAAGACATTTTCAGGGCAGCTCGAATATAAATGACAAACTGTAAGTCACATTTGTTTGCACATGGATGGTATTTGTGTTTTCACACTGTTCCAAAGCAGGGGCTCTGCTTCCAAGAGCTGGCTGGGGAGTTTGCTCGTTATTCATCACTCTGTCCCAGGCAGATGATTTCTGGATGATTAACAGAGCTGTCATTGCACTCTTACATATAGCCCGAACAGATCCTGCTGCTTTTGAAATACTTTGTAGTTGTTAGAAAGGAAAAAAAAAACCCACACTCAAACCTAGAAATACTCATCTACTAACATTGTTCAGTGTGTTCTCAGTTCTTGTTATTTTATCTGTAATTAAAACCTAGAGAAACTTTCCCAGCTTTCCCATTCTCCATGGCTTGCAAGCAGTAGCAATCCAAACCTTTCTTTACATCATGGTGAGGAGACTACACTAATGATTACAGACTTCTCAAAGTGGGAAGGGGTCTACAGAGACAGTACTGTCTTCCAAAGTGCATAAGTCAGTTTATCTTCAGCATCCCAGTGCGATGAATGGGATGAAACAGTACCCTAAACTCCAAAAGATTCCAAGTGGTTTTTCATCATTCAGTTTAGAAAGCAGATCAGTAGAGTCTCAAGGTAGGGATGATGCTACCAAGGAAGTACTTTCTACAGCCTGGACAGCATCTGCCAGTCCATTTTTTGGGGGAGGGGCAGGGGCTTATGGTAGTGAAAGGCATAATCTGAGGCAATTCTTGGAAACACAAATTCATTCTAAAAACCACTGAGATTCCTGCCTTCTTACTCCATACGTTTAACAAATACTAACTGCAGCCATTGCTCTGTGGTAAGCTGAGGGAGTTATCTGTGGTCTGTTTAGGAACATTTTATGACTGCAGGACAGGAAATGATTATTTTTACTTCAATTGGTTAAACTGCTCACATTGTACTGTGGTAGCAAAGTCTGTGACCTAAGAAATTTTGCCAAGTTCCACGACACATCTGTCAGTTCAAGCAAATCATATATAAGCCAGTACTGGGTTACTTTATTTTCCTTTTCTAGGCTGTGGGAAGCTAAAAGAAAATCTGTGAGTGTTATTATTACCACCACATTCACTTGTTTCATGTCCCTGAACCTGAACACCAGCCCTATGGAAAGAGCTGAAAATATTGTTTAAATCTCTTGCTGTGGATTCTAAGCTGCATTTACCTCTATATTCCTTTTTCTTTGGGTTATTAATCTACACAGATATTTTAAAGTGGATTCAATCCTAGAGTATGTGGAAAAGTATTTTCAAATAAGTTCAAGTAATAAACACAGTGGATTATTCAAGAGCAGCTAAGATGCTTTTTAATAAATTCCTTCATGGAGTGTTATTGTCTATAAGTAATGTAGGTGCTAGCCCAAGGTAGAACTGTAAAGAAAACAGGATTAATTTTACAAAGAAGTGAACTGGCCAAGGTCAGCCCTCTGCCCCTGCACAATCAGCCTTCTGCCAGAATGAAAGTGCCACATTTTAACTGTTTATTTTTCTTTGATTATGTCATAAGCACTCATCAACATAAAATAAAGGAAACAAATAAGGCTCATTTTGCTTCATGAAGACAATACTTTTGAGTATTGATTAAATTTGAAATCAGTTCTTTTAGTCAAATGTTTCATCTAGTTCCTACTACACAAGAATATAGATCCAGCAATTTCCTCCTTCCTTATCTAGATACAGCAGTAGCTTTGAAAATGTAGGAAATGATATTATATTGTTCTTATTCTGTGGTGGAGGGCTATTTTGATTCCATTTTCCCAAAACAAGACTCCTAACCCAACCTGCAGCATTTTTTCCCTGTTTTGCTCGTTTCCAGATGCTATCTTCGACCTTGGCAGTATGGCCATTTCCTTTCATAGAAACACAGCAAAAGGAGGAAAAGAAAAGCAAAATTTCCTATGGATTGAATCAGTTCACCTGGAATAACATTTGAAATAATGAGAGCAGTCTTCCAATGGCAAAGTCCTATGCACGTTATTTAAACTGAAGTGTGTGCAGTGGAACTGCAGTCCTGTCTGCTTGGAAAAGTGAAAACTTTCCACAAGAATTGTCTTTCCTGTCTAGAGGGCACTGAATGCAAAAAACCCCACACAGAATAACATAGGAATTTATAACACTCATGTCCAGTGCAGGAAGTGACTAATTTACAGGTTATTAATCAGAAATTTTGCAGATTTTCAAGGCCTACCAGTACTTCCGTGTGCAGTGTCCTGTTTCCCAAGGCCCTGTTGCTCATCTCTGTATGTCCCCCATGAAACCTCAAGAGAGGACTCAAGACAGCAAGAAGGAAACCAAGCAAAGGTGTGTTTAAAAGTGCTCTGATGAAAACTCAGCAGGGCCTTTCTGAAGGCTCCTTGCAGTAGAGAACATGCATTTCTGGAGTCCGACAGATTAAAAAACTATTCTGAAGTAAGTCTGACCCCCTGTATTATCCCACATATAGGACCACGCATGGGACTTTTTTCAAAAAGTGTGGAAAAGAGCTCTGCAAATCACTGAGAGGGAGCAGCAGGATGTTCAGCACAGAGCCAGCATTTTTACAGGTTTGCGGTAGACCTTGCTTGGAGTTGAGGGAAGAATGGACTTGTGATGGAGAGCTCCAGCCCATCCCAACTGTGCTTTCTGTGCTGATGGACCCAAAATATATCCTCATTATTCTGATCTTGTGCTAGGACAGAAAAGCTATTGCTAGTGTTGCTCATCAGTTCTGTCCTCTTTATGACATTGAGAATCTGAGTAAGACAAAAAAGGTCTCAAGAAAGTACTGCTTTTGTATCAGAGATAACTGATATACTGCTGGATTCCTCTAGAGAAAAACTAATGGCATGGAGACACAATCAGTTCTCTTTCTAGTGTTTAATGTGCTGTATTTCAGCATTGCTACACTCAACAATATTTCACATCGATAATGACAGAACCTTTTGTGTCAGTGATATGTGTCAGTGCAGAAAGTTGGCATATGCCAGGCTCATTTTACAGCAGAGTGTGGGAATCAGGGTTAGATCTGTATAATTACGATGAACCTTGAAAAAACTCTGCCATGTATCAAGAGTAAGTTAGCTTGCCTCACACCCAACTGAGAGCTAGACGATTATGAAGTTTACCTAACTATTCTCCTCCTCAAAAAAGTGCTGTAGAGCTCTGTCTTGTAGCCCATCTTTAGTTTTTACTTAGTCTGGCAGCACCTAGAGTGTTTGAAGAGAGTATCAGAAAGGGTCATGCAAGTGGAACTTGTTAATCTTTAAAACTTGAATAGGTTGCGTCTCCGTGGCAGTGCAGGAGAGTTGTACTGGGTGATAAACAAGGATACCAGTTGGGTTTATATGGAGTGCTATAAATCCTGGCTGCTGTGTATCAATGTAGGAGACCATAGCTATGAAAAGCCTGGGAACTGGTGCTCCAGGAACTGCCTTGGAAAGGATTTTGTCACTCTCTAACTTTTTGCTGTTTGATTGAATTGAAGTGAAATTCAGAATGGCAGTCAGACATAATGAAAGAGAATTTTTGTTGTCTGGTGACTGTTCTGCTTGCAGTTTGCTGTAATTAGCTCTATTGTCCCCTAATTAATGGTTGCTGGCCTCCTGCCACTTTGTTTTATAATGATAATATTAAAGAATTGATTTCACATATAGCCTGCTACAACCTCAGTGATCCCAGTGTGGACGTTGCTCAGAAGAGATTTATATGTTTTTCAAAAAAAGGCACATCTACATTAAGAACAGGACCACTATAGATAAGAACAGTGGAAAGAGTGGGGCAAAACAAACGGATTTGCTGTTGTCTACATCTTACTGGTATATTTTTTGTATAATTCTATAGCTTCAGGCTTTGCTTTTGCATGCTGGAAAAGTTTCTAACACTTGGATCTGTGGGGACTTGACTGTTGGCATTTCATCTAGGCATGATTTTACCTTTTGGGTCCTTGCTTCAGTGCTTTTCTCCAAAGAAGCTTAGATGGCATTTATGTCTGTGCATTACTGGGTGGTCCACCAAGAAACCACCTCACTCCTTGGTCCTTCTGGTTAATGAAGGCATCCTCAAGTTTCTTTATCCCACCTTAAAGTGTCTATGCCACAGGAGAGACAAATGGATGTGTGGGTCTTTCCTTTCTCGGTGCCTGTCAAGTCCTTAGGCACCAAGCACAAAACATCTAGGCACCACAGGGGCTTTTGTAGATAGCCCTCTCCTGTCTAGTAATTCCCTCAGATTAATGTGAATTTCATCCTGACCTACAGGAACAAACTCATACTGATTCAAAATGGAATTAGGTCTCACCTCAGAATCTGAATCCTGGTAATCTCATCTCTGATTTTTCCAAAGGGCTGCAGTGCGCATACACAAAACAAGAAACAGTAATAGCCAAGTGGCATTTGTACAGGTCAGAAGAGTGGAAGTTATGCTTTCTCTCCATGATAGAGATGTCTTCAGGTTACTGCTGTGCTATGTGGTTCTCACCAGGACCTCTGCGTAGTCTCTGCTTAAAGATTCCCCAGATGTTTTTGCAGCTCAGCTCAGATCTGGGCTGATGTCTCCCATTGCAAACTGTTTCTCTTAGGAAGTTTAGTTAGATTTCAGTATTTCTACATAAACAAGAACAACAAAAAGGATAATAAGAAAACAGCGTGAGATAATTGCACTAGTTTACAAAAAATAAATTCTTTCTTCCTGAGCTACTGGATTCAGAAGGTGACCTTGTATTTGAAATAGTTGTAATAGATTTTCCTCTTTGAAAATGATTCTCCTTTCTTTCATATCAGAATAAAATTCACCTTCCCATTGAGCTGTCTTTAAACTTGTACATTATGCACTTTTTTACATCTCTTGTAGGACTCATAAAGAACTAATGCTCATGTTATTACCTACGCCCAAATCACACTTGGGCATAAAATGCTAAATTTGAGACTATGGACCTTGTGTGTGTGACAAAAATCACAGTAGTTTAGTACTACTTAATGAGGACTTAAGACTGAAGAAAGTTAAGAATTACTGTGAGGAAAAAAAAAAAGATCTGAAAATGGCATCTTGTGTACTAGGGCAACTGTGAATCTATGCTACTGTGCTGATGTGCAATGACCCTGTTCTCATGACTGTACCATTTTATTATTCTTGTTTCTAAATCAGCTTAAACATTTTAAAAAGAATAGATATTTCCCCTTTGTAATTTCCCTCCCAAGAAGACATATGGTTATTTCAATTCTATATTTTAGTGCCTTAGACCTGCTGCCCCAATATATTTCCATTCCTTTTAAAAGGAACATTATTTAATTTTTTCTATATTAAATATAGATATAGCCTCCATAAAACAATCACTTCAGTTTATTGTCTGTGTTTCAGTTGTGGAGGAGAACAGGATGCCTCTTTCTTTTGAAATAATCTTTTTTTTTTTAATAAGTCCTGTGGTAAAGTGGAAGTGATGAGGTAAAACACCACTGTACCTGTATAGACACGTCACAGAACCAAAGAAAAGATAAATCGTTAGCAAATACAGTCATCAGGACTTTCCAAGCAGCCAGGAGAAGAAATAAACCAGAGCTAAAAAGTCATAGTGCTTTTGAAGTAGAGACAGGAAGGAGAGAAGCACAATGTTTCCCTTGTGCCAATATGACAGATATTTCCTTTTAGCCACCTACTAAATTTTTTCAGCCAGTGCTTTTGAATAGTTAGAGCTATCTAGGCAATGGATAGTTCAGTTCTTGACATCATTTGGTTCATCTTTAATTAGCACATTTTGCTTGCTTTTTCAGTAATTATTGTTAGCCGCTTACGAAGTACCTTAACGATCTCTGAGGACTTGATATTTTTCAGAACTAACTGCCTTACAAGAGAACAGGAAAGTGGGACTCCAGCTCTCCAAAGTGAGGTTGAAAGACAGCTCTTGCACAGCTGTCTGAGTCTCTATTGTGTTACAAAGGCCATTTGTCCACTTGAGAAACACTTTAAGACCGTCTGTCACTATCTTAGTTTTGCTTCGGTGCACTACGCACGAAAAGCTTTGCTTCCACGAGGGAAATTACATTAGATAATCCTCCTATAAAATTATCCCTACACTTCTAAGCTATCTGGAGAATATTCATTGTGACTTTTTTTTTGTTGAAATTCGTTGAATTCAATAATGAAAAATCATTATTATTGAAATTCAATAGTGTAAAATCAAACCAAGTACAAATAATTTAATTAACTTGTGGGGTATCTTTTCCTTCCTCTGTGACTGACAGTCACATTAACACTTAAACCTTTCTTTCCTTAATGCCCATTGCCTTAGGATGAATTGTGATACTCTTATATACTTTTGTAACTGTGCTGTAAATTGACATTCTCATGCTCTGTAAGTGCAATTTATTTTCTGCTTGGAAAACAAAATAATATAAATAAACAAATTCTGGCATAATTTAACTACTTCATGAACATGTTAGTCAAAATCCTTGTATCTGTTGGATCTTTCCACTGTGAAAATTTTATAAAATTTGGCACATTTGCTGTTGTTGGGGAGATGATGTGTTCTACTTAAGCACGTATGCTGGGAGTTTGGTGTACCAGGAGAAACAGAAATCAGAGCAAAAATATGGTCAAAACCCTGAGAACTTGGAGTCTGATGTGCAAGAAGTAGCAGATCAAGAAATGTTATTTTTGTAGATGTAATGTAAGATTACTGTAAGAGGATATGATGTAGATATTAACGTTTATAGTGAAAGAAGCTTATTTAGATGATTATTTAGCTGCCTTATTTTAGAGATGCTCTTGAGCAGTCGGGTGAATTGCACTCACCTTTCTTTAAATATTGTCTTGATTTTCAGATTACACAGAGAACATACAATGGGTGGTTCAAAAAAAATTCTACATTTGGACATACCATTATCCATTGAGAAGGATAGAAATGAGGCATAGAAGCAATGGAAGCATTTATGTTTGTGGGTTACACTTAAGTAGAAAATATGTACAAAGAAAAGACAGAGCTATTCAAGATCCCCAAAGAGGGAATTTAAAAAGACAAAGGTCCACAGAACATAGAAAAGGAACCATTAGAAAAGTACAAGAGTTTAATTTACTGAGGTCAGAAACTAGAGACTGGGGAGAAACAGAGGAAAGAGGGTAAGAAGTGGTGAGTTGAGAATACATGAAAAATACATGTTAGATTTCTCTTGGAATAAATAAATGAGTTTGTTGTTTTTGTTGGTTTTGTTTTTTGGAAGAGGAAGAGGAAGGCATAAGGAAGAGTTTGAAGAATGGGTCAAATTTGTGAAAAAATTCTTCATCTATTTCCAGAACTCAGTCTCCATACCTGTAAAATGGGATCATAGCAAATTCTGCATCCTGAATCATCATGCAGAGCATGGAAATACTCTTCCTGGAGGTGAACATCAGTGGGAGACAGAGCCACTCTGGGTCCTTAGCAGAACTCACTCATTTTTGCTTCTCGCTGCTCTGGCCCGGCTGCTCTGTTATGATGAATCAATGTAGTCTCTTTCCTCTAAGGCCACACTTTATAGAGTCTGATGCTTCTTGATGAAATACAATATGGCAAGACAAAATTTGATTCATTCTCTCAATGCTATAGCTCATGTATGGTGCACATGAGCAATGTTTCTGTGCAGGCTCTGTTCTCTCATTTTTTTCTGTCGTCCCCATCTCAAATCTTCCATCTCTGTCTTTAGGGAAATAGCACAGAAAGGAAAAATTATAAAAGTGCTATTGCTTAACCATTCATTGAATTCAGTTAAAGAATCCTGCAAAGGGTGACTTGGATGGTATTAGAGATACATCAGGAATAAAACTGGTTAGGGGAAATTGTTGCCCATATATTACTGTTGTGGAATGTAGACGTCACAAGCAATGAGGAAAGATTTTCCAGTAGGAAAAATTAAGCTGTTCAGTTTGAATCAGGCATCACAGACTGGGAACCAGGGTTCTGTACTTTCAGAATAATAATTAATAAACTGACATTAAATTTGAGAGCATTGACAGTTGCTGATTCAGTGGAATATCCCACCACTAATGTTTCCTGGCGTGGGAGGAGTTGATGGCTTTGTTTGATTTTTAACACATAGCACTAGTATTTCACAACCGTTTCATCTTCACCACTGCAAGAATATTAAACCTTTTTATTTCAGTTTGATCCATTCTTTTTGTATCATAAGAGGAATGAAAACCCCAAAGCAAAACTATAGGTGTATCTCAGCTTCAAGAAAACTTAAACTCTTATGTTGGTTCTTATCTGCTAAAATTAATGTGTAGTTGGCTGTAAGTCTACTTGGCACAGGACTTGTGAGACCTTTCAGATCTGAAACTCTGCTTCAGGTGTTGATTGCCACCCACTAACCTGGCAAAAAAAAATACATGGACCTTGAATTTTAAGCTAAAATGTCTTGATGGAATTTCAATAACGGTAAATGTACTTGTATGTGCATGTCCATTGAAACTTCAGAAAACCATTTCAAAAAGTCCTGCCACTGCAGGGGTTACATTTCCAGAGTATTTTAACTCCAATGAGGTTCATGTGTCTCTTAAAATAGAAATACTTGTTTTCATTCTTTAGTTCAACAGTGAATGCTCTAGCTGGATTACTGCTAGAAACATGGACTGATAAGAGAATTTTGAGGCAATATAAGGACCAGTTTAAGCTCTTCTCCTTAGATGGGCCAATAAGGATACAGAAATTTTCAATACTTTTTGAAATTAAACCATTTTCTGCCATGCTGGATACCTCAGAGTATGACACAAGTGCATGAGATCTACAGAAATCACTTATAAGACGAAGGCATCATTTATTTAGAAAGCCAAAATGCATTTATTTTTGGATTCATGACTGCTCATGACATAAAGGAAGGTAATTTTAAACTGTTTATAGGGGAATGTATTATTTTGCTATATTGATCAGAATCTTCCTTCAAAGTTTTCATGCACTCATATATGGATCTTAATTACTTGTATTTCTCAGAAAAAATGTTTGAACTCCTTTGAATCCAGGTCTGGGACTTGGAACTCTAATATTTAGCATAGCATTTTTTAAAATACATATGTTTCAGTTAATTTACAGTATTACACTTTTTAGGGATGTTATATTATATATAAATATCTATCTTATGTATAAAATAGAAATACTATGCAATTTCATGTACAAAAATATGTAGCATATGAGGATAAGACACCATAATAAATTGTATGTTGTGACTTCTGCTATAAATAACATTACATGTTTTACTTTCTGGTATAGAGTCTTCACTCTTAGTCTGCTTTGGAGATCTCTGTCATCACTGTGGTCCTCAGATTTTTAACTGTTTTCTTTCAGTGCTGAAGTAGAAAATTTGGGAGCAGAGCAGATGCAACAGGAATATGCACTGTACATGGATACACATAACATAAAGTAGCTGACTGGCCACTGCTGCTTATTTTGTTTGTGATGAAGTAAAGAGAAATCTGGCTAAATTAGTTGATGACAGAATGGCCTTGGCCTGTTGTTATAGTGCACCCATGAGAAATGAAGGGCAGTTGTAGGACTGCTGTAGGCTGGGTACTTTCTGTAGAGAAAGAGTAGTTTTAATGGCATTATGTAAGGAATGGTAGGGACCCTGCTAGAATATTGCATTCAAATTTAATCACCCATTGTTTTGTCTGCATGAAAATAATACAGGCAACTAACACGGGGGAAAAAAAAAGTATAAAAAAGATCTGTCTTCTTTAAATGAAGGAAGAAAAGGCTGAGAGTGGGTATAATGGGTCTGGAAATATAGCAGAGCTGAGAAAAAGCAGAGTGCTACTCAGTCTAACTAACAAGGTAGGTGATGGATCCAGACTGTCTAGGAATACAGGTAGGCTGGAAGTCAGGATAAGTTTTATCTATCAAAATAGTGTTTTCTGGAACAACTTTCTAGTATTATATAACAAAAGCCATGTATTGTTTAAAACTTGATCACTTGTTAAAAAAATCACTGTATATTCTGAGGTCCCCAAGTGATGCTTTACACAAAGATAAGAATCTTGAAAGTATGAGTTGAGGCTGCTACACAACCATCATTGCAGACAATGTTTTTGAGTTGGAAGAAGCATCACTGCTTTATCTCAGGCTCAAAGAGCCTGTTCTGTCCAATGATTAGGACAAAATGAAATCTTGCCACAAGCTAAATTACTTAAGAGTAGTAAATATGTACCAGACAGTAGAAGATTTGGTACAAATCTATGGCTGTACTTGTTTATAGTATCACAGTATTAATAAACATTTATTAAATCAGCAGACTGTGAAGAAGACATCTAAAATAAAAATATTTATCTGAAAAACCCTGTTCAGAGGAGAGAGTGTTGATGACTCAGGTGTTGTATATCTACAGAAATTAAGTGAAATAGCTGTCTCAGAAAATTGTGCCCTTCTAAGGATTTACAATTTAACAGTTTTAAGGATTTACAATAAAACAGCTATTCTGGCTACTTCATCACATTTTCAAAGGTAAGCAAGTCTTGACTGATGATATATTTATGAATTTAGCTACTGGTGCCTATTTTAAATTGGCATTTGCAAAAGTTGGATAACTTAAATGATTAATAGTAGAGTCAGAGATTGGTAAATACAGCCACACCAGATGTTCCTTTGTAGTTTATTCACACTTTCAACTTTTAACATCTTTCCACAATTCAGGTGTTGGCATGAGAAACTAGATAGTAAAAATATTTATCCTATAAAAAGGTAAAAGAAAATACTTGCTTTTTCTTTCTATCATAGGCATTATTATTAGGAGACTAATATAATTGTGTAAAGTTGCCCCTGTATTTCAAGCTATCTGATAGTGGAGGATGGTTTTTTGTGTTCTTCAACATATGGCTGGATGCTAGTCTAGGGACCTACAGTGCTGGGCTGTCTGTTAAGTTGCTGCTTCATGTGTTTGATGTTAGATACTGTGAAACAAAGCTCTAAATGTGAGAAAATTGGGAGTGAAGGATTTTTTTTTTCCATCCAATAAAAATAAGTTCCAATTCTTAGAGCAGTCATACTAATTCTGCTGGGAGGAGATACATAAAGTCAGGCTTATCTGCAAAAAAGCTTCCACTGACAGGTAAAAGCCCAAAGTGTTTGTGTTGTGAAGTCTGGAAAAGTTGGTCATAAGTGCCTCCACACCCCTCACCCTCCCCTTCTCAGCAAATAGAACAGTGATACATATTGTCTATATTTACTCTAGTGAAGCAGTCCAAATTGTTCTCTTTTCTAAGTGCATCTTGAATAACTCACTATTTTTGGCACAATTTTGTAGCTATATTTATCCAAACTTTATAAACAGGTAGCACAATACTGGTCCTTGTGGGACATCACCAGTGAATTTCTCTCTTCTTAATGAATTATGTATAATTTTCCACTGTCAATATTTAACAAGCCAGTTTTTGATTGTACTAATTGTATTGTCTGAGACAAATTGATTTAATTTTCTCCCTAGTCTATCATATACCTCCTTATCAAAGGCCTGTCTAGCATCCAAGTATATCCATGACACTCCCTCACTTTGGTTTTCTGCCTAACAACTATCAAACTTATTGGGCCAGCTTTATTTTTAGTATTACCTTGTAGTTTTGTTTCCATGTCAATAGTCCCACTACCTACAGACTAGGTAGTGACAGCCTGGCATCTGTCTCACAGGGACTACAAGGGCTCTCGGAACCTCATGACATTTTTGAGTGTCACCTGGATGTTCAGGCAGGCCGGGAGAGTGAGCCAAGGATTGCTCTTCCTAAAGTCCTCTGAACGAGAAGGGCCAGGAATAAAAAAAAAGCAACATTGGCTATGGCCCCTGCTCCAGCTATCAAGCCTCAACAGACAGTAAATGGCTCCACTGAAACAGGCACAAGGAGATATTTTCAGCAACGTGGGGAAAGCAGTGAGAGAATTAGGATTGGGAGCATCAGGGGGACAAAGTACCCACCTGGAATGTGTGATTCAGCACATGATATCCCCCGAGGAAAGGACACAACCCATAGCAAGGCTGCTTGTGTTAGCTCTGCCGGAATCCAAAGGGATTCAGGACAAGGCTGGATGGTTTTAACAAGGAATTCAGTTTTGGCTGCAGGTAAAGCAAAGGTTCCTGTATGAAGTCTTATGTATTTGGGTAAAACAATGAGTATTTCTGTGGTACATATGCTATTATGATTGCTAAAATACAATAAAGTGTCACTGTATAGTAAAGGAGGGTTTTTAAATCAGGTTAGTACAAAGTAAGCTAAAATTTTATTCTAGTATACTTTCTAAGTTTCAAATCTGACTCCTGTGAAAAAGTCTTTTATAAAGGAACCAGACATTCCATGAACGACATTCAAAGAGTGCATTATATGTATTGAATCATGTTACAACTTTCTCTGTTGACTGATTAGATATAATGAACTGTCTCCAAAAACTGCTTGTTTTCATCATTGAAACAACTTCAGATTTTCCCTTTACCTGTCCCATCGAAAAAATTCCGCTCACGTTCTGTCAAACACACACACTGAAGGGGAATATAAAGAAATTATAATAATATCAATAATATATAAATAAAATATAAGCTATTTTTAAAACACCTTGGAGATTTCTGCTGAATCAACCCAAGGAAGAATGAAGGGAGATTTCTTACAATAGATTAGGGAAACACGTTTTCTCTTGAGCACAGATGCTTAATGCCCAACTCTAGCTATATGAGAACAGACCATTACATTTTTGTAGGTCTTTTTCAAGTTGTTGAGTCCTTGAAGAAATTTTAGATGTAATACTGACTTAGTCTGAGCATTTCATAGTCATATGCCACCTGGTATACAATAGGGACAGCTGAATCACTGTAGCAGACAAGGTAGTTTATCTGTTTAGTGAAATCACAAAATATAAGAGAAAAAAAACTTGAGCCTGGTACAGTGTCTCAAATATTTAGTAGTAACATCACTGTAAAATGGCAGAGAAAACCATCCTAGGATGGTAAAAATAGTGAGAAGTGTTTTTTAACCAAAATTAAAGCAGAAACCTCCTCCTGTGTCTTCTGGACCACATATATGCCTTCACTCTCTGTGGTTTTCAAGTGTTCTCTGATCAGCACTTTCTCAAGTCCTCTCTGACAAGCACTTATTCAGATGTTTTACAGAAGAGGAGTTTCAGTGAGACAGAATCAAATATATCAGTGCTTATGGTATACACCTACAAGGTGGAAGATGTCCACTCAAACTTCTGTTTGAGTGAAGTGAAGGAAAACAGCCACCTCAGTACCCTAGATGAGTACTCATCCCATTGTGTCAGTCTCATCATCAGATGAGAAAGAAAGGACTTTTCTTATGAGAAAGAAAGGACTGAAAAGATACAGATGTTTAACTGCAGGAGTCAGATGCTGGCTGTGAAAGACAAAGTAGCTGGGATGCTTTTCCCTGCTGGGGAACAGCACAGACCAACTGCCACACAGGGGAGCTTTGTACAGGGGTGCCTACATTTTGAATTCCCCAGTAATCGGTCCTCACAAGATTAGTCCTCTGACATTTGTCATATCTGAATAATAGATAAGCAAGTAACATCAGTTTTGTTACCTCCATGTAGTAACATCATACACTTCCATCTTACTCTTTATACAACTCCACTTCACCACCCGTGTGTTTAGAAGAAGGCAATGTTTGTACCAGAAGAGAGATTCTCTTGGATATGTCCAAGCAGTAACACTGAGAATTCTTACCTGACTGATGGGTTTCTTTGGCTGGACTGCTGGTTTCTGCTGACCTCCAGTCAATGGAAGGGTCTGCACTCTCAGCATTTCATCTGTCTCATTCCTTGTTCCAAAGCTGTGATATTTGACTAGAAGAGGCAAAGAGGAAACACATAAAATTTCTTATTGCCCACAGAGACAACTGAGATACATCAGACTTTCATTCAAATGAAATACTTGATGTGCAGAATAATCTAGCAAGAATTAACTAATATAATATGTTTACAAGAACTATTTCCACTGAAGAGTAATCAGGTATGCTCTCATATCCTCCTCTAACTCAGCTTCTATTTAACACATTTGCTGTGTCCAAGATGCGGGTTTTTTTTCATCTGTGCTTGCTGCTATTAGCTCTGCTATGACTTCTACCTTTATTATTATGTTTGAAAGCTACTTCTTCAGAGTACTAGTTAGGAGCCATGGGTCAGACACATTTATGTACAAAACCACCACATGTGGGATGGATAATGGCAATGAAATTACCATGAAAATCATTTAGTCTGAAAGAGTAAAATTACATCTATTGTACTCCCAAGCAGACTATACATGAAGTGCTAAGGGAAGAGTTATAATCAGATACTTTGATTAAGCTTATCAAGAAAAACATAAAAAGCTGCTATTATGAATACCCATTTCCAGAGTCATTGGCAATTTTCATATATAAGTTTTCAAACAAACAAACAAAACAAAATAGCAACCCCCTCCAATTCATCACCTAAATTATGAGGACAAGTAGTACTAGTTTAGGTCAAAGATAAGGTGTGTTTCCAATACTTGTAGTGAGTTAGGTATCAAAATTTCGACTGTTAATTTTGGCTTAGACTAAGCATCCAACATCTTGGTACCTTTGCTGAGATTCTTCAGTGTTTAAAGTATATCTGGAAAGATGGAGAGAAAATGAAGGTATTAATGTTTTTCTTATTCTCAGGCCTGCAACTGTCATTCTCTAGTCAAATGGAGAATGTAGCTATGTCAAACAGTCATCAAACTCTTTGTCTACCTATACCTTTTTCTTTTTTGTTTTGATGTGAATGACCTTCTTATTCCCAAAGTGCCATACAGTAATTTCAAAACAAAACCTCTTTTTACTGGAAACTGTTTTCTCTCAAAAAGTAGGAAGCTGTGTTTTCTCTTGGGCCCATTAAATCTCTTCCTGGGTGAAAGCTCAGGGATTAGGTCAAGACAGATTTCCAGATCTCTACTGAACATTGTGGAACATGGGAAACCCCTGTTTTGCACAGCAAAATCAGTTTTACCTTGGAACTAAAAAACCAGAGCAGATTAGCAAAGATGCAAGCAGTAGTTGCATGCTGAATTCTGTAGTTTTAAGACTTATTGGAGTGGTGTATTACAAATGGATGCATTAGTCTTTTAAATTCTACTTTGGTGTCTGGCTAATAATTAAACATCTATGTAATTCATCTGGTAATCCAGCCTTAAAATCCCCACTAGTTTGGAAAAGCCAACTCCCTCAGGTAAGCAGTCTTGAAGACAAAATGAGAAAGTACAAACTTTCAAGTGAATTCTAATACTGTATTTTTATGCCAGTTTTTGTGCTGTATAGAATGAAACGACTTGTTAGTTTACTGCAGGTCTGACTCTAACCTAATTTCTAATTAGAATCATAAAACCATTAAGCATGGAAGAGACCTTCGAGATCAAATTAGGATTAGGATTACAAGTAGTATTTTAAAATTATTTTATTTTATTTCTTTTATGTATAATGTCCATCTGATCACAGTAACACCATATTCCAGGTAACTCAAATAAAATGTAGTCTCCATTGTTCTGCCTTTTAGAACAATGACACTCTCTGAGCAACAGTAAGATATAATTACATTGAACAGGTTCATTGCAAAGAGCCTGTCAGTGCACTGCTGTCTCTTTGTTGAGACCTCTTACTGCTGGGAGGCTACAACTAAATTTACATGTTTAAAAGTGCCAGATGAAATTTCAGTAACCATGGGTTGGTCCTTCCATTGCAGGTCCTTCCACACTATAACTGCAAAAGTCTCATTAGCATTATATAGATAACATGATTACATACATTATGCTAAAACTGAGCCTGCTTGGCCCAAATGTTTGATGCAATAAAGTAATTTGGCTTAATATAGAACTAATCGAGGCTCTGTCTTGATGTGACCCAAGAAAATAACATCTTCTAACAATCAGCTCTACTGGCAATAGACAATTATGCTTTGTCCCTTGCAAAAATGTGTTATTTGTAGTGTAGCAGATAACTGCACTGAATATATTCTTGGAATCCAAGATAAATCCCTCACTATTCCGTAAAAATAATCTGGTTCTGAAAAATAATCTGGTTCTGAAATGCATTCCAACATAAAAATGATGTTAAGAAACATGCTGCAGTAACCTTCAGTGGCAATAACATTGAAATATATCAAGTAGGCATTTAAAATGCCTACACCTTCATTTTTGTGATTTTTCAAAAGGTCCATTTTGACCTCAAAGTTTTACTCTTTTTAAAATAACAACCTATCACTTAGTTTTACCACATCTTCAGAAACTGACTAACATTTTCATCTGAACTGAGTCAACCTTTTTAAGTCTTGCAAGTGGTTTGCCTGCCCATTCCCTATAAGCAGATAATCTCCTGGTAATGCAGTTCATCATCTAGACTAGAAACCAGAGTGTATGTAGGGTCTGCAGTTGTTGATTTTAGGTGCCAGGAGATTAAAAGAACTGAAAGTTTTGCTGCTCTGAGACTTCTATTCCTTCTGAGGCTTCATTAAAGATTAAACTGTTACAAAATCTCCTTGTTGGCAGAAAAAAATACTTAACCTATGAGGGGTTTTTTGTATTGTGTTAGAGTGCTGTGACATTCAGTAGCTAGCTATGGTTATATATGCTACCAAGCCCTCATTCATACAAACAATATATTATTCAAAATAATAAAATATTTGAAAATAACATAGTTATGGCAATGGTTTTGTTTTTCTTCCTGACGGTGGGACTACTCTTTGCTTAAAAGCCTTAATTTCTTATGCAGAAAGGAATTTCTCTAGGGAAAATCACACACATTATTTAGAGGGAAGGAAAAATTTGTACTCATAAATTTTAATGTGTAATTTATTTGCTTGTTTCTGTGGATTAGTCTGAAAAAAAAATGTGAAGGGCAAAAGCCAGCATGGTTTGATTAATGATCCAAAAGGCTTTTCAGGGATTAGGAATCTGGATGAATTATTTAAAAGCATCTAGAATTTTAAGAAGCCCTTTTAAAATGTTTTAACTTAAAGAAATACCTTTCTAAATTGCATACTAACTATAATTCATACCTTATGGTGAACATTACTGTACTATAAAAGCCAATTTCTATTGCTCCAGTTTAACTCTCTGTTCAGTACATGTTGGCATATTCTTGTTGTACAGTAAATAAAACAGAAATTTTTCACTAGAGACAAGAAACTAAAATGTGCTACAAACTCCTAGTTCATTTCAAGAATGTAGCATTAAAAAAGTTGTAAATACTTGAAAATAACATGGTTATCTGTTTTTAACAACTAGCTATGCCTTGTAGGAAATCGCTAGGTAGAAGAAAAGTAAGATCTGCGTTAAATTAAAATCAAAGATTATATTTTTAGTTATAGAGTAGGCAGCACTGGTTACCAAGAAGAGCTAAAGTTTATTTTGCAGGCCTAAACTCAACTTGATAGAATGTGAATATGAAGTGAGGCTCTATAGGAAAAAAACCCATATATTTGGTATACCTAACCAGGGATGCCACCTCTACCAGCACACAGTATTGTGACAGTAGCATCTTCTGATTATGAAAATTCTATTTTTTTCTAGTTATATTTTAAAAAAATGTTACAGACAAATAGTCATGTACTGTCAAAGGCATTGAGAGAGAATAATTAACTTAAAGGATTATTTACTGACTGACTGTTTATCATTCTATTCCTGTACGTAAATATAACCTTGGGAAGGTTTTTTATGTTAGGCAAAAAAAATTAATAAACAAATAAAAAGAATGAAAAAAAATGTGAATGAAATAAGTAATCTAGGGAAGAAATTTCATGTTTTCACATAAATTTCAATCCCACCTTATTTAGATAAGTCTACAGAAAGTAGATTAATGAGAAACTTCAGACCCAGTGGCTGGGAAAACAACTCTGAATAAATGTTCAAATACAAAATGAGTTTCCAAGCTAGATGGATACATAGACGTCTGAATTGTTTCTGGCAAGGGAGCTCATGAATTATATTTCCTCTAGAAGAAATCTAGGAAGTAATTTGGAATTCTCCCATCAGAACTATCAGGTACCATATAAGTACTGGAAAAAACTTACCTGAAGATCTGGATATTTACATGATCCTAATCTTCAGAAACAAAGATAACAAATGATATGTAATAAGATAGCAGATGAACCATATGAAAACAAACCTCTGAAAAATAAAGAGAAAGTTGATCACTACGAACTAAATGTAGTGATATTTACTACACCATTTCAAACTGAGGAACAGATTTTACATGCAGCAAGGCTTAATTCATCACAGGACATCAACACTGACTTCTTGAATCCCTTTCCATATGACAGCAGCATGGATAAATGAGATAAAAGAGAAAATCAACAAAAGGAAATTAGCCAAAATAATTTTCAATTAATATTTTCAAAACTCCAACAAGTCCACAACTCTTCCATATGAAGCAAAATTAACAAAAATCACATCAACAAAAGCAGTACAGAAAAACCCAAGAGGATTTACATGAATAGGAAGGAAATTGATAGAAATAATTGAAAGTGATGGCAGTAAATCAAAAGGCTTAAAAGGGCTAAATAAATTATGAAGCTCCACCTGAGAAAAGTTCAACAACAGAATTAATGAGCCCAATATTCTACAAAAATTATCTTAAAGAGAATAAAGACAAATTTTAGCAAGAGCAGAGTAGATCTTAACCAGTCTTCACCCACATTTTCAGCCACATAAGACTGTATCAAAGATGCATCAATCAATGGTGAATACTTAAAACATGCCTCTTGCTTGGAATATTATATAAGCAAAAATAAAATAAACATGATATAATGGGTTTATATCATGGTATAGCTTGCATGAGTGAAGTAGACATGGGGAATAACACCAGCATTGGTCAGAGAGGTTCTCTCAACACGGTGTTTGACACTGAATTTATAAGCTTTTAAGATGGAGTATGACAGATAGACTGAGAACACAGAGATCTGAAAGCAGAATGTTATTTGGGTTATGCTAATGATACAGTTCTTACATATGACAGTCAGCTAACAGGGAAGTAAAACAGAATGCTGAAAAAAAAAAAAAGATGAGATGATATGCATCATCAAAATAATACACAGCACCAAATATTTCCTAATTTTGGCATTGTATTAGAGGGCAATGAGTATTAAGACAATTTGTTTTCATGTAGATGTGAGATATAATCAGCTGGAAGTTCTACTATGAATTGTGAAGTCAGTTGTACTATTCATTAAATCAAATGAAATTTGGTCACTGCCAAATTAGGAACTCAAGATGAAACTAATATTTGTTTCAAGTATCATTTGCAAATTTATATCTGGATGTGTCCATAATTTTAAAAGCAAGTGCTTTGGCAAAATAGTAAATATTTAGCAGAGATTAAAATATAGAAAAAAAATCATAGGTTCATCCAAAAATTCAGTGAGTTCAGTATGTGCTAAAAATAAAGCTACAGGATGTACCACTGCATGAGAGCAAAACATGGAAAGTAACTTGTGGTGCATCAGGTTCAGGGAAGCTTAGACAACATAAATGGGGTGGGGAAATGGGAGTAAAAAAGTTTTGTGGGTGGTTTGTTCATGTGTTTGTTTTCCCTAGCTCTCATTTGTATTGAAGAATCCAGATTCAGACACATAACAAACCACTGACTGGCACTTGGATCACTGTACTGTTATTGTTACCTTTCATGCCTTGGGGAAAACCCATTTTCAGAAGAAGCTCTTACCTCTTGCAAGATCTCTCATTATAGGTCCAAAGTTATTGCTTATTTTCATTAATTCAGTTTCCTTCCACTTTCATAACACAGAAATATTGACCTTGAGTATTTTGTACCTGCATTTATAAAGCTGATGATGCTGATGGAATGAATCACACAGGCTTGCATCCATTTCATTCATATGTCTTTTGAATTGGGTCTTTTTTATACATCATATCCTCAATTTAGACATTGCAAAATTGAATTGCTGGTTGAATTATAGTGCTAAGTGGCCCTTTGGAATGCCTATAGAAAGTTCTTAGTTTTTCTCTTTGCCATATGCAGTCCTAATTTTTGAAAGTCATTAGGGTTATATTATCCTTCTGAAGAACTAATTTTAGAAATTACAAACTCATCCCCCCTCCCCTTCCCTGTGTGCAGCCCTGAGTTGTTTTCACCAGGGAAGAGATGGATGCCAAGCACGAGTGCCTGAGCCTCAAAGTGACCCTCAGATAGCGGATGGGATCAGTCAGGGAATGCAGACCAGTTCATTGCAGAATTGGCTTTGCAGGTAACCTACCAGGCAGGGTAATTTCTAGGGATAGGTGAATCAAGCAGTTCTCTAAATCTAAGTGTGGGCCCACAACTTATTTCTTTTGTCTTTGAGCCCTGAAAAGCTCTAATCATGTCTGCATTGACAGGAAACCACCTGGTACGTGGCAGAAGGAGGTCATGCTGGTGCTTACCCTCTGCTACCATAAGCAGAGCCAACACACCCACCTTTTCTTGCTGATAGGCAACTCTGAGTCCTCCTGGTTCCTTGATCTCGGAGCAGGGAAATGAAAATGAAATGATGTCTGCACTGCTGAGAGGCCCTGAGCTGCCACTGTGGGCTGAAAGTATGTCCCTGCATCTAACACTGATGAGCCCAGACTTTGGTCTGACCACCTTTGGTCAGTGTGGGCTGGCTGCATTAGAGGGCTGCTGGGGCATGCCCTAAAATGATTCCCACCCTGGAGAAAGTTTATGCCCAGAGGTCTAGAAAGTCCACTGTGCCTACACCATCTTGCAACTGTACGATAAAATTGTTATCTTTTTTACAGTATAAAGTAGGTGAGCACAAGCCTGCTTTTAATTATGCTGGAGTAAGTCCAAGGTGGTCTCACAGCCGCTTCTGAAGCCACTTCAGCCTTCTGCTTGGGTTCAGCTGGGACTGAATCATGTGAGTATGCTGACTAGAAAGAGAGCTTGTTAGCACTTTTGGGGGGCTTTTTGTCTCTATATTACTGCTGTTAGCCCTAAGTGCTTCAGTTCTTGCTTTGCTAGTAAAGTAGTCTGATGTTTCACTTCATACTGAAGAGTTTATGGAATATCTATAAATATACATGTAATCTGCTCCAGGGATAAGTCACTTCTGAATGTGGTAAGACTTGAAAACTGAGGAAATTCCCAGTGCTTTTGGACCATAAATCTATGGATGCAACTTCTTTTTCACTGTGCTATATGGCTTAGTTATGAAGGGATTATTTTGCATTTTTTCAGTCTGGAAATATGTGATATTTCTTTCTTTGTTCATCTGTCTATTTATTTTGAGTGAGTTATTCTTTATATATATATATATTCTTTATATTACTATGCTTATTTTATGATTCCAGTAATCAGAAAAGACATTTTTGAAATGTTTTTCTTTCTTCCCAGTAGCTTTTTTGATTTTTATTTACCCTGTGAAAATACTGCTTTTTAGTTGAGTGAATTCTGTTATTTCCATTGTCTTTTCCATTAGTAAGGGAGAAGGAACTGCAAAGAAGAAATGGCAGTTCAGCTGGCACAAGAATTTTCAGCAGCATTTTTGGGCTACCATGACTGCATCTACTTTATTTCTGTTGTGATCTGTTTATAATTACATGATCAGCTTGAGCAGTTCTCTGAAGATTGTGACATTAACAGGTATGATCTGGTCATGTATGGTCTTTAGAGATAAATATCTTAATCTTTTTTCCCTCAGCTACAACCTGTTCATTCTGTTTCTTCGCATATTAGTACAGACATTATAGATTATAAAAAGGAAAAAGGAAATAGCTTGCTTCAGATAAATTACATTTAAGTACAGATATAAGTTAAAATTTGAGGAATTTTTTTTTTTTTTTTTTTTAAACTTTAGACCAGGTATTCTAGATCTGTATGAGGGAATTAAAATAAGGTTCTACAGTTATTTTTAAAAATTAGATTAACCAATACTATAAAGGCTCATCCAAAATATTGTTGCGTGCTTCAAAACTGAAGATTCACAGAAGATCAGAAACAAATTTTTGTTTGTATTGCTTTGCAGTATCAAGTTGTGAAGGTTTGGGCCATTGCTAATGTACATCATAGGGAGCTTCTTGTTTAACAAAATATCTGCAAAAGGATTTTATCATAGAAATTAACACCCCAGGCTTTCTGAAAGTAAGAAACTTTATTTCTTAAAAAAAAAACAAAAAACCCCATCTAAATTAAATGCAAACAAAAGGAAGTATGTGTATGTAATGAATTATTTGAACAACCATAGGATAAAGGAATCTTGATGCATAGGGTAAAGGAATCTCGAAGACATTCTGAACCACATACTTAGCTTGGGAAACCAGTGAGGTCCCAATCAACAAAGCAAACCTTATAGTTTATGATATGGAATCTCCTTGTGCAGTCCTCTGAAAGAATGTGATCATAAGTATATGATGAAGTTCAGGGTAGTTCTCATGTCCAAGCAAGTAATAAACATTTGGGACAAAAAAAGTGATCATAACAAGTATCTTCTTCCTAAACTGCTGACTAGATATACTTAAAACATTCTCTTATCAGTCTTATATTTTGGTGGGGAGACTAGCCCATCTTCTGTGATTTTGACAATAATAGACGAGACTGAAAAAAACAAAAGAAGAAATAGGGAAGTAAATATTTTCAGACATCCCCGATCTGGAGCCAGCATGGAGCGTTTGCTGTGAAGAATTAGTTAAAATGGCACAGTAAAAGCAACTAAACAAGCTAAAGTTAGTAATAGGCAGTTGCAGGCTGAAAGCTTGCCCAGTTTCTGAAGAGTGGAAAGATGAAAGATAATAAAAACTTTATTCATGTTCTATGTGTTTGTGTTTCCCTCAAAGATGGTTATAAAGAGTGTTAAGAGGAAGCAATATATCTTTACACCCTGTATTGTCCACAATTCTGTTGACAGTCTGGACAACTGTCAGAAGTCAAGACTTTTAGGAGTCTTTTCTGCCTCTAGTGTGTCCCAGAACTCTGACTTCCTACATTCCCATCAATATAGCAAAATCTGTGCTCTTCTTATTAACCCTTCTTCAAACAAAATTTTGGTTATACATCTCAAAATATAGCATCCAAATGATGCTTACCCACTGCTAAGTGCAAGAAAGCTCTGTTTATGTTATCTTTGGTTTAAATCGGAGTAATTCAGAGCAAATTTTAGCTAGTGTTTTGGGTTCTTGTTTTGCTTATTCTCCCTGCTTTTTGGCAAGGTACATCACAGTCTGCTTAATTAATTAAATCTTCATAACAGAAGATCTTGTTTCAACCATTTGCTGTTGAAGGCTGATGGTGTTCAGGGATTTAAACAGTGATGGATTTACTATGAAGCATGAATGGCTTTGGAAATGCAAATGTGAAATGAGAACTGGCTACCCTCATTCACCTGTAATGGTTGCCAAGAGTTTTATCAATGGCTTGAAAAGTTCTGAAAATCCACTACAGTGGTCCTTTCCTAACACCAAAAATTTGAGTTATATCATTGCTTGTCTGGGAAGGGATTTTGTGAGCCCCAGGGAACACAGTCCCATATATTGGGAAATGTAGACCAAGAGGAACACGGCAGCACAAGATATTTGCAGTCTCACAAAATAGATGCAAAAATTTAAATAAAAAATAAAAATAAAATAAAATAAAAAAATGTTCAAGGTTTTGCTTCAGCCACTGAATTTCCAATGTAATCAGAATGTCCATAAAAACTTCCCAGAAGGATTCAGGCTGCTTCTTCCTTCCTTAAGCAGGACATAAGTAGAAGTATATTTGTGGGTTGATGCATGGGCAACAGAGCAATTTATATTAATGACGTTGTTGAAGATTGTGACCAGAACCCTTTGATTTTTTTGTCTTTTGCAGATGGAAAGTTTGCTTCCTTAAATGCAAGAGAATGAGAAAATGAAAACATCCTCTTTCATGTGAGTAAGAGTGAGGTCCCCAGGTGTCAGTGATAAGTTCTGTGCAAACATAAAATATATAGCTAAAAAATATTTGTATCAACACCTAAACTTATATGTTATGCTATTATTCTAGGGCCATCATGAATTTTGGATCCCACAAAATCATCCTGTAACAAATAATTTATTAATATAAGACAGAAAATATAATCAGATGTTTAGGAATTTCCTCAAAAATTACTTATTGATATTGCTATTGCTGTCCTAACTTGGGCCAATGTGACTTAGAAGTCCATATGAGAAGTGATCTTCTTTCTTTCTTCACGAGAAAACTTCCATATTTTTACAGAGGAAAGCAAAGTTAAATAACATTTTCCCTCCCTTTCTTTTGTGACCATGAAGCTTATTAAGGGATGAGAGGAAGTATTGAAAGACTATTGCCCCAGTGTTTGCCGTGTGTTATTTGCAGTTAAATGAGGGGAACAGAAATAAGCTGTAAACACAGGAAAAAAACCCTGTTCTGACATTGCTGTCTCAGGGTATATATTCAAGACCATTGCTTCTTTTCAAGAAGGATTACATTTTTTCCATTCACATTCCCTGATTCCTAAGAGTTCCTCATGCTAACGGTATGGTGAAAAATCTCAGCCCCTGGGGGTAAGCTCTATGTTCAGTGAGATGGTTTCTCTTTCCCCTCACTCTGATCTATGAAAGTGCAATACCAAAAGTATATGATTAAATTTTCAGTTACACAAAATCAGTCTACAAAAATAGTGATACCAGCTGCATGACTGCACTGACAGTTTCTCATATCCAATATTTAACAGGTTTGCATAGTAAGAATACAATCTTTAGTTAGAGCTAAATAAAATATTAATATCAAATGTAAAACTCAAGTTGGTTTTGTGTAAAATATGTATTTTTTTCAAAGTAAATCATTGTTGGGCACAAATGAATGGAAAATGGCATAAAACCCCCAACAACCTTCCTGTAAAAAAGCCTGGGAAAGCAAAAGCCTCTAGTGTTACTTTAAATGTAATGAATACCAAAAGGTACCTGCTAAAATAAGCTTCTAAAATAATCTGGTCAGTCACACCAATGATCAGTGCAAATGGCAAATGACTTTTGATTAATGGACAATTTTTTTTTCTTGAGTAAAAATGAGTTCATCATCAGTTGATAATCACTTGACTTCTCCCACTCTCTTACTAACATTCCACAGAATCATGAATGTCAGCATGCTAATGACATAAAGACTAATTATATTTCTAAATAGTTATCCTCTGTGCTTTGAACAGAAGTTATTGTTGATCTTTGTTTTAGCTTACAGATTGAGGCTACAGAGGTCTACTCTCAAATGTCTGCATGAATTAATTGCTGTTCTAGCATTGGAGTCCGAGCTAAACACTGGAGTTTTGTGGATTTATGAGCTCAGATATCTGAGGGAGAAGTTTTGTTTCAGTCTTTCTCCCTTCCAGTAATTGCTTGTACTAGAAATGAGTACACTGTTTTCTCTGTGGTCTGTGGTCTTCTGCACCACAGGGTGCTTCTGAGCTGGCCAGTCCTGTCTGCTGGAACTCCCCAAGCAACAGCTGAGTCCTGCTCAGGTAGTGTTGCAAAAAAGGAATATCCATTACTCCCAGAAAGGAGCTGGGTAAGTGCAGCCAAAGATCAAAAGCAAGGGTATTTCTGGTTTTGATCACAAATTATTAAAATGAGCTCTTGTGAACAAGAAGTGGGAGGATGTCAGACATCACCTGGTTTTCAAAATCCTTCAGTGGGTGATGTGTTTTCTTCCCAGCCTTTTGTGAGTGGTACACTCATAGTGCCCAGAGGTGTGACTATCCTGAGCCCTTCACACTGCCCATGTCATTGCAGTGTCAACTAGTTCCTAATCAGGGTACAATTGATGTATTTGAATATGAATCACTACATTTGGGCCAAACAAACACGGAAATCAATTCATTTACGGTTTCCAGGCTACGCAAAAGTCAGTAGACAAGAACACTATTTGTGTAGAGATTCTTGAATTAAATAAATGTTAGTCAGCATCTTCCTTAAAATGGCACTCAAAAAGTTATTTCTTAGACTGTCTTGCAGCTGTTGTATATTATTCTGATTTCATTTGTTATATGTGCAGTCACACAAATTCTGTTGACGTCAGTTGTAGCTCACTCCTTATAATTACTGCATAATACTCTTCATGTGTTTAAGACAGGGAACTGGAGGAACTATTAATTTTTCTAAAATAATTAAGTTGTCATCAAAATGTAATGAAAATAAGAACATTAAACAAACTGTCTTATGAGTCTGAATGAAATTTAAACTTAAAAAATAGACAACTATCTACATCTGGTTTTTTCCCCCAAATAACCTTATTTATAAAAAGAGACAGTTCAGCTGGTGCCTTAACAAGAGTGTACATCTGTCACATTAGAAGCAACCCTAAAACACTTAAATAAATGAATATTAAACATAAAATAAATCTTATGGCACCCACATAATTATGTCATTTTAGTAATGTATCACTGCATAAATCAATAGACTTGGAACAGATTCCTCTGGTGCAGAAGTAACAGAGTGCTGACATCCATCTTAAAGCTACTTAGGTCCAGCTTCTCCTGAGCTCAAAATCAATGAAATTCATGATGAAATCAATGGAAAAACTCTGATACTAAAAGTGTATATCTCTTCAAAGATGAAAGATAGGATCTAGCCTAGTATTCTTATACATGCCTGCTGTAAGCTTAAAGTAGTAATTTTAATGTCTTGATTAAAACTAAACAAAAATCTAGTAAAGAATCCTGAATTAATGCTGAAAAAAAGAAGCTATGAAGGTACTTAATTAACTAATTCTCAAGAAGATCTTCTGATCTTCTGACAGCATGGTCAATGAATCCCTCATCAAGCAAAAACTTCCACTAGTCATTCATCTAAACCTTTTCTAAATTGCTTTGGTAAAACTGCTTAAGGAAGAGACTTATGGCACTAATGCCACAACTAAACCACAGACCCTTCTTTTGATTCAAGTGTCTTGGAAGACTGAAGAATATTTATTTTGCAGAAGAGAATCTGAGAAGTTGTTTCAAAATATCTTCTTCCTCCAATTAAAAAAAAAAAAATCCCCCCTCCCCAAATTTTCATTGTTGTAGAAGACCGAATTTGTGTCTTTTGGCATGACCACAGGGCTGGTTACATCTTGCAGATAACATCTCTGAGAGCTGCCAAACATTGTAAGGACAGAAAATCTAATGACTAGAGGCATTATTTGTTTGATTGACTTTGAAGAACCAAATGATCCGTGAGCAAACAGAAAGAAAAGACTCATTTGTGAGGTAGGGTCTTGGGTATGTGAGGCTTTTCGGTGCACCCAGTTTCAGACCCAGCAAGCCAAGTCTATACAGCTGAGAAATTGCAGCCTATTTTCCAGCTTCTAAAGAGGGAAGGACATGGGACCTGATCCAAATTTCAGTGAAGTCAATGGACATCTTTCCACAGACTCTAATGGAACTTGAACTGCCCTCTTTTTTCCAAACCCTGCTAGTAAGCAAAGATGTTGAAAAAGTATTATGAGTGGTTGCTCTAGTGAGCCTCCTTAGGAAGAAAACTTGTGTGTGGGATGTGGTTATGCACATGTGAGTCTGTGAGTGTGTACACAAATTATATACAGACAGGAAATAAAAAACCATTTTCATAAACAAACTTCTTTCTTTACATGACTTTCTCTTGTCCCATCTATTTTTGACTCAAAGTACTATAAACAAAACAGGACATACTTGTATCATTCAGACAAGTATTTCTCTTGGGTCAGCACAAAAGCAAACAGAATTAAGTCTCCTCTTGAATGGGCATCAAATATGTCTTGGTCTCCTCATATGCCTATGCAACCTAAGCTTTCCATGACTCATTTGGTTTTGTTGCTCTTTTCACAGCTACTTGACATTACTCACATTGGCTGTAGTTCCCTTCCTCCAAATGGCTGGTGGCTCCTTACTGCACCCAAATCCCACCTACCCTTTGAAAAATACTGCCTGTCTTGAGAATAAACTGTCTGTTTCTCCTGGGGAGTTGTTAATGACTGAGAAAGACAGTTTAAAAAAAAAAAAAGTCAATGGGATTTTTCTAGAATTCTCAATGAATTTCCGTTGAACCCACCCATCTCTGCCTTCCAGGTTCTACTCACTCTCTTTTAGTTGTATCTGCAATAGAAGATCTTTACAAATGCAGATTTAACCTTGTCTAGCCTAGTTGTTCTTTCTTTCACTACCAAGCTCCCCTGATTCTCATGCAGTGTAATTAATTTTTGTTCAACATATTCAAAAGGCATAGTTTGAGGATTTTGCATTAACTTAGCTCAGAAAATAATTTTGCTACTCCATAAACAAAGTGATGTCTGAAGAGAGTAGGTCCCCAGATTGGCAGCTGAAAAAAGCAATGTAAGCTTGCTTCTGTTACTTGCTGAGCTTGTTGGTAGCTACAAATACATAAGTTCTGCAATATGACCTAAAAGCAGATTTTGTTTTGCCTCAGTTTTGGCTGTAGGATATAATGTTCTGCACTCCCCCAAGTATCTTGCAATACATCCTGAAATCTCAAAAATTCAACAGCTTCACTTATGTTTCTTGTTCTGTCGTTTTGTTGTAGAGCTACAGATTGCTTCCATACTGTTAATAGTGTGTTCATTTCTTTTTCCTGTTTCACTTGTAGATAAGGGGCTGATGGGTGTGTCTACAATGCAGGCTGCTTCTTGATATGGTAAATCCATCTTCATTAAGATTTTACAAAACAGAGAAAAGTCAGTCAAAGGGCCCACAGTGTCTGGAGAAGAGGAGGCTCAGGGGAGACCTCATCACTCTCTACAACTTCCTGAAAGGAGGTTGGAGCCAGGTGGGGGTTGGTCTCTTCTCCCAAGTAGCTACCAGTAAGACAAGAGGGCATGGACTTAAGCTCTGCTAGGGGAGGTTTAGGTTAGTTATTAGGAAAAAATTATTTCCAGAGAGGGTGATCAGATATTGGAATGGGCTGCCCAGGGAGGTGATGGATTCTCTGTCCCTGGACCTTTTTAAAAAGAGACTGAATGTGGCACTCAGTGCCATGATCTGGTAACCACAGTGGTAGTGGATTAGGTGTTGGACTTGATGATCTCAGAGGTCCTTCCCAACCTGTCTGATTCTGTCATTCTGTAATGCTATTGATGCAGCAACCCCTCTGCTGATTTTTTTATAGTATTCAAGGATTTGTATTGTTTGTTTGGGGGCTGGGGAAGGAAATTGGGACTGTCCTTATAATCACATCACTGTTCCAAATTTCTGTAATATAATTTTTTTTGTTCTTTAAGGGCACATCAGGGAAGTGACAAAATTATCTGAGAGATCCAGCTAAAGTCACTGTGAGTTTTGCCACTGAATTTGCTATGACTAACACTGCAACTCAAGAACTGTAAATCTCTTACAGCGCTGTTGGATCTGTTCTTGTTACATCCAATCAGAAAGTTCTTGTTACAGAAAACGCAGGAGTTAAAGCACGTATGGGTACTGCATCCTCTCCAGTATCAATTCACTTTTAGCTTCCAAGCAAGGCATAAAATATAAAAATGAGCATTCTTGTCACCTTCTGGACAGCCTCTCAGCCATCTGTCTGAAAAGCCATTATGTAGAATCTTGAAAAACATTGGTTTTTTTTCACTGGTAGCTTTGCTTTGAAAATAAAGTTTCAGCTGTTGATTGGAGCCACTTTGCATGGTGAATTCTCCTGTTTTGGGGAAAAACTTCTGTTAAATTGAGACTGAGGGGACGGTTCAACACTCTAAACCTTAGGCACATAGCAGGTGCCTAAACCAGGAGCCCTAGTCCAGTGTATCACTGGTGGCTCTAGCAGACTAAACTATCTGCATAGTTTAGGCATCCACCACTACAAAAATCACTGTGTTCAAAGAGAAGAATATACTTCCATATAGCAAATGAAGCAACAAACACATCTTGATCTCCTAACAGTGATATTAAATACAGATTGTGATCAATACACCATAAACTGTTGAAAAAGGTCACAACTGAGAACCACGCAAAAGTCTGAATAGTTCTTGAGGGTATTCAAACCCCCTTTGTTTGCTAATTTGGGTTGGACAGTCTTGTGAGAACTGTTTTTTTATGATTTTTTTTTTAGATCGTTCTGCTTCTGGATAAGCTGTAAATAGCCTGAGAAAAGGCTTTCTCATAGTATTTTGGCTATTCCCACTCTACTCCCAAGAGATCTGAGGCAGTGTGAAAACAAAGACAAAAAATAAGTTTTAAGGTTACCTAAAAGCTTGGAGTTAAAAGAAAGGTGCATGATAAGAGGACTGAAGTGAGAGGAGTAAGGTAGATCATGAAGCCAGGTTTGTGATCTGAGATGACTTCCCTAATAGAAGAACCTGGGATGCCATTTGACAAGACCATAAAAATGCAAGAACAGCTCTCTTCAGACCAAAGGTTTGTCTACCCTGGTACCTGACCAGTAGCAGATGCCATGTTAAAAGAGGGAGAACAGGACAAGTGCATATTCATGCCTCCCTGGAGGCGTAGTAATATGTAATAATTTTGAAGATGTATTACATAGTAATAAGCATATTTCAGTAAAAAAAATTTGGATTAAGATCAAACGCTCTCCTACCTTCTTTGCCTGATGAAGCTTAATCCTGATTTGCAAGACTATAATTGCTTCTTTTGACATGGGGATTAGCTGTTCACACAGTACTACACACACTTTTCTACTTCCCATGTCTCCCATCCCAGTGCCTTGTGTTTTACACCTTTCTTGAGCCCATGGCAGCATCCCAGTGCCAGGCACTGCTTATCCAGGAGACAGGTATGCAGTCCCTTCCCATGGGATTGGGGAAGATTTGACTTCTTGCACAGCTTTCTACCTGCAAATCCACCAGTGGCACCTTCACACCTATGAGCAGCTTGCTTCATAAGAAAGAACCCCTGTTGCTCTGAGCTGATATTGCCCTGTACAGCAGACAGTTCACACAGTGGGAGCAATACCAGCCAGGGAAGTAACTCAAAACCACTGGGGGAAATGAGGAAAAGGTAGAGGGAAAGTTGGGAGATAAACCTCCTTCTCACTGTCTGCTACTGTCAGCAACAGCAAACTTCTCCCTGTATTCAGGCTTGTGTGGACAAAACAGAGGGTGAGCTCTGTCTCCCAGGAGACAGGCATAAACAGAGAGAGGAAGCTATGGCAATCGGGAGGCAGAATTACCTGTCAGGGAAACATTCAGCCAGGCACACGTGTGGGTTTCCTGTGAACACGCTGGCCTGATTCCATCCGTCAGTCCAGCAGCCCCACAGCCATCACTGGAGTCTCCCTGGAAGTGGAAGTGCCAGCCTGAGGACAGCAGAGCATCCCTGCCTGGAGGGAGGGTGACAGGGAAAGTGGAAAACTGCATGGAGCATTGTGTGCACAGCAAATCCCAATTTCAGAAGCAATTACAGTCTTTTAAATCAGGATTAAGCTTCACGAGACAAAGAAGGGAGGAGAGTGGTTGATCCTAATCCAAATTTTTATTACTGAAATGTGTTTAATACTGTGTAATACATCTTCAAATTATAACAGATTGTATTACTGCTAGAACAGAAATCACAGAAAGTCTTGTCAGTAAAAGGAGGCAACATTTAACTCACTTCTGCTACAAGTGTACCTACTATGCTGGTATGTCAAGCGGTCCCATTGCAGAGAAGAGGATGGGAAAGGACTCCTAGAATTGCTGTAAGTGTCAAATTAGATAAAAGAGAATATCCATCCATTAGAGATACAACTTCTACCTTTGCACTGCTGACTCAAGAAGGTAAGGCTAGCAGGATTAAGAAAATAAAGCCCATGGCATTTATAAAATCCCTCTCAGTAACACAGTGGGGTGAAGGAATATTCTCCTTACAGACAAATTGTCCTTCCATTACTGGCTGGGCAGCTGGCCAGCAGGGATTACAAACCTCATTAATATCTCATGTTTAGTACTCGCTTATAAATAGAGCTGCAATTATGTATGTACATGGACTGTACAACTAAGTGTTCTTATTGCTGTTTCCCTCTTGTCCTCTTCTCCAGTCTCCCCACTTATTTTATTTGTTTATTCTGTCTGAATTTAGATTATTAGCTCTACAGATCAGAAAAAATCATTTGTACAGTTGTCATGATGAGGTGGTCATGTTCAGATAGGAGAGGCTGTAATACAAATACATTAAAAATGTTGCTAATTTGTTAATGTTGTTAATCTCTATGACAAAATCCTGTTTAATGTATTTTCCTAACAAAGGAATAAAGCACTCTTGTGAGCAGTATCTGGATGAGAGCATTGGAGACTCAAGCCAGAAGTTATGGCAAGCCCTCACCTTTTCCTCCTACCTTCCTTAGATGATTTATGCTGCAATCTCAGCTGTCCTTGTGACTGCCTCTAAGTTCCTTGTGATCGTGGACTAAAGGCAATTGCTCATTCTGGAAGGCAGCTCTCCTTACGATCATCTCCCTCCTGCTGTCTACTGATGAACACAACATAAAATTTCTTTTTTTTTTTTTTTTAGATTTGCCAAAATTTAATGGACATTTGCAGAAAATTAATGCATAAAGTTACCTGTTTTTCTGCCTGTTTTTAATATATTTAATATCTAAATTAAATATTTTCAGTTGTCCATCAACGTTTCATTTGAATATCATGCATTGCTCTCAGCCATGAAGTGATGGAAAGATGAGAATGACTTTACCTCTGTAAAATGCAGTGTAGAGGTATCAGGCTGACTTATGTGCTCTTTTTGAAAGGTTCCAGCATTCCCCACCATGTTTTTTTCTGCTGCATATTAAGTGTAAAATACCAATATTTTAGGATGGCTGTTGTGCCTTCCTGTGTGCAGTCATGCTTCAGTGGCTTAATTTCTGTGATTAGTATTTTATACTTAGTATTAGACTATCAACAGGGGAGTGAGATGCTTAGAAAGTGGGAGTGGTGGATGCAGATCTCTAAAGGAGACAGGGGAATCTTATGTATGTTTGCTGTTCTTTGGGTAAAAGCCTGACTCCTGTATTACAGGATCCAATCTCTTCCAGCATTTTGTGAATCTGACTGATGACTTTTTTTCAATGTTATGATCAAGGAAACTTTAAAGTAAATAGAAAGTAAATTCCTGACACATTTTTATATGTAATAAGTGTATAATAAGTAATAATTCTAATTAACAACTTTTCTCCGTACTCAATATGCAATTACAAGTTTGGGATTGTTCAAAAGCATGTTTTCTAGTTAACAAATGGAAAAAACACATAGAAAAAAATTATCCAATGATAACACTATCTACAGACAAACATAATTCTACCTTAGCTGTTTTCAGACTGTTGGACTCTTCATGATTTCCTGTTACAGATGAAACATGATGATGACTTTCCTGCAGAGAAGTAGTTAAATACCTTGTAGCTGTGAACAGTAAAGCTCTGCTGCATTAACTTCTATAGAACCACAATGCAACCCTGAGCTTTTGCAGAAGTTACTCTATATAAAATGTCAGTTTTTTTTTTTTTTTTTTTTTTTTTTTTTTTTTCTTTTGGAGAAGGATTACTACAGCCTGAAGTTGTGAAAAAAACTCTTGAAATAAAACTTTCTTATATGGTTTTGTATAGGTTAGCTACAGGTTAAAAAGCATTTTTGCTTCCTCAAAGCAAATTTTTTAGGAATTTGTACAAAAACCTGTGCATAATTCTAAATTTCTACAAATTTTATTAGACAATCATACCCTTAGCCCTCCCAAGGAAGTTTAAAATCAATTTAGAAATAATAGTATTCTCTCTTCAGAAAGGATAGAAATACCCAGTAAGGACTAAAAAAAAAAAAAAGAATTGAACATATTTATTCCTTTATGGAATAAAGTTATGCATAGTTGTAAAGCTCTTAACATCTGGAATGTAATTTTTTCTGTTTCGTTTTATTATTCCTGAAAAAGGTACTTATTGTTTCCAGTTCTCTGTAACTCATAATTTTCAAATGAAACAGGAATACACAGAAATCAGATAAAGTCCACTTGACACTGGTTTGCAAGAAACTCTAAGAAACAGTTCCAGCACTTTCTGTGTCATGCACATACACAATTATTAACTCTCTGATAAGAAGTGCAATTATATTGAAATAGAACTTGTTTAGAATAGCTAAACTTTTTTTTCTGGATATCTATTCTATCAGACATTAATGTATTAATAATCGGTTCACTGACAAATTAGGAGACCTCTGTAGTTTGGAGCATTGTCTTGGTTTCATTACTAAGTAAATCTTCCAAAATCTGGATACGTTGCAAAGTTCAGAAAGATCAGTCATCAATAGAATCTTACTAGTATTTAATATCTGGATAATTCTCCTGAAATTTTATTTGTATTCAGTACATGCAATCTTCGCCTGCAGTTCGAGCTGTATTTTTCTCGCAGTTGCTCTTTTCTCTTGATGGTGCTGAAAACATTAAGAAGGTTCAGCTGTACTCTCAATATTCCTATTTTATAGAAGAAAAAGTAATGGCATTGAAGAAAGGAGGAGAGAGAGTCTGCATGAAACACAGAAGATGGAAATAGAAGACACAGAAGGAAAAATAGTCAAGGTATAATATAAAAATACTGCATAGTTAGCAAACCCATGGAACAGAGGAGCACACTGAAATCCATGAAAACCCCTTCAAAGATATTACAAGGATATCTGCCCATTAGATAGGCACTGATGTTATTTTACTATTTTTACAAATTTAAATGACACCCAAAATAAATTTAAATAATGTAATGGCTGAAAAATCAAGCTTTCAAGAGATAAGAAATACAATAGGATGACAGTAGAATCATAGAATTGTTTTGGATGGAAAGGACTTTTAAGATTATCAGGTCCAACAGTTAACCTAACACGGCTAACTCTGCTGTTAAACCTTTTCCCTAAGCACCACATCTATGTATCTTTTAAATGCCTCCAGGGATGGTAACTCAATAATTTCCCAGGCCTTTAGGTGAAGAAATTTTTCCTAATATCCAATGTAAGCCTCCTTCATTTCATTGCTTGTATTCTGACACGAAGACAAGGCCTACCAATCACCTAGCGACCCCATGTTATAGTTACCAAAGGAACATTTCGACCAAAGGACCTTCCCAGACTTTCCTTATGCCACCTCTGAAATTAGTCATGTAAGCTGAATGATGAGGACAATCAAGAGTCTGTGTTTGCAAACCTGATGGGCAAGAGTGGCAGCAGTAACTGGGACCAGAACTGTTTGCCCTGGCTAGTGTAGGAACAGCTCAAGTCCCAGATACACCCCACAAACACACACACACACAAAAACAACCCAGGGTAGGTTGCCTCTTTCACCAAAGGATCGTGTGAGGGGCTGATGTGTTTTTTGTTTGCTTTAGCCAGGAATGAAGGCTTCCTCCAAGAGGTAACATCCAGTCCCTGGGGGATGATCTACATAGGTCATGTTGGTAGGCCTGGACTGCAGATCTAGGATTCCAGAGATGTTCTCCCTGTGCTGTCCTTCAAAAGAGCTGAAACTATGAAGTTTCATTATCATGAAGCCTCATTAATCATGTCAAAGGCAGGGGGCTTGTGGCAGGTCCCTGGTGTCTGCTGTGTGGCGATGAAGGGGGTAGACGCTGGAAAGCCCTTGCAGGATGAAAGAAAGGTAGTGGGATATATGCCTTTCTGGGAGCATCTTTGGTAGGCAGCGTTAATTTCACTGGGACTGTGTGAAGCACTCTCACCAAAGTTTCTTTAAATTGCAGTTTGCAGATTGGTAGAAAGTAGTCAGAAGTCTTAGGCAATTAGGCTCCAGGCATTTCAGCTTGGAACACAAAATTAGGTAGTTAGCTTTTGACCTTCATCTCTAGGTCCCTACAAAGGGCTAATAATAATGTAGCACCTCAAATGGGTGCTGTGAAAATTAATCCATTACATTTGTGAAGCATCCAAATGCTCTAAAATTGAGCACATGAGAACAGCCATTGAGAAAAATTGACAAATCTCTGTTCTGAGGAGGGTTTGAATAGCATGAATTAACTAAGATCTCTAAGGTCACATACAGAATAGAAATAAAAGGAAATATTACATATCCATGCACTGAACGAGGCAGAGATACTGGGGGGAAAATATGACCGTGAATGAAGGTCTGAATTTTAATGCACATGCCAGAAGGCCAGAAGAAATTTACAGGCAGCCTTACATCTTCCATTACAAAACTTGAATATTGGCTTTGTGGCTTTTAGGCATAATTTCTTTTGATCTCCCTTCCTCCTTCCCTTCCTCCTTCCCCTCCCCATCCTCTTCTCCTTCTCCTTCTGCCCACCAACTTAACTTTTCTTCCCCTTCCCCT